>LR738710.1:615693688-615765642 GCA_902687465.1 Secale cereale | reverse complement strand
AGCTGGGCCGCGGCCTGGCTCGGATGCTGGGCCGGCCCAGTCGGCGAAGGAACATTTTTTTTAACATACATAGAAATCGAATAAAAGCAAAATAAATAAAATATCCTATAGGCATATAATATATCAAAATTTCCAGAAAAATAAATCCTACAACATGGACAATTTCGTACTGTCAAATAAAATGGCCACAAAGATCTAATAAATCAAAAGGTCCTACTGCTGCAATAAAATCCAATAAAAATCACTTTAAAAATACCAAAAGAATTCAAATTTATTTCTCTCCAATTTTCTGTTGTAGGGAATCATGTTACCCTATTTTCCATTTAATTTATTTTTGGAGAAAAATAATTTGAATAAAAAGCAAATAACTCAATATTTGAAATTGAGTTCCAGAAGAATTCGGAAAAATTTCCAACTCATATTTCCTATAATTTGAAGAAGTCGTTTTATCTTCTCTCTGGAAAATCATTGAGTCGCATAAAGTTTCTGAATATCTTGAGATTGAAATTAAAAATCCTTTCAAAGCCCTTTATCATTTAGAATATATGGAAGAAGTCATATTATCTTCACTCTAGGGTTTTGTGTTGAAAAGAATTTGAATTCCCACGGAGATCAAAAGCAAAGTGAAAGTTTTGGGAAAGTCATTTTATTCCCTCTCATTTAACTTTCAAAAGTTTCAAATTTCACTCAATTTCACACAGCACATCAAACAACAATCAATCTATCTATTTATTATAACATTCCAAAATTTAGAATTTTGGGATGTTACAAACCTACCACACTTAAAATGAATCTCGTCCTCGAGATTCGGAGAGGCTAGCAAGAAATAGGTTAGGGTTTGGAGGTCTTCTAACAAATCCACTGATTGGTGTGGCCTAGTGTGCTACCACACTTAGAACGATGGTTACGGTTCCATCAAAACTCAGGTATTCCATCCTTTGGGTTAACGGCGTCGGTCTTCTCAAATATTCAGGGTATTTCCTTCTCTGGCTCCTTCGGTAGGGGTCTAACCTTTGTCCTCAATTTTTTTGTGTCATTCATCCTGGTAAGGTTCTTTCTGCGACTAGCTCTTCTTAACTAACAGGTCTGGTGCCAATACTAACAAATATCGATCTCTCATGGTGGTCATCAACCAAATTAATTTGGGTCCCTGCAGAAAACGGGTCTGGGCTTCATCCTCACCGTATATCCTACGGTTGGCAACAACATGCCGTGTACAAGGGAAAAACTTCTATACCTTTCTAAGGTTTAAACAAGGTTTTGACATCGTCATCTCTCTACTATAGGTAAGTCACTCAGATTTACCATCCCGTATAACAGAGGCGAATAATAAGAGTAAGTCGGTATGGTGATCAATCCATCTCGCACCCAAATCATTACCTTGTATATGGTTTACTGAATCTCGTATTCTAACACTCGGTCATCCTCACAAGCATTGCATAATTTCATCTTGTCAACGAACTAAGTTCGGATAAAAATCAATTGATTCTGCAAGCCAAACAAAACATCTATCGTTTCTTCACAACCCTCGGGTTTAACGTAACCACCTATAAAATCATATGTTGGCCAAGTAGTAACTTCTTCCAGGAGTTTTCCTTCAGCAAGAGTGAGCTTGCTATCTTGACAGGTCCTGGGGCCTGTGGGTTATGGCTCATCTCATCACTAGTAACACTTGGTCTCATCATCGGGTTGTAACTGGTCATTCTTCCGACATCCTTGGTTTTCTTAAATCCATCCAATTCCTTTGGTATCCCTTTCTTCTTTGGGTACCAAACTGAGCGTAATTACTCACACTCATCTTTGGGTAGTCCTTTCCAAGTCAGACGTATCTAACCACTAGCTAGTGTATTCGGGTAACGGTGTTGGATTCTAGCACACTTAAAATGAATAACACTAGTCTCCTCAAAATTTTGATCCATGTATCATGTCTTCACTCATCGCCTTTATAGTGCCAACTTATGATATCCAAAATCAATACCATGATGCCAACTTCACCGATTCTCAACTTACTACAGTCTACTGCATTTCCATTGCATGCTTCAACTCCAATACTTAGCACAAAACTCCTTCTTGGTACATTTATAGCAAAATGCACCGCTTTACTACATCAGAAACATAACACTTCTGACAAGTCTCGTGGTTCTCTTGTGATTATGTAGCATCCTTAGGTCCTCGGCTAAAGGGTCCACGTCAGAACTTGTATATCCATGACTCAATCCTTGGGGTCACTATTGCTCCACACTTCCAGCATTTCACCCTCTTAAAATCCAACTATACTTCTTTTCTTCTCATCCTTGGGGTAAGCCTCATATCAAAATAAACTCCAACTTATTTGTGCAAACTCTACTCCTTGGAGCAACACTTTCCTTTCAATTGGTCCAGGGTTCACTCAGTAAGGTTCAACATAAACAAAATGCACTAGTTCATCCATAATCCATATTCTCCTCATATCAAATCTTTTATTTCTTCGTGAACCAGTATTCAATACTCAAATTTCCAAGGGTGCATCACTACAAATGTTGCCATCCACATAGTGGGGTATGGTCAAACATTCCTCCCATCTTTATTCCTTTGTCCTAGCTAAGGATGCTTCAATCCCACTGGAATTGTGCAACGTGATTCTTAAAATCATCAATCTTTTGCTTCATACTATTGGTTGTGTGCTTCCTCTCCACCATCTCTGCATGCATCATACTCAGGCATCCCTGGGTATAACGAAGTATTGCTTCGAGTATTTATCCAATCTGACGTACGGCCTCCATAGCAGCTTCACGAACAGAGTCGAAGAATGTTGGTCGTGGTACTCGAGAGATGAAAAAGTATTGACCCATAGTCTTTGGGCAAACTCCTTTCACACGGTGGAGGTGTACCTCCACGTACCAAAGTTCAACTCCATTCTCCATGTAGGGATAACCCTTGTAAACTGCATCTCCTTCTAGGTGAATATGCTTCATCATGTCCTTCAGGATTTTTGGGTAATCCTGGTCGCTAGTCAGGGTCATGATGGTTTGTGGGCCTTTGAGAAAAGACTCATATAGGGTTGTCATATGTGGGTATAAGACAGAAGGGGTTCTCAGGACAACATCTATTTCCTTGGGGAATATGGTTGGTTGTCCGAGAAAGGTTTGGGGTCAGCTTCTCCATGGGTTCTAGGTTTTGGTCGGGGTGAGATAGCAAGAGAGGCACTCATCATCATCCAACAACTCTAACATCTCCTTCTTAGATTCCTAAGAAATATCAACTTCTATTGCTTCACGAACTATTACAATGTTTCTTTCCATAACTCAACTCAACATCGTAATAAAGTGTATTCCATATTTAGCTACATGCTTCATTCTAATATGAAGATCTCAACTACTCAATTCAATCTTTCTCCGGTCTAGACCTTCTCTTGGCAAAATACTCTACTTCCTTATAGCGTAAACTAATGGCATCAGACAAATCTAAGGACTTCATGGCGACTATCCTGGTTCACTGGATTCTCCGTTTCCTGGTTGGGCAGTTGATAGCATAATGACCTAAATCCTTGCACCGATAACATGTGATGTGACTTAGGTCCTTTTCCGCAGAAATTGGGTTCTTCTGGGGACACATGTTCTTTCTCTTCCTCGACTTATTCGTTCCTATCAATTCTTCTATCTTTTGTGGATCAAACTCCACTTCTTCTGTCGGGAAGTCTCCCAGATACCCTTGACTTTCCCTCGTGCATTGCTGTGAAAGGTGTCCTTTCTCTCCACATGAGTAGCAAGCACGGGAGTAATATCTGTCTAGTCCTTCTCCATCAGGGTCGTCAGTATCTTCCTCCATCACGGATTCCCTTAAGGTTTCCTCGAGGACTTCTTTCATTGCTTCTTTCTTCTGCTGGACAGTTCGTTGCACCATGGGGTAAATGTGACACTGAGCAGGGTAATGGGTAGTCCCTTCACACAAGAAACAAGTAATCTGCCTAGTTGGACATTCTTCAGCTAGGTGACTTCCTTCACAATTAGGGCATTCATCCTTGTGCTCCTCCTGGGTGTGTCCTATTTCTCCACAAATCCTGCAGGCACAACGTTTCTTCTTCGGGTTGTCACCACGCTCTCGGATGAGACGGGATTTCAACAATGTTTCCTTGAATTCCTTCCAACTTCCTACTTCACTACATCCTTGTATGGCTTGATGCATCTTCCACCATGTTGCAGCACTTTTTGTAAAGTACTGGAGAGCGTATTGAACTTCATACTTCCTTTCAACTAAATTCTTCCTGAAGTGGTCCTCCATGTTTTGTATCCATAACTCTGCCTCCGGCTGGGTCATTGGTCCAGAGACTTCAAGTCTATCTTCAGTCATTCTCTATTGGGTCCAAGGGTTTTGGGATGAGATTCAGAAGAGATAGAGAGAGATACACTCAATGCAAACAAAAGTTTTGAAAAGACGGGTTTTGTTATGTGGCCAGCGGAAAACATCAAACAAACAATGGCTCACAATCGTCGCATCTAACGCAAGTACATAACAAGGGTTTGGTCTTCTAAAGGTCAATATCTCTTCAAAGCGGTCAACTCTTCAAATCTTCGGAGTATCCATTGTTGTAGCTTCAATACTTCAATTGTATGGTAAAATCCTTTTTACTCCGAAGTGATCCAATGGAAAAGGGTATTGACTAACTATTTAAGGTCAAAGAGAAGATTTGACAAAGCTCAGAAAAGAAGAGAGATAAGAATCTTTTTGAAAAAGATATTTTTAGAGAAATCCTTTCCTATGGTCTGGCTAGTTTCTAGGGTCACGTCCTACAGTCAACATGTGCTCTGATACCATCTTGTAGCGACCACGATCCGAATGAACCGAAGTCTCTGTGTTCTGTGCCATCCCTGGATCGGTATGCTGACAGACACAGTACTCGAGGATTTATAACAGAGGTAAATCACATGTATTAAGTAACGTAAATACTATTACCTCAATCGATCATAGCGGAAGCAACAAAGGTTGTGGATTCCCATCAACACCAACGGCAAAGTTGAGTGTAGAAATCGTAACCCCTAACATATCACTTACTCGTCGTAAGATAATCCTGCAACATGAGACGTTGCAGCCACATAGAGTCAGTACATTGAATGTACTAGCAAATTCACATTGTAATGATAATGATGAACAAAGCCTACAACTACATGCATATTTGGCTGGTGGAGGCTGTAAGGTTAAATTTTTTGCGTAAAGCCAATTTTTCCCTACTGCAAAGGAATAGATTTTAATTAACTATCATGGTAGTTGAAACATCGTTGAGAAGATAGACATCCTCTCAACCCCAATTAAAGTTCATCATTAAACCCAACAGTATTAAATTAAAGTAACATGATGAGATCCACATGATAATCCAAATACTAGATACTCAAGACGTCCGTAACCGGGGACACAGCTAATCATGATCAGTTTGTACACTCTACAGAGGTTTGTGCACTTTTCCCACAAGACTCGATCGCCTCCGTTTGGTTTCTCGCACTGCATGGTGTTTGAGAAACGGATGACCGAGACATAGTCTTTCAGAAGCGCTAGCACCTTACGATCGGGCGGACCGTACCAACCTACATCCCCTACATCTGCTAGTCCACCACTGTAAGAGTTCGCACGACTTACTCATACTATGCTAGAGCCCATAATAGCATTGTGGCTGCACACGGAACTTTCTAGTATGAATAATCTCATGATCCCTTTGAGCCTGGGTGGCGGTCCAAAAGAAAAACAGGCAATCACTGGAATACCCAGATGCCTCAATCCACCCAGATGTGTATTAATGTTGCCACCTTAAGTTGAACCATTAATTAACAAACTCACATCTGTCATGGATTTCACTCACCCAATCCACGTCTACGAGCATAGCATGTCCTAACAGCAAACGTAGAAATAACCCCCAAAGGTTTGAATGTAATGCCGGTAATAGGTACTAGCTCAATCTACTTCCCAGTCCCACAAGTTAATTGATCCTACTGATGCAATGTGTTTGAGGATATAACTAATGCAATGAAAATTGGGTATTGGAAAATATGATCAAAGTGTGAACTTGCCTGCAATGTTGATGAAGATGATTCACACTCAAAACTCTTGATAGATCTACTCATCACACTCCGGTCAATCTATCGTAAGCAAGCAATGGTAACCACCCATAAGCAATCACTCAGAAAGATCAGACAGGACGAATAAACACTTCAAAAAACTTCGAAAACACATGAATGACTCTTGAAACATAAAACAATTTCTAACAGTACCAAAATTATGTGAATTTGGCCTTATCAGAAATTTTAGGTCAAGAGCTTCGATTTGCAAAAAGAATCAACTCAAACGGAGTTACGAAACTCAAGTTATGATCAAAACAAGTTTGAATCTAAAACTAGTTGAATTCAAATTTTAAAATTTTCAAAAACATGTTGAAGTTGTATTACTGGAAAGAGGGGATCGTAACGAAGACGTGGGCGTTGGTTTCGTTGGATTCGGACCAACGAGCAAAAAGTTATGGCCGTTTGAAGTTTAGGGGTTAGTCTGTAAAATAATATTTACAGAGAGGTCCCTGGCCGAACTAAACAGAAAAGAAAAAGATTAACGAACGAACGTTCGTTTTCTAGTCCTAACTAGTGAATGTTCACTGTATACCTAAACCAAAAAAATAAAAAAATAAACCGATCTAAAACTAAAAACCTAACTAAACAGAAAAAGTCGGGCGGTTTATACCTAGCGGTTTTCCGAAGAGAAACCAACGGTTCGGCGAAGAAAAACCGGCGAGGCGGCTCGGGCGCGGACCAGAACTCCGGCGAGGTCTCTGGCCGGCGGCGAAGCGGGCAGTGCGGCGGTGTCGCAGAGCAGGGGCGGGCGAGCGAGGCGAGTGGGGCAGCGAGGCGTGGCGCGGCTGCGGGAGCCTGCGGCGGCGGCGATTGACAACAGCGGCGGCGGGCGATGCGAGGGGAGCGGCAGGGCCGGGGCTTGGCCTTAAATAGGCGAAGAGGGGCGGAGCTTTGCATGCAGAAGGGGGCAAGAAAGGCGGCGGGCGGGCGGAGTGTCCGCTCGGGACACGGCGGCGGCGAACTTGCCGTGCGGTAGGAGGAAAGGTGGGGGCGAGCAGCTGGGCGCGGCCTGGCTCGGATGCTGGGCCGGCCCAGTCGGCGAAGGAACATTTTTTTTAACAGACATAGAAATCGAATAAAAGCAAAATAAATAAAATATCCTATAGGCATATAATATATCAAAATTTGCAGAAAAATAAATCCTACAACATGGACATTTTCCTACTGCCAAATAAAATGCCCACAAAAATCTAATAAATCAAAAGGTCCTACTGCCGCAATAAAATCCAATAAAAATCACTTTAAAAATACCAAAAGAATTCAAATTTATTTCTCTCCAATTTTCTACTGTAGGGAATCATGTTACCCTATTTTCCATTTAATTTATTTTTGGAGAAAAATAATTTGAATAAAAATCAAATAACTCAATATTTGAAATTGAGTTCAAGAAGAATTTGAAAAAACTTCAAACTCATATTTCCTATAATTTGAAGAAGTCATTTTATCTTCTCTCTGGAAAATCATTGAGTCGCATAAAGTTTCTGAATATCTCGAGATTGAAATTAAAAATCCTTTCAAAGCCCTTTATCATTGAGAATAAATGGAAGAAGTCATATTATCTTCACTCTAGGGTTTTGTGTTGAAAATAATTTGAATTCCCACGGAGATCAAAAGCAAAGTGAAAGTTTATGGAAAGTCATTTTATTCCCTCTCATTTAACTTTCAAAAGTTTCAAATTTCACTCAATTTCACACAACACATCAAACAACAATCAATCAATCTATTTATTATAACATTCCAAAATTTAGAATTTTGGGATGTTACAGGGGGCCGCCCCCACCCTCATGGGCAGCCCATGGGTCCTCTCGTCCCCCTCCGGCACTCCGTGGGCTTCTTCCGGTCCAAAAATGATCTCCGTTGATTTTCAGGTCAATTGGGCTCCGTTTGATATTCCTTTTCTGCGAAACCCTAAAACAGGGGAAAAACGGAAACTAGCACTGGGCTCTAGGTTAATAGGTTAGTCCCAAAAATAATATAAAAGTGTATAATAAAGCCCATAAAACATCCTAGAAGGATAATATAATAGCATGGAACAATAAAAAATTATAGATACGTTGGAGACGTATCAGCATCCCCAAGCTTAATTCGTGCTCGTCCTCGAGTAGGCAAATGATAAAAACAGAATTTTTGATGTGGAATGCTACCTAAAATAGTTTTCAATGTAATTCTCTTAATTGTGGCATGAATGTTCAGATTTGAAGGATTCAAGACAAAAGTCTATATTGACACAAGAATAATAATACTTCAAGCATACTAACAAAGCAATCATGTCTTCTCAAAATACTATGTCTAAAGAAAGTTATCCCTACAAAATCATATAGTCTGGCTATGCTCCCTCTTCATCACACAAAATATTCATATCATGCACAACCCCGGTTTCAACCAAGCACTTGTTTTCATACTCTATTCTTACAAACCTTTCAACTTTCACGCAATACATGAGCGTGAGCCATGGACATAGCACTATAGGTGGAATTGAGTGCTGGTTGTGGAGAAGACAAAAAGGAGGAAGATAGTCTCACATCGACTAGGCATATCAACAGGCTATGGAGATGCCCATCAATAGATATCAATGTGAGTGAGTAGGGATTGCCATGCAACGGATGCACTAGAGCTAAATGTGTATGAAAGCTCAACAAAAGAAACAAAGTGGGTGTGCATCCAACTTGCTTGCTCACGAAGACCTAGGGCATTTGAGCAAGCCCATCGTTGGAATATACAAGCCAAGTTCTATAATGAAAATTCCCACTAGTATATGAAAGTGACTAAACATGAGACTCTCTATCATGAAGAACATGGTGCTACTTTGAAGCATAAGTGTGGAAAAAGATAGTAGCAATTGTCCCTTTTTTTGGGCCTTTCTTTTTTTTTCTTTGGCCTTTTTTGGAGGGGCTTTCTTGATTTAGCCTTTCCTCACATGGGACAATGCTCTAATAATGATGATCATCACACTTTCACTGAATTACAACTCGATACTAGAACAAAGTATGACTCTATATGAATGCCTCCGGTGGTGTACCGGGATGTGCAATGAATCAAGAGTGACATTTATGAAAAATTATGCACGGTGGCTTTGCCACAAATACGATGTCAACTACATGATCATGCATGGCAATATGACAATATGAAGCGTGTCATACAAATGGAACGGTGGAAAGTTGCATGGCAATATATCTCGGAATGGCTATGGAAATGCCATGATAGGTAGGTATGGTGGCTATTTTGAGGAAGATATATGGTGGCTGTTTTGAGGAAGGATATATAGTGGGTGTATGGTACTGGCGAAAGTTGCGCGGTACAAGAGAGGCTAGCAATGGTGGATGGGTGAGAGTGCGTAATATCCATGGACTCAACATTAGTCATAAGAACTCATATACTTATTGCAAAAATTTATGAGTCATCAAAACAAAGCAATCAACGCATGCTCCTAGGGGGGAGGTTGGTAGGAGTTAACCATCGCGCGCCCCCGACCTCCACACAAAGGTTGACACTTTGCAAATACCTCATGCTCCAACTTCGTCACATAGCGGTTCACCATACGTGCATGCTACGGGAATCACTAACCTTAACACAAGTATTTCTCAATTTTATAATAACTCTACTAGCATGACTCTAATATCACTATCCTCATATCTCAAAACAATTATCAAGCATCCAACTTCTCATCATATTCATTGCACTTAGTGTGAAAGTTTTTACTACATTGATCTTGGATGCCTATCATGTGAAGGCTAGTTTTATAGTCAAAGCACATTACCATGATGTTTTAATAGACTCTCAAAAGGATATAAGTGAAGCATGAGAGTTCATCTATTTCTTCAAAATAAAACCACCGCCGTGCTCTAAAAGATATAAGTGAAGCACTAGAGCAATAACAAACTACTCTGAAAGATATAAGTGAAGATCAATGAGTAGTTGAATAATTATGTAACTATGTGACGACTCTCTAAAATTTAAGAACTCCCGATCTTGGGATATTATTCAAACAGCAAGCAAAACAAAATAGACTAAGTTAACGCTCCAAGCAAAACACATATCATGTGGTGAATAAAAATATAGCTCTGAGTATAGTTAGCGATAGATGAAGACGAAAGAGGGGATGCCTTCCCGGGGCATCCGCAAGCTTAGGCTTTTGGTTGTCCTTGAATTTTACCTTCTGGTGCCTTGGGCATCCCCAAGCTTAGGCTCTTGCCACTCTTTGTTCCATAATCCATCAAAGCAATACTCAAAACTTGAAAACTTCACAACACAAAACTTAGACAAAAATCTCGTGAGCTCCGTTAGTATAAGAAAACAAACCACTACTCAAAGGTACTGTAATGAATTAATTCTTTGTTTATATTGGTGTTAAACCACCTATATTCCAACTTCTCTATGATTCATATCCTCCAATACTACTCATAGATGCATTGAAATAAGCAAACAACACACGAAAAACAGAATCTGTCAAAAACAGAACAGTCTGTAGTAATCTGTAACTTTCGCATACTTCTGTAACTCCAAAAATTGAAATAAATTGGTAAACGTGAGGAATTTGTCTGTTAATCATCTATAAGAAGAATCAACTAAATAGCGCGCTCCAGTAAAACCTGGTGACTATTCTAGCGAGCGCTAATGATTCTGTTTTTCACAGCACGATCATATAAACTTCACACAAGTCTTCCCAAAGGTTCTACTGGGCACAAACACTAATTAAAGCATAAAACCACATCTAAACGGAATCTGGATGCAATATTTATCGCTAAACAGAAGCAAAAGCAAAGAAAATAAAATAAAGTTGGGTTGCCTCCCAACAAGCGCTATCGTTTAACGCCCCTAGCTAGGCACAATGATTTCAATGATGCTCGCATAAAAGATAAGAATTGAAACATAAAGAGAGCACCATGAAGAATATGACTAGCACATTTAAGTCTAATCCACTTCCTATGCATAGGGATTTTGTGAGCAAACAACTTATGGGAGCAATAATCAACTAGCATAGGAAGGGAAAACAAGCATAGCTTCAAAACTTTAAGCACATAGAGAGGAAACTTGATATTATTGCAATTCCTACAAGCATATGATCCTCTCTCATAATAATTTTCAGTAGAATCATGAATGAATTCAACAATATAACCAGCACATAAAGCATTCTTGTCATGATCCCCAAGCATATAAATTTTATTACTTTCCACATAAGCAAAATTCTTCTCATTCAAAGTAGTGGGAGTATAATAAGAGACTTGAATACTATAGATTGTTTCCACATTAAAAGAGTAATGTTCAGAAAAAGGGTAATCATAATCATGACAAGTTTGATAAATAAAATCATCACTACTTTTTATAGCATAAGTGTCATCACAATAATCATCATAAATAGGAGGCATGCCTTCATCATAATAGATTTGCATATCAAGACTTGGGAGGCTA
Source organism: Secale cereale (assembly GCA_902687465.1). Classification (NCBI taxonomy): domain Eukaryota; kingdom Viridiplantae; phylum Streptophyta; class Magnoliopsida; order Poales; family Poaceae; genus Secale; species Secale cereale. The sequence continues at coordinate 615,754,144 of LR738710.1, read as the reverse complement.
AAAATATCATCTTCATCAAGCGTAGCATCCCCAAGCTTGGGATAAACATTAATTGCAGCAAATAAATTCTCAAATATATCATTCTCATCAAACATAGCATCCCCAAGCTTGGGCCTTTTCATATCATGGGCATAATCACTCTCATCATTAATTGTATGGATAGCACCGATAGTATAGCAATTATCATCACAATGAGTAATGGAAGCAACATCATTTGGGAGGGATACCTTTTTGCCTTTGCTTCTCCGTCTTTTCTTTTTCTTCTTCACATTAAGTATGTGTTTAATCTTCTTTTTGGAGCTCCTTATTAATGAGATTGGTAGAATAAGAGGCTCCTCCTCATTACCTGATTCATCATAAGAAATAATAGGAAGATATTGTGAAATCTCTTCCCTTTCATTAGTATTCTCTTCATCTCCTATTTGTTTTCTTGTCTTAAGGTAATTGGCAATATAAGGATTTTCAATGCAATTCACCGCACAATACATATATATTTCCTCTATATCAAAATCAAGAAGTTTATCAAGGGAAAATCCTGGAAGATGCTTAGTTCTACATTTGATTTCTTCATAACCCAAAAGCAAGATAAGTTCATTATGATGTGCAAGGGAAATCAAGTCATCACAATTTTTGGACATGATTCGATCATGAAACAATTTGCATTGGGTAATGAAATGACCTTGTTCATAGCAAAGTTCACAAGTACGGCTAAGAAATTTTAAATTTTCAGCACAATCATCTAGCATCTGTAGCAACCATTTAGTTTCTAAATACTTATGCCTCTTGCAAAATCTATCTTCCCTATTTGGTATGTACTTGCAAACTCTATGTTCTCCACAAAAATCAACATGCTTATAAGAGATATTTTCATCATGACTAGTGCAATCATCATTAGTACTATGGATATCAAAGAATTAACACTAACAATATTGCAAGCATGCTCATCATTCAAGTCTTTAGTGCCAAGCATTCTATGTAATTCTTCTTCTAGTACTTGAGCACAATTTTCCTTTCCATCGTTTTCACGAAGATATTAAAAAGATGAAGCATATGAGGTAACCTTAATTCCATTTTTTTGTAGTTTTCTTTTATAAACTAAACTAGTGATAAAACAAGAAACTAAAAGATTCGATTACAAGATCTAAAGATATACGTTCAAGCACTAACCCCCCCGGCAACGGCGCCAGAAAAGAGCTTGATGTCTACTACGCAACCTTCTTCTTGTAGACGTTGTTGGGCCTCCAAGTGCAGATGTTTGTAGGACAGTAGAAAATTTCCCTCAAGTGGATGACCTAAGGTTTATCAATCCGTGGGAGGCGTAGGATGAAGATGGTCTGTCTCAAACAACCCTGCAACCAAATAACAAAGAGTCTCTTGTGTCCCCAACACACCCAATACAATGGTAAATTGTATAGGTGAACTAGTTCGACGAAGAGATGGTGATACAAGTGCAATATGGATGGTATATATAGGTTTTTGTAATAAGAAAAATAAAAACAACAAGGTAGCAAGTGGTAAACGTGAGCATAAACGGTATGGCAATGATAGGAAGCAAGGCCTAGGGTTCATACTTTCACTAGTGCAAGTTCTCTCAACAAGGATAACATAATTGGATCATATTACTAGCCCTCAACATGCAACAAAGAGTCACTCCAAAGTCACTAATAGCAGAGAACAAACGAAGAGATTATGGTAGGGTACGAAACCACCTCAAAGTTATTCTTTCTGACCAATCTATTCAAGAGTCCGTAGTAACGTTCACTCTATCATAGAGTTCGTACTAGAATAACACCTTAAGACACAAATCAACCAAAACCCTAATGTCACCTAGATACTCCATTGTCACCTCAAGTATCCGTGGGCATGATTATACGATATGCATCACACAATCTCAGAAACATCTATTCAACCAACACATAGAACTTCAAAGAGTGCCCCAAAGTTTCTAACGGAGAGTCAAGACGTAAACGTGTGCCAACCCCTATGCATAGATTCCCCAGGTCACGGAATCCGCAAGTTGATCACCAAAACATACATCAAGTAGATCACATGATATCCCATTGTCACCATAGATAAGCACATGCAAGACATACATCAAGTGTTCTCAAATCCTTAAAGACTCAATCCGATAAGATAACTTCATAGGGAAAACTCAATCCATTACAAGAGAGTAGAGGGGGAGAAACATAAGATCCAACTATAATAGCAAAGCTCGCGATACATCAAGATCGTGCCATCTCAAGAACACGAGAGAGAGAGAGAGAGAGAGAGAGAGAGAGAGAGAGATCAAATACATAGCTACTGGTACATACCCTCAGCCCCGAGGGTGGACTACTCCCTCCTCGTCATGGAGAGCATCGGGATGATGAAGATGGCCACCGGAGAGGGATTTCCCCCTCCGTCAGGGTGCCAGAACGGGTCTAGATTGGTTTTTGGTGGCAACAGAGGCTTTCAACGGCGGAACTCCCGATCTAGGTTATTTTCCGGAGGTTCAATATATATAGGAGGTGTTGGAGTCGGGGCCAAGCAAAGGGGAGCTACGGGCTGTCCACAAGGCAGGGGGCGCGCCCAGTAGGGGGGCGCCCCCACCCTCGTGGGCAGCCCGTGGGTCCTCTCGCCCCGCTCCGGCACTTCGTGGGCTTCTTCTGGTCCGAAAATGATCTCCGTTGATTTTCAGGTCAATTGGGCTCCGTTTGATATTCCTTTTCTGCGAAACCCTAAAATAGGAGAAAAACAGAAACTGGCACTGGGCTCTGGGTTAATAGGTTAGTCCCAAAAATAATATAAAAGTGTATAATAAAGCCCATAAAACATCCTAGAAGGATAATATAATAGCATGGAACAATAAAAAATTATATATACATTGGAGACGTATCAACGAGCGGTACTACCGCCCTGCGTGCGGTAGTTCCACCCAAGCGGTACTACCGTGATGACCCGTGGTACTACTGCGCCATCGCGAGCGGGTGGGGGTTAAGAGCGGGCAGGGGGAGTTTCAACTCCCCATACCCATTCAACTCTTATTCCGCACCTCGTCTCTCTCTCTCTCCTAACCAAGAACGGTGTCGGAGGACCTCGGAGGATCTCGTCTCCGGCCGCTATCCTCGCATTCCGACTGGTGGGATCATTCCCCACCTCGCCCTCTTACCATGGTCCCCGGTATCTCCCCTAGTCCCTCTCTCTTTTTGCCTTGTCTTGTGTTTCTAGGTCTTGGCGAGATGCATGTGTAGTTCATGTGATTTTCGGGTAAATCTATGCAAGAGAAGAGTATAGGAGAGTACTAGTGCAGTAGAAATGCTATTTGGTATGGTGCAACAGTGTGGTTTTGATCACAGTTAGTACCGATCTATTTGTGCGGAAGTTTTCAAATTCGCAGATGGGATTCGCGTGCTTGTTGAATCCGTGCGGTACTACCGCTCGACTGGAGCGGTACTACCGCTTCGTACGGTACTACCGCTCGGCTGGAGCGGTACCACCGCTCAATCGAGCGGTACTACCGTGGTGATCCAAATTACATTGTTTCATCCTCCAACTCTCATTTCCACCTGTTTCTTTTGACTTTAGCCTAGTCTTTGCATTAATCCTTCTCGGTTTCTCTTGTGTTTGTGTTTTCTGTCATAGGTGGTGGCTCCGGTTCCAATGTCAGACGCTCCAATCCCAGCCCTGGCACTAGTTCCAAGCGTCTCCACAACCAAGATGCTCAGAGGGGTCCAATGCCCCCCAACGTCACGTCAAGAAAGCTGCTGGCAAGCTCAAGGAGCCCACTTTGGGCATGGATGAGGTGCCTCTAGCCGAGTTTGTCACTCGAAGGAGGCTCAACCCCTATTGGAAGCCTCATGAGACTGCCAAAGGAAATGAGTTGTTCTGGACCAAGCAGCAAAACCTCATCTACCTCGATGTGATCAAGTCCAAGCAAAACATCTATGTTCCGATGCAGTGGATAGACTTGGATCATATGAGGAAGGACCGGGCATACTTTGGTGATGCATTGGATCTGTTGGAGCAGTTTTGCATTGAATACTTTGTCTCGTTCCAGATGGACTTTGACCCGGAGCTCATGGCTCAGTTCTTTGCCTCCGTTCACTTCTCCGGTGAGGAGAGGACTATGACTTGGATGACCGATGGGAGGAAGTTGTCTGCTACATGGAAGGATTTCATGGATTTGTTGCATGTTCGTGATGAGGGGCTCAATACACCCATTGGTGTTCTCCCTCATGCCAACCCAAAGGCCACCAACAAGAACAAGCTCCAACCGTACCTTGTGGATAAGAAGTTACATAATGGCTCGTCATCTTGGGTGCTCAACCCTTTCCTTGATGTCATGCATCGGATCTTCCGCAACACCCTCTTTCCTCACGTTGGTGACAAGGACAAGGTGCATTCTTATCTTGTGGATACGATGCTTCAGTGTGAGGAGGCGCGTCTTCAAGCGCCTGGCCCACTTGATGTCTCTCACATCATGTGGGTTGAGCTCAGGTTCGCAATTTTCAATCGCAAAGTCCCTATCTATGGTCCGTACCTGCATCTGTTGATCTCGAAGACTTGGGAGAAGCTCATCCTCGATGAGGTCTTTGTTGCTCCTGAGTGGATCCGTCATGAGCCCATCAGGATGCGCCACAAGAACAAGTGGGTCAATACCACTACGAGGGCAGAGGCTAAGGCTTCTAGGATGGACGTGGATGAGGATGAGTTTCAGGAGGAGGAGGCCGACGATAGTTCTGCAAGATACACCCCTCCCTCGTCTGAGCCCTCGTGGGCTAAGAAGCTGAAGGCTAAGATGAAGAAGCTATTCTGCATGCAGGCCAAGGGGCAGTACACTTCTCATGTGGCTCAGAAGGAGGCTCGCCGGCGTGACAAGCAGATCTTGAGGATGTTCAGCGAGAACGTGTCAAGTGGCTCTAAGAAGAACATCACTCCGGAGGCTGAGTGGATGGCCAAGCAAGGTTACAAGTGGACTGAGTCAGAGGAGGAGTCCGTTCCCGCTGCCTATATCGATGAGGAGCTTGATGGTTGATCACTACAAAGGGAGCTACCACCTGTGTCGTAGGTGTCCTCTCTGCCTTTTTGGTGTTTCGATGCCAATGGGGGAGAGAGTGTAGGATTTGCGAGTTGTGTCTTATTTCGCTTTGCTTCTGTTGACCTCTCTCCCGTTGCTTTGTGTTGGTTTGCGTTGTGTGTGTGAGACCTGAAGGCTATCATATGATGTGAGACATATGCACTCTACTCTATCATATCTTATCGTAATGTCTTGTTTGTTTAGTAGGTTGTGCGCTTATGCCTTATTGTGCCCTTTACTTTATGCTTACGATATTCTCCTTGCATCCATGCGTAGTTCCATTCACATAGTTGCAAGGATTGTGTTGTTTATAAAATATAGGGGGAGTGTTGATCCTAGTATGTGTGCCATGCAGTCCAAAGCATCTATCTAAGAATGCACACATCTAGGGGGAGCTTGCCTATATTTTATATACATGTTAGGTTTGCTTATGTTCTTATTCATTTCTTTGTGCAAATCCTGTATTGTCATCAATCCACCAAAAAGGGGGAGATTGTAAGGGCATATTTCTCCCTAAGTGGTTTTAGTGATTGATGACAATGCATTTGCGGACTAATCATGTGCGTTGAGCTTTTAAGATATCTCATGTCTAAGCACAAGAAGATTCATTGCCCCTCGGAGCCTATCGAAGACGGCGTTTCCTTTTGTTTATTTTCGGTGGAATTGAGTCATAGGAAAGCCGTACTATTAAGAGGGGGTCCGCTTCGGAAAGGTTAGGGTGGAATCAACACGTACACATCTATCCCTTTGCACCACCTTTCCTTCACTTCTTTGGAACACTGGCTATTTTCCTTGTCGTTGCAAATACAGAGGTTTCCTACTACTACTGTTCTATGGCATGCGGTAGTACCGCTCAAGGGAGAGGTAGTACCGAAGAAACCCACGGTAGTACCGCCCGTGGCTGCAGTAGTACCGCGCCTGGCTCGTGGTAGTACCGCGACCTGTGCCCCAGGACCGTGGCTAGCGCAGAAGTAGGAGCGGAAGTATTTTTTTACTTCCGCACCCTACACGGTAGTACCGCTCCATGTGAGCGGTAGTATCGTGCTGGGTTTTTGCATCGATCGAAACTCAGAGGAAGTAGCCATAGATGTAATTTTGTTAATCCGTGCCTCTCCCAGCCCAGAGTGAACCCTGCCTTGCAGTAGTACCGCAAGGGCGCGCGGTAGTACCACTCCGGTAGCACTACCGTTCGTTGCTATACGCAATACGAGCACATCTAGTTCCTGCCACGCGAGCGGTAGTACCGCACTGCCTTGCGGTAGTACCGCAAGTCTGGTGTGGTAGTACCGCGTGTCGCATGCTGAGTTGGTGGATAACGGTTGGATCTTTCCTCATGCTATATAAGGGGGTCTTCTTCCCCAAGTTGACTACCTCTTCCCTCCCTAAGCTCCATTATTTCTCAAATCTCCATTTTCGCCCGATCTCTCTCCCTAGCCAATCAAACTTGTTGATTTCCTAGGGATTGGTTGAGAAGGCATCAATATACACTTCCACCAAGAGAAATTTGATTCCCCCCACTAATCCCTTGCGGATCTTGTTACTCTTGGGTGTTTGAGCACCCTAGATAGTTGAGGTCACCTCGGAGCCATAGTCCATTGTGGTGAAGCTTCGTGGTGTCGTTGGGAGCCTCCAATTAAGTTGTGGAGATAGCCCCAACCTTGTTTGTAAAGGTTCGGTCGCCACCTTCAAGGGCACCACTAGTGGAATCATGGTACCTCGCATTGTGTGAGGGCGTGAGGAGAATACGGTTGCCCTAGTGGCTTCTTGGGGAGCATTGTTCCTCCACACCGCTCCAACAGAGACACACTTCCTCTTGAAGGGAAGGAACTTCGGTAACATATCCTCGTCTCCATCGGCTCCACTTGTGGTTATCTCTTACCTTTACTTGTGCAAGCTTTTGTTGTGCTGTGTAACTTGCTTGCTTGTGTGCTTGTTATTGTTGCATCATATAGGTTGCCCACCGAGTTGCATATCTAGACAACCTATATTGTTGCTAAGTTTAATTTGGTTAAGAAAAGATAAAAATTAGTTGCCTATTCACCCCCTCTAGTCAACCATATCGATCCTTTAAACGGGCGTCCTTCTCCCTCAGATCCAATCGGGCCTACGACTCCCATCCAATTTGTTGCCGCGCCTCAGATCCAATTGGGCGCGAGAAGCTGGGGGCACCCATGGCGCGTGTGTCGGCTGCGACTGCTCGGTGGTTGGCCTCCTTCCTCAGACGTGAAGGCGGCGACGGGCTACCCCCCTCAGATTGAGGCCGCGATGGGTCAGCGCAGGAGGCTGGGGTTCATCTGCTACAAGTTGGGCGCGACTCGGCTCTTCTGACCAACTAGGCCCTCACATGGGGTCTATGTTCGCGTCGGCGTCGATGCACGAGGTGTGCGACGACCACGACGCCAAGCAGGCACTAGTCTGCCTAGCCTTGGATCGAGCTCTACTCGGTTCGGTGCCTGCATTTGGAGGCTCCACGTGGTGTGGCAACTTCTGTTCGTGGGGCAGGCTATGTGAGGGAGTCGTGGACTAAGGGGACCTCGGGGCGACGTCCCATTATACACGGGCTGGACTAGTGGAGCCGTACTATAACATGAGTTCTATGAAGCCGTGGTGTGCCCTCCAAGTCAAGAAGGCGCATGATCTCTTTTATTCCTTGTTGTAATCTACCTTCGGTAACCCTAGCCCTATCGGTGTCTATATAAAGAGGGTTGTAGTCGTTAGAGGGGAGTTACCTTCACCCCCCATAGCCTAGGGTTAGCTCATACTGATCTTGAGGTAGATCTACTCTGCAAACCACGATATACAATCAATACAATCAAGCATGACGTAGGGTTTTACCTCTTCGAGAGGGCCCGAACCTGGGTAAACATTGTGTTTGTCGTCCCTTATTACCATCGATCCTAGATCCACAGCTCGGGACCCCCTACCCCGAGGTCCATCGGTTTTGACACCGACATTGGTGCTTTCATTGAGAGTTCCACTGTTGGATCCCCGAAGGAATCGATGGCTCAACCGATCGTTAGAGATCATGGCCACACGGAAGGCTCTCCCACCCCCGATCATCTCCTCGTGTTCGGCAGCGTTCTTCCGCGCGCCGATCACACTAGCGGCCTCGACCAGAATGAATGTTCTGCTCCCGTAAAGGAACTCACCGGCTCAAGGGCATCAACCCTAGGGCCAACTGACTTGCAAGGACCAAGCATCCCTCAGAGTCTGGCCCTGGATCCAGGCTCTGGTAGATCGCTCACGAGATCCCCTTTAGAATTAGCGAAGTGTTCGACACCTCCCTATGCCCAATTAATGGATCACTTGGTAAATCTGTTCCGTGCGATGGGGATCTCCGTTACCAGGTCTACGGCTTACGATCAGATCGGGCTTAAAACCGACGATCGTGAAATCAACACCCCTCCGGTCACACACCTCGTCGCTACTGTCGAGGAGGCCCAGGAGGGATCACAACCTCATAAGCTGAGGATGGTGTGCACTTGAGCATCTAGCTCGGAGTAGGACACCAGTCCAGAGGCACATCCAAACTCAGACCCCAGCGCAGAATCTAGCCTTGAGCCAATTCAGCCACATATAAGTCTGGATCCAAGCCCCGCAAGGTTAGAGCTAGATGTAATTCAACAACCGGTCAAGAATAGTCCGGGTCCACAACACGAAGGGATCCTCAAAAATTTCGCACCCTCCCAACACGAGGAATACTCCCCGGATTCGAGAAGCCCGGACATATGGGACCTCATGTACGTCAAACAACTGCCAAACGAGATAGTCCACCCCTACTAGGCTAGATTTCTCCTAGTGAAGAGCATGATGGCATCTTGTTGTGACAAAGAAAGATTTAAAGCTTTCTAGTTTAACTGCAAGGACAAGGGCCTTTTAAATTCCCTCACATGATGCCGCATTCAAAGCTTCACCAAACTATCTGACATGGTACGCAAATATTGCACCATGGAGAGCACATGGAGAGTGCAATAGATGAACACATAGCCACACCCCACCGCACACACTGGAAGGTCTTGCTTTAAGCGGACCTACACAAATCGATCGCCAGAGCATGAGCCTAATGAAAAGAAAACTAGGCCCATATCGTTGCTAGACGAAATGCTAGATAAGCCGTGCCCAATACACTCGGTCTTACTAGATGCAAACCCAACTCACATACTTCGAGCTTGTTGGATGGTAAGACAAGTAGCCAAATATGCGAGCCAATCTTGGGCCTTACACTTCTAAACATATAGCCCTGGCCTACACCATAAGACCATAATGTCCTTACGGTATACGAGATGTTCGATTCAAACAATAGAAGGAAAAAGGCTCTTCGAGAGCTCAACCAAATATACCAGGTGACGGCTGCACAGCAATGGGCAACAATGCCAATCACCTTTAATGAGAAGGATGAGCCAAGCCACTGTAACAACCATGCACCAATGGCACTAGTCCCCGACCCCATTGTCGACGGTTTCCGGCTAACTAAAGTGCTGATGAACGGAGGCAGTGACCTCTACCTTATTTATGAGGACACTCTAGACAAGATGAAGTTCAACAGGTCTCGAATCGAACGTAGTCATACCATGTTTCGAGGTATAATACCTGGAAGGGAAGCACACTGCTCAGGATGCGTGACACTGGATGATGTGTTCGGCATATCCGATAACTAAAGATCCAAACCCTTGTTATTTCACATTGTGCCTTTCTGTAGAGGATATCACGCCCTTCTAGGAAGTGAGGCATTCTCTAGATTTCAGGCAATACCACATTATGGGTATACGAAACTTTAGATGCCAGGGCCCAACGGGGTGACCACTCTTCAAAGTGATCCAAGCAAGTGAAAGAAATATGCCCTAGAGGCAATAATAAAGTTTTTATTTTATATTTCCTTATTCATGATAAATGTTTATTATTCATTCTAGAAGTGTATTGACCGGAAACCATAATACATGTGTGAATACATAGACAAACACTATGTCCCTCGTGAGCCTCTACTAGACTAGCTCGTTGATCAAAGATGGTTAAGGTTTCCTAACCATGGACATGAGTTGTCATTTGATAACGGGATCACATCATTATGAGAATGATGCGATGGACAAGACCCACCCGTTAGCTTAGCATAATGATTGTTCAATTTTACTGCTATTACTTTCTTCATGTCAAATACATATTCCTTCGACTATGAGATTATGCAACTCCCGGATACCAGAAGAATGCCTTGTGTGCTATCAAACATCACAACATAACTGGGTGATTATAAATATGATCTACATGTATCTCCGAAGGTGTTTGTTGAGTTGGCATATATCGAGATTAGGATTTGTCACTCTGAGTATCGGAGAGGTATCTCTGGGCCCTCCCGGTAATACACATCATAATATGCCTTGCAAGCAAATCACTAATGAGTTAGTCTCGGGATTATGTATTACGGAACGAGTAAAGAGACTTGCCGATAACGAGAGTGAACTAGGTATGAAGATACCGACGATCGAATCTCGAGCAAGTAACAAACCAATGGACAAATGGAATAATGTATGTTGTCATAACAGTTCGACCGATAAAGATCTTCGTAGAATATGTAGGAGCCAATATGAGCATCCATGTTCCGCTATTGGTTATTGACCGGAGAAGTGTCTCAGTCATGTCTACATAGTTCTCGAACCGTAGGGTCCGCACGCTTAACGTTCAATAACGATATTGTATTATATGAGTTATATGATTTGTTGACCAATGTTGTTCGGAGTCCCGGATGAGATCACAGACATGATGAGGAATCTCAAAATGGTCGAGAGGTAAAGATTGATATATAGGACGATAGTATTCAGACACCGGAAGTGTTCCAGAGTGTATTAGGTATTTATCGGAGTACCGGAGGGGTTATGGGAACCCCCGGGGGGATATATGGGCCATATGGGCCATGAGAGGGGAGCACACCAGCCACAAGGGGTGGCGTGCCCCCCTATGACAGGTGGACAAATTGGAGAAGGAGAAGAGGGGGTTCGGCCCCCTTCCTTCTCTTCTTCCCCCTTCCTTTCTTCTCCGGTTTAATATGGTGTGTGTGTGGGGGGGGGGGGGTAATTGGGGAAGACCCCAAGTAGGATTCAGCCTACTTGGGGCACCCCTTGGCTGCCTCTCCTCCCCTCCCCTCCCACCTATATATATGTGGGGAGGGGCGCCTAGAACACACAACATCAATTGTTAGCGTGTGCGGCGGCCCCCCTCCACAGATTACACCCCCGATCATATTCTCGTGGTGCTTAGGCGAAGCCCTGTGCGGATCACTTCACCATCACCGTCACCATGCCGTCGTGCTGACGGAACTCATCTACTTCCTCGATGTCTTGCTGGATCAAGAAGACGAGGGACGTCACTGAGCTGAACGTGTGCAGAACTCGGAGGTGCCGTACGTTCGGTGCTTGATCAGTCGGAGCTAGAAGAAGTTCGACTACATCAACCGCGTTGTCAAATGCTTCCGCTTTCAGTCTATGAGGGTACGTAGACACACTCTCGCCCTCGTTGCTATGCATCTCCATGGATAGATCATTGTGTGTGCATAGATTTTTTTTGTTTTCCACGCAATGTTTACCGATAGTGGCATCAAGAGCCAGGTCTATGCGTAGATGATATGCACGAGTAGAACACAAAGAGATGTGGAAGGTGATCGTCATACTTCTTACCACCAACATATTGTTTCAATTCGGTGGCATTGTAATATGAAGCGGCCCGGACCAACATTACATGTCCACGTACATGAGACCGGTTCCACCATCACGTGCAACTTGTTCATCATAAAGGTGGTTGGCGGGTGTTTGTTTCTCCAATTGAGTTGAATCGAATTTGACTGCGGCCCATCCTAGTTGAAGGTTAAACAGCAAACTTGATAAATCACAGTTGTGGTTTTGTGCCATAGGTAAGAACGTTTCTTGCTAGAAGCCCGTAGCAGCCACGTAAAACTTGCAACAACAAAGTTGAGCACATCTAACTTGTTTTTGCAGTGCATGTTGTGATGTGATATGGTCAAGACGTGATGAGTTATATGTTATTGTATGAGATGATCATGTTTTGTAAAATTATCGGCAACCGGTAGGAGCCTTATGGTTGTCTCTTTATTGTATGAAATGCAAGCACCATGTAATTACTTTACTTTATCGCTATGAGTTAGCAATAGTTGTAGAAGCAATAGTTGGCAAGACGACCACGAAGCTACGATGGAGATCAAGGTGTCAAGCCGGTGATGATGGAGATCATGATGATGCTTTGGAGATGGAGATCGAAAGCACAAGATGTTCATGGCCATAGCATGTCACATATTTTCATTGCATGTGATGTTTATCTTTTATGCATCTTCTTTTGCTTAGTATGGAGGTAGCATTATAAGATGATCCCTTAACTAAATTTTAAGGTAAAAGTGTTCTCCCTGAGTATGCACCGTTGCTACAGTTCGTCGTGTTGAGACACCACGTGATGATCGGCTGTCATAGACTCTACGTTCACATACAACGGGTGCAAGACAGTTTTGCACATGCGGAATACTCGGGTTAAACTTGACGAGCCTAGCATGTACAGACATGGCCTCGGAACACTGGAGACCAAAAGGTCAAACGTGAATCATATAGTAGATATGATCAACATGGTGATGTTCACCACTGATGACTACTCCATCTCACGAGATGATCGGACATGGTTTAGTTGATTTGGATCACATATCATTTAGATGACTTGAGGGATGTCTATCTAAGTGGGAGTTCTTTAGTAATTTGATTAATTGAATTTAATTTATCATGAACTTAGTCCTGATAGTATTTGCATATCTATGTTGTACATCAATGGCCCGTGCTACCGTTCCCCTGAATTTTAATGTGTTCCTAGATAAAGCTAAGTTGAAAGATGATGGTAGCAACTACACGGACTGGGACCGTAACTTGAGGATTATCCCCATTGCTGCATAGAAGAATTATGTCCTTGATGCAATGCTAGGTGATAAGCCCCCTCCCCATAATCTAGACACTGTGAACGCCTGGCAGACGCGGTCAGATGACTACTCTATAGTTTAGTGTGCCATGCTTTACGGCTTAGAATCAGGACTTCAAAGATGTTTTGAACATCATGGAGCATATGAGATGTTCCAAGAGTTGAAGTTAATATTTCAAGCAAATGCCTAAGTTGCGAGATATGAAGTCTCCAACAAGTTCTATAGCTGCAAGATGGAGGAGAACAATTCCGTTAGTGAACACATACTCAGAATGTCTGGATAGCATAATCACTTGACTCAACCGGGAGTTGATCTTCCAGATGATAGTGTTATTCACAAAGTTCTCCAATCACTGCCACCAAGCTACAAAGACTTTGTGATGAACTATAATATGCAAGGGGCGGAGAAGACAATTCCCGAGCTCTTCGCAATGCTCAAAGTTGCGGAGGTAGAAATCAAGAAGGAGCATCAAGTGTTGATGGTTAACAAGACCACTAGCTTCAAAAAAAAGGCAAGGGAAAGAAAGGGAACTTGAAGAAGAGTGGCAAGCAAGTTGCCACTCCCGGGAAGAAGCCCAAAGTTGGACCCAATCCCAAAACTGAGTGCTTCTACTACAAAGGGACTGGTCACTTTAAGCGGAACTGCCCCAAGTATTTGGCGGATAAGAAGGATGGCAAAGTGAACAAAGGTATATTTGATATACATGTTATTGATGTGTACCTTACTAATGCTCGTAGTAGCGCCTTGGTATTTGATACTGGTTCGGTTGCTCATATTTGTAACTCGAAACAGGAGCTACGGATTAAACGAAGATTAGCTAAGGACGAGGTGATGATGCGTGTCGGAAATGGTTCCAAGGTCGATGTGATCGCTGTCGGCACGCTACCTCTAGATCTACCTTCAGGATTAGTTTTAAGCTTGAACAATTGTTATTTCGTGCCAGCGTTGAGCATGAACATTATATCTGGATCTTGTTTAGTGCGAGAGGGTTATTCATTTAAATCAGAGAATAATGTTTGTTCTATTTATATGAGTAATATCTTTTATGGTCATGCACCCTTGAAGAGTGGTCTGATAATCCACAAGTATGGGGGATCGCAATAGTTTTTGAGGGTAGGGTATTCAACTCAAATTTATTAATTCGACACAAGGGGAGCCAAAGAATATTCTCAAGTATTAGCAGTTGAGTTGCCAATTCAACCACACCTGGAAAACTTAATATCTGCAACAAAGTATTTAGTAGCAAGTAGTATGGAAGTAACGGTAACAGTGGCAAAAGTAATAGTAGCAGTTTTGTAATGATGGTGACAACAGCAATAACGAAAGTAACGAAGCAAGTATCAATATGGAACGAACTCGTAAGCAATGGATCGGCAATGATAGGTGTTGGATAATATTCATCATGTAGCAGTTATAACCTAGGGTGACACATAACTAGCTCCAATTCATCAATATAATGCAGGCATGTATCCCGAATATAGTCATACATGCTTATGGAAAAGAACATGCATGACATCTTTTGTCCTACCCTCCCATGGCAGCGGGGTCCTAATAGAAACTAAGAGATATTAAGGCCTCCTTTTATTAGAGCACTGGACCAAAGCATTAACACTTAGTGAATACACAAACTCCTCAAACTATGGTCATCGTCGGGAAGTGTTTCGGCTATTGTCACTCCGGGGTTGTCGGATCATAACACATAGTAGGTGACTATTGACTTGCAAGATAGGATCAAGAACACAAATATATTCATGAAAACATAATAGGTTCAAATCTAAAATCATGGCACTCGGGCCCTAGTGACAAGCATTAAGCATAACAAAGTCATAGCAAAATCAATCTCAGAACATAGTGGATACTTGGCATCAAACCCTAACAAAACTAACTCGATTACGTGATAAATCTCATCCAACCCATCACCGTACAGCAAGCCTACGATGGGGTTACTCATGCACGGCGGTGAGCATCATGAAATTGGTGATGGAGGATGGTTGGTGATGACGACGGCGACGATCTCCACTCTCCGGAGCCCCGAACGGACTCCAGATCAGGTCTCCCGATGAAGAACAAGAGGTGGCGGCGGCTCCGTATCGTAAAACGCGATGGGATCTTCTCTTCGATTTTTTTCTCCCCGAAATAGGTTATGTGGAGTTGGAGTTGGCGTAGGGGAAGGTCCATGGGGGCCACAAGGTAGGGGGCGCGCCCTAGGGAGGGGGGCGCCCCCACCCTTGTGGCCAGGGTGTGGACCCCCACCGGTAGTTCTTTTCGCCAGTATTTTTTATATATTCTGAAAACATTCTCCGTGAAATTTCAGGTCATTCCGAGAACTTTTATTTCTGCACAAAAATAACACCAAGGCAATTCTGCTGAAAACAACGTCAGTCCGGGTTAGTTCCATTCAAATCATGCAAATTAAAGTCCAAAACAAGGGCAAAAGAGTTTGGATAAGTAGATATGATGGAGACATATCAACTCCCCCAAGCTTAACCCATTGCTTGTCCTCAAGCAATTCAGTTGATAAACTGAAAGTGATAAAGAAAAACTTTTAGAAACTCCGTTTGATCTTGTTGTTGCAAATATGTAAAGCCAACATTCAAGTTTTCAACATAGATTATGGACTAACCATATTCACAATAACATTTAGGTCTCACGTTTACTCATATCAATGACATAATCAACTAGCAAGCAATAATAATAAATCTCGGATGACAACACTTTTGTAAAACAATCATGATATAATATGACAATGGTATCTCGCTAGCCCTTTCTGAGACCGCAAAACATAAATGCAGAGCACCTAAGAAGATCAAGGACTGACTAGACATTGTAATTCATGGTGAAAGAGATCCAGTCACACTCATACACAATATCAATTAATAACAAAGCATATAAATGACAGTTGTGCTCTCCAACTTGTGCTTTTTATAAGAGGATGATGATTCATCAATAAAAGTAAATAGATAGGCCCTTCGCAGAGGGAAGCATGGATTTGCAGAGGTGATAGAGCTCAAGTTTTTAAATTAGAGATGAATATAATTTTGAGCGGTATGCTTTCTTTGTCAACGCTACGACCAAGAGTTCTCAATATCTTCCATGCTACATATATTATAGGCGGTTCCCAAACAGAATGGTAAATTTTTACTCCCCCTCCACCATCAAACACATTCCACGGCTTATCTGAAACAACGGGTGCCGTCCAAACCAACAGTCTTAGGGGAGCTTTGTGTAATTATTTGCAATTTTTTAATCTTTTGATCATAGGACTGGGCATCCCGATTACCAGCCATTTTCTCGTGAATGACAAGCGGAGTCCACTCATAATGAGAATAACCCACCTAGCATGGAAGATAAAGACATCCCCTAGTCGCCACATGAGCGATTTGGGCATACAAAACATAATTTTATTTGAAGGTTTAGAGTTTTGCACATGCAAATTTACTTCGAACGGCAGGTAAACACCGCATATAGGTAGGTATGGTGGACTCATATGGAACAACTTTGGGTTTATGGAAGTGGATGCACAAGCAGTAATCCCGCTTAGTACAAGTGATGGCTAGAAAGAGACTGGGGAGTGACCAGCTAGAGAGCGACAACAGTCATGAACATGCCTTGAGATTAACCAACATTGAGTGCAAGCATGAGTAGGATATAAATTACCATGAACATAAATATCGTGAAGGCTATGTTGATTTTGTTTCAACTACATGTGTGAACATGTGCCAAGTCGAGTCAGTTAAATCATTCAAAGAAGGATACCATCCTATCATACTACATCACAACCATTTTAAAAGCATGTTGGCACGCAAGGTAAACCGTTATAAACTCCTAGCTAATTAAGCATGGCATGAGTAACTATAATCTCTAATTGTCATTGCAAACATGTTTCATTCATAATAGGCCGAATCAGGAGTGACAAGCTAATCATATTTTAAAAACAAAATAGGTCGAGTTCATACCAGCTTTTCTCCATCTCAATCATTTCATAATATATCGTCATTATTGCCTTTCACTTGCATGACCGAACGGTGTGAATAATAATAAGAGTGCACGTGCATCGGACTAAGCTGGAATCTACAAACATTTACTCAAAGGAGAAGAGAAGGTCATATGGGCTCTTGTTATATAATCAATAATGCATATGAGACCCACTCATCATTTTCATCGTGGTCTTCTCCTCTCGACCCCAAAGGAAAAGAAAATAATTTCAAAGAAACACACTGAAATATTTTTGGAGTTTTTGTTTTTCTGAAGAAATCGAAACAAGAACAAGAAAAACTATTTACACGGGAAAGCTCCCAACAAACAAAAGAAGAATGAGAAATCCTTTTGGATTTTCTTTTAATACTACAAACTACTAAGAAACTAACTAGAAAGAAAAGACAAAAAGAAGCAAGATTTTTTTGGGTTTTCTAATGTTTTCAAACACATGAGAAGAAAGCGAGAGAAAAAACTAACATGGATAATACAATGAAAAAGTGTGAACTCCGACAACTGGAATGAATGTGTGAACATGAATGTAATGTCGGTGAGAAATACGTACTCCCCAAAGCTTAGGCTTTTAGCCTAAGTTGGTCTATGGCCACCACTGGGATATCCAAAATCATAGTTGGGGTTGTACTGTGCTGCAACAGCTACTGCTTGGCGAGCTTCTTCTTGAAGGCGAGTGGTCTCCGCATCTCTCTCATATGCGTTCGCCTCTTCTCTAGTTATAAAGTATCTCCCTTTTCCTGAAAATTGAAGAAGGTAGGAGCAGGAAGAGCAATATGGACGGCACGCCGTGTGTCGAAGATTAGTCGGTACTGAAAGTGCTGCTCATTCCTCTCGAGAAACTGATAACATATCATGGCTGCATAATCTAGAAAAGCAGGTGGCAACTCAACATCATATCCTCTTATGGGTACACCTAAATAATTAGCTAAACTAGTTGCATAAATTCCTCCAAATAAATCTCCATCTTTAGCATTATGATGTAACCTCCTCGCAATAATTGCCCCTAAATTATATTGCTTATCACCCAACACCGCACATTTAAGGATACTTAGATCTGGGACAAAAGGGTGGCTATGATCATGTTTACCATTAATGCATCTTCCTGTAAAGAGGGCAAAATAATGTATAACAGGAAAATGAATGCTCCCTATGGTGGCTTGTGTAATGTTTCTAGTTTCCCCCACAGTGATGTTGTCAAGGAAATCATAGCACTCAGATTTGTGAGGATCATTGAGACTACCCCACTATGGGATTTTACAAGCTTCACAAAAATCTTCTAGATCCATAGTATAAGATTCCTCATAAAGATCAAACATGATACTATGAGTATTGCGGTTAGATGAAAACTCAAACCTTCGCACAAAGGAATCGGTGAGGTAATAGTGTTGTCGGCACTTATCTCACACGAAGTCCTCAAGGCCGGTATTTTGTACGTATGCATCAAACTCATCCTTGAAACCTGCGGGAATCATAGATTCATCCGACGACCATTCACAAGGCCGTACTTGAGCATCTCTTGGTGGTTCAAGGTCCAGTTCGCGTATCGGAGCCTCAGTGCTTGCTTTCTTGAAGGGCCACCTTGGTATATTCTCCTAGACATTTTATCTATCCGAAAAATTCTGAAATTTTTAGTGACTCAAAATAAAAGTGAACCAAACTCAACAAAAATGATAGCAACTACTCCTACAAGTGTCTAGAGGCTATATCATGCATCAAAACTACTTTGGACCATATAAATTTGACATGCAAGCTCAAGAACAAGGTCACCACAATAGCAAAAATTTGCAATAAATAAAGCACTAGAAAAAAACAAATTGGACCATTGGATGAGTCACATATCGAAGACCAATCCCCCAAAACAGTTTTGCAAATGATGAATTGAGCAAGGAGATCGAAAATGATACCAAGATGAGCTAGAACACGGGTTTGAACTGGTGGATGATTTTTTCTGGAGGAAGAAGAAGCTGGTGGGTGCTGGAATAAATGGAGGGGGCCACGTGGGGCCCAAAAGGACAGGGGGCGCGCGCCCTCCACCCTTGTGGCCCACTAGTGCAGCCCCCTAGTGCATACTCAGTGCCAAAAATCTTAAAATATTCCACAAAAAATCATGTTAAAATATCAAGGCATTTGGAGAACTTTTAATTTTTATTGTACAGATAATTCAACAAACAGATAATACTATTTTTCATTTATTTAATCTAAATAACAGAAAGTAAAGAGTAGGTACATAATGTGGTGTTCTCTAAATTCATCCATCTCACGCTCATCAACAGGATTCCGTTAACGAGGTTGATCAAGTCTCATCAACAAACTTCTTTCGAATAACATAAAATCGGAGAATTTTCGAATAACACTAGGTTACCTCAATGGGTATATGCATGTCCCCAACAATTAGAATATCATATTTCCTTTTTACAGTAGGGATAGGGAATTCAAAACCTCCAATAGTGATAGTTGAAAATTTTCCAATAGAATTGATGCTATTAACTTGAGGTTGTTTCTTCGGAAAGTGGACCATATGCTCAATACCATTAACATGAAAAGTGACATTGCCTTTGTTGGAATGAATAATATCCCCTGCAGTATTCGAAAAGGGTCTACCAAGGATAATCGACATAATGTCGTCTTCGGGAATATCAAGAATAACAAAGTCCGTTAAGATAGTAACGTTTGCAACCACAACAGGCACATCCTCACAAATACCGATAGGTATAGCAGTTGATTTATCATCCATTTGCAAAGAGATTTTAGTAGGTGTCAACTTATTCAATTCAAGTCTATGATATAAAGAGAAAGGCATAACACTAACACCGGCTCCAGGATCACATAAAGCGGTTTTAACGGATTATGGTATAGTGGGTATTCCTGGATCTCCAAGTTTCTTTGGTATTCCACCCTTAAAATTGGATAACCCACAAGTACAGGGGATCGCAACCATTTTCGAGGGTAGAGTATTCAACCCAAATTTATTGATTCGACACAAGGGGAGCCAAAGAATATTCTCAAGTATTAGCAGCTGAGTTGTCAATTCAATCACACCTGGAAAACTTAATATCTGCAACAAAGTATTTAGTAGCAAGTAGTATGGAAGTAACGGTAATCGTGGCAAAAGTAATAGTAGCAGTTTTGTAATGATGGTGACAGCAGTAGTAACGAAAGTAACGAAGCAAGTGTCAATATGGAATGAACTCGTAGGCAATGGATTGGCAATGATAGGTGTTGGATAATATTCATCATGTAGCAGTTATAACCTAGAGTGACAGAGAACTAGCACCAATTCATCAATATAATGTAGGCATGTATTCCGAATATACTCGTACGTGCATATGGAAAAGAACTTGCATGCCATCTTTTGCCCTACCCTCCCGTAGCAGCAGGGTCCTAACGGAAACTAAGGGATATTAAGGCCTCCTTTTAATAGAGCACCGGACCAAAGCATTTACACTTAGTGAATACATGAACTCCTCAAACTATGGTCATTGCCGGGAAGTATTCCAGCTATCGTCACTCCGGGGTTACCGGATTATAACACATAGTAGGTGACTATTGACTTGCAAATATTTGAGTTACGAGTTTGGTCTTCATTTAAAACAATGTGGAACAGTTTCACAACTCACACCGCCTGGAACACCACAGCGTAATGGTGTGTCCGAACATTGTAACCGTACTTTATTAGATATGGTGCGATCTTTGACGTCTCTTACCGATTTACCACTATCCTTTTGGGGTTATGCATTAGAGACAGCTATATTCACATTAAATAGGGCACCACCTAAATCCATTGAGACGACACTGTATGAACTATGGTTTGGCAAGAAACCTAAGCTGTCGTTTCTTAAAGGTTGCAACACTTATGTCAAAAGGCTTCAGCCTGATAAGCTCGAACCGAAATCGGAGAAGTGCGTCTTCATAGGATACCCTAAGGAAACAATTGGGTACACCTTCTACCACAGATCCGAAGGCAAGATCTTTGTTGCCAATAATGGAACATTTCTAGATAAGGATTTTCTCTCGAAAGAAGTGAGTGGGAGGAAAGTAGAACTTGATGAGGTAATTGTACCATCTCTCGAATTGGAATGTAGCTCATCACAGAAAACCATTCCCGTGATGCGTACACCAACTAGAGAGGAAGTTAATGATGATGACCATGCAACTTCAGATCAAGTTACTACCAAACCATGTAGGTCAACCAGAGCACGATCCGCACCAGAGTGGTATGGTAATCCTGTTCTGGAAGTCATGTTACTAGACCATGATGAACCTACGAACTATGGAGAAGCTACGATGAGCCCAGATTCCGATAAATGGCTTGAGGCCATGAAATCCGAGATAAGATCCTTGTATGAGAACAAAGTGTGGACTTTGGTGGACTTGCCCGACGATCGGCGAGCCATAGAGAATAAATGGATCTTCAAGAAGAAGACTAACGCCGATGCTAATGTTACTGTCTACAAAGCTCGACTTGTCCCGAAATGTTTTCAACAAGTTCACCCGTAGTGATGCTTAAGTCTGTCCGAATCATGTTAGCAATTGGCGCATTTTATGACTATGAAATCTAGCAAATGGACGTCAAAACTGCATTCCCTAATGGATTTCTTAAAGAAGAGTTGTATATGATGCAACCAGAAGGTTTTGTCGAGCCTAAAGGTTCTTACAAAGTGTGCAAGCTCCAGCGATCCATCTATGGACTGGCGCAAGCATCTCGGAGTTGGAATATACGCTTTGATGAAGTGATCAAAGCATATGGTTTTATACGGAATTTCGATGTAGCATTTCTGATATTATATGTTGATGACATAGTATTGATCGAAAATGATGTAGAATTTCTAGATAGCATAAAAGGATATTTGAATAAGAATTTTTCAATGAAAGACCTCGGTGAAGCTGCTTATATATTGGGCCTCAAGATCAATAGAGATAGATCAAGACGCTTGATAGGACTTTCACAAAGCACATACGTTGATAAAGTTTTGAAGAAGTTCAAAATGGATCAGTCAAAGAAAGGGTCCTTGCCTGTGTTACAAGGTGTGAAATTTAGTCAGACTCAATGCCCGACCACTGTAGAAGATAGAGAGAAAATGGTAGTCATTTCCAATGACTCAGCCATAGATTCTATCATGTATGCTATGTTGTGTACCAGACCTGATGTGTGCCTTGACATAAGTCTGGCAGGGAGGTACCAAAGTAATCCAGGAGTGGATCACTCGACAACGGTCATGAACATCCCGAAGTACCTGAAAAGGACCAAGGATACGTTTCTCATTTATGGAGGTGACAAATAGCTCGTTGTAAATGGTTACGTCGATGCTAGTTTTGACACTGATCTGGATGACTCTAAGTCACAAACTAGATATGTATTTATTTTGAATGGTGGAGCTGTCAATTGGTGCAGTGATGTCTGCTAGAACTACATCGGTATTTCCCCTAAGAGGAAGGGATGATGAAGTATAGCAGCGGTAGGTATTTCCCTCAGTGATGAGACCAAGGTTATCGAACCAGTAGGGGAACCAAGCAACACAACGTAAACGACACCTACACACAAATAACAAATACTCGTAACCCGACGTGTAAAAGGGGTTGTCAATCCCTTTCGGGTAATGGACATGATAGAGTTGTAAATATTGATAGATCGAACGCCAAATAAGATAAATTGTAGCAAGGTATTTTTGGGTTTTTGGTTTAATAGACCTGAAAATAAAAGCAAAGGAAAATAGATCACAAAGGCAAAAAATATAAAGAAGAGACCTGGGGCCAGCAGATTTCACTAGTGGCTTCTCTCTCAAGAAAAATAGGAAATGGTGGGTAAACAATTACTGTTGGGCAATTGATAGAACTTCAAATGATCATGATGATATCCACGAAATGATTTTTATATAGGCATCACGTCCAATATGTTGGGGAACGTAGCAGAATTTTAAAATTTAATACGCATCACCAAGATCAATCTATGGAGTCATCTAGCAACGAGGAAGAGTGGAGTGCATCAACATACCCTTGTAGATCGCGAGCGGAAGCGTTCAAGAGAACGGGGTTTGATGGAGTCGTACTCGTCGTGATCCAAATCACCGATGACCGAGCGCCGAACGGATGGCACCTCCGCGTTCAACACACATACGGTTGGGAGAGACGTCTCCTCTTTATTGATCCAGCAAGAGGGAGGAGAGGTTGATGGAGATCCAGCAGCACGGCGGCGTGGTGGTGGAAGCAGCGGGGATCTCGGCAGGGCTTCGCCAAGCTCAGCGAGAGGGAGAGGTGTTACGGGGGGAGAGGGAGGCACCAGGGTCTAGGGTCCGCAGCCCTCCCTCCCCCTCTTTATATAGGGGCCCTAGGGGGGGGCGCCGGCCCCTAGAGATCCCATCTCAAGGGGGGGGCAAGGGGGGGACTTGCCCCCCAAGTTTAGTGGGGCGCCCCCCAACCCCAGGGTTTCTAACCCTAGGCGCAGGGGGAGGCCCATGGGGGGCGCACCAGAACACCAGGGGCTGGTTCCCTTCCCACTTCAGCCCATGGGGCCCTCCGGGATAGGTGGCCCCACCCGGTGGACCCCCGGGACCCTTCCGGTGGTCCCAGTACAATACCGGCGACCCCCGAAACTTTCCCGGTGGCCGAAACTGGACTTCCTATATACAAATCTTTGCCTCCGGACCATTCCGGGACGTCCGGGATCTCATCCGGGACTCCGAACAACTTTCGGGTTACTGCATACTAATATCTCTACAACCCTAGCGTCACCGAACCTTAAGTGTGTAGACCCTACGGGTTCGGAAGACACGCAGACATGACCGAGACGACTCTCCGGTCAATAACCAACATCAGGATCTGGATACCCATGTTGGCTCCCACATGCTCATCTATGATCTCATCGGATGAACCACGATGTCGAGGATTCAATCAATCCCATACGCAATTCCCTTTGTCTATTGGTACGATACTTGCCCGAGATTCGATCGCCGGTATACCGATACCTTGTTCAATCTCGTTACCGGAAGTCTCTTTACTCGTTCCCATAACACATCACCCCGTGAACAACTCTTTGATCACATTGAGGTCGTTATGATGATGTCCTACCGAGTGGGCCCAGAGGTACCTCTCTGTCACACGGAGTGACAAATCCCAGTCTCGATTCGTGCCAACCCAACAGACACTTTCGGAGATACCCGTAGTGCACCTTTATAGCCACCCAGTTACGTTGTGATGTTTGGTACACCCAAAGCATTCCTACAGTATCCGGGAGTTGCACAATCTCATGGTCTAAGGAAAAGTTACTTGACATTGGAAAAGATTTAGCAAACGAACTACACGATCTAGTGCTAGGCTTAGGATTGGGTCTTGTCCATCACATCATTCTCCTAATGATGTGATCCCGTTATCAATGACATCCAATGTCGGCTTACTAGGGACACGTTGTGGTCTATGTATTCACACACATATCACTGTTTTCGGATAATACAATTAAAGGATGAACAACAGACAATTATCATGAGCAAGGAAATATAATAATAACCATTTTATTATTGCATCTAGGGCATATTTCCAACACAAGATCAGTAAACCGACTCCTGCCTGCATCTACTACTATTACTCCACACATCGACCGCTATCCAGCATTCATCTAGTGTATTAAGTTCTTGGAAAAATGGAGTAATGCAATAAGAACGATGACATGGTGTAGACAAGATCTATTTATGTAGAAATACACCCCATCGTGTTATCCTTAGTAGCAATGATACATACGTGTCGGTTTCCTTTCTGTCACTGGGATCAAGCACTTTAAGATCGAACCCACTACAAAGCACCTCTTCCCATTGCAAGATAAATAGATCAAGTTGGCCAAACAAAACCCAAATATCGGAGAAGAAATATGTGGCTATAAGAAATCATGCATATAAGAGATCAAAGAAGACTCAAATAACTTTCATGGATAAAAAGATAGATCTGATCATAAACTCAAAGTTCATCGGATCCCAACAAACTCACCACAAAAAGAGTTACATCATGTGGATCTCCAAAAAACCATTGTATTGATAATCAAAAGAGAGAGAGGAGGCCATCTAGCTACTAACTACGGACATGTAGGTCTACAAGGAACTACTCACGCATCATCGGAGAGGCACCAATGGAAGTGGTGAACCCCTCCGTGATAGTGTCTAGATTGGATCTAGTGGTTCGTGACTCTGCGGAGGCTGGAATTGATTTTCTTCGACTCCTCTAGGGTTTCTGGAATATTGGGGTATTTATAGAGCATAGAGGCGGCCCGGGGAGCACTCGAGGTGGGCACAACCCACCGGGGCGCGCCTGGGCCTCCTGGCGCGCCCTAGTGGGTTGTGCTCCCCTTGGAGCACCCACCGAGGTGCTTCTCCAGCCCACTGAATGTCTTCTGGTCCAAAAAAATCCACAAAAAGTTTTGCTGCACTTGGACTCCGTTTGGTATTGATTTCCTGCGATGTAAAAAACATGCAAAAACATCAACTGGCACTTGGCACTCTGTCAATAGGTTAGTACCAAAAAATGATATAAAATGACTATAAATGATTGCAAAACATCCGAGAATTATAATATAACAGCATGGAACAATAAAAAATTATAGATACGTTGGAGACGTATCAGCATACCCAAACTTAATTCCTGCTCGTCCTCAAGTAGGTAAATGATAAAAACAATTTTTTTATGTGGAATGCTGCCTATCATGTCATATCATATTCTTTTCTTTATAGCATGGACATTTGTACTTTTATATGGTTCAAAGCAATAATCTAGTTTTGCATGAGATTTAAATACTCAAGCATATCAACAAGCAATCATGTCTTTCAAAATATCAATGCTAAAATAAGTTATCCCTAACCCATCATGCTCAACCATTGATCCATTCAAGAAACACACTCGTATATTAGTTACACCCAATGCTCAAGTACGATCATGAAAACGGCGGCAAACATTCCTTTTGATGTCTGCTAGAAGATGAGATTGCGAGGAGAAAACGGCAAATAATGAAAATTGCGAGGAGATGAGATTTGTGATTAGGAACCTGGTATATGTTGAAGATCCTCCCTGACAACGGCGCCAAACATTCCTTTTGATGTCTGCTAGAACTACGTCGGTATTTCCACAAAGAGGAAGGGATGATGCAGTATAGCAGTGGTAGGTATTTCCCTCAGTGATGAGACCAAGGTTATCGAACCAGTAGGAGAACCAAGCAACACAACGTAAACGGCACCTGCACACAAATAACAAATACTCGCAACCCGACGTGTAAAAGGGGTTGTCAGTCCCTTTTGAGTAACGAACGTGATAGAGTTGTAAATATTGACAGATTGAACGCCAAATAAGATAAATTACAGCAACGTCTTTTTGGACTTTCGGTTTAATTGATCTAAAAATAAAAGCGAAGGAAAATAGATCGCAGAGGCAAATAATATAAAGAAGAGACACAGGGGCCGTAGATTTCACTAGTGGCTTCTCTCGAGAAAAATAGCAAACGGTGGGTAAACAATTACTGTTGGGCAATTGATAGAACTTAAAATAATCATGACGATATCTGGGCAATGATTTTTATATAGGCATCACATCAAAGATTAGTAGACCGACTCCTGCCTGCATCTACTACTATTACTCCACACATCGACCGCTATCCAACATGCATATAGTGTATTAAGTTCTTGGAAAACAGAGTAATGCAATAAGAACGATGACATGATGTAGACAAGATCAATTTATCTAGAAATAGACCCCATCGTTTTATCCTTAGTAGCAACGATACATACGTGTCGGTTCCCTTTCTGTCATTGGGATCAAGCACCGTATGTTGTCATATCGGTTCGACCGATAAAGATCTTCGTAGAATATGTAGGAGCCAATATGAGCATCCAGGTTCCGCAATTGGTTATTGACTGGAGAAGTGTCTCGGTCATGTCTACATAGTTCTCGAACCCGTAGGGTCCGCACGCTTAACGTTCGATGACGATATTGAATTATATGACTTATGCGATTTGGTGACCGAATGTTTTTCGGAGTCCCGGATGAGATCACGGACATGATGAGGAGTCTCTAAATGGTCGAGAGGTAAAGATTGATATATAGGACGATAGCATTCGGACACCGGAGTGTTCGGGAGTGTATCGGGTATTTATCGGAGTACCGGAGGGGTTATCGGAACCCCTGGGGGTATATGGGCCATATGGGCCATGAGAGGGGAGCACACCAGCCCACAATGGGTGGCGCCCCCCTATGGTAGGTGGCCAAATTGGATAAGGAGAAGAGGGGGTTCACCCTCCCCCTTCCTTCTCTTCTTCCCCTTCCTTTCTTCTCCCGTTTAATATAGTAGGGGGGCGAATTGGGGAAGACCCCAAGTAGGATTTGGCCTACTTGGGGCGCCCCATGGCTGCCTCTCCTTCCCTCCCCTCCCACCTATATATATGTGGGGAGGGGGTACCTAGAACACACAACATCAATTCTTAGCCGTGTGCGGCGCCCCCCCTCCACAGATTACACCCCCGGTCATATTCTCGCGGTGCTTAGGCGAAGCCCTGCACGGATCACTTCACCGTCATCGTCACCACGCCACCATGCTGACTGAACTCATCTACTTCCTCGATGCCTTGCAGGATCAAGAAGAAGAGGGACGTCACTGAGCTGAATGTGTGCAAAACTCAAAGGTGTCGTACGTTCAGTGCTTGATCGGTCGGAGCTAGAAGAAGTTCGACTACATCAACCACGTTGTCAAACGCTTCCTCTTTTGGTCTATGAGGGAACGTAGACACACGCTCCCCCTCGTTGCTATGCATCTCCATGGATAGATCATTGCGTGTGCGTAGAAAATTTGTTGTTTTCCATGCAATGTTTCCCAACAGCACGACCTTGCGAGCCGAAAATCAAACAACATCACTTGCCCTAGAGGCACTATCTGAAGCCCTTGCGACCGAGTAATTGACAGCGCTACGCAATACAGTTGACAGGAACGATGTGGTCCTCTATAAAAGACAAAGGCCAACATCATTTAAACCAGCGGATGAAATAGTCAAATTTCAAGTGCATCCAACGGACCCCAATAAAACGGCATCCATAGGAGCACAACTGGACCCCGCAGTCGATGAGGCGCTAAGGACATTCTTGTTTGGAAACTGGGACATATTCGCCTGGCACCCGTCAGATATCCCAGGTGTACCACGAAGGCTAGCAGAGCACAACCTTAACATTCCGAAGGGCTTTAAGCCAGTGAAACAAACCCTGCGCCGATTTTCCAAACCCAAACAACATGACATGGGCAAAGAGCTTGCAAACTTGCTAGAGCCCGGATTCAGCCGCAAGATCAAGCACCCCGAGTGGTTAGGAAATCTAGTTATGGTACCACTAAAAAAAGACACATCCGTGACATTTTGGGCCGAACGATTTTTTTATGTCATGCTTATGACACTTCTATGACGATAATTGTGACAAAAACCCATATCATCATAGATGTGGTGGACTCCTACTTCTATG
Source organism: Secale cereale (assembly GCA_902687465.1). NCBI lineage: Eukaryota > Viridiplantae > Streptophyta > Magnoliopsida > Poales > Poaceae > Secale > Secale cereale. The sequence goes on along the minus strand of LR738710.1, from coordinate 615,725,666 downwards.
ACAAAACTGGGCTTTTTGTCCTAGGAGGGCCGGAGATGCACCTGCATGACATTCTTTGGGTCGTCCATGACGGAAGAAATCATGGAAGAAACGAGGGCGAGGAAAATTTTGGGGAGTTCCCGGTTATGGTGGGTGGTCGGGGCGGAGCGATGCATGAAGGTTTGCACGTTTCTCTCATACATGTCACGTGTATGTGCGAGGCATTGGGCTCTAACTGAACCCGAGCGATTGCAGTAGCTACGTTATTGAACATGAGCGATTGATCCCTTGGTTGCTAACTGTACCTGAGCGATTCCTTCGCTACCGCTGCTAACTGAACCCGCTCGATCACTGCTGCTGCTTACTAAAGCTGATCAAACCTGCTGCCTCTTGATGAACAGTGAACGTGGGGTTGGTTGAACAAGTCGAGGCCTACATGGTTGGGGTTGGATGAACAGGACCCCGTGGGGGTTGGACGTTGCGGTTGCTGCTGGATGAACAGGACCCCGTGATGAGGCCGCCACAGCCGAGGCGTTGGGGTGGATGAACATGACCCCATGGAGGGCTGGTTGAACATTAGCCGGTGGAGGGCTGGTAGGATAAACATGACCCCGTGGAGGGCTGGATAAACAGGACCCCGTGGATAGTTGTATGAACAGTAGCCAGTAGAGGCAGAGGAAGACGCGATGGATGAACAGTGCAGGTGGAGGCTGGAAGAAGTTGACGGTCGGTGAACAGTAGCCCGTGGAGTCAAGTTTTGCGGTACAGCACACCCCTCCCGATGAACAGGACCACCGTTTTGACGTAGCGCTCCAACGAAAGTCCGTTTCCTCCGTTTGGCGGTACGCCAGACCCCTCCCGATGAACATGATCCTGTTTCGACCGTAGGAGCTTGAACACAAGTCCGTTTCCTCAATTCTGCGGTACGCCAGACCCCTCCCGATGAACAGGACCCCATTTCAACCGTAGGCCGTCGAACATAAGGCCATTTCTTCCATTCTGCGGTACGCCAGGCCTCGTTTCGGCTGTTTCATCCAAGTTGGTTGCCTCCTGGTGAACAGGATGCTGTTTCTCCATTTCGACCCCGCCAGTTGGTTGCCGATGAACACGACGCAATTGCTGCCGTCCGCTGCCTCTCCATGTATACCAGCCCTGGCCGTACGTATGCGCGAGTACGCGTTCGAGACTCCGCCCGTATGTACGTACGTAGCCATGTTTTTTCCATGTGGTTGTACGTACGTGTACACGGTTTTGAAGGTACTATATGTACGACACATGTTGCTCCTTACTCGGCCACGGTTCATCGCTGCAGAGAGACCGATCAACCGCTATGTACGTACACATTCGCGACCAGACATATAGTGTTACATATGCTTCCACCGGGTGGGTCCCAGCTATTAGGGAGGACAAGGAGGCACTTCCTTGCATGCCAAGATATAGCTGGCGGGTCCCAGCTGTCAGGGCGGAATCATTTTTTTTGCCCGTAATAAGGAGGCACTTCCTTGCGTGCGGTCGTGGACCAAGCTATCAGCCTCTCCACGTACCGTCCTCTTCCGATGGAAGTCATTCCTTGACCATGTTGACCACGCCGCACCGAGAGCACCAAGGCGGTGGACGACGGCGAGGCATATGAAGGAATAGACCCGGAGCCGCGGAAGACTCGGCAGTTGTTTCCCACGCGGAGGGGCGTACGAGGGTTTACTGGTTGAGCTGTAGTGTGAGGCTACCGTCGCCAAAGAATAAAGCAGGTTCGGGTGAGTACAGGGATGGCCAGGCCAGCCATGGGATTAGGGTGGGGCGGTAAGGCCTGCGCGGCAGCAGAGCCGGTCACGGGAGGTAGGAGCGGGCGGCATGACCGGCGTTGGTTTGGGCGGCTGGAGCAAGAAGACCAGAGGTTGAAGAAGCACTATAGCCATTGGATGGACATTGTACGCTCACTGGAGCTAGAATCGTTCATATTGACTAATAAGTTGACAAAGCCCTCCGTCCGCGTGAACTTAGTAGGCCCACAAGTCAGCCTCCAACTACGGTGGGTCCCAGATAGCAGGGGCAATTATCATTTTTTTGTGCGTAACAAGGAGGTAGTTCCTTGCGTGCGAAGATATAGCTGGTGGGTCCGACCTGTCAGAAGGACGAACGTTTTTTTCGCGGAATACAGAGGCCCTTTCGGTGGGTCCCTACTGTCAGGTGGAGGAATCATTATTTTACGCGTAATAAGGAGGCACTTCCTTGCTGCGGCCATGGACCCAGGTGTCAGCCCCTCCACGTACAGTCCTCTTTTGATGTAAGTCATTCCTTGACCACATTGACCACGTTGCACCTAGAGCACCAAGGCGGTGGACGACGGCGAGGCCTAGGAAGGGAATGACCCGGAGCCGGGGAAGACTCGATAGTTGCTTCCCACGCGGAGGGGCATACGAGGGTTTACTGGTTTGGTTGCAATGTGAGGCTACCATCGCCGGAGAATAAAAGCAGGTCTGGGTGAGTACAGGGATCGCCAGGCCAGCGATGGGAGTAGGGTGGGGTGGGGAGGCCTGCGCGGTAGCAGAGCCGGCCACGGGAGGTAGGAGCAGGTGGCACGACCGGCACTGGTTTGGGCGGCTGGAGCAAGAACACCAGAGGTTGAAGATGCACTATGGCCGTTGGATGGACATCGGACGCTCAGTGGAGCTAGAATCGTTCATTATTGACTAAGTTGACAAAGCCCTCCATCCGCATCAACTTAGTATGCCCACAAGTCAGTCTCCAACTATGGTGGGTCCCAGATAGCAGGGGTAGTATTCATTTTTGGGTGTGTAATAAGGAGGCAGTTCCTTGCGTGCAAAGATATAGCTGGTTGGTCCGAGCTGTCAGCCGGAGGAACGTTTTTTTCGCGTAATACAGAGGCCCTTCTGGTGGGTCCCCGCTGTCACGTGGAGGAATCATTATTTTGCGCGTAATAGGGAGGCACTTCCTTGCGTGCGGCCATGGACCCAGTTGTTAGTGTAATGCCTAGGATGGGACTATACCTCCTACGTGTCGAGGCACGACTTAAAGGTATAAGCCCATTCTGGAATGATCTCAAGTTAGGTATCTTTGCACGACTCATGTAAAAATAGGGATGAAATTGCAAAAGGATAGTTGGCTTACACTCGCCACGTCACACAATACATTACATAAGCATAACATCATCCAAAACATCACAACCCGACTATGGGCGAAGATCCAAAAGAAAGATACCAAAAACATAAAGCCATAGGTCCGTTCGCCCCTAGTAGGAACCACTACTGATCATAGAAAATGTCACATACATACGGCCATGCTCGTCATCGAGCTCCCACTGAAGTTCTGATCCATCTCCTGCATCGTACTCAGCTGTACCTGCATCTGGTGTTGTAGTATCTGTGAGCCATGAGGACTCAGCAATCCCATAACCATGGGTATCAAGACTAGCAAAGCTTTATAGGTATGGAAGAGGGTAGTGGTGAGGTTGCAGCAGCGGCTAAGCATAATATGGTGGCTACCTTACGAGTACAAGAATAAGATGATCATCTACGCAAACGGTCGCAAACTAATAATGATCGCTAAAGATCCTGAACTACCTACGAGTCAAACATAACCCCACCGTGTTCTCTTCTCAAAGTGAAAAGAGACAGTCACGGCTACTCACACAGTTGTGTGTTTTACTTCGGATCCTCTGACAAGTTTTCTACAACCGGACATTAACAAATTCCAATCTGCCACATAACCGCTGGCACGGCTTTCGAAAGATCATAACCCTGCAGGGGTGTCCCAACTTAGCCCATCACAAGCTCTCACGATCAGCTGAAGTGATAAATATAATATCATCACCCCTTATCTTAGGGAAATCCGATCAGGCTCGGCATCCCGGTGCACAAGACATTTTGACAATGGTAAAACAAGTCCAGCAAGACCTCCCGGCGTGCCGACACCCTGATAGTAGCGGCGCGTATCTCGTCTCAGGCCACGTCTGGATGGGCAATTATACGAGTGAAACCAGCCCTCGGGTTTCCCCATGGTGGCCCCGCATACTCCCCGTTTGGGACCAACACCATCAGCACTGGCCCCCCTGCTATGTAGAAAAGAAATTCCGAGGGCACGACCCCCTATGCAAATTTAATTATTTAATTAAGTTGTTAGTATGAGGCAAATTAAAACCAATGTTGGGCCTTGCTGGAGGAGTTTTATTCAAAGACGAAGTGTCAAGGGGTCCCCATATACCCAACCGTGTAAGGAACGCTAAATCAAGGAACATAATGCCGGTTTATCGGCGCCTAAGGTGGCATGAGTGCAACAAAACACCGAGCAAAAGGCCAAGCCTTCCACCCATGCCCAGTATATAGGTGTGTTAATAATAATGATAGATATTGTGATATTCCAACAACAAGTTCCCTCCTGGAACGAACTTCATCTTCACCTGCAACTAACAACGCTATAAGAGGGGCTGAGCAAGCGGGTAACATAGCCAAACAATGGTTTTGCTAGGAAGGTTTCAAAGGTTAGAGGTTTCATGGCAACAAGGACAGGGGCTGACAATAATGATGGGTAGCGCGACATATAACGATAGCATCGAGACACTAAGCATGGCAATGATAGTAAAGGTATCCAAGGGTATGGTCATCTTGCCTGAGATCCCGCAAGGAAGAAGAATGGATCCGTGAAGAAGACGAAGAAGAAGCCTTGAAGAAGAACCACGGGTAGACAAACGAATCCTCACGAACGCAACGGAACAAGCACTAACGAGAAGAAGCAAGCAACACGGTAAACACACCACACGAGACATGACAATATGCACAAACAAGTATGATGCAACACAAGTCTACATAGGATGCACTACAAGTCCATACAGGAAGCAAAACATGGCAAGGTAGGAAGCACAGGAGAACAACACAAGTCTATATGATGCAATACATGGCAAGGTATGATGCATGACAAGTCTATACAGGAAGCAATACATGGCATGGTAGGAAGCACAGCAAAACAACACAAGTCTATATGATGCAATACATGGCTAGGTATGATGCATTACAAGTCTATACAGTAAGCTATACATGGCAAGGTAGGAAGCACAGAAAAACAACACAAGTCAACAAGTTTAAATGAGGCCGGAAACTACAACAACAATGCCGGAAAATCCCCATATGCATGTTTAGCAATTTTTAAGCAAACAGCAATTCACACATTTTAATGTTGTTAACATGATGCGGATGACATGATCAAGTTTTATGCAATTTTAGCAAAAGTGAACGTGAAGAGACAAGAAGTATTTGTCACCGTGGTGGAAAGAAAGGGGCCACAGCAGAGAATCCGAAAATGATGCCACGCAACATATCGGTACCGGTAGCTCGTCGAGAGACCGGTGCAAAAGAAAGGTGGCATAAGCGAGTCGAACAAGATGAAAGGTGGGGTGATCCTGTCACCGGGTTCCCACGGGTTGCCGCCAAGGCAAACGAGGGCACTGTTGGGGATCGTAGCAGAAAATCAGTTTTTTTCCTACGCATCACCAAGATCTATCTATGGAGTAATCTAGCAACGAGGGAGAGGGGAGTGCATCTACATACCCTTGTAGATCGCGATGCGGAAGCGTTGCAAGAACGTGGATGAAGGAGTCGTACTCGCTGCGATTCAGATCGCGGTTGATTCCGATCTAAGCGCCGAACAACGGCACCTCCGCGTTCAACACACATGCAGCCCGATGACGTCTCCCACGCCTTGATCCAGCAAGGAGAGAGGGAGAGGTTGGGGAAGACTCCATCCAACAGCAGCACGACGGCGTGGTGGTGCTGGAGGAGCGCGGGACTCCAGCAGGGCTTCGCCAAGCACTGCGAGAGACGAGGAGGGAGAGAGGTAGGGCTGCGCCAAGCGACAGAGGTCAAAATCGTGTTCTGGACAGCCCCAAACCTCACATATATATAGGGGGAAGGGGGGGCTGCACCCCCTTTAGGGTTTCCCACCCCTAGGGGTGCGGCCACCCTAGATCCCATCTAGGGGTGGCGGCCAGAGGGGGAGAGGGAGAGGGGGGCGCACCAGATTGGGCCCTAGGGCCCATCTGCCCTAGGGTTTGCCCCCCTCCCCTCTTGGAGGCGCCTTGTGCCTTGGTGGGGGGGGGGCGCACCAGCCCACCTGGGGCTGGTCCCCTCCCACACATGGCCCACGTATGCCTCCGGGGCTGGTGGCCCCACCCGGTGGACCCCCGAGACCCTCCCGGTGGTCACGCTACGCTACTGATAGCGCCCGAAACTTTTCCGGTGACCAAAATGGGACTTCCCATATATGAATCTTTACCTCCGGACCATTCCAGAACTCCTCGTGACGTCCGGGATCTCATCCGGGACTCCGAACAACATTCGGTAACCGCGTACATACTTTCCCTATAACCCTAGTGTCATCGAACCTTAAGTGTGTAGACCCTACGGGCTCGGGAACCATGCAGACATGACCGAGACAACTCTCCGGCCAATAACCAACAGCAGGATCTGGATACCCATGTTGGCTCCCACATGTTCCACGATGATCTCATCGGAGGAACCACGATGTCAAGGATTCAATCAATCCCGTATACAATTCCCTTTGTCTATCGGTACAGTACTTGCCCGAGATTCGATCGTCGGTATCCCGATACCTCGTTCAATCTCGTTACCGGCAAGTCTCTTTACTCGTTCTGTAACACATCATCACGTGATCAACTCCTTGATCACATTGTGCACATTATGATGATGTCCTACCGAGTGGGCCCAGAGATACCTCTCCGTCATACGAAGTGACAAATCCCAGTCTCGATTCGTGCCAACCCAACAGACACTTTCGGAGATACCTGTAGTGCACCTTTATAGCCACCCAGTTACGTTGTGACGTTTGGTACACCCAAAGCATTCCTACGGTATCCGGGAGTTGCACAATCTCATGGTCTAAGGAAAAGATACTTGACATATAGAAAAGCTTTAGCATACGAACTACACAATCGGTCCTAGGCTTAGGATTGGGTCTTGTCCATCACATCATTCTCCTAATGATGTGATCCCGTTATCAATGACATCCAATGTCCATGGTCAGGAAACCGTGACCATCTGTTGATCAACGAGCTAGTCAACTAGAGGCTTACTAGGGACATGTTGTTTGCCTATGTATCCACACATGTATCTGAGTTTCCTATCAATACAATTCTAGCATGGATAATAAACAATTATCATGAATAAGGAAATATAATAATAACCAATTTATTATTGCCTCTAGGGCATATTTCCAACAGTCTCCCACTTGCACTAGAGTCAATAATCTAGTTCACATCGCCATGTGATTAACACTCACAGGTCACATCGCCATGAGACTAACATCCAAAGAGTTTACTAGAGTCAGTAATCTAGTTCACATCAATATGTGATTAACACTCAATGAGTTCTGGGTTTGATCATGTTATGCTTGTGAGAGAGGTTGTAGTCAACGGGTCTGCAACATTCAGATCCCTATGTACTTCGCAAAACTTTATGTCATATCGTAGATGCTGCTACCACGTTCCACTTGGAGCTATTCCAAACTGTTGCTCCATTATACGTATCCGGTATCTCCACTCAGAGTTATTCGGATAGGTGTTAAGCTTGCATCGACGTAACTCTTTACGTCGAACTCTTTATCACCTCCATAACCGAGAAACATTTCCTTATTTTTCTAAGGATAATTTTGACCACTATCTAGTGATCCACTCCTGGATCACCTTTGTACCCTCTTGCCAGACATGTGGCAAGGCACACATCAGGTGCGGTACTCATCATGGCATACCGTTTAGAGCCTATGACAAAAGCATAGGGGACGACCTTCGTCCTTCCTCTTTCTTCTGCCGTGGTCAAACTTTGAGTCTTACTCAACTTCACACCTTACAACTCAGGTAAGAACTCCTTCTTTGACTGATCTCTATTGAACTCCTTCAAAATCATGTCAAAGGTGTGTTATTTTGAAAGTATCATCAGGCGTCTTGATCTATCTCTATAGATCTTGATGCCCAATTATATAAGCAACTTTATCCAGGTCTTCCTTTGAAAAACTCCTTTCAAACAACCCTTTATGCTTTCCAGAAATTCTACATCATTTCGGATCAACAATATGTCATTCACATATACTTATCAGAAATGTTGTAGTGCTCCCACTCACTTTATTGTAAATACAAGTTTCTAATAAACTTAGTATAAACCCAAAAACTTTGATCACTCCATCAAAGCGTATATTCCGACTCCGAGATGCTTGCTCTAGTCCATGGAAGGATCGCTGGAGCTAGCATACCTTTTAGCATCCTTAGGATCGACAAAACCTTTCTAATTGTATCACATACAACCTTTCCTTACGAAAATTGGCAAGGAAATGTGTTTTGACATCCATCTGCCAGATTTCATAAATGCAGCTAATGCTAACATGATTCCGACGAACTTAAGCATCGCTACGGGTGAGAAAATCTCATCGTAGTCAACTCCTTGAACTTGTGAAAACCTCTTCGCCACAAGTCGAGCTTCATAGACGATGACATTACCGTCCATGTCCGTCTTCTTCTTAAAGATCCATTTATCTCAATGGCTTGCCAATCATCGGGCAAGTCCACAAAAGTCCATACTTCGTTTTAATACATGGTTCCTATCTCGGATGTCTCGGCTTCTGAACATTTGTCGGAATACGGGCCCACCATCGCTTCTCCATAGTTCGTAGGTTCATCGTTGTCCAACAACATGACCTCTAAGACAGGATCACCATACCACTCAGGAGTAGTACATATCCTTGTCGACCTACGAGGTTTGTTAGTAACTTGATCTGAAGCTTCATGATCACTATCATTAGTTTCCTCTTCAACAGTCGTAGGTTCCACAGAAACATCTTTCTGTGTTGCACTACTCTCCGGTTGAAGTGAGGGTTCGACAACCTCATCAAGTTCTATCTTCCTCCCACTCAATTCTTTCGAGAGAAACTCCTTCTCGAGAAAGGACCCGTTCTTAGTGACAAACATTTTTGCCCTTGGATCTGAGATAGAAGGTATACCCAACTGTTACCTTTGGGTATCCTATGAAGATGTATTTGTCCGCTTTGGGTTCGAGCTTTTTCCGGCTGAAGCCATAAGCATCGCAGCCCCAAACATTAAGAAAACGACAACTTTGGTTTCTTTCCAAACCATACGGCGTCGTCTCAACGGACTTAGATGGTGCCCTATCTAAAGTGAATGCAGCTGTCTCTAATGCATAACCTCAAAATAATGGCGGTAGATCGCTAAGAGACATCATAGATCGCACCATATCTCATAAGGTTCGATTACGACGTCCGGACACACCATTACGTTGCGGTGTTCCAGGTGGCTTCAGTTGTGAAACATTTCCACAATGTCTTAAGTGATTGCCAAACTCATAATTCAAAAAATCTCCCCTTGATCAGATCGTAGGAACATGATCTTCTTGTTATGATGATTCTTCACTCTGAAATTTCTTGAACTTTTCAAACATTTCAGACTTTTTGCTTCATTAAGTAAATATACCAATATCTACTCAAATCGTCAGTGAAGATGAGAAAATAACGATATCCAGCACACGCCTTAATTCTCATTGGATCACACACATCAGCATGTATGATTTCCAACAAGTCACTTGCCCGTTTTATTGTACCTGAACACGGGATCTTAATCATCCTGCCCATGAGGCATGGCTCGCATATGTCAAGCGATTCAAAATCAAGTGACTCCAAACATCCATCAGCATGGAGTTTCTTCATGCATTTTATGCCAAAATGACCTAAGCGGCAGTGCCACAAGAAAGTGCTACTATCATTATTAACTCTACATCTTTTGGCGTTAATATTATTATCATGTGTATTACTATGATCGAGATTCAATAAACCATTGGGTGCATGACCATAAAGGTGTTATTCATGTAAATAGAATAACCATTACTCTCTAACTTAAATGAATAACCGTATTGCAATGAACATGATCTAATCATATTCATGCTCAACGCAGACACCTGATAACATTTATCTAGGTTCAACACTAATCCCGAAGGTAGAGGGAGCGTGCGATGGTGATCTTATCAACCTTGGAAACACTTCCAACACACATCGTCACCTCGCCCTTAACTAGTCTCCGTTCCGTCCGTAGCTTTTGTTTCAAGTCACTAATAATAGCAACTGAACCGGTATCCAATACCCAGGTGCTACAAGGAGTACTAGTAAGGTCCACGTCAATAACACGTATATCAAATATACTTTGTTGAAGTTGCCAGCTTTCTTATCTACCATGTATTTGGGGTAGTTCCGCTACCATGTGACCGTTCCCCTTACAATAGAAGCACTTAGTCTCGAGGTTTGGATTCAACCTTGGGTTCCTTCATTAGAGCGACAACTGGTTTGCCATTCATGAAGTTTCCCCTGCTTGCCCTTGCCCCCTTTTTGAAACCAGTGGTCTTGTTAACCATCAACACTTGATGTTCCTTCTTGGTTTCTACTTTTGAGGTCTTAAGCACCGCTAATAGCTCGGGGATCATCTCCATCCTTTGCATGTCATAGTTCATCACGAAGTTCTAGTAGCTTGGTGGTAGTGTCTAGAGAATTCCGTCAATCACTATTTCATCTGGAAGATTAACTCCCACTTGGTTCAAGTGATTTTAGCACCCAGACATTCTGAGCACATGCTCACTAGTTGAGCTATTCTCCTCCATCTTTTTGGCAAAAGAATTTGTCAGAGGTCTCATACCTCTCAACACGGGCATGAGCCTGAAATCCCAATTTCAGCTCTTAGAACATCTCATATGTTCTATGACGTTCAAAACGTTATTGGAATCCTGATTCTAAGCCGTAAAGTATGGTGCACTAAACTATGAAGTAGTCATCAGGACGTGTCTGTCAGGTGTTCACAACATCCACAGACAACGTTGTAGGGGTTTGCACATCGAGCGGTACATCAAAAACGTAAGCTTTTTGTGTAGCAGTGAGGACACTCCTTAGACTACAGACCCAGTCCGCATCATTGCTTACAATATCTTTCAACTTAGTCTTTCTCTAGGATCGTATTAAACAGGGAGCTACAAAGCAGTTATTGGTCTACAACATAATTTGCGAAGATAACTTAGACTATTGTTCATGACAATTAAGTTCATCTAATGAACTCCCACTCAAATAGACATCTCTCTCGTCATCTAAGTGATACATGATCCGAATCGACTAGGCCGTGTCCGATCATCACGTGAGACGGACTAGTCATCAACGGTGAACATCTTCATGTTGATCGTATCTTCTATACGACTCATGTTCGACCTTTCGGTCTTCCGTGTTCCGAGGCCATGTCTGTACATGCTAGGCTCGTCAAGTCAACCCTAAGTGTATCGCGTGTGTAAATCTGGCTTATACCCGTTGTATGCGAACGTTAGAACCTATCACACCCGATCATCACGTGGTGCTTCGGAACAACGAACCTTAGCAACGGTGCACAGTTAGGGGGAACACAATTCTTGAATTTTTAGTGAGAGATCATCTTATTCACTACCGTCGTTCTAAGCAAATAAGATGTAAAACATGATAAACATCACATGCAATCAAATAGTGACATGATATGGCCAATATCATCTTGCTCCTTTGATCTTCATCTTCGGGGCTCCATGATCATCATCGTCACTGGCATGACACCATGATCTCCATCATCATGTCTTCATGAAGTTGTCTCGCCAAACATTACTTCTACTACTATGGCTAACGTTTAGCAATAAAGTAAAGTAATTACATGGCGTTATTCAGTGACACGCAGGTCATACAATAAATAAGACAACTCCTATGGCTCCTGCCGGTTTTCATTCTCATCGACATGCAAGTCGTGATTCCTATTACAAGAACATGATCAATCTCATACATCACATATATATCATTCATCACATCCTTTTGGCCATATCACATCACACGGCACATGCTGCAAGAACAAGTTAGACGTCCTCTAATTGTTGTTGCAAATTTTTACGTGGCTGCTATAGGTTTCTAGCAAGAACGTTTCTTACCTACGCCAAAACCACAACGTGATATGCCAATTTCTATTTACCCTTCATAAGGACCCTTTTCATCGAATTCGATCCGACTAAAGTGGGAGAGACAGACACCCGCTAGCCACCTTATGCAACTAGTGCATGTCAGTCGGTGGAACCTGTCTCACGTAAGAGTACGTGTAAGGTCGGTCCGGGCCGCTTCATCCCACGATGCCGCCGAATCAAGATAAGACTAGTAACGGCAAGTAAATTGACAAATCCACGCCCACAACTACTTTGTGTTCTACTCGTGCAAATAACTACGCATAGACCTAGCTCATGATGCCACTGTTGGGGATCGTAGCAGAAAATCAAAAATTTTCCTACGCATCACCAAGATCTATCTATGGAGTAATCTAGCAACGAGGGAGAGGGGAGTGCATCTACATACCCTTGTAGATCGCGATGCGTAAGCGTTGCAAGAACGTGGATGAAGGAGTCGTACTCGCTGCGATTCAGATCGCGGTTGATTCCGATCTAAGCGCTGAACAACGGCACCTCCGCGTTCAACACACATGCAGCCCGATGACGTCTCTCACGCCTTGATCCAGCAAGGAGAGAGGGAGAGGTTGGGGAAGACTCCATCCAACAGCAGCACGACGGTGTGGTGGTGCTGGATGAGCGTGGGACTCCAGCAGGGCTTCGCCAAGCACTGCGAGAGACGAGGAGGGAGAGAGGTAGGGCTGCGCCAAGCGACAGAGGTCAAAACCGTGTTCTGGATAGCCCCAAACCTCACATATATATAGGGGGAAGGGGGCTGCGCCCCCTTTATGGTTTCCCACCCCTAGGGGTGCGGCCACCCTAGATCGCATCTAGGGGTGGCGGCCAGAGGGGGAGAGGGAGAGGGGGGCACACCAGATTGGGCCCTAGGGCCCATCTGCCCTAGGGTTTGCCCCCTCCCCTCTTAGAGGCGCCTTGTGCCTTGGTGGGGGGGCACACCAGCCCACCTGGGGCTGGTCCCCTCCCACACTTGGCCCACGTATGCCTCCGGGGCTGGTGGCCCCACCCGGTGGACCCCCGGGACCCTCCCGGTGGTCACGCTACGCTATCGATAGCGCCCGAAACTTTTCCGGTGACCAAAATGGGACTTCCCATATATGAATCTTTACCTCTGGACCATTCCGGAACTCCTCGTGACGTCCGGGATCTCATCCGGGACTCCGAACAACATTCGGTAACCGCGTACATACTTTCCCTATAACCCTAGCGTCATCGAACCTTAAGTGTGTAGACCCTACGGGCTCGGGAACCATGCAGACATGACCGAGACAACTCTCCGGCCAATAACCAACAGCGGGATCTGGATACCCATGTTGGCTCCCACATGTTCCACGATGATCTCATCGGATGAACCACGATGTCAAGGATTCAATCAATCCCGTATACAATTCCCTTTGTCTATCGGTACAGTACTTGCCCGAGATTCGATCGTCGGTATCCCGATACCTCGTTCAATCTCGTTACCGGCAAGTCTCTTTACTCATTCTGTAACACATCATCCCGTGATCAACTCCTTGATCACATTGTGCACATTATGATGATGTCCTACCGAGTGGGCCCAGAGATACCTCTCCGTCATACGAAGTGACAAATCCCAGTCTCGATTCGTGCTAACCCAACAGACACTTTCGGAGATACATGTAGTGCACCTTTATAGCCACCCAGTTACGTTGTGACGTTTGGTACACCCAAAGCATTCCTACGGTATCCGGGAGTTGCACAATCTCATGGTCTAAGGAAAAGATACTTGACATATAGAAAAGCTTTAGCATACGAACTACACGATCTGTGCTAGGCTTAGGATTGGGTCTTGTCCATCACATCATTCTCCTAATGATGTGATCTCGTTATCAATGACATCCAATGTCCATGGTCAGGAAACCGTGACCATCTGTTGATCAACGAGCTAGTCAACTAGAGGCTTACTAGGGACATGGTGTTTGTCTATGTATCCACACATGTATCTGAGTTTCCTATCAATACAATTCTAGCATGGATAATAAACAATTATCATGAACAAGGAAATATAATAATAACCAATTTATTATTGCCTCTAGGGCATATTTCCAACAGGCACAACGGACACGATGCAAATATTCGATACATCTCATACAACACAACAAGCATTCGTTCACCACATCGGCATTCGACTCGGGGTATACCTTCGAAGCGTTCGTTTCGGGGCGGTTCGAGGTCGTAGAGGAAGTAGTGGTACTCGCGGGTCATGGTACACGTTTTGTAGCCGTTCACGTTTCCGAAGATGTTCGGGGTCGACGGTAGAGGTACTTGGCGAATCGAACGTCTTCGGGGCGACAGTAGTGGTACACGGTTCTTCGGCGACGGTCGTCATACACGTTTCGTAGATGTTCATGTTTCCGTAGAGGTACTTGTCGCGGCATCAGACGTAGTGGTACTTGACGCGTCACATCATGTAGTCGTACACGGGGTCGACGGTAGGGGTACTTGTCGCATCCACCAAGTGTAGTTGTACTCGTTTCGAAGATGAACTTGATCCGATGCCTTCGGGCGTCACGGTACTTGTTCATGTAGTAGTCGTTCACGGGTCTTGTCGCTGGTGTACTTGCCGCTTGCGGCCCAAAACAGAGGTCACCGGCGGATGTAGTCGTGGAACTTGGCGAAATGCCAGCACTGCAGAAGTTCCTGGCAGAGTTCCTACAGCAGGATGATGGTTGGAGGGCGAAGAGCCATTCCCGAACTAATCAACGAGAGGGACTCGTGTAGGGGAAACAGCGAGCACCAGGGCTCGATGCGGGTGAGCTGCGGGCGACAACCTTGGCTGGTGCGAGGAAGATCGGCGACAGGGGGGGGAGGAGGCCGAGTGCTGCGGCCGGCGCGGACGGCGAGCTTGGACGGCGATGACGGCTGGACAGAGCTTGCGGAGAGCGGGGCGAGGCGGAGGCGTGTCCAGCTTGATGGCGGTGGGGGCCACGCGGAGCTCCGATGGTGCTCCGACCTGCTGATGGTCGAGGCGATGGCGCGATGCGGTGGTGAGGACGGGCGCCCGTCAGCCCTGGTGGTGCGGCGAGACTGCGGAGCCGGCGTGGCGTTGGAGATGGGAGGCATCAGGGAGGCGGCGGCGTTGGAGATGCACTGGAGGGGAGGCGCAGGGGGAGTGGTGCGGCGACTCGGCAGGGGTCGGGCGTGGAGGCACCGGTGGCTGGACTTGCCGGCCGGAGCAGCGAGGAGGAGGTTGGGCGCGGAGGAGACGGCGGTGGAGGTCATGGCGCTCGGGAATGCGCGGGGAAGACTAAGTTGACACGGCCTTGCGTGCGCATCAACCTTTTTTTACGAAAGCGTATGCGTCAACCTATAGTAGGCGCACAAGTCCGCCTCAAATCTGTGGAAAATAGCATACAACACATCTGCCATTATTTCTAATAATTTGCAGCCCATTTGCTAATTCTTAAGAATTTTTTGGAGCCCATATTCTTTTGTTAGCATTACAACCCATATTGTGGCTACGTTTAAAAAATTGTACGAAATTTTACATATTTCATTGTGGTCCGAACTGTATTTAATCCCGAAATTTTGAGTCACGTTCAAACTAATTTAAAAATAATAATTTTATAGCAATTTAAAATCCGACATGATTTTGCCCACAAAAAACAATTAAATTCTAAATATCGAAATCTTTATAAAATGATATTTGAAACTAATTGCCGGTTTCCCATGTTTATAAATTTACATCCCATTTCTTACTACTTTTTCTGGGCAAGCTAATACATTGCTCTCGTCTTGAAAGATTTACAGCCCAGCAGGGTTGAGAAAGCAAGTAGACCTCTGTTGGCTATTTCTTTAAAAAAAGTAGAACTGGGCTATCCATTTTCAGGAAGAAAAAAACACAAATGGGCTCATCATGTGGTAAACATAAAATAAAACCCTGGCTAGACGGGCCACGGCCCACACACAACACCTTACCCTGATCCGTCTCTAAAATAGTATAAACAATATAAATAGTGAGATCAAGAAGCCGGCGAGAGTGATATTATTTCCCTTGGTTGGTATTTGTTACAATATTTCACTCTTAATCCAACAAATGGCAAGCCATTTGCCTTGTTTCAAACAAAATATGACAGTCACAGCCGAGTTTAAAAGGGCAACAACATCTAACTCCAGCTTACAAACTGTACAAAAGCACGAGGGTTAATTGTTCATCAGGTTTAAAATAAACCTTGATTGAAAAGGGCAACAACATCTAAATCCAGCACTATTTTCGGCAGTCCCAGTCAAATGCATCGGTCAGGTCCATAGAATGAACATCCTGGGTCATAAAATTTACTATATTATGACCACAAGATGTTGTAAATAGAAGCTGGGCACGTTCAGAAGCCCTTTTGTCCACCTGAAACTCCTTTTTTTGCTCATCTACATCCATATCCGTCCAAACCATGCTGCTGGTAAACTTAAGCGTGATGGACAATAGTAACCTCGCATTCAGTAGGAAGAATGTGACAAATCTAGTGTTTGCATGGTTGGCTACATATCGTTCCACCATTATTTTCTTTAATCAAATGTCATGAGAAGTGAGAAAATCCCGGTGCTTATGAATCCACCGATTGGTTATAACTTTCTTACCCCGTCTTGTTACCTAAATAGACATGCAGATTGAAAATAGTTAAGGTCTTAAAAAGAGTGTCGAAAGAGCAACAATTGAACGGTTAATTCTAGTACACTATATGCAGGCTTCCAATGTGCGTGAAATTATCACCTTTACATACAACTTCTCCAGACATGGAAAACATTGCAACAAGCCAATAATCTTGTTCAGATCAAAACTATTCATTTGGATATGTAATATCTTGACAGAATTCAGCACCATTAATAGGCTATCCGTGGAGAAACTCTTCATTGAGCATTGAACATAATATTAGTACAAAATGTGTACTCCAAGATGATACAAAACTTATGCGCAGAAATTTAAAATGCAGCTTGTGTTTACAAGTGTAGATGACAATATACAGTACCTGAAGAACTATGGAGCCGAACACCATCTTGAAATGAGCATAGAGATCATGTATTACACCCAAGGTCTCCAATTTAGGCGCTGATATGACAATTATTTGCGACGGTGAATAACTAGAATCAAGGATCGACCTTTGAAGTGAAGGGGCATCTTTGATGATGAGCTGCCTTTCGTCAAAAGAAATTCCAATTCTTACAAGGTTAGACGACTTTATTTGGAGACAACCGATTCTTACTGTGAAAACAAGCACCAAACACTCCACGGCAGGGCAACTGGAGTGGATGATGTTGTGCAATGAGGCCTCTGATATACGAACCCGCACAAGTGAAAGTTTTTTGAGAAATTGGAGTCGAAGGTTTAGTACCAGATTATCTGGTAGGTAGCACAACGCAAAGGTGGTGGTGTGGAGAGAGGAGGAAAACCGCGAGATGGATATCGGTGCGGAGGGCACAAGTACATGGCGTTCGGTATATGGTAGATCATTTCCCGGGGAATAGTAGAACTCAAGCAACTGTAGTTCTATCAATTCGGGGGATTTCAGCCAGGCGTCCATCGTGCTGGGCATGCTCTGCCTGCTCAGGTAGCATGACGGGATGCAGAGGCTTTGAACGGAGCCCTGGTGGGAGGAGATGATGGCTAAGGGGAGTTCAAAATTATTAAAGAAAGATAGCTGATGATAGTCGAGATTAAGGGGCGCGGCGCGCCATAGATGGTGCCACCGAGTCGAGAGGACTTGGGTGCGGCAGCAATCCTTGGTGGGGAGAGGCGAGATGATCTCCCCAAGGATGGCATCCAGCATATTGCTGATGCGGTCCGCCCGAGATTCTATGGGTTCCTGGAATCCGGTGGGGACGGGCTTGCCGCTTCTCCCCGCATTGCCGGGTGCGACATCTACAACAGGCATCGCCGCTGGCGGAAACCTCATCTTCTTGGTGTTGTGGTCAACCGACTCCATTTTCCTCGAGGGCGTCGCGTCGAGCTCACGGATTTGAGCAGAGTAACGAATGACGAGCCTAGTTGTAGTGGGAGTGAAGGAGAAGGGGAGCTGGGCTTTTCTGTAGTAGTGAGGGAGAAGGGGAACTGGGGTTTTCCGTAGCAATGACGTGATGAATTTGGGGGTACGAGTGGAGAGAGCTGACGTGACGTGGGTGCGAGTGAGGAGGAAGAAGAGCACCCAGGTTTTGGGGGGGGGGGGTCGTTGTGTTGGGTAGCGCCTCTCATTAAGTGAATATATGGGCTTTCGAATTGATTTTATTATTTACTAGGGTGGATGGGCTGTTTTGTCTTGGGACCAGAGAAACAGTTACTACTAGTACAGTGGAGACACTCTACAGCTACCCAGAAAAACAATTACTACTAGTACAATGGATACACCACCGCTTCTGGATCCTCCGAGGTCATCGAAACGTTTCCCTCTACTGAATGTCGTTTTACTTTGGTTCAACAACATGCGGGCCATGTAGCGTGAGGGCCCAAATGCCATCCACCAAATTAGAAGGCGGTATGCAGGCGGAGAGTCACCCCAGTTGTAGCGCGGCAGTAACGATCCGTCATATCACAAAACCCCACCTCCCCGCAGTCTAAGTTTGACGGACGAAGCAACCATCATTTCACTCTTCGTTGAATCTCCTTCTCCCTCACCGTCTTCAAGGAAGCCAACACTCGCATCGGACATTGTTCTTCTCTCCCAGCGAAGGGAAGGTAAGCGGATCCGTGATGTTGGTATATTTTCTTTCAGAAAAAAAGAACTTTTGCAAAGTAGTAACCGATCATCACTCTTTTTTTGTTACATTGTCATTGTGATTGTGTTTTCCTTTCAGTTGTCTCCTAGTATTTGTCAGTTTCATGATGGCCAAGGAGAACCAGGCAAAGATCTGCCGATGTTGGAGTAGAAACGGGAGGCTGATCCCCACGAGACAGAGAGCTCCAAGAAGATGGAGGCCGCCACCAAGTCGACCCCAGATATGCTCATGGCTACTACTGAGATTATTAACGCCCCGTTTGATGTTACAGCCCCCGTGGCCCCGCAGGAGCAGTTTCCCCCCTTCGGGAATGTGTCCCCCGCACCCCCGCCGAGCTGCCCAAGGTGGTTTTCTTCTTTGCCGATCTCGATTGTGCTTTTTCATCTAAGTATGTGGTGATAAATAATGAAAATTTTATTAGCTTCGATGCCATCCTACCTTCCGTGTCATGCATACTTTTGACTCTACATAGTGGTTTAAATAACTTGTGTTGCTTAGAGCATCTCCAGCCATTGGCCCCCCAGGAGGCATAAAAACCGTCGCCTGGGGGCAAGCCGGCGGTATAGTCGGCCCTGGGGGCTGTTTGGCACCCAGCCGTCGCCCCCAGGTGCCGACGCCGGCCCATTTTTTGGCCCAATTTGGGTCAAAATGGCCCGATATCGGCGCGAATCGGCCCATTTTCGGCGAGGTTGGAAGTGGTTCAGCATGAATTCTCAACACAAATAATTATTTTATCGCATTGTTCATCACAAAAAATCAATAGAAATTATATAGTTCAACAAAAAATAGTTCAACACAAATTATATAGTTCAACAAATAAAACTCATATTTCATCACGCGTCGAGCTAGGCGTGTTGGGGAACGTAGTATTTCAAAATTTTCCAATGATCACGCAAGATCTATCTATTAGAAGCATAGCAACAAGACGGGAGAGTGTGTCTACATAACCTTGTAGACCGAAAGCGGAAGCGTCTAGTGACCCGGTTCATGTAGTCGAACGTCTTCGCGATCCAACCGATCCAAGCACCAAACATATGGCACCTCTGCATTTAGCACACGTTCAGCTCGATGACGTCCCACGAGCTCTTGATTTAGTTGAGATTCACGGGAGAATTTCGTCAGCACGACGGCGTGGTGACGGAGATGATGAAGCTACCGACGCAGGGCTTCACCTAAGCACGAGGGGGGCACCGCACCGCACAATGTTTCTTAGGTGCCCCCCTGCTCCCGTATATTCACGAGCAAGGGGGGAGGGCCGACCGGCCATGTATGGCGCGCCAGGAGTAGGATTCCTACTCCTAGTAGGAGTAGGAATCCCCTTTCCTATTCCTACTAGGAGTAGGAAAGGAAGAAGAAGGGGAAGAAGGAAGGAGATAGGTGCCTCCGCCCCACTCCTAGTCCAACTAGGTTTCCCTAGGGGGGGTGCGGCCAGCCCTAGTGGGTTGCCTCTCTCTTTTCCCTCATGGCCCACTATGGCCCATACTCCTCCGGAGGGTTGCGGTAACCCGTCCGGCACTCTGGTTTTATCCGATAACACCCGGAACACTTCCGATGTATGAATATAGTCGCACAATATATCAATGTTTATGTCTCGGACATTCCGAGACTCCTCGTCATGTCTGTGATCACAATCGAGACTCCGAACTACCTTCAGTACATCAAAACTCATAAACTCATAATACCGACCGTCATCGAACGTTAAGCGTGCGGACCCTATGGGTTCGAGAACTATGTAGACATGACCGAGACTTATCTCCGGTAAATAACCAATAGTGGAACCTGGATGCTCATATTGGCTCCTACATATTCTAGGAAGATCTTTATCGGTCAAACCGCATCACAACATACGTTGTTCCCTTTGTCATCGGTATGTTACTTGCCCGAGATTCGATCGTCGGTATCACTATTCCTAGTTAATATTGTTACCCACAAGTCTATTTACTAGTTTCGTAATACATCTTCTCGTGACTAACTCATTAGTCATTTGCTTGCAAGGCTTAGTATGATGTGTATTACCGAGAGGGCCCAGAGATACCTCGCCGACACACGGAGTGACAAATCCTATTCTTGATCTATGCCAACACCACAAACACCTTCGGAGACACCTGTAGAGCATCTTTATAATCACCCATTTAGGTTGTGACATTTGATAGCACACAAGGTGTTCCTCCGGTATTCGGGAGTTGCACAATCTCATAGTCATAGGAACATGTATAAGTTATGAAGAAAGCAATAGCAGTAAAACTAAACGATCAAGTTGCTAAGCTAACGGATGGGTCTTGTCCATCACATCATTCACCAAATGATGTGATCCCGTTGATCAAATGACAACTCATGTCTATGGCTAGGAAACATAACCATCTTTGATCAATGAGCTAGTCTAGTAGATGCATACTAGGGACACTCTGTTTTGTCTATGTATTCACACATGTACTAAGTTTCCAGTTAATACAATTCTAGCATGAATAATAAATATTTATCATGATATAAGGAAATATGAATAATAATTTTTTTATTGCCTCTAGGGCATATTTCCTTTAGTCTCCCACTTGCACTAGAGTCAATAATCTAGTTCACATTGCCATGTGATTTAATACCGATAATTCACATCGTTATGTGAATAACACCCACAGTTCACATCGCCATGTGACCAACACCCAAAGGGTTTGCTAGAGTCAATAGTCTAGTTCACATCGCCATGTGATTAACACCCAAAGAGTACTAAGGTGTGATCATGTTTTGTTGCGTGAGAGAAGTTTAGTCAGCGGGTCTGTTACATTCAGATCCGTATGTATTTCGCAATTTTTTATGTCTACAATGCTCTGCATGGAGCTACTCTAGCTAGTTGCTCCCACTTTCAATACGTATCCAGATTGATACTTAGAGTCATCTGGATTAGTGTCAAAGCTTGCATAGGTGTAACTCTTTACGATGAACTCTTTATCAACTCCATAATCAAGAAACATTTCCTTAGTCATCCAGTAACTAAGGATAATTTTGACTGCTGTCCAGTGATCTACTCCTGGATCACTTTTGTACCTCCTTGCCAAACTCATGGCAAGGTACACAATAGGTTTGGTACACAGCATGGCATACTTTGTAGAACCTATGGATGAGGCATAGGGAATGACTTTCCTTCTTTCTCTATCTTCTCCCGTGGTCGGGCTTTGGGTCTTACTCAACTTCACACCTCGCAACACAGGCAAGAACTCTTTCTTTGACTGCTCCATTTTGAACTACTTCAAAAACTTGTCAAGGTATGTACTCATTGAAAAAAACTTATCAAGAATCTTGATCTATCTCTATAGATCTTGATGCTCAATATGTAAGTAGCTTCACCGAGGTCCTTCTTTGAAAAACTCCTTTCAAACACTCCTTTATGCTTTCTAGAAAATTCTACATGATTTCCGATCGACAAGATGTCATTCACATATACTTATCAGAAATGTTGTAGTGCTCCCACTCACTTTCATGTAAATACAAGCTTCTCCAAAAGTCTATACAAAACCATATGCATTGATCACCTCATCAAAGCGTATATTCCAACTCCGAGATGCTTGCACGAGTCCATACATGGATCGCTGGAGCTTGCACACTTTCTTAGCACCTTTAGGATCGACAAAACCTTCTGGTTGCATCATATACAACTCCTCTTAGAGGTATCCATTTAGGAATGCAGTTTTGACATCCATTTGCCAGATTTTCATAATCATAAAATGCGGCAATTGCTAACATGATCCGGACAGACTTAAGCATCGCTACGGGTGAGAAAGTCTCATCATAGTCAACTCCTTGAACTTGTGGAAAACCTTTCGTAACAAGTAGATCTTTGTAGACAGTAACATTACCGTCGACGTCGGTCTTTCTCTTGAACATCCATTTATTTTCAATGGCTTGCCGATCATCAGGCAAGTCAACCAAAGTCCACACTTTGTTCTCATACATGGATCCCATCTTAGATTTCATGGCCTCAAGCCATTTTGCGGAATCTGGGCTCATCATCGCTTCCTCATAGTTTGTAGGTTCATCAAGGTCTAGTAAAATGACTTCTAGAACTGGGTTCCCGTACCACTCTGGTGCAGAACGTACTCTGGTTGACCTACGTGGTTCAGTAGTAACTTGATCCGAAGTTTTATGATCATCATCATTAGCTTCCTCACTAATTGGTGTAGGAATCAGTGGAACTATTTTCTATGATGTACTACTTTCCAATTCAGGAGAAGGTACAATTATCTCATCAAGTTCTACTTTCCTCCCACTCACTTCTTTCGAGAGAAACTCCTTCTCTAGAAAGGATCCATTTTTAGCAACAAATATCTTGCCTTCGGATCTGTGATAGAAGGTGTACCCAACAGTTTCCTTTGGGTATCCTATGAAGACACATTTCTCTGACTTGGGTTGGAGCTTATCAGGTTGAAACTTTTTCACATAAGCATCGCAACACAAACTTTAAGAAACGACAGCTTTGGTTTCTTGCCAAACCACGGTTCATAAGGCGTCGTCTCAACGGATTTAGGTGGTGCCCTTATTTAACGTGAATGCAGCTGTCTCTAATGCATAACCCAAAATGATAGTGGTTAATCGGTAAGAGACATCATAGATCGCACCATATCTAATAAAGTACGGTTATGGCGTTCGGACACACCATTACGTTGTGGTGTTCCGGGTGGCGTGAGCTATGAAATTATTCCACATTGTTTTAAATGAAGACCAAACTCGTAACTCAAATATTCGCCTCCGCGATCAGATCGTAGAAACTTAATTTTATTGTTATGATGATTCTCTACTTCACTCTGATTTTTTTTGAACTTTTCAAATGTTTCAGACTTGTGCTTCATCAAGTAGATATACCCATATCTACTCAAATCATCACTATCATTATCAACTTTGCATCTTTTGGCTTCAATATTATGAATATGTGTATTACTACGATCGAGATCCAACAAACTATTTTCATTGGATGTATGACCATCGAAGGTTTTATTCATGTAAACAGAATAAAAATTATTCTATGACTTTAAATGAATAATCGTATTGCAACAAACATGATCAAATCATATTCATGCTCAATGCAAATGCGAAATAACATTTATTTAGGTTCTACACTAATCCCGAAAGTATAAGGAGTGTGCGATGATGATCATATCAATCTTGGAACCACTTCCAACACATATCATCACTTCACCCTCAACTAGTCTCCATTTATTCTGCAACTCTCGTTTCGAGTTACTAATCTTAGCAACTGAACCGGTATCAAGTACCTAGGGGCTACTATGAATACTAGTGAGGTACACATTATCAATATGTATATCAAGTATACCTTTGTTCACCTTGTCGTCCTTCGTATCCATCAAGTATTTAGGGCAGTTCCACTTCCGGTGACCATTTCCTTTCCAGTAGAAGCAATTAGTTTCAGGCTTGAGGTTGGCTTTGGGTTTCTTCACAGGAGTGCAAACTTGCTTGTCATTCTTCTTGAATTTCCCCTACTATCCCTTTGCCCTTTACTTGAAACAAGTGGTCTTGTTAACCATCAACACTTGATGCTCTTTCTTGATTTCTACCTTCGCCGATTTTAGCATCGCGAAGAGCTCGGGAATTACTTTCGTCATCCCTTGCATATTATAGTTCATCACGAAGTTCTACTAACTTGGTGATAGTGACTAGAGAACTTTGTCAATTACTATCTTATCTGGAAGATTAACTCCCACTTGATTCAAACAATTGTAGTACCCAGACAATTTGAGCACATGCTCACTGGTTGAGCTATTCTCCTCCATATTGTAGGCAAAGTACTGTCAGAGGTCTCATACCCCTCGACACAGGCATGAGTATGAAATACTAATTTTAACTCTTGGAACATCTTATATGCTCTGTGGCGTTCAAAATGTTTTTGAAGTCCCGGTTCTAAGACGTAAAGCATGGTGCACTAAACTATTAAGTAGTCATCGTACCGAGCTTTTGTCAAAACGTTCATAACGTCTGCATCTGCTCCTGCAATAGGTCTGTCACCTAGCGGTGCATCAAAGACATACTTTTTCTATGCGGCAATTAGGATAATCCTCATATCACAGACCTAGTCCGCATCATTGCTACTAACATCTTTCAACTTATATTTCTCTAGGAACATATAAAAATATAGGGGAGCTATAACGCGAGCTATTGATCTATAACACAATTTGCAAATACTTATCAGGACTAAGTTCATGATAAATTAAAGTTCAATTAATCATATTACTAAAGAACTCCCACTTAGATAGACATCCCGCTAGTCATCTAAATGATCACGTGATCCAAATCAACTAAACCATGTCCGATCATCACGTGAGATGGAGTAGTTTTCAATGGTGAACATCTTATGTTGATCATATCTATTATATGATTCATGCTCGACCTTTCGGTCTCCAGCGTTCCGAGGCCATGTCTGTACATGCTAGGCTCGTCAAGTTTAACCTGAGTATTCTGCATATGCAAAACTGTCTTACACCCGTTGTATTTGAACGTGGAGCTTATCACACCCGATCATCACGTGGTGTCTCGGCACGATGAACTCTCGCAACGGTGCATACTCAGGGAGAACACTTGTACCTTGAAATTTTGTAAGGGATCATTTTATAATGCTACCGCCGTAATTAGCAAAATAAGAAGCATAATAAGATAAACATCACATGCAATCAAAATATGTGACATGATATTGCCATCATCATCTTGTACTTTTGATCTCCATCTCCAAAGCATCATCATGATCTCCATTATCACCGGCTAGACACCATGATCTTCATCGTAGCGCCGTGGTTGTCTCGCCAACTATTGCTACTACTACTATCGCTAACACATGGTGATAAAGTGAAGCAATTACATGGCCTTTGCAATTAATACAATAAAGAGACAACCATAAGGCTCCTGCCGGTTGCCGATAACTTTACAAAACATGGTCATCTCATACAATAACGTATAACTCATCACGTCTTGACCATATCACATCACAACATGCCCTGGAAAAACAAGTTAGACATCCTCTACTTTTATGTTGCAAGTTTTACGTGGCTGCTACGGGCTTAGCAAGAACCGTTCTTATCTACGCATACAAAAACCACAATGATTTTTTGTCAAGTATGCGTTGTTTTAACCTTCACAAGGACATGGCGTAGCGACACTTGATTCGATTAAAGTGAGAGAGACAGACACCCGCAAGTCACCTTCAAGCAACGAGCTGTCTCGCGTAAGCGTATGCGCAATGTCGGTCCGGGCCGCTTCATCTCACCGCCGAATAAAAGTACGACATGCTGGTAAGTACTATGACTATTATCGCCCACAACTCATTGTGTTTTATCGTGCATATCATCTACGCATAGACCTGGCTCTAATACCACTATTGGGGAACGTAGTATTTCAAAATTTTCCTATGATCACGCAAGATCTATCTACTAGAAGCATAGCAACGAGAGGGGAGAGTGTGTCCACATACCCTTGTAGACCGAAAGCAGAAGAGTCTAGTGACGCAGTTGATGTAGTCGAACGTCTTCGCAATCCAACCGATCCAAGCATAAAACGTACGACACCTCTGCGTTCAGTACACGTTCAGCTCGATGACGTCCCACGAGCTCTGCAGCGATACAGGGCTTCGCCTAAGCACTGCAACGATATGACCGAGGTGTGTTTCTATGGAGGGGGGCACCGCACACGGCTAAAACAATGTTGCTTGTGTGTTCTTAGGTGCCCCCTGCCCCCGTATATAAAGGAGCAAGGGGGGAGGGCCGGCCGGCCATGTATGGCACGCCAGGAGTAGGATTCCTACTCCTAGTAGGAGTAGGAATCCCCTTTCCTATTCCTACTAGGAGTAGGAAAGGAAGAAGAAGGGGAAGAAGGAAGGAGAGAGGTGCCTCCCCCCAATCCTAGTCCAACTAGGATTCCCTAGGGGGGGTGCAGCCAGCCCTAGTGGGCTGCCTCTCTCTTTTCCCTCATGGCCCACTATGGCCCATACTCCCCCGGGGGGTTCCGGTAACCCCTCCGGCACTCCGGTTTTATTCGATAACACCCGAAACACCTCCTGTGTCCGAATATAGTCGTCCAATATATCAATCTTTATGTCTCGGACATTCCAAGACTCCTCGCCATGTCTGTGATCACATCCGGGACTCCCAACTACCTTCGGTACATCAAAACTCATAAACTTATAATACCGATCGTCATCGAACGTTAAGCGTGCGGACCCTACGGGTTTGAGAACTATGTAGACATGACCGAGACTCATCTCTGGCCTATAACCAATAGCGGAACCTGGATGCTCATATTGGCTCCTACATATTCTACGAAGATCTTTATCGGTCAAACCGCATAACAACATACATTGTTCCCTTTGTCATCGGTATGTTACTTGCCCGAGATTCGACCGTCGGTATCATTATACCTAGTTAATCTCGTTACCGTCAAGTCTCTTTACTCGTTCCGTAATACATCATCTCGTGACTAACTCATTAGTCATTTGCTTGCAAGGCTTAGTATGATGTGTATTACCTAGAGGGCCCAGAGATACCTCTCCGGCACTCGGAGTGACAAATCCTATTCGTGATCTATGCCAACACCACAAACACCTTCGGAGACACATGTAGAGAATATTCATAATCACCCAGTTACGTTGTGACGTTTGATAGCACACAAGGTGTTCCTTCGGTATTCGGGAGTTGCACAATCTCATAGTCATAGGAACATGTATAAGTTATGAAGAAAGCAATAGCAGTAAAACTAAACGATCAAGTTGCTAAGCTAACGGATGGGTCTTGTCCATCACGTCATTCTCCTAATGATGTGACCCCGTTGATCAAATGACAACTCATGTGTATGGCTAGGAAACATAACCATCTTTAATCAACGAGCTAGTCTAGTAGAGGCATACTAGGGACACTCTGTTTTGTCTATGTATTCACACATGTACTAAGTTTACGGTTAATACAATTCTAGCATGAATTATAAACATTTATCATGATATAAGGAAATATGAATAACAACTTTATTATTGCTTCTAGGGCATATTTCCTTTTAGGCGTCGCCTATGATCCTCCATAGGTGCTCCAACAGATCCTCCTGCTGTTGTTGTGGACCTGTGGGTCTCGGATCTACTAACGCATATTGAGGTAGGTAGTCCAGGTTGCCGGTAGCTGGTGATCGACTTGGGCAAGAGGACCCTGCCTATAGTATGGTTTAGTGTCAAACACTGGCTCTTCCTGCTCGCTCTCAATGATCATGTTGTGTAAGATGACACAGCAAGTCATGATCCCCCACATTTGATCTTTCGAACATGTCTTAGCAGGGTACCTGACAACAGCAAATTGATACTGGAGAACACCAAATGCCCGCTCAACATCCTTCTTGCAAGACTCCTGAATCTTGGCAAAGTGGGACTTCTTGCCTCCTAGCATAACGTTTGAGATAGTCTTCACAAATGTCGACCATCTTGGATAGATGCCGTCAACTAGGTAGTACCCCTTGTTGTACTGACGCCCATTGACCTCGAAGTTCACCGGAGGATAATGACCTTCGACAAGCTTGGCAAAGACAGGGGAGCACTTCAGCACGTTGATGTCATTGTTAGTTCTTGGCATACCAAAGAAGGAGTGCCAAATTCAGAGGTCCTGTGAGGCCACTGCCTATAGTACAACACTGAAACCGCCTTTGGCGCCTTTGTACATCCTCTGCCAAGCAAATGGACAGTTCTTCCATTTCCAATGCATGCAGTCGATGCTTCCAAGCATCCCAGGGAATCCTCTCGCTGCATTCTGTGCTAGGATCCGAGCAGTGTCTTCCGCATTGGGTGTTCGCAAGTATTGCTTTCCAAAAATTGCCACCACTGCCCTGCAGAACTTGTAGAAACACTCAATGGTGGTGGAATCGACCATGCGCCCATAGTCGTCGAGTGAATCACCGGGAGCTCTATATGCAAGCATCCTCATCTCTGTCATGCACTTCTGGACTGAGGTGAATCCAAGTTTTCCGGTGCAATCCTTCTTGCATTTGAAGTAGCTGTCAAACTCCATGATGGATTTCACACTCCTGAGGAAAAGCTTTCAGCTCATCCGATAAAGCACCGAAATACATTGTCGCCGTACAGTGGAGCATCGATGAAGTAGTCGAAGTAGAGCATGGAGTAGCCTTCCAGACGATGTTGGCTCTTTGCTTTCATTCGCCCCGGCGCCAAGCCACCTCGCCGTGGCTTTTCATTGCTCGCGAGCAGGCCAGTGAGGGCGGCGAGGACCATGAGATGTTCCAATTCCTGGACGTCGACTTCGGCTTCCTCTGACAGCAGCGCGGCGAGAGCCTCCTCTCGTCCGATTCCATTTCCGAACGTGGTGAGGCAAACCGCCGAACACCTTGCGGGCGTGTTGGACGCACACCCGCCGGTACATCGCCCTGCGCGGCCAGAACGCCGAAAAAATCACCCGGGCGGGGGTGGAGTGCCTGCCGCCGCCGAAACCTCTTCTCTTTCCCGGCGGGGAACGGCATATCTAGCGGTTGTGGGCGGCGAGCGGCATCGGGATCGGCAGTCCGGCGGCCGAACGCGCGGGGGGAGGGGGCGAAAATGGACGGTTGGCTTGCTTTTTCACCTGATGGTGTGGGCCTGGCATGTTTTGCACTTGCGCCGGAGCCCCCGAGCACCCCCCAGCCCGCCGGGTTCGGCTCGACCATCGAGCCAAAAACGGGCCGAGCCTGCGGATTTAGGTGTCTTGGGGGCGCGGCTGGGGCATGTTTTCGACGTCGACGCGGAAAAAGTCGCCTGGGGGGCCTGTTGGGGGCGCGGCTGGAGATGCTCTTATATTGGAAAGTAATTCCGAATTTGTTCCTGTTTCAATTAGAGCCCTGATGCAGACAAGGATTTTGTGGTTGTACATGTCACTCGCTATGAGGTGGATGACCTGAATATACGCACTGGGAAAACAAAGTTCTTAGGCTATTGGATCCTGGAAGCCATTTGCACTTATACCAAAGTCGAGATGTATTCCAGCCTCACTGTTGTCAGGCGTGTTGTCCAGGGTGTACTGAAGCATAAGAAGTTCAAATCTACTCCTTCGTTTGTGAGGCATACTATTCTTGTCAAGCTTAAGCAGGAAGATGATGTGGCATGCCTCCACAAGCAAGTTTACGAGTGGCAAGGCCACAAGGTTATCTTCAGGAAGGTTCATAGGATTGAGCTGCTGTCGGACGTCCTTGATGATGTTCATGGCAAGGTCCTTCTTATGTCCATCCCAAATTAGATCGAGACATGAAATAGTTTCCCCAGCTAGTGTTTAAAACTAGTTTGGATTGTGTCTAATTATAAGAACCTTGCCTATTTTTGAGCCCTCTGGGGCTAGTACTCTGTTTGAATCCGTCTATGGGAACTACTGCTACTTTTGTGTGCACATGAATCAAGAGAGAACCATCCTATTTGTTGCCGAAATAGATGCGTCCTCACTAGTTTTTTCATGTAATATGGCAGGGTAAGACATACGGGTAGTGTGTGTTTGATGAAATAGAGTACTTGTTCAAGAACTGCGTTGTTTGACATATAAGAAACTACGATATCTTGTTGCAGTGGTTCATGCAGTTAACTGAAGCCACAATGTAAATTCAAAATGTTCACACGCTAGTCCAGCGTTCATGTGGAACATTCACGTTAAACTCGGCTTCATAAAATACTTGAAAAGCATAACTTAAGCAATTTTATACATCTCAATGATTCATAGAACATAACAAACATTTACTAGTTCACAGCAAAAGACAAAGTTGTGAGAAAGTTTACAAATCAGGAAAAATCAAGCAAGGCTTCTCTGAGCAAAGGGCCTCCCTAGGCAGGCTTTAGTTTCCTGGAGTTCACTCTGGTTTTTCTTGTTGCCACTATCCATGGTTAGGTTTTCTCATTCCAGAATAACCAATTATAATTGTGTTCTCAGCTGGAATGCTGAACTGAACCATGTAGTGTGCTGATGGGCCTCGAACCCCTCGTTGGTTACCCCAAGTGGAAGGTGTAAGATGCAGTAAGTAGAAGTGTTTTCCCCTAGCAAAGATGCCAAGGATCGAATCCCCAGAGACTCCTAGGTTCAACAAGTAGGTGTTAATTGCTAACGGCGCAATTAGCAATCAACGTGGACCTGCACACAAATACAAATAACTTTGCTCCCAACGAGTACAGAGAGGTTGTCAATCTCTCCGGCCTTGTAGTTCACAAAGGGTTAAAAGCAATATGATAGTAGTGATAGATAATGTTTTGCAATAGTAAGTAAATAGCGAAAAGTAAATAGTGGATGTGATCAATAATAGTAATATGGACCGGAGTCTCATGATGTTCACTAGTGATGTCTCTCTCCCAAAAGACGATAAAACAGCTATGTGAGGTAAACAAATTACAGCTGGGCAATTGACAGGACCACGAACGCAAACCAACGCTGATTACATTGCAAGAAAGGTTGAGGTTCAAAGCATGGGGGGTACGCCAAAGTAAGTAGACCGAAATCCATCAATATCTACTACTAATCATCCACCTTGAGATATCTATCCAGAACATCTCGCTGGTATTAAGTTGCGAGTCCCACCCATAGTGTAAACTCAATGCAACAGACAACTGCATTAAAAGAACTTTGCGAAAGTAAACAATCCTTGCACCCGCGGACACAAGCACCGTTGTTTTCCCCCTTGTGGCAACAGCACATCCCCTAGACTCATGTTTCTGTCACTCAAGCTAGTCATCCAGGGGCATGAACCCACAATCTAGCATAACGTTCCCTCTTGGAGTCACTACTTACTACTTGGCCAAAGCAATAAATAACAACGGAGAACATGCAAGAATTACTTATGAACTAAAATATAAAAGAGGTGAATCAAATATATTACTCAAGATCAATCTGAACATAATCTCATAATCCATCGGATCCCAGCAAACTCAACATAGCAACAACATAAGGATTACATAGGTGCCTCGATCATGTAGGGCAGCTCACGAGGACTAATTAGTGAAGCACAAGAACGGGAGGAGAACATCACATAGCTACTGGTCATGGACTCATGGTCCAAGGGAGACTACTCACGAGTCATCCGGGAGGCGTCCATGGTGGTGGAGAAGCTCCCGGTGGTGATCCTCCCCTCCGGCAGGGTGCCGGGAAGAGTTCTCCTGGTGCTCCCGATCTTGGAAGCGGCGGCGGCGGCGGAACAGAGATGGGATCGCGAAAAGAAGTCCTGTTCTGAGGGTTACGGAGGACCCTTTAAATATATGCCAA
>LR738710.1:615630406-615691838 GCA_902687465.1 Secale cereale | reverse complement strand
GAACACGACGACACATTCCGTTCCGACCCAGCCGGTTGGCTCCCCATGAACACGATGACGACGATGTTTCTCCGTTCCGACCCAGCCATGTACACGAGCCCTGGCTGTACGTATCCGCGAGTAGGCGTTCGAGACCCTTCCCGTATGTACGTGCGTGGCCGTATTTTATTTCTTACACACTTGCCGTTGTACGTACGTGTACATGCTACGTGCGTGCCTCTACTACGACATGTGCGCGCCTCTACATCGACCAGTATGTACGTACGCTTCGACCAGGTGTTTACCGGCTGCCAGGCACTTCCTTGCTTGCGAAGATGTAGCTGGTGGGTCCCAGCAGTCAGGGGGGCGAATCGTTTTTTTGCCCGGACGCACTTCCTTGCGTGCGAAGATGTAGCTGGTGGGTCCCAGCAGTCAGGGGGGAAACGTTTTTTTCGCGAAATACGGTGGCCCATCCGGTGGGTCCCTTCTGTCAGGTGGAGGAATAATAATTTTGCACGTAATAAGGAGGCACTTCCTTGCTGCGGCCGTGGACCCAGTTGTCAGCCTCTCCACATACAGTCGACGTCCGATGCAAGCCATTCCTTGACCATGTTGATCACGCCGCACCAAGAGCACCAGGGTGGTGGATGACGACGAGGCCTAGGAAGGGGACGACGCAGAGCCGGGGAAGACGTAGGGAGTGGATGCCCACGCGTAGAGGAGTATGAGGGTTCACTGGTTCGCTGCGGTGTGAGGCTGTCGTAGCCATAGAATAACAGGGGGTGTGGGTGAGTAGAGGGATGGCCTGGCCAGCGGTGGGAGTAGTAGGGGCGGTGAGGGCCCTGCCGCATCGTAGCCGGCCACGGGAGGCAGGAGCACGAGGCAAGACCGGCGCTGGTTTGGGTGGCTGGACCAAGAAGACCAGAGGTTGAAGAAGCACTACGGACGTTGGATGGACATCGTACGGTCACTGGAGCAAGAATCATGCATATTGACAAAGTTGACAAAACCATCTGTCCCCGTCAACTTAGTAGGCCCACAAGTTAGCCTGCCACTATACTGGGTCCCAGCTAGCAGTGGGAGTATTCATTTTTTTTGTGCGTAATAAGGAGGCACTTCCTTGCGTGCGAAGATATAGCTGGTGGGTCCAAGGTGTCAGCGGTGGTAACTATTAGCGTCCTCGGAACCAGGGTACCTAGACTCACCTATCTGCGGGCCGCAGCGCGCTCCTTCCACGGCCTGGTACGGCCCAGCTGATCGACCAGCTGCTCAAGACCCTCGCGAGGGGGCTAGACCTTGCGAGGAGAACGACGTCAAGACCCCCTCAGGAGCGGCCTCGGCTAGGTTGCTCCGTAGGGGCGGAGAATCCAAGGCCAAGCCTGCCTCAGGACGAGGCAGTGACGCAAGCAGTGATGCATCACGCCAGCGGGCGCCAGCGCGTGCCAGCGGCGCAGTTGCCATTTTCGTGCAAGGGAGACAGCGCAGGCGCAGGTTCCCGAGGACAGGACAAAGTTTTCCTCATTGGTGCAACAAGACCGAAGACCGCAAGGACGATAGGGAGGATGTCACCACTGAGCCCACCACCGCGTCATCGCCGGATCCCTTTGCAGGCGAGGACTGCTTTTGTCAGGGTAGCAGTGTCCTTGTGTTCCCGCTCAAAATGGCCGTTGTGGAATCCTTTCCCTCCTAAACATTTCGGGGGAAGAGGACCCTGGCTGCCAATATAAGTAGCTAGGATCTCCACTATGGGGGGATCAGATCCAGAAACTCCGCCTTCGCATAAGGGAGCAAGGACTCTTGCCTCCTAACCATCCTGAGCTCTCCCCCTGAGCTCAGGAACCACTGTACTCATCCATATTCAAGCCCTCCTGAGGCCAATCCACCAAAGCAGGAAGTAGGGTTTTACACCGCAAGGTGGCCTGAACCTGGGTAAACTTGTGTGTGCCTTACTTGTTGTTCGCTTGAATCTCTTCATCGACGAGGGCGAGACGCTAGGTAGACGTGAGTGGGAGAGATCTTCGTTCACGCCCCTGTGTTCGAACTTCTTGGGTTTGTGGAGCCCATAATCCAACATTTGGCGCACCAGGTAGGGGGCGTGTCGAAATCTCGCCTCTCCGACAACCTCGTCCCGCTCTCGTCCGTCGACCCCGCGTCACCCCACCTCAACGGACCATGACCCCGATGGTGAAAGCGCATCATACGCACGCGGAAGCCCACGGCGCTCGCACTGCTCGAGCGTTGCCCTTCGGCCGCAGGACTCGCCATCACCCGGCCTTGATCGGGGCTGGTGGCGCGATGAGCATCACCGACCCGTCGCCTGGGGACCGGCAGCACCCACCGCCCAGACGGCGCCAAAACCGCGTAGCAGCGCGGGCGGCCGAGCACGCGGCAGCAAATTCACGGGACCAGTGCGAAATGGTAAACATTAGGACCGCGCTGCTGGTGGCAGGGGAGCTGCTATGGTGCCGGTTACTCGATACCGGCCACGACGCGCTGCTCCTCAGGGTGGCCGAGCTCCTCGATGCCGCCAGCACCGGAGCCGAGCCATTCTGCTTCCACGCAACGATGCCACGAACCGGGGGCCGCGCCGGCTGCGCCCGGTCACCCGTGTGGTCAAGACCTACGGCGACCTACGAGGGAGACATGGGGTTTGACCCCCCGAACCCTGCGTATGACGCCGCCCCTCTGCCTCAAAGCCCATTGTACCCAGGTACTGTCCCCGCCGAGGAACCGTCAGGAAGCAACCGCAGGACTATGCCCGACGCTGGATCCAATCAGGCACCAGCACGAGGGGGCTCAGGGGCAGAAGGTCGGGGGGCAGACCTCCCACACTTAGCCCTCGACTCTCCGTCGTCAACACCGACTGCCATGGAGCACGAATGAAATGCCGCGGGTGCCTGCAGGGGCCGGCACTCGCGGCACTAGCTGTAGGCCTCAGGCTGACGGCATCTCTGGCCCTAGGCTTCGGCACGCCAAGGAGACACCCAGGTTCCGCGTCAAGACAGAAAGGGAGGGAAGGCTCGGATCAGGCCCTCGTTCCCTCACGCGTGACCCGTCGCGCATGAGCCCGCCCAGGATTTCACCAGGGGCTCGTCGGTGGCGGGTATGATGCGCTTGGCTAGGGGCCTTCTCTCCCTCCGTTCAGGCTCAAGATGTCGCGCCTCCCGGTACACCATCCCCCGGGCTGCGGAGGGTGCGTCTGGAGGCGGTACGGCAGCCCGTCCTACGCACACCAGGAGGGCCCAAGACCGCGGCTCCATCCCCCCGCTCACGTAATCCCGTATCCTCTAGGCCCGACCCTGATCAGGAGGGCTCAGGGGTCATTAGGAGCGTGGGTGGGGCGGGGTCCCCCTCGCACCTCAGGACGCCGCGTCTCCGAACGACGTTAGCCCCCAGGGGCGAAGCGCACTCGGAGATCGCGTACCTAGTGCTCGGCAGGGAGGCCTATAGCCAAGGTCCCATCCCCCCACCATGCGCAGTGTCCCACCTCATGAATGCCGCCTTCTAGTGAGTTCATGGCGGGAGCAGACTAGAGCGGGGCGGGGCCCTCAAAGCGAAGGGGCGGGCACGTCTGAAGATCTCCGCTCGTGACACTCTCACGTAATAATGAGTGGGGTTGTACACGCCCCGGAGTCCCCGGAGCGCCGCCCTAAGGCCTCGCGGGGGCTCCCTCCCACGTCCTAGTGGAAGCACCATGCTCCGAGCTGGCCGTCGACACTGCCCTCCAATGGCTATGCCCACACCCACCGGTGGTAGCCCTATACTCCGCGCTCGGGAGAAGACCGAAGACATGCTGAGGGGCCGGACGCGGCCCCTCCTTTTGCCATTCGCCTTTGCCTCCTTTGTATTTGCCTTTTCAAGTCGATCTCGCGGCCGCGCGACTCGTTTTTCGAAATAAAGGGGAAGAGTTTTTTGTCCGTGTTTTGCGATTTTCGCTAAGTTTTCCTTCGCTCGGTCCATTTTTCGCCTTGCTCGGCTAAGCCGGAGCAAGACCGCGACCCCGCCGAATCACTCCCCGCGAGCAGGGGCTGGGTCATGGGCGCACATCCTGTCTGGTCCGCGGCTGGACCGCCAATCACTCTTGCGCCAACTGCGGGTACTCGCGAGACGCGCCCGGGCAGGGTCGGCGGACGCCCCAATCGGAAAAACAACAAGGGCCCGAGGTCTTAGCCTCAGGGACAAGCATCACAAGGGAGCTCTTAAACTCATTATTACATCATCAAAAGCTTAAGTCTCGTGACATTCATCTTACCCGGCTCTGGATCCACAACCAAAAAAAAACCTACAACAGGAGCTGGACTAAGCATCGGCATCTTCGTCAGGACCGTCGGCGTCGCCCCCCAAGCACCGACGCGTCATCGATGGCTGGAACGAGCTCCGTCACCAACACGCCCACGTGATCGCTCACCCATCCCTCCAAGGGGCCAGCGACCGCCTCAGGCGCACGCTCCAGCAAGGCCCCGAAGTTCGTACGAGGGTCAAGACGGAGCAAGTTACCAAAGATGCGGGAGACCGCACGCCTGAGGATGTCGCGACTCTGCTCCTCAACAAGCTGCCGAGCCTTCATGACCCCGCCTTCAAGACGCTCCACCACTCTGGTGAAGAATCTGAGATATCCGGCATCATCATCAACCAGAGGGTCATCGACCCTCGAGTCAAGGAGCTCACCCAGGGCTCGGCCGGCCCTGTGCTGCAAGGCCTCGAACATCTTCGAGCGGGTGTGCTGCATTCTACGAGCTCGTGCGGCCTCCTCGGAGTTCCGGGCCGCGACAGTGGAAATGTCTTCCACCTGCTTGTGGAAGCAGGACAACTCCGCCCTGGCAGCAGCGCGAGCCTTCTTCGATGCCCGCTCGCGGTGCTCCGCTGCGGCACAGGCCTCCCTCGACGCCCGCTCACGATGCTCGGGTGTGGCGCGAGCCTTCTCGGACACCTGCAGACGGTGCTCAATATCTACCAGCTTGCCCTTGAGAGCCGTGACCTCCTTCTAGAGTTCCTTGCGCTTATCAGCAAAGCGAGTCTCGTGAAGCCCCAGCTTCTCACGGTAATCCTTCCGCAGGCGCTCTGCCTCCCTGGTAGCCTTCCTCGCGACATCCTCGTGATCATCAAGGATGCCCTCGGCTGCGGCTACCTGGCGCTCCATCGTCTCCAGACACTTGCGCTCCATGTTCAGCTCCATCGCCTCGAGTGCTAGCGCCTCCTCCCGCACTGAGAGGCCCGCTGGGCTGACATCATCGACCGCGGGCACGGCGAGGGCAGCCCTTCGTGTACGAACCTGACGCTCGAGCGCGGCGTTCGAGGCTTCGAGCTCGCGCTCACGCTCCTCAGCTACTACGCGGTAGCG
Source organism: Secale cereale (assembly GCA_902687465.1). Taxonomy (NCBI): domain Eukaryota; kingdom Viridiplantae; phylum Streptophyta; class Magnoliopsida; order Poales; family Poaceae; genus Secale; species Secale cereale. Next base: position 615,686,518 of record LR738710.1, on the reverse strand, counting down.
GTCGGCGTCTCGAGCCTCTTCCAGGGCGCGGTTATAGGCCTCCTGAGCTGCGGCGGCAGATGCTTCCGCCTTCTTGAGGACGGTTTCGTGTTGCAATTGTCTCAAGTCAACAGCGGCTCTCAACTGGCGCCAACCCTTCGCCAGAAGTAGGCCCTTGGCCTCGATGCACCTATCCACTTCAGCAACCTCGACCTCGAGGCGCTTCAGGGCGTCTGACGCCTGCCGCACAAGATCACGACGAACCACACTCCTGCGCAGTGCAAGTTCCAGGAGGCGTCCGGGCTCGTCCATGACAACCACACCGCCCAAAGGGGGTTCTCCTTCTTCCTCTCCTTCAGCATGCGCCACGGGGCTAAACCCAGGAGCGCGCTCTGCCTCCGGCGCGAGGGGCAGGCGTGGTCCTAATGGGAGGTTGGCAGTCCGGGCCGCCTCAAGAGCTTGCTGATCCAAGATGAAGACAAGCCCTGGGGCACGAGACGAACCCCCGACGCACCAAGAGTTGCCTTGGCCCAGGAGCACTCGGGGGCTAGGAGCATGACCCACATGGCAGGGTCCGGGCATAGACCTGTGAACCCGCGCGAGGTCTACCGAAGACCCAGCATGGTCCGGAGGAGGGACACGGGCAGAAGCTTCTGCGAGCCTCGGCGAGCGGCTCGGGAAAGAGCCGGAGGAAACCCTGTGGAGCAAGGGGTCAGGAGAACCATATTAGGAAGAGCAGAAAAAGCTGAGGAACACACACCTACCCGATACAGTTAGCTTCATCCTCTTTAGAGCCCTCGGGGCAGGGCCGTAACTGCCCCTGAGCCTCTGCCTCTTGCCTAGTGCCGTGAAGGACGGCAGGACGCTGCTTGGGGCAGATGTGCCTAGGCCCATGGAAGGGCCGCAGCGGATGCCCGCGGCCGGCGCTCCATTTCCCTCTACGGCGTCCTCCGGGCTCGCCCCAACCGGAGACTGTTGTGCCTCACCGTCAGCCACCTCAGGAGACAGCGATGCCTCGGTACCTTCCGCCATCTCTGTTGACACTGGCGCCCGTGCCTCATCTGCTTGCTCCGGGGGCGGAGTGGACCCTAGATCAGGGGCTCCACTTGACGCATCCGCCCCGGAAGGGAAGGCTGGGCTCGTGTGCCCTGGCACCACCACCAAAGGATCATCATGAGGATCAGAGGATCCCCCCGGCAACAGTCCCCACGCATCGAAGCGGGGCATCTTCTCAGCGAAAGCTCTTCCGGCCACAGGAGCCAAGTACAAGGGAGTCGCGGAGATAGGGTGTGCTTCAGGCACTCCGCCGACGAGTAGCCGCAGCAACCCTTAGAGCGTCTCAGGAGGGAGCTGCTTCCGCAGAAGCCGTGCACAATCATCAAGACCGAAGAGGGCCCACATCGGGCGAGAGTGGTGTTGAAGCGGGGCGACACATAAGACAAGGAAGTCCCTTACCACCATCACTAGGTTCAGCCCATTCTTCCTCAGGCTGGCCAGCCGACGCATAACTGGCTCTGCCCGTGGATCTAAGAGAGCCTCGTGCTCCCAGCCCGAGTTCGGCACCGCCGGCGCGTCGAGAAGGTGGAACTGGGGGATATACGTAGCAACATCAACATACACCCACTACCGAGGAAACCCCGCCATGGTCGGGTGGAGCAAGAAGTTGATCCCGGAGGCAGCAGTCGCCTCCACCATGCGCAGCGACACACACCCCGAGCGCTGCCCCCTGTCGACCAGGTGGAGGGCGAAGAAGTAGCGAAGCAGGGCCACAGATGGGGAAACGCTAACGAAAGTTTCTCACAAAAACGCGAAGCCGGAGAGGAGAATGATGGATCCAGGGTCCAGGTGCAACACCTGAATTCAGTAGTGCGTGGACACCGCATAGAAGAAGGTGGAAAAAGGGGGGCAGGAGACACCCGAAGATGGCGTGCAAGTGGAGCTGGATGTCATTGGTGATTAGCTCCTCCGTCGGCCGGGAGGCAAGCCAGACCCGGGTCGACCCCCACTCATTAGATGCATCGGCCAAGGCACGGCGCACCTTGTCCAAACCTTCCTGATTCACCACGAGGGAGTGACCCAGCGCCGGCTCGAGCACCGGCGGCGGTATGGCAGATTTTCCGGTTCCCCTCTTCTTCACCCTACGCGGCATGGCGGCAAGGAAGGAGGGGGCAAAGAAGGCCAGGAAAGGGAGGAAGCGATTGAAGGGCAAGAAAGCAGGGGCGGCAGCAGGAAGTCCGCCTATCGGTTGTGCGATTGGCAAAATGCACGACTGCCAAGACTGCGTGGGAAGCGGAGTCACCCACGTCCCATCCAACCGTCGCGCGCCAGCCTGGCCCACAGCCTTTGGGGCCCGCGTCGCTTCGTCCTCAACTAAGGCTTCGCCTCGAAGCCAACTCCGCGCGTGCCTTGGGCCCGGGGGCTACTGTCGGCGTGCTGGGAACCAGGGTACCCAGACTTGCCTGTGTGCGGGCCGCAGATAGCTCCTGCCCCGGCCTGGTATAGCCCAGCTAATCGACCAGCTGCTCAAGACCCTCGCAAGGGGGCTAGACCTCGTGAGGAGAACAACGTTAAGACCCTCTCAGAAGCGGCCTCGGCTAGGTTGCTCTGGAGGGACAGAGAATCCAAGGCCAAGCCTGCCTCGGGAGGAGGCAGTGACACAAGCAGTGACGCACAGTGCCAGCGGGGGTCAGTGCGTGCCAGCGGCACAGTTGCCGTTTTGGTGCAAGGAAGACATCGCAGGCGCAGGTTCCCGAGGAGCAGGACAAATGTTTCCTCATTGGTGCAACAAGACCGAAGACCGCAAGGACGACATGGAGGATGTCACCAACGAGCCCACCACCGCGTCATCGCCGGATCCCTTTGCAGGCGAAGACTGCTTTTGTCAGGGTAGGAGCGTCCTTGTGTTACCGCTCAAAATGGCCGTTGTGGGATCCCTTCCCGCCTAAAAATTTCGGGGGAAGAGGACCCTGGCCGCCTATATAAGTAGCTAGGATCTCCACTATGGGGGGGATCAGATCCAGAAACTCCACCGTCGCATAAGGGAGTAAGAACTGTTGCCTCCTGACCCTCCTGAGCTCTCCTCCTGAGCTTAGGAACCACTATACTCATCCATATTCAAGCCCTCCTGAGGCCAATCCACCAAAGCAGGAAGTAGGGTTTTACACCGCAAGGTGGCCTGAACCTGGGTAAACTTGTGTGTGCTTTACTTGTTGTTCGCTTGAATCTCTTCATCGATGAGGGTGAGACGCTAGGTAGACGTGAGTGCGAGAGATCTTCGTTCATGCCCCTGTGTTCGAACTTCTTGGGTTTGCGGAGCCCGTAATCCGACAGTAACGTTTTTTTCGCGAAATACAGAGGCCCTTTCGGTGGGTCCCTAATGTCAGGTGGAGGAATCATTATTTTGTGCGTAATAAGGAGGCATTTCCTTGCGTGAGGCCGTGGACCCAGCTGTCAGCGTCTCCACGTACAGTCCACTTCAGTTGCATGTCGGTCGTTGACCACATTGACCAGGCCGCGCCGAGAGCACCAGGGCAGTGGACAACGGCAAGGCCTAGGAAGGGAACGACACGGAGGCAGGGAAGACTCGGCAGTTGTTTCCCACGCGGAGGGTTGTACGACTGTACGAGAGTTTACTGGTTCGTATGTCGTCGCCGGAGAATAACAGCAGGTGTGGGCGGGTAGAGGGATGGCTAGGCCAATAATGGGAGTACGGTGTGACCGTGAGGCCTTCGCGGCAGCACAGCTGGCCATGGGAAGGAGGGAGCAGGTAGTCTCGTCGGCGCTTGTTTGAGTGGCTGCAGCAGGAAGAGCAGAGATTGAAGAAGCACGACGGCCGTTGGATGGATATCCAACAGTCACTGCTTGTGCGTCAACCTTTTTTCTTAGGAAAGCCGCAAATCTGTGGAAAACATCATACATTCCATCTGCCATTATTTCTAATAATTTACTGCCCATTTGCTAATTCTTAAGGGTGTTTTTGCAGCCCATATTCTTTTTGTTAGCATTACAGCCCATATTGTGGCCACAGTTAAAACATTATACGAAATTTTGCATATTTCAATGCGGTCCAAACTGTTTTTAATCCCGAAATTTCGAGTCACATTGAAACTGATTTTAAAAATAAATGTATCAATATAAAATCCAACCAATTGTCCACGCATAAAAATCAATGCAATTTAATATCTCGAAATGAAAAAAAAAGAAATTTGAAACTACTTGTCGGTTTGATGTGTTTAAAAAATGTACAACCCATTTTTCATTACTGATAGGGCATTTTCTCGGCCAGCCGAATGAAGCTCTCCTCGTCTTGAAAGATTTGCAACCCAATAGGCGTGACAAAGCGACTTACTTGGCAAATCACAAAAAACTGGGTTGTGGCCGTGGACCCAGCTGTCAGCCTCTCCACGTACATTATTCTTCCGATGGAAGTCGGTCCTTGACCACATTGACCACGCCGCGTCGAGAGCACCAAGCTGGTGGACGACGGCGAGGCCTAGGAAGGGGACGACGTGGAGCCAGGGAAGACGCGGCAGTGGATGCCCACCCGGAGAGGAGTACGAGAGTTCACTGGTTCGGCTGCGGTGTGAGGCTGCCGTCGCCGCAGAATAACAGGGGGTGTGGGTGAGTGGAAGGATGGCCTGGCCAGCGGTGGGAGTAGTATGGGGGCAGTGAGGCTTTCGCGGCAGCATAGCCGGCCACGGAAGGCTGGAGCAGGCGGCACGACTGGCGCTGCTTTGTGCGGCTGGAGCAAGAAGACCAAAGGTTGAAGAAGCACTAAAGCCGTTGGATGGACATCGTACGGTCATTGGAGCTAGAATCGTTAATATTGACTAAGTTGACAAAGCCCTCCGTCCCCGTAAACTTAGTAGGCCGACAAGTCAGCCTCCCACTATGGTGGGTCCCAGCTGGCTGGGGGGTATTCATTTTTTTGTGCGCAATAAGGAGGTACTTCCTTGCGTGCAAAGATATAGTTGGTGGGTCCGACCTGTCAGCGGAGGGAATGTTTTTTCGCAAAATACAGAGGCCCTTCCGGCGGGTCCCAGATGTTAGGTGGAGGAATCATTATTTTGCGCTTAATAAGGAGGCATTTCCTTGTGTGCGCTCGTGGACCCAGCTGTCAGCCTCTCCCCGCACAGTCCACTTCCGATGGATGTCGTTCGTTGACCATGTTGACCACTTCGTGCCGAGAGCACCAGGGCGGTGGATGACAGCGAGGCCTACGAAGGGAATGACACGGAGCTGAGGAAGACACGATAGTGGCTGCCCACGCGGTGGAGAGTATGAGGGTTGACTGGTTCGGCTGTCGTCGTCGGAAAATAACAGGAGGTGTGGGTAAGTAGAGGGATAGGCAGGCCAGGGATGCGAGTATATGATGGGGCCGTGAGGCCTGCCCGGCAGCACAGCCGGCCACGGGAAGCGGGAGCAGGCGGTTCCGACGGCGCTGGTTTGGGCGGCTGGGGCAGGAAGATCAGAGACTGAAGAAGCATAATTGTCGTTAGAATGGCATCTAACGGTCAGACGCTGGTAGAGTCGATTGTTGACTAAGTTTATTTTTTGATAAACCTTATGTACGCGTGAACTTAGTAGGCCCACAAGTCAGCCTCCAAATCTGTGGCAGACAACATAGAGCCCATTTGCTATTTTTTAATAATTTGCAGCCCATTTGCTAATTCTTAAGTAATTTATTACATCCCATTTTCTGCCCAGGACCACGGTCAAAAAGTTCAACCTTATTTTGCATATTTTGGTGGAGTCCGAACTTTTGTAATCCCGAAATGATAAACTTTTTTTAAGAACTTATTGATTTTCCAAAAAAATCGTTTTGTTTTTGTAAGCAAATAAGATGTGGAACAACTGAGTTGGTTTAAGGGAAAACCAGTGGTAAAAAAACTCAGCGCTGGGAGGGAAAACAACAACAAAAATAAGGATGTAAATATGAGAAGTGAATTTTATGTATTTTCAATATAATGATACGTGTATATGAACTAGTAAAACTATAGGTAGAGATTAGAAAACGGATGTAGGACATGCGTTTCAAGAGAAAAATAGAACTGGGTTGTGTGTTTGATTCAGTAAAAAAAAGTGCTTGCGGATGTTGTGAGACAAACTATAACTAACGCTGGCGGGCCAGAGGCCAGTAGATACCCTTTGGATCTTTATGCCCCGTTGTCGTCATGGACTGGGCGTGTTAAAAACAAAACCAAGCCTGGGCAGTCTACAGCCCAGTTGAAACTTGCTCGACCTGAAAAAACAATATACATGCTCAATAAACGAGAGAATTCTGCAAGTACAGACTGATAACTCGGATGCAACGGGGATATTGCTTTTTCCTCGTGATAATAAGAGCATGCACTTTTTCGAAAAATTTGGAGAAATAGGAATTCGAACGGCAGGTGCTTATCCTACCCATCAAATAAAAATCAGGTGCGTGACAATTCGTTTCGAAACAAAAGATTCAGCTTTATATCCACGTCGACCCTCGGCATGATGGTTGGAAGAAAATGCCAAGTTCATACCGAAAGATCGTTAACAACAATACCAACTTGCGAACGACAAGGTAGTACAAGTACCAATACCAAACTAACTTATAATCTTTTTACTCCTGGCCCTAGTGTTCGTCTGGTAGAAAATCTTGCAGAGGACCAGCTCCCGCTCCTTCTCTTGCTCCAGGTCCCCGAGGTGGTACTGGTGCATCACCCAGTTGGTCCTCTGCTGGTCGAATTTCTTGTTGGTGTGCAGCACCAGGACCTTTCTATTGCCCGACTGCCGGCCGTTGACCATCACCGGCAAGGTATTGTCGGTGTTGTGCCACATTGGGTGCATGCCGCATTCCGACTGAATCTTGCGACGCGTCCACGTGCCCCTTTTGAACGCTCTGGAATTGCGCTGGAAGAAATGCTTGCTTAGGCCACTCAGTGTGATATCTGCAGTATTGTCGAATACAGGTTTTAGTGTACGTAGTTGGCATTTTCATAACATCTTTGGCATGTTGCAGTCACTTGTTTCACTTTTTATTAACTGTCAAATTGTAATTGCTTCACCTGTTTTGCATCTAAAAAGAAAAATAGAGCTATAAACAAAGGAATATGTTTGTGCAAGTAGATGGCCGATCGGTGTCTTACCTGGAAGTTTCTCAGGATGGGTGTAGCATATGTCGTGCTCGCAGTCGATGGTTGTTATGAAAAAATCTATGAGAGGGTGAGATCTCGCACTGTCAGCACTCACTTTGGCCTCAAGGTGCTCGATCAGCTCCTGATCCGTGGGATCGAACTTGACGCCAGCCAGCAGCACCGGCCAATCCTTCTTCGACTTGCATGGGTAAATTCCAGTTATATGGTACTCAATGTATGATCAATCGACTGTTTTAAGTGAATGATGAAAGATTTCGACAGGTAAGTGGTACTCCAAATCTGAAGTCCATAATACCCGAACACGCCGCCGGGATTCTTGTGTCACATCACGCGCATCGTGTTATCACGTCAATTCAATGAGTGGACATGATGAATAATTTGACCGACGTATAATAGTACTGCTACTGTACTACTTACTAGTCATATTTAGTGTCACATTTTAACCATAGGTTTAACTAACAAGTACGCACTTGAAGCCTAAGTGATATATATAGGGATTGACTATTCGTCACCCTGGGTGAGGAATAGTTATTCTTCACCCACCTCTATTTTATCATCTATGCACCATAATTTTACGGTTCGTAAATTTTGTCTTATTTTAGACATAAAAAGAGAACGTATGAAAACCTATAATCATCGTAAAAAATATTTTATGTTACATAAAATTACAAATGTAAAAATATAGTGTAAAATGTACATAAAATACAATTTTGACCTATATTTTGTTTGTTATGCCAAATTTTATACAGTAAATCTACATGAATGTAATTATTTCTATTTCAAATGTAATTTATGAAATGAAATGATCATAAGATTACCTCGGGTGAAGAATAATTTATTCTGCACCCTGGGTGATGAATAGTAACACTATATATATATATATATATATATATATATATATATATATATAGATTGACTATTCATCACCCAGGGTGCCGAATACTTTATTCTTCACCCGAGGTAATCTTATGATCGTTTCATAAATAAATTACATTTGGAATACAAATAGTTACATTCATATCGATTCACTACGTAAAATATGGCATAAGAAAACAAAATTGTATGACATAATACCAGAAAAATTATGTTTTATGTAAATTTTACACTATGCTTTTATGTTTGTAATTTTACGTAACATAAAATAGTTTTTATGGCAATTATATATTTTCTTATGTTCTCTTCTTACATCTGAAGTAAGACAAAAATTATGGAACGTAAAATTCCGGTGCATTCATGCTAAAAAGGAGGGGCTGAAGAATAATTATTTCTCACCCTGGGTGACGAATAGTCAATCCCTATATATATATATATACTGCACATCATGTCCATCATCATTATCAGTACATCCTGCGCAGGTGAGTTAGGATGCACTTGATCCTAGAAAGGTATCTATCCTTCAAACCAGAGGAGTGCTTCAAACTAACAACAGTACATAATATCCAATGAAAGAGGGTCGTGCTACAGCAGTAGAATACATGGCTCAATCTACATATCAGTACGAATCAAATTGTGCATATTTGTTGTTGGCATGAACCACATCGCCGCATGTCGGGTTTGCAAAAGCCATCCATCGCATGGACGCTTGATGCCTTTCACACACTGAAGATTATTTGGCAACAAGCTATGTCGACGAATCTCTGGATATGGTGATTCATGAAACCCATGGTATGATGTGTAAACACAGTCCCCCTTGGCGAATGGAAGTTGCATAGCACGGTAATCATCACCAGTGATATGATTGATGATCGGTTGGATGATCAGATAATTGAGCCCGAGGAACATGGACTGGTTGCCGAGGTTGTAGACCCGCCTCCTGTTGAATACGCCTGGCCCAACGGAGCTGGGATCTTTCTCGAACACAAAGCAGCCATAGCCATCAATGTCACGAACGCCCCAGGCATTGTACTGCATGCGGTTTGATGAAATGGTTTTGTCATGGAATTAACACGGCAGATGTCCGGTTTAACGGACTTGATAATGGAACCATCGCACGGGTTAGCTTGAAGGGGTTAAAAGCACACAAAGGACACAGAGGGTTTATACTAGTTCGGCCACTTCGATGAAGGTAAAATCCTACGTCTAGTTTGGTTTGGTATTGCTTGGGCGTCGATGAACAGGGAGCAAATCGCTTGCCCGTGTCTCGACGGATTGTTTCTTGCTTGTCCCTGAACCGTCGCCGGGTCGTCCCTTTATATAGAGGCGATGCCCGGTCCGGTTTACAGAGTCCCGAGGCCGGCTCATACTTGTGTCCGCCTCGGTCTCTGCTCTTTCTTCCATATCTCTCAAGTTACATGATCAGGCAGTTTACAAATCGTAACTCTATACATGGGCCCTAAGATCTCATGGGCCGTAGCCTCTAATAAGTATTACAATGATACAACGATATTACCATAATCCGGTTTACACTAGCCGGTTCATACCTGCTAGTAATATCCCTGACATTAGGCCCCAGAATGATTTGAACTTGTTCACATCAATCTTCCCAGTCTTGCATAATCTTCCTTCTTGTGTCTTCTTATTTTTGTAAACCGTCCATGACGTCATCCTTGAAAGTCACATAATTTAACCATGACATCACTTCCGCATTTATCGCACCCAGCTGTCTATCAGCTTTATTTAAGGGTCGTCCCGAGAATCGAGGCGACAGAAGATCTTTATCCAATCTTCTGCCTCCTCAAATCTCGCGCCTGTCGTTTCAACTCTACCCTTCTATAAATACCGTTGCCTCATTCTTTATCTCCTTCCGTTCGTTCTTCTTCCTCCGTCGCCCGAGCTCAAGACTCCGTCGTCGCCCGTCGAGCTCAAGTCTCCGCCGTCGTCCGTCGAGCTCAAATCTTCGCCGGCCGCTGCATCGACCTGAGCGTGACCAGAGAAAACTCCGCCACCGCTTCTTGCTGTTCCAGGTATGTCATCTTCCTCGCTGTAGATCCATAGCTCTACGGTTCTTTCTCGCATCTCCGCCATTAAACCTCAGCGGTAGCTTCATCTGTTCATCATAGGTGCCAAGTTCGCAGAAATTTCAGCCTTTAAATCTTGCCCTTTAACCTTGCTTCTGTTCCGCCGCTGTATGCTTTAGATTTCGTCCTTTAGATTCATCTGCTTTGTATAAGATTCTTACAGTTCCTCCTGTAATAGTCTTGTATTTACTTTTCCTTTTCCTGGGTGCTCAGATCTGTTTTACCTTAGTTGCCTGTGAAAACTTGTTTCTTCACCTTTGTAGATCTGTAAAGTATGCTCCGGTTTAAACAGTCATATTCTGCTTCTGTAAAAATTCAATGGCGAACGCGACTGTTTAGCTCTTTCTCTTTTGTTGTCATGAACCGGTAGTAATACATCTTCCTGTTTATTGCCGGTTTAACCATATCATTAGTCCCTTTGTCTAAACCATTGCGTGATCTTTGCATATATCTTCCGGTTTATGCCACTATACTTGAATAATCCGGATTTATACTTTACCCTTTCAGTACCTGTTCTTCGGTTGCTATGGCAAAACAGTTTGTCTCCTGTAACTGGGTTCCTTCCATTATTACGGAGGAAGATTTATCTAATGCTGCCGCAATCGGCACTTTAGGCCCTCAATCCATTTTAAAGTGGCGGGCTCCAGGAGATGAATGCCCTCCTACTCCCAAAGAGGGGGAAATTATTGTCTTCTTCGACCACATTGCTCGAGGCTTTACTCCTCCCGGTTCAAAGTTCTTCCGGGATGTGCTTGCCGCTTTCCAACTTCACCCTCAGGACATAGGTCCCAATTCTGTTTCCAACGTCTATGATTTTCAAGTTTTCTCAGAGGTGTACTTGCAAGAAGAGCCGTCTGTCGACCTGTTCCGGGACTTCTTCCACCTGAACCGGCGAACTGAATTTACCAGCGGACCTCATCAAGAACTGGGCGGGGTCAGTATTCAGAAAAGAAGAGACGCAGTTTTTCCTCATGCCGCTCTCCACACGCACCCCAAGGAGTGGAACAAGTCTTGGTTCTATTGTATTGACACTTCACCTGAAGGGGAAAACCCACTGCCGGGTTATCGCGAGCGCCTCCTTCCGGAGGACCACCCTTTGCCGCAGCGCCTCAGCTCCTCAGAGCGGCCCCGGTTTGCTTCTCAACTTGCCAGACTAAAGGCCTTTATGGCCAATGGCTTAACCGGAGTAGATTTTACGCGCTGCTGGCTTTCTTGGAGCATCCTTCCTCTGAGCCCGCGCCCAAGCTTGATGTGCAAATATTCCGGTAAACCGGATGATCCTCTGTGTTTCTCCAAGGACAAACTTTCCGAATTGGAAGTCATTAAGTCTGCAAAGAAGATGCTCAGTGTTTCTTTGGAAGAATGCAACCAAACCGGATTGGCTCCATATTATAAGAAGAACAAGCTGCCTGCAGTAAGTCTTGCTCTCTTTTGTGTATTTATAATCCGTTCCTTTAAACCGTTCTTTCAATTATTTTTTACCTTTAAAACAGGCTGATGATCCTTTCTGGAAGAGGAAACCTCAAGAGAAGACCGGAAAACAGCCACGCCGGAAAGCTTTCGTTATCAAGAAGAGAAAAGCGGTTGTTGGCTCCGGTTCTCATGCTGAAGATGATGATCCGGACTCTGAGGTATGAACTAACCCGGCTATGACTTATCTACTTTATCTATCTTTGTGTTTAATGGTAACTTTTCACAGGAGTTGGCTGGAGGAGATAAACCGGCAGAACTTGAGGTAATTATTCTTTCTTCAGATTCGGAACCACCTCCACAAAAAATTCATCGGACAGTCCGGAAATATCAGTTTTCTCACCCTTATGCTCAATTGGACCCAAATTTTCTTTTGAAGAAACAGCAACATGAAGCCCTTCACCGGACTACCCGCCAAAGCGGTCTTGCCGTTGAATCATCCGGAATTTCTCTTACTCCGGCTCAGAGGTGCCGCTCTGAGGTTATACTCTCTCCAACTCTTCTTCACCCCAAGGCCGGGCTTATATGCAAACCACTTAAACCGTCTGACCCCAATTATCAGGATACTCCTTTATCTTCTTCCGGCGAATCAACTGCCACACAACTCCCACCCGTGAAAACTGTCCCAGGGTAAGTCTTTAAATTTGTCCGGTTTATGATTGCACTTTGATTTACAGTTCTGATTTCTTTTTCCAATTTCTTTCAGCAAGCCAAAGCCTAGCAAAAAGGCAAAGACCAACCCAACTGCTGAGGCTGCTACTGATGATCCGGCGGTTGATACGGATACAAACGTCCCTCCAGAAGGCAAACCCACAATTCCACTTGAAGACCATGCTCCTATGGATCATACCACTGCCCCTGAAAATCCTGATTCGGAGAACGTCCATGAACCGGCGAGGTCTGCCCGGGCCGATCCTCCTCGGACTAGTCCGGCTCCTGCTAGCCCGGTCCACACTACTATTCCACCAACAGCAACTGCTTCTCCAGAAGTTCAAATAACTGGTACGGCTTATACTGCTCCTGCTGAGCCCACTGTCTTAGCCAAACATACGGCCAAAGCGGAGAAATTGCATCAAGAAAAGGGTAAATGGAGTACTGAGCTGTCTAGCTTCGCTGATATGAGTGCCCAGGAGCTCTATTCCGGGTATTTGAACCGGCTTCACACTGGTCGAGATTATGAAGCAGGCTTGATTAACATTATGAAGGACAAGTATGAGGTAATCCTTCACTTTTGCTTTCAATGTGCTTCTGTCTATACCGTAGTAGCCCCCAAGTTCCGGTTTAGCTACGTTTAGAAGGTGAACCGGTACTTCCTGATTACGCAAATATTCTTACATTAGCCCCCAAGTGCCAGGGGCATAACTCGGTTTATGTGCCTGGGACTTGGTTGACTTTTGCCTGCGATACTTTAACTATCCATTAGCCCCCAAGTGTCAAGTAGACAACTTGTTTGTGTGCTTGAGACTTTGTCTTTGAATTGGTACTGTTTAATGCTTCAACTGCCCATTAGCCCCCAAGTGTCAAGTAGACAACTTGTTTGTGTGCTTGAGACTTGCCTGACTTTTTCTTCTTTCCACTTTGATTTTCCTTGCAGGTTGATTTGAACCGGAGGGCAGAAAAAATTACTTAACTCCGGAACCAACTTGCTGAAACGGAATCTGCTGCTTCTAAGGCCAAAAAAGACTTGGCACTGAGCTTAAAGACTGCTGAACAGCTGAAGAAATTCTTTGAAGAAGAACGGATCGCCTTTGAAGTTCAGAAGAAGGACTTAGAAAAAAGGGCAAAGGACGCTGAAGAAGCCCTTAATCCGGTGACTGAAGAGTTAACCGGTTTAAAGCGGCAAATAGAACTGATGACTTCTGCTGTATTTGGTAAGTGCTTAATCTATATTCCTGCTTTCATTTTTGCAATTCTTCAATCCGTTCCGGTTTAATTGTGATAATCATACGCAGGGCGCCGTGTCACCCATCTTGGGGATGACTTACGCAAAAAACTCAAGGCGTCTTATACCCTGGTTGAGCAGCTGTATTCCGGCGCTCAAAGGGTCATAAGCGCAATGTCCTTCAATAAACCGGCCCCCACTACCATCCAAGGCACATTAGAGAAGCTGTCTGTTTTGCCAGTGCGCTTGGAGGAAGTGAAGAAATCTGCTGCTCGAGCCGGTTCTCTCATGGCGCTTACCAGAGCAAAAGCGTGGGTTCCGGATTTTGATCCGGAAGAAGCTTTGAATGGGTATCCCAGTACTAAAGAAGACGGATCAGCTTTTACTGCGAAAGATCTCCATGCCTTGACGAAGGAGATGCGCCCTCTCGCTAGCAAGCTTGCTGCCGAATCAGACTTGTCCAGGTATCATCCGGGGTATGATTTACAGAACGAGCGGGTGGATCGGCCGGTTTATGATACCGTCAATCTAATCCCACCAGTGCGCCCTCATACCTTCGCCCGAGATATCGATCCGTCTGAACTCATCAATGAAGAGATGTATTTTCGTGCCTTAACGAAAATTGATTGGTGCGCCCCTGACTTCCAGCCGCTTCAAGAAGAGGAGGAGATTCTGGAACAAGTTGATACCCAGCCATCGCAGCAGGAGGAAGCGTAGTTCATAATATATTTTTGTAGTTGCAGTCTTATTTTGCAGAACAATCTTTAATTCGTTCAGGCTTGCTATGCCTTGTAATAGGATAGCTGAAAACATTGTCTGCTTTGATCCGGATGCTCCAATGTTGCCAATTTAAATTTGGTCTGACATGGATTATCTTGCATATCATCTGTTCCTGCATAGATAATACTGAAAATGTGTCCTAGCGGTTTTACCGCTGGACCAATTAAATTGCTCTCATAACATATATCAAACAAGTGTTTTGTTTGCACCAAAAATAACTTCATACCTGCCATCAAGCATGTTTGATATTTTTAATCCGGCAGAATTTAAAATTTTCTGAGGGAAACCTTGATAAACCCAATAATAATCCCGGGTTTGATAAAGACACCGGTTTATATCACGCTGGAACTTTGTCCAAACATTTGTAGATATACTTGGCTTTTGCCTGATGGCTGATCCGGGTTATAATGAACACCGGTTTAACTCATGCTGGTATTCATGATCCAGACTTTTGACTCATGGTGGTATTCATGACCCAGACTTTTAACTCATGCTGGTGTTCATGACCCAGACTTTAATTTTGTAGATATGTGGTCAACTTATTGAGTTGTCCCACTCCGGATTAAAGAACCATAAAACATAAAGACCAGAAATGCAAATTTTCAAATAAAACCATGTAGTCAAGGCTTTTTATGAGCTGTCAGGCTCAAAGCAAGGTTCAGCCAATCACTGGATGCGGGTACCATCCAGAGGGCCTGTCGATGGATGCGGGTACCATCCATAGGAACCGGATATGAAAAACAGAGGTTAAGCTAGAATTCGGGTACAATCCTGCCCCCTGCTGGCCATATAAAACTTTGCCAATCACTGGATGCGGGTACCATCCAGAGGGCCTTTATGGTTCGGGTACAACCATAGGAAGAACTTTGCCAATCACTGGATGCGGGTACCATCCAGAGGGCCTTATGAAACTTAACCAATCACTGGATGCGGGTACCATCCAGAGGGTTTTTACGAACTTAACCAATCACTGGATGCGGGTACCATCCAGAGGGTTTTTACGAACTTAACCAATCACTGGATGCGGGTACCATCCAGAGGGTTTTTATGAAACGGAGCCAATCACTGGATGCGGGTACCATCCAGAGGGCCTTATGAAGCGGAGCCAATCACTGGATGCGGGTACCATCCAGAGGGCCTTATGAAGTGTCCTCTTTGGTCCTGATATGACTTTATGCTTGAAAAAAAGCTCTTCAGTGAGTTATTGCTCCTGAGTGCATATGCCCTGCAAAATCAGTTTAAACCGATCGATTTGTTTGAAATATGACATATGATAAGATATGTATGGTTGTCCCCATAAGATACTTGTGTTGGAAAAAAGGCTGAGCCCCCGGTTTACCGAGGGTGCCGGTTTATTTATTAATCATAATATATACATAGGATAGAGTGGAGCTCATGGCTCAGGTATAGTAGGGCCGCAAGAGGGCGATGTTCCACGGCCTCTTTGTCTCTTCTTCCGATGTTCGTGAGTCCTTGTGTTCTCGAACGTCCACCAGGTAATATGAACCGTTGTGCAGATTCTTGCTGACCACAGAGGGCCCTTCCAAAGGCGGGGATAGCTTGTGCATGTCTGTTTGATCTTGGATGAGCCGGAGTACTAAGTCTCCCTCCTGGAATGTCCTGGTCTTGACCCGGCGACTGTGATATCTGCGCAAGTCTTGTTGATAGATCGCAGACCATGCTGCTGCTATATCACGCTCTTCATCCAGCCGGTCCAAACTGTCTTGTCTCGCCTGCTCGTTAGCCGCTTCAACATAGGCTGTCACCCTTGGCGAATCATGACGGATATCACTTGGAAGGACCGCTTCAGCGCCATATACCATAAAAAAGGGTGTATAACCTATGGACCGGTTTGGCGTAGTATTGATACTCTAAAGGACAGAAGGTAACTCCTCGACCCAGCACCCTGGCGTTCTTTGCAAGGGAGTCATAAGCCGGGGCTTGATACCTCGCAAAATCTCCTGATTTGCTCTTTCAGCTTGACCATTGGATTGAGGGTGAGCCACAGAAGACACGTCTAGGCGAATATGTTCCCGTTGACAAAATTCTTCCATCTCCCCCTTAGATAAATTGGTGCCGTTGTCTGTGATGATGCTGTGTGGAAAACCAAACCGGAAAATTACCTTTTTGATGATGCCGCATCACACTTGCTCACAGGCTCTGCCTCAATCCACTTTGTAAACTTATCCACAGCCACCAATAGATGAGTCTTTTGATCTTGGGATCGCTTAAAGGGCCCAACCATATCAAGCCCCCAAGTCGCAAACGGCCAGGTTATTGGTATCATCCGGAGCTCCTGTGCCGGAACAAGAGCACGTCGTGAAAACTTTTGACAAGCATCGCACTTCCGGACTAGATCCGCTGCATCAGCATGGGCTGTCAACCAATAGAACCCATGTCGAAAAGCTTTAGCCACCAAGGACTTTGAACCGGCATGATGGCCACAATCCCCTTCATGGATCTCTCGAAGAATATCACAACCTTCCTCAGCTGATACACACCGCTGAAATGCTCCAGAAATGCTGCGATGATGAAGTTCTCCGTTTGCAATTGTCATGGACTTAGAACGCCGGACTATCTATCTTGCTTCAATATCGTCGTCCGGTAGCTCTCCTCGGCTTAGATACGCCAAATAGGGCAGCGTCCAATCCGGAATAACATGAAGTGCCGCAACTAACTGTGCCTCCGGATCAGGAACAGCCAGGTCTTCCTCCGATAATACTTGAACCGATGGACTGTGCAACTCATCCAAAAAGGTGTTCGGTGGTACTGGTTTACGTTGAGAACCTAGCCGGCTCAGGGCATCGGCCGCTTCGTTCTTTCGCCGGTCTATATGATCCACCTGATATCCTTTGAAATATCCTGCAACTGCTTCAACTTCTCGTCTGTAAGCTGCCATGAGAGGATCTCTTGAATCCCACTTACCGGATACTTGCTGTGCCACTGAATCTGAATCGCCGAAGCACTTGACCCGGCTCAAATTCATCTCCTTGGCCATCCGTAAGCCATGAAGCAATGCTTCATACTCTACTGCATTATTGGTACAAGGAAACAATAAACGGAGGACATAGCAAAACTTATCTCCTCGCGAGGAAGTTAAAACAACTCCAGCCCCGAGCCTTCTAACTGCCTTGAACCGTCAAAGTGAATCGTCCAGTATGTAAGATCCGGCTTCTCCTCTGGTGTTTGCAGCTCTGTCCAATCATTGATGAAATCCACCAATGGTTGAGATTTGATAGCGGTGTGTGGCACATATTTTAATTCGTGTGGGCTGAGCTCAATGGCCCACTTTGCCACTCGTCCCGTAGCCTCCCTGTTCTGAATTATATCCCCCAACGGTGCTGAACTAACAACAGTTATTGGGTGGCCTTGGAAATAATGCTTCAACTTCCGGTTTGCCATGAACACCCCATATACCAGCTTCTGCCAATGTGGGTATCTTTGCTTGGACTCAATGAGAACTTCACTGACGTAATAAACCAGACGCTGAACCGGGTATTCTTTCCCTGCTTCCTTGCGTTCAACCACAATTGCTACGCTGACCGCCCGTGCATTGGCGGCGACATATAACAGCAACGGCTCATTATCAACAGGGGCGGCCAGGACCGGCGGTTTTGCCAGCTGCCGCTTCAAATCCTCAAATGTTGCGTTCGCCTCATCACTCCATATAAACCGATCCGTCTTTTTCAACATCTGATAAAGCGGAATCGCATTCTCCCCCAAACGGCTGATGAAACGACTCAAGGTTGTGATCCGGCCGGCGATACGTTGAACATCATTGATGCAAACCGGCTTAGTCAAAGATGTGATTGCCTTGATCTTCTCCGGATTAGCTTCTATTCCTCTGTTTGACACTAAGAACCCAAGGAGCTTGCCTGCCGGAACACCAAAGGCACACTTCTCCGGATTAAGCATCATTTTATAGGCCCGAAGATTGTCAAAGGTCTCCTTGAGGTCCTCTATCATCGTCTCCTCCTTTCTTGACTTTACCACGATATCATCCACATAAGCATGAACATTCCTGCCCACCTGCCCCTTAAGACAGTTCTGTACACACCGCTGGTAAGTTGCTTGGGCACTCTTAAGCCCAAAAGGCATAGATACATAGAAAAAAGCACCAAAAGGAGTTATGAAAGCTGTCTTCTCCTGGTCCTTAACTGCCATCTTGACCTGGTGATATCCTGAGTATGCATCCAAAAAACTTAGTCGTTCACATCCTGCTGTAGCGTCGATGATCTGATCAATACGAGGGAGAGCAAAATGATCAGTTGGACAAGCTTTGTTGAGGTCTGTGTAGTCCACACACATTCTCCACTTTCCATTCTTCTTTAACACCAGCACCG
Source organism: Secale cereale (assembly GCA_902687465.1). Lineage (NCBI taxonomy): Eukaryota > Viridiplantae > Streptophyta > Magnoliopsida > Poales > Poaceae > Secale > Secale cereale. The sequence goes on along the minus strand of LR738710.1, from coordinate 615,667,977 downwards.
GATTAGCTAACCATTCCGGATGAAAAACTTCAACTATGAACCCTGCGGCTAAAAGCCTAGCCACCTCTTCTCCTATAGCCTTGCGCCTTTCTTCGTTGAAAAGGCGCAGATACTGTTTGACCGGTTTAAACTTCGGATTAATGTTAAGACTGTGCTCAGCGTGTTCCCTCGGTATACCTGGCATGTTAGAAGGTTTCCATCCAAAGATATCCCGGTTCTCACGGATGAACTCGATGAGCGCACTTTCCTATTTGGGATCAAGGTTAGCGCTGATAGTGAACTGCTTCGATGAATTGCCTGGCACAAACTCAACTTGCTTGGTCTCCTCCGCCAATTTAAACTTCAACGCCGGGTCATGCTCCGTAGTTGGTTTTTTCAACGAGGTCATATCTGCCGGATCAACATTATCTTTGTAAAACTTCAACACCTCTGTAGCACATACTGCCTCCGCGTAGGCAGTGTCTCCCTCTTCACACTCCAATGCAATCTTGCGACTTCCATGAACCGTGATTGTTCCTTTGTGACCCGGCATCTTGAGCTGTAGATAAACATAACACGGCCTGGCCATAAACTTGGCATAAACCGTCCTCCCGAACAAAGCATGATAAGGGCTCCGGATCTTGACCACTTCAAAGGTTATCATCTCTGACCTGGAATCCTGCTCATCTCCAAAGGTAACTTCTAAGTCAATTTTTTCAACTGGGTAGGCTGACTTACCTGGCACTACTCCATGAAACACCGTATTTGACTGTCTCAGCTTTTTATCCGTCAATCCCATACGACGGAAAGTATCATAATACAAGATATTGATGCTACTGCCGCCGTCCATGAGAACTTTAGTGAATTTGTAGCCACCCACCTGTGGTGCTACTACCAAGGCCAAGTGGCCCGGATTATCAACTCGCAGCGGATGATCCTCCCTGCTCCACACAATAGGTTGTTCTGACCAGCGCAGGAATTGCGGTGTTGCCGGTTCAACCGCGTGGACCGCCCGCTTTAAAACTTTCTGATCCCGTTTACACAAACTCGTAGTAAACACATGATAATGCCCACTACTCAGCTCCTTCGGATTACTCTGGTATCCAGATTGCTGCTGCTGCTGCTGCGGGTGCTGCTGATTGCCCTGGTTATTGTGATTACCCTGGCCATGCTGTTGGTTGTTTTGGTTATTGTAACCACCTTGACCACGCTGCTAATTGCCTTGGTTATTATAACCGCTTTGGCCATACTGATTGTTACCTCGGTGATTATAACCACTGTTGTTGCCACGATATCCTGATCCGGAGCCGTTCCCCTGGTGACCCGGACTGTAGAACCCCGGGCCTGAACCGCCGTTTGGAGGCCCGTTGTTAGAATTGAAGCGGCACATTATGGCTTCCATCAAAGGCTTGCATTCTCCTATAGTGTGTTTTGCTAGTCGTTCCCTTGTGCTATGCTTCGGACAAGCCTGACTTAACTCCTGGTCCCAGCTAATATTCCCTACACCGGTTTGTGGAGGCGGCTTACCCCTATTGCGCTGGAAACTTCCTTGAACTTGGGTATTGGCCACGAAATCAGAGCCACCCTCCGCTTTTCGCTTGCCCAGGAAGCTTGTAGCAGCCGGGTTAATCTGTGCCGGCTTACCAGGCTTGTTGACCTTTCCTGCTTTGTCCCCCTCTGCTTCTGGATACTTAGTGTTGTCAGAGTCCCCATATTTTACCAGAGTGCTCATGAGAGTTCCCATGTCATTACAATCTCATTTGAGCCGTCCCAGTTTTAACTTGAGAGACTCAAACCGGCAATTATTTTCCTGTCACTATTGTCGTACTGGGATTGATGCCGTTCGAAGAGTGCAAGATCTCCGACACTCGCCGTACCCATGCACTTGTAGACTCATGTTCTCCTTGTATACAAGCTGCTAGATCTACCACTGACATCGGTTGCTTGCACGTATCCTTGAAGTTTTTGATAAACTGGCGACGTAACTCCCCCCATGATCCGATAGAATTAGGGGGTAAACCCTTTAGCTAGGTTCGGGCTGTTCCCTCGAGCATCATGGTGAAGTATTTCGCACAAGCTGCTTCATCTATGTCCAGCATCTCCATGGCCATCTCATAACTCTCAACCCAAGCTTCCGGAGCCAAATCTGTCGTGTAATTAGGCACTTTGCGTGGACCTTTAAAGTCCTTGGGCAGTTTCACGCTCCGTAAAGCGGGGATAAGACACTGCACTCCAAAGGAACTCGTTGTGACTCCTGTCTCTGCTGTGGCTGTATGAACCGGCGTCGTTTGACGAACTTCCTCCCGGGCCACCGATCTAACCCGATTTGCATCCTGAGCTTGTGCATCCGCGCCTGCCGGATTATTTTGCCTGTGACGGTGTCGCCTGCGTTCACTGCTAGATACTTCTGGTTCCTCCCAATGCCTCGTGTAACTCCGGCTGGGGCGTGGTGTTGAATGGAGCCTCTCCCTGCTATGAGAATACGCTTGCTGTTGTACTAACGCCGTATTAAGTAGATCCTTAACCCTGCGTGCCTCCAACGCCACAGGAGATGTCCCCTCAATGGGTAAAGCGGCCAAGCGTGAAGCAGCAGCAACGATGTTGTCCAAGGGATTTGAACAATGACCCGGAGGGGTAGGAACGTGAGGCGTAGACGTGACCCGCCGATCTTGCTCTGCAGTAGGCTGCTGAACCGGCTCATCCCTTGCTGGGGGCGCCGTCCGGTTTAAAGCCGGATCACTGCTTGTCCCCGCCCCAGGTGTCTTGAAAAGATCTGTCGCCTCGTAAACCGGCGGCAGAAGAGACTGGTACTTCCGACTCCTTACTCCCTGTGTAGAGGCCTGCTCCATCCTTAGATGCAAAGCCTGATCATTCAGCTCCGCCTGCCTTATTGCTATCATAGCCTTCTCTGTTTTCAGATCTTCCCTTGCTTGATCAATCCGGCCCTTTAGCTGAAGGAGCTCTGCATCATGTTGCGCTTTGTCTGCTGGAGCTACCTCTGCCATGGCTCGGGTTGTGAACTCCTCGACTAAAGTGGATAGAACGTCAGCGGGCGAGAGGGCCTGGCCACTCCCCCTGCACCAGCTTCTGCTGTCACCCCGATCACCGTGGACTGCGGCGTAGGTTGTGAACCGGCCATAAAGACAGCCACCCGGTTTGGCGGGACAAAGGGGGCCCGGAATACTATCTCCGTCGGACTCACACTCAGACCGGCCGTCCCGCAACTGATACAAAGATTCAGTCTCTCCGGATGAAGATTCGTCGTCGGAGTAGACAACTGTCTAGCCACCGGACTCCGATCCGTCCTTGGCTTGAACCCCGTGAATTGCTCCAACGAAAACGTGCTTCATGGCGGGCTGAATCCGGGCCGATCTCGCACGCTGAGCCGGCTCGACGATGTCGGGGAAGACGTCCGGCTCAGGTCCCGATTCGCCGATCTTGCCGATGAAGACGTGGATGTCGCCGAAGGGAACCCGGTACCCGTATTCGATTGAATCGGCCTCCGGTCCCCAACCTGCGTCGTCGATGTAGATCCGGCCGCGGCGACTCTTGGTCATCCAACCGACCGCGTAGCCCTTGAGCCCTTCAAAGCTGCCCTTCAAGAACTCGAAACCATCGTGCGGAGGCCCCACGGTGGGCGCCAACTGTCGTGGAATTAACACGGCAGATGTCCGGTTTAACGGACTTGATAATGGAACCATCGCACGGGTTAGCTTGAAGGGGTTAAAAGCACACAAAGGACACAGAGGGTTTATACTAGTGCGGCCCCTTCGATGAAGGTAAAAGCCTACGTCTAGTTTGGTTTGGTATTGCTTGGGCGTCGATGAGCAGGGAGCAGATCACTTGCATGTGTCTCGACGGATTGTTTCTTGCTTGTCCCTGAACCGTTGCCGGGTCGTCCCTTTATATAGAGGCGATGCCCGGTCCAGTTTACAGAGTCACGAGGCCGGCTCATACTTGTGTCCGCCTCGGTCTCTGCTCTTTCTTCCGTATCTCTCAAGTTACATGATCAGGCAGTTTACAAATCGTAACTCTATACATGGGCCCTAAGATCTCATGGGCCGTAGCCTCTAATAAGTATTAGAATGATACAACGATATTACCATAATCCGGTTTACACTAGCCGGTTAATACCTGCTAGTAATATCCCTGACAGGTTTGGTCAATTTGGTACGTGCAAATGAGCATCAAATGACCACTGTCAGTTGAACGAGCGATAAACCACCACCCATCGGCTGGTATGATTCCAGGTCCTGGAATCATGAAGGCCAGCGCATTTGCGTCTGCTGCAACAATTTAAATTGGAGACCAAAAGGACAAAAATAAACAATCATATTCAGAGTATGTGTGGAATTAAGATTATTATAACAGTGACACATATCATAGAAAGAGAATTGCAATGCCGTGGTAATAATCATACCCCAAGTTAAAAAAATAAGCCAATGGCTTTCATATTCTAGCAATATATCATGGTGCAAACATCATGTAACAATGAGAGGAAAACAGATATGACAGGGCCTACTCATATTCTACCATAGCACTTACTACAGTTATCATATCAACTCTAAGCAATAACATGCGTTGTTATAAAAATCCTGGAAATGAGAGTAACATATAGCAATCATGAGGTTATACTCATAATATCTATTCTAACAATCATTAGATACCAATTGTTCTCATATCAACTCTAACAATAACATGTGTGGTCATAAAGATCTAGGAAATGAGAGGAACATATAACAATGATGTGGTTATAGACATACTATATATTCTAAATTTGTAACAATGAACATGCAGTCATATTCTTAAGGTAAAGATGAGATTAGATAGAACAATTACACGATGATAGATTCCACTAGTATAGGCAGCCAATCTGTGCGTCGACCACATAAACGATGCCATCATGCACTATAGCATCAGACAGAAGTGTCAGGTAAAGAGGATAGACAATGAGCCATAACCATGTATGGCGACCAAATTCCAGATAGACTAATCCCATGTTGAACACGACAATGAGCTTGTAATCCATGTAGTCTTCTGATGGTGTGGGCACTTTGCAGATTACAACCTTCAACAAATAGAGGTCGAGCCAAAAGCTCGACGCGTCTCGTGCGTAGTGGGCAGGAGTGTCTGGCGGGCCGCGAGGCTCGATGGCGGCGGGATCCATAGATGGAAGGGTGATCTCTCACTGGGTGTAGATATCCACGAGACGCCATGGACTATCGGATTGGTGGATGAGGACGATCCAGTTGGCCTTCATGCCCGCCCAGTAGTGGTCGCGCATGAAGGACAGGTGGACGGGTAGTGGTAGCATGTCGAGGGGCACCACGGCAACCTCCGTAGGATCGTCAAGCCGGTGTCTGGGCCACCTGCGAGGATCGGGCATCAGCAAGCAGGGTATCTTGAAAAGAGCCGACTGGTTGCAGACAAGTAGACGGTACAAAGACACTGAGCATGCCACTAGACGGACGGTGCTGAGTAGGTCCATACGATTACAGATCTGCTCCAAGAAAACATCGGGGAGGGAATTCCAATCGCAGCTCTGCGTGTTAGTCGGTTCTTCCATTGGGGTTTTCGGTGCCTGCGAGCCAGCGGGGAAGTGGATTCGGGCGGGCGGGCGAAGAAGCTTCTCCTCATGTGGCCGAGCAATGAGCGGGGGAATATGGTATGCGTGAGCTTCCAAGTAAGATAGCGCGGGCGGGCGAGCAGAGAGCGGGGGGAAATGGCGCGCGGCTGACGATGGGGAAGAGAGGAGGAAGAAGAGTGGAAGACGGGGAAGAAAGTGCATTAAATCTCAATTGTACTACTACTACCAGGATATACCGTCCTTCGGAGTGTAAATAGTTACACCGATGACATATGTGTTTACCACAAGAGGGCCCATATGTCAGTTAATGGAGGACAGAAGCATGCTCTACTGGCAAACATGATGGCAGTACTGGGTAAGGCTGATTTAGTAACACCAACACGCTGGTTCAGCTTATTAATTAAGTGCCCCATCTGTTGCAACGTGTATTGTCACTTCACTGCGAAGACTAGTTGAATAGTTCTCTCTAACCGAGATGGGGAATAATGGATCGCGAAGACTTCCTTTCTACATTATCCCTATGCCTCTACGCTCACTTCACTCATTTTGCTCCGTACGTAGTCACTTGTTGAAATCTCTAGAAAGATAAATACTCTGTATTTGGGAACAGAGGGAGGATTTTACTCCGTATTTGGGAACAGTGGGAGTATCACCATATGGAGGGAACATAGGAAGCTTGAAATATGAACATGTCAATGGGAGGGAGTAAGCCCCATGCATGCATGCATGCAACATGCAACACTCACACGTACACATGGATGCACGCAACACTCACGCACCCATGCGGCACACAGCACACGATGCAACACACACGCTCACGCTCAAGTTCTCAACCTACTCCCTACGTCCGTGAAAGACTGTACATTTAGAGATTTACACATTGACCAGGGCATAATTAACGCCCAAAAGTAGCAGACTTATGTGTGCATGCGACCATTGAGAAAAAAAGATTAAATGAAGGTCGTTGCATGCCGTAATTAAGGATAGACATGTATCCTATACCTAGAGCACAAGTTGGTGCATTAGTCAATCAATATCGATTTAGATTAAAGGCTAAATGCATTGGAAGTGTAGATGTACTACACTCTTTGTTTTTTAGCTGATTTCTTTGCTCTGCCAACTGACAGCTGGGACCCAGAAACCAGGTGACAATTTAACCAGTCAACAAAGTGCCATGTCGACTATGTGGACGGTCAGTAGGGTGCAATACGGTGCTCTACGATGAGCTAGTGATCGTATAATCACCGCAAAACTATATATAGTGACCGTAAAGAGCGTATTGTTACATACATTGACCGCCAGTGTATTTTTCTTGTTTCAAATTAAGCCATATTAACCGGAAAGGACGCAGCATGGACTAGTACTAGTACTGCTTTGATGTGTCCCGTCAACTTGCCGAACGAGGAGAAGCTTGCTTACTACGCCTCTCCCTCGCCTACGCGCACGGTGGTTCGCAGGACGAGGAGAGGTTTTTGATTACAACGCCCTCTCCCTCTCCCTCTCCCTCGCCCTCGCCCTCGCGGTGGACGTGCAGCAGTTCAATCGGTGTCAGATTGCCAGAAGCATAATGTGTACTGTAGTATCATCATTGTTGGACCTTCCGAAGAGGCGAAGAGCCAAGTGCAAGGTTCACATGAGTACGAACTGTTGAACCTCCCAAAGAGGCAAAGAGCCAAGCGCAAGGTTTTATAGGAGTTGTCATCCTAGTAGGAGCGTACTACAACTATAGCGAACGATGCTACTGTATGATGCCGCCACGTCACGTATATCCAAAGTTGTGCGACCTTTTTTTCTCAAAGAGCGTGTTGGAGCCCGTGCAACAACCACACAAGTTGCATGTACACATAACACATTTACTAGTAATAAATTCTAAAGGACAAATGCCAGTATGCCACACAAGTTCATCTCCAATTCATGTGATAAATTTGTGCACGACTAGTCTACATATATTCACAGCGCTACCGTTCACAATTTACCGTACTCCACTTACACGTTATAGATGGGCTATATGTCCTCCTCCAGATTCCAGTCCCAGGTGTTCTTCATGGATGGCACGATCCATAGCAGTGGGTAACGGGAAGCATTGTCACAGCTTTCTAGTCCAGTTCCACACGATGGAGACTCATCCAAGTTGAAGCGGCATAAATCAGGGATAGCGTGTCCCGGCATGTCGTTCATCCGGCGGTGCACACTGAAGACACAACCATGCTTCATGAACGACAGGCCTTCCGTGTCATGCACGGAAGGTGGCATCCGCTTCATAATGGGGTAGCTGTCCCCAATGAAAAGCGAGTACTCTCCAGAATGTTCCTTGGCACCCATGTAGCATCACGGGGGTCGAACTCGGCGCCATTCATCTGGTACACGAGGCATCTCAGATCTAGACACATGGTGACGTACATGGTCAAGGTCCATGCATAATAATGTTGTGCTCAAATATGGCGGTCGGTAATATTGTGCAGCAAATAGTACTACTCCGGTATAGAGGAAGTAAAATAATCGGCTTATTATATATATCCACTCTTGGCTACATGGATGAGATAGTAAGACATGGAAAAACAAAAATGGTGGCAGCTAGTGGGCTCAAGTCTTCAAGGGCCTAGCTAGCTATACGCGTCCTCCAAGGTAAAAAGTACTCCTACTAGTACGTAAGTAGAGTACTAGTACAACAATGAAAGATCAGGCGAGAGGGTTAAAAAATGGAATACCTAGGTAGATGGTGACGGTTCGATCGTGGTAGATTGTGTGACCATGTTGCACCTCGGTGGTACCATGGGTAACGACTGCTAAGATAGTTGATCCCAATATGCCAAAGTCAGCTACAAGGTTCCACGTTAGACCGAATCGCGGATGCAAATGCACATCCAGGATCGGCGATCTTATTTTGATCACGGGATGACTGGTCCCTGCTAAATAATGGAGTACCGTTAGGGATGCAAATGATGATTTGTGCATTCCGTTTGTAATCTCCCATACTGTAGGATAGCAACCAGATGAAACAAGTCCCCTGGCTTGTCACCATGAAGATGCAGCCTAGATGGCGCACGACGGCTTCGAACGTGTAGGGGTACAAATCTGCCGCCGCCAACATGCGCTAGCCTATGCCGTTAGTGCCTCTTACATTGATGGCAATCCTTATGTCGAACACCATGATGAGATAGTAATCGTCGTAGCCGCGTCACTTTGTCGGCGGGTTCGCAATTACTATCTTCTTCAATCTCATGTAGGCATCATCATACATATTCAAGCCCAGCCAGTCCGGAAGGCCGATCCCAATGGTGGAGAAGGGGTCTACCGGAACGGCCGCACTGCTGTGGATGTTGTGCATAATGATGGTGGTATCCGGCCGGAGGTATGCAAGCCAGTCATCGTTGGCACCAACCCAGACCTATATATAAGACGGTGGGCAGCGGAGAAATTATGGGATGGAAATGAAATAACTAAGTACTACATGATCAAACTCCATTACTGACCTACATATCAGACAAAATCCGACTACCTCTCAACGTCGGCAACTCTAGCAGAGTCAACGTGCAACCATGGCCAGGGAGTGGTGGACTGTTTGAAGGATTGTACCATAGAAGAACCTTTTCCTCGAGGACGCATGGAAGACCAACAAGCATGGCCTTTTCCCAAGCCATTTTAAGCACCGTCTTGAAAAAGTTGGTGCAGGAACCACCGAGTCTTGCGACGGTGAGGATGTCGGAGTGGCGTGCGATTTCTCTCAGAGGATCGTCGTCCAAGGTCTCCCAGCCCCGGCGAGGAGGAGAACCACCTGGCGAATCCATGGAAGCAGCGACGAACTGCCTTCTCCTCGGGGGGAGGCGAACTGGCGAGGAGGAGATAAGAGCGTAGTAATCGCAGGGCCTCGTCCCTTCCAACTGTAGATCGTTCCTTCCAACTGTAGTGAAGGCGTGAGGCTATTATTTACTACTAGTACTAGAATTATGGGACGTTATGGGCTTGCATTATACTGTAAATAATAGCACTAGTAAGAAATTTTTGGCACTAGCTAGTAGTTTTTGGCGTGGATTAAGAAATTTTGGGTATGTTTTTGCTATTTTTTGTACACGCCAACTAGTGTCAAAAAATGTCTTACATTATGTGAGGGAGGAGTACGTACTCGTACTGTAGCAGTACTAGTACTACTTTATCAACTAGTAGTGCGAGGCTACCACCAGTTTTGAACTCTTGAATCTCAGGGCCAAGGAGCTACAGTTGGAAGTGGAGGGTACTAATGTTCTCTAGAACCATCGTTGTACTATCAATGTAGGGAATGTACACCTGCGTAGTGGCCTAGTGGGTACTCTCGGTGCTCTATTCAGCCGCTCCTCTCACGTAGCTGGCCTACTCAGCCGCTCCTCTCACGCACACACTAGCAGCATGTTTATCAGCGACGGTAACTGCGGGGGCAGAACATTTGAGTTAGTTGATACAACGAGACTAGGCTTTTCGCTTACATTTGTGGAGGTGTAATGGATCTCGTCGAACTTTGTTATTAGTTTCTTCTTTATGAATGAGATGAAGCAAAGCTTTTGCCTCTGTTTCAAAAAAACACGTAAAGAGGAATTTCTTTTATAGTAGAGCCGATAATGGAGTGAAGTCCATGCGTGCAACGCCACAAGCTACAGAGTAGTAGTAGAGCACTTTACGTACAGAGCCATATTGCACAGTTCCCAATGCCCCGCTAGGCTTTTCCGGCTCCTCGGGCTTAATTGGGAGGCGCTAGTTTAAATATGCTACTAGCTGATGAGGAAGCTGCAATCGAGGTGCGGCTAGGGCGAGCACGCGAGCCACGAGATGCTGGGAAGGAAAACCCGTTCACATGGCTAGGCTATCCAGTGCACCTAGATTCTGGTGCCGCACATCCGTTTGACTTCAAAACTCAAACTACTCGTGTAAAATATTGGCTCGCAGCGAAGTTACTATTTAAAAAAAGACCACCGTGCGTTCCGCCGGGATCGAACCCACAAAACGAGGTATACACTCCCGCGACCACTAGTAGTACTCGTTGGAGTACAACGCAACCTAGAATCACCTTTTGTCTCTAGTAGTACATTGTTCCTTACAAGAAACCCCTAATAACGCAAGAAACCACTAATAATGCCAAGAAGCTACTACCACTTGCATACGTGGCAGACTTAAGATAAGACTACCTTATCAACCATTGTACATGCTCTTACCAACCAGCCCTACCAAGAAATGACTACTCTACAAAGTGTCGTTATAGGCACGTTTCAACCCATGGCCCTGTTTGGATACATTTGTTGTCAATCTAACCCTGCCATCCAAACACCACTTTGGTTAGAGTTAGTTCAGGGTTAGAATCTAACCTCTGACTTAGAGCATCCATACAGGCCCCATGTCGCCCATTAAGTCAACGCCTTCTATTCGACCGGGCGTTATGACTTGTGGGACCTACATGTGAGTCTGCACAAAAATCCCTGAGTGACCTGCTACCTCTGGCCCGTACACCTAGTCATCCTCGGCCATGGGACGCAGCTACCGCCGCCGGCAGAAGGCGAGGTCAAAACCGCCGGCGATGCGGAGCCCATCTTGCGGCAGCCCGGATGCCAGCTCCGTCCGGCGCTCGCGGCCGCTAGCTAGCCAAGATAGCTCCGTCCAGCTGCTTGTCTGCAAGATTTGCTAGCTAGATTGGCACGACGGGGCGGCGGCTTGCTCGTGCGCGTCGCGCTAAGGCCAGCCATCTTGCTCGACCGAAGGCCAGCGTGGCGGCTTGCTCACTCGTGAGTCACGCTCGGGCCAGCCTACCAACCCGTGCGGAGGCCAGCGCGGTGTCCGGCCCGTCCGGCGGAGCGGCGGCCAACTCGCTCATCATCTGCGCCACCAACGAACACGCATCAATATTGTTTGAAGTAATGTTCAGGAAAAATAATGATTTGAGGGGGAATAACAGGATAGAAGGTCAGATATGGGTCCCTCTTCTCAACGATCAAACAAAATGTGTTGGTTTAAGCTGCGTTGTCAGCACGGACGTGTGGGCCAACCCTGTCATAAATGGGTTTAAACTAACCTAATCGGTAGGTAGTATTTTTTGGCGTGGATTAAGAAATTTTGGGTATGTTTTTGCTATTTTTTGTACAATAGATTCTTCCTAGGGCTGGTTGAAAGTGGTAGTTTTTTGTTAAATACTCTACATATTGTAAGTAGGAGTGAAAGTTAAGCTTTGGAACCCAATAAGCAAGGCTAGTTACATAGTGCATATGTGTACATGATTGAAAGTAAATATCAACCATGAGTGACTAATATCTTGATGGAAAACTCGAAACTATGGAATACTAGGGGAAACATTTGCATGGTTGGAAATACTAGCAATGTTCATGTGCATTGCAACGAAGCATAATTAGAATAATACTTATTCACAAACTTGATACAAAACACTCTAATTTTGATATACATATATCACTAGAGGTATATTATGTTTCAATTAGAATATATTCCTTGGGCTGTTTTGGTGAGGCCAGGGAGGGATGTGGTTGGTTTTAAGATACTAATTATGGGTTTTTCTGCAAATTGGTAAACAAGTGGGATGTTTGTGAGAAAAGGCGACAACTTACCTCACAATCGTTAAATGTAGATCTAATGGTCACAAACGATGGATGGCACACACACCATCATCACCAACTTAGTCTTCTGTAGGAGTACTAGCTAGATTCGTGCATTGCACGGAACATCAAGATGCATTTTTTATAAAAACACTCGTTGTGATTGACCCATGCGGGGAGTAATCCCATGTGTAAAAACTAATGATATCTCGAGAAATAGGAGATAAGGTGAAGTGGAGTGGGGGGTGGTGGTGGTTGGTGGTCGGACTGAGCGGAGGCATGGGGATTGACGACACCGGCAGCGGCCACCAGGCCAGTTTGTTCCAGAGGCTTCCTTTCTTAATTGCTCAACAATGAGGTTGTTGGAGATAAGGTTGAACGAGGGAATGCCTTGTCTGCAAATGTGGAGAGGGGTGCGGGTATGTTTTAGTTTAATTTCCACTAGTCAGATATAGATCGAATGGTCTATATTGCAAGATGGCACACATACCGTCATCACTAACTCGGTTTTTTATAAGAGAAGAAATATAAGTATGGAGATACAAACATATTATCGATACTTGTTTCCGTAAACTAGCATCTACATTCTATTCAGCGCCTCGGCATGTGAGGCCTTAGCACAATGACTTCTCGACTGTGTAAAACAAAGGTTTTCCCGTCGCCGATAAGGAGGGGGTGACGGCGGCACGCTTTTTGGCTTGCTCTAGTCCTAGTAGTCATACTAGGTGGTATAAGCACGTGTAGATTTATTCTTTTTCACGTCTCGTGTTCGCCATACCGCCACGACTGTTGATGAATAGACGGTAAGTTATTCACGGGGAAACCCTTGTTGAGCGTGTTTGCGAGAGAGAGAGAGAGAGAGAGAGAGAGAGAGAGAGATAGTGTGTGTGTGTGTGTGTGATATGTCTAGAGATTGAGGCAATGATAACAGATTCCTTGTGTCTATGTGTGTGGAGGATAGAGAGAGACATGTACATGGGGCATTGTGTTGTGTAACGTGGAGACACATATACACAATTAGAGAGTGAGTGTGCGAGATACACATGCGGACATGGGGAGAGATGAGGATCCAGATGAATGGGTGTTTGTACCTATCTGTGTGTGTTTGTGCGCGCGTTTGTGTGTGAGAGGGAGTGTGTGTATGTGGAGTAGAGAGACCACTAATGATGTAAACCTAGTATAAGGGAAGGGGGAATGGTGTGATATGTGTAGTAGCGGGATAGCATGGGTGCGGGCGGGGGGAGCATACTATTTGGAAGAGACATTGATTGTGTGTGGGAGAGGGGTGTGAGAGTGAGTGAGAGAGAGAGAGCTAGCGACGGAGAGAGAGAGAGAGAGAGAGAGAGAGAGAGAGAGAGAGAGAGAGAGAGGGCGAGAGAGGGAGTTGGAAAGGGGAATTCCTACAGGCAGTCGGCTCTGGTACCAACTTGTGACGCCCCCAATTTGTCCGTGCACTAATCATGCACGCAAATGTGTACGGCCAAGGTCAGGGACTCACTGATAGATATCACAACACAACTCTAAAAGTAAAATAAGTCATACAAGCTTCATATTACAAGCCAGGAGCCTCGAGGGCTCGAATACAAGTGCTCGATCATAGACAAGTCAGCGGAAGCAACAAATATCTGAGTACAGACATAAAGTTAAACAAGGTGCCATGAGATGGCTAGCACAAACTGGGATACAGATCGAAAGAGGAGCAGGCCTCCTGCCTGGGATCCTCCTAACTACTCATGGTCGTCGTCGGCAGACTGCACGTAGTAGTAGGCGCCTCCAGTGTCGTAGGAGTCGTCGTAGGTGGTGTCTGGCTCCTGGGCTCCACCATTTGGTTGCATCATCCGAGAAGAAGGAACAGAAGGGGGAAAAGGGGGAGCAAAGCAACCGTGAGTACTCATCCAAAGTACTCGCAAGCAAGGATCTATACTACATATGCAATGGTATCAATGATATAAGTAGTATCGGTGGACTGAACTGCAGCAAGCCAGAATAAGAGGGGGATAGCTAATCCAAACGAAGACTACGCTTCTGGCAGCCTCCATCTTGCAGCAGTAGGAGAGAATAGATGGTAAGTTCACCAAGTAACATCGAATAGCATAATCCTACTCGGCGATCCTCCCGCACATCACCCTGTGAGAGAGCAACCACCGAGTTATATCTGGAACTCATCTGGGTGTGTTTTATCAAGTGTCCGGTTCTAGTTGTTATGAGGTCGGAATACAACTCCGGGTCGTCCTTTTACCGAGGGACACGGCTATTCGAATAGATTAACTTCCCTGCAGGGGTGCACCACATAACCCAGCACGCTTGATCCCATTTGGCCGGGCACACTTTCCAGGGTCATGCCCGGCCTCGGAAGATCAACACGTCGCAGCCCTACCTAAGCACAACAGAGAGGTCAGGACCCCGGCCTAAGTCCTAGGCGCGCAGGGGTCCGGGCCCATCGCCCAACGCACACCCGCACGTTGTGTACGCGGCCGATGAGCAGACCTAGCAACCTCCATTACTAAGGAAGTTGCGTTACGCGGTCCAACCCGGCGCGCGCCGCTCAATCGCTGACGTCAAGAAGGCTTCGGCTGATACCACGACGTCGAGTACCCATAACTATTCCCACGTAGCTGGTTAGTGCATATAGGTCAACGGCCAGACTTAGATCAAATATCCAAACTCGTTAAGCGTGTTATTATGAAATAACCGCGGACAACGACCAGGGCCAGGCCACCTCTCCACTGGGTGTCTCAACCTGCCCTGTCGCTCCGCCACAAAGATCCACACAGAGGGCCGTCGGGAAAGTATGTCCTTTCATCCCCCAATCCGTGAATCAACCGCGGGTACTCAACGAGCCGACCCAACTTTAGTCACATCAAGTATCATGTATAAGTGTATGCAGTATATAGCCGTGATCACCCCCAAGTGATCACGGCCCGATAGAATAGCAGGGCAGACGGACAAGGGTGTAGGGTCACTGATGGAAAACTAGCATCCTATACTAAGCATTTAGGATTGCAGGTAAAGTATCAACAGTGGTAGCAACAATGACAGGCTATGCAGCTGTATAGGAGTATCGAAAGCAGTAACATGCTACACTACTCTAATGCAAGCAGTAGAGAGAAGAATAGGCGATATCAGGTTGATCAGGGGGGGCTTGCCTGGTTGCTCTGGCAAGAAGGAGGGGTCGTCAACACCGTAGTTGAGCTGGGGTCGCCGGCAGTCTCGGGGTCTACCGGAAAGAAGCAGCGAAGAGGGAACACAATAAATAACAGAGCAATCAAAGCATCACAAAGCGTAACAAGACAATACGCGGTGCTAGGGGTGGCCTAACGCGATGGGAGGTGATATCGGCGAAGGAGGAAAACATCCGAGAAAGTATCCCGGTGTTTGACGTTTTCGGACAGATGAACCGGAGGTGAAAAGTTGCAGGTTTGCTATGCTAGGGATGTGTGGTTGACAAACGGAACGCGTATTCGGATTCGTATCGAAATTCTGAGCAACTTTCATATACAAATTATTTTCATCCGAGTTACGGATTAATTTATATTAATTTTTAAAGTTTTAAATCATTTTTTTAGAATTTACAGAATTACTTTAATTCTAAAATACAAATATGACGTCAGCATGATGTCAGCACGACGTCAGCAGTCAACCAGTCAATTGATTGGTCAAACTACCGGGTGGGTCCCGATTGTCATTGCCTCAACTAACTAATCAGAATTAGTTAGATTAATTAAGTGATTAGGTTAACTAAACCGATTTATTTAAGTTAATTAATTAATTAACTGATTAATTAATTAATATTTTCCTTTTATTTATTTTTAAAGAGGCGTGGGGCCCCTATGTCATAGGCCCACGGGGCCTTAATGGGCACAGGGCGCTGTGGGCGAGTGGGGTGCCCGCACGCCCAATCCACCAGGGGCGGTGCGGGCGAGGCCGCAGCGGCGGGGTGGCCGCCGGAGCGTAGCCGCGACGAGCAATGGGGCTGCGTCGGGGGGGGCAGGGGGACGGGCTCGCGCGTCGGGGCGCGCTGGGCGCGGGGCGATGGCTGGGGCGGGGCCCCAAGGGGCGGCACGCACAAAACCCGGCTGGGCCGAGTGCGGCACCGGCGGCCAGAGGAGGCTGCAGTAGCAAAGGCGCCAGCGACGGCAGCAGTAGCGGTGGCTGCTAGTGCGGCAGTAGCGGAGGCGATGCCCATGCGTAGGGACGGGTAGCAGCGGAGCGTCGGCCGCGGGATGGAGTGCGAGGGAAGGAGGCCGAGGCCAGACGTGTAGTGGCGCACGCGGACGCGCGCGTGGACGCGTCCATGGAGAGCCCCGGACGATCTGAATGCGGCACCGGCGAGCAGAGGCGGTTCGAGCGTACACGAAGGGGACTTGCGATCCACGGGTCCAGGCGACATCTACGCGAGGCCATAAGCACGGTGGCGTGCTTGCTTGGCCAAGGCACGGACGACAGCGACGGCGGCAAGGTAGGCAGTGGCGACGGAGTAAAGAAGGCGGCAGCAGCAGCAGGGAGGAGCTCGATCACGAGCTCAAAAACAGAATAGGGTGAAGAGCGGATGCTCACCGAGGAGCGCACGATGGCTCAGTGGAAGCTTAGGAGTTGCAGGGGTGGTGGATCGTCGAGGTTGACGGCGGCGACCGAAGGTAGGGGACGAGCTCGATCCCGATGGTGGAGGGGCTCCGAGCTCCAATTTGTGGACGGAGAGGAAGTAGCAGTCGCTGGTGGTGCTAACGGACACGGTCCCAGGGCGTGGGGAGGTCGGAGAGCGTGCCGCCGAGGGCATCCATGGGGACGGCGGCGGCGATTGCATGTTGTAGGGAGGAGAGGGACGAAATGAGGGGAAGAGAGGGCGCTAGGGTTTGCAGGGGAGAGAGAGGCGCCGAGAGGGGGGTCCTTATCCTCCAAGGAGGCCGCGAGATGCTTGGCGCGTGGCCATCGGCGGCCTGGACGATCAATTTGTGTCCACGGGGTGAGGTGAACAGAGGAAGGGGATGAGGGGAGGTTAGGTGGGCCGACCTGGTTAGTGGGCCGGTTGGCCGGGCTGTTTAGCCCAGTAGGCCAGTGGGGCTTCCCCCCTTTATTTATTTATTTTCTTCAGTTCTTTTCCTTTTTGTTTTTCTTTGGTTTTTTTTTATTTTACTTTCTTATCTGTTTAGTTTTCTTTTACTTAATACCTAAAATGATCCCTAAATTAGTAATAACTCAAAATCCTCTGCAACCAAAAGGTTTTACCCCAAAACCAGTTAGTTTATATTTTATTAATTATAAAAGCATTTAAATATTGGTTTATGCTACTTTGTTATTCACCTTAGAGTATTTAAACATTTTATAAAATTTTGGTTTCTCCACCATAATTTTTTATGCATTACATGGTTCACTCCGAACATTTTAGTTTTAATATTTGAAAACTTTTATTGTTTGCTTGATTATTTTTAATTTGAATTTGAATCGGTTCCGAACTAACTCGAGATTAGCAAAAGTAATCATGATGATGTGGCATCATTAGAAGATGTTTACTGTAGTATGATTACCCGGGCGTCACAATTCTCCTCCACTACAAGAAATCTCGTCCCGAGATTTAAGCGGTGGAGTAAGGGGGAAAGTTCTGGTTACAAAAATCTAACGAGTCTTCTCGGTCTTGACTGCCCTTTCGAAGAGGTTGATACCTTTCGTTGACGTCTTCATTTCTCTGCTTCAAGTCATCGTGATCGTCATCCTTTCTTCGGGATCTCCATCGTCCTACGAACGCGGCCAGGGGGAAAAACTCCCGAAGAACGCATCTCCACAAAGCTGAGCACCTGATGGTGAACTCAATGGGAAATACACGAGGTACCCCACGAGTTGCATTTCAGTGAATTCATTGAGTGCAGTATACGTCGGTACCACAGTTTCAATTGGGTAGGCAATCATTCGATGCCTAGACAGAAGCTGGAATGGGGGCTTGAACAACGAGAATAACATGGTGTTTGATTCCAGGATGAATAATGGTATAGAAATTAGCTCGTGAATCACACACGAAGCCAGGTGCAAAGGATATATTAGAATTCGGGTTGTAAAGAAGAGTCAGGTTTCGATCCAGTGGACCTGTGGGTTATGGGCCCACCATGTGGTTGAAATAGGAAGGATGGTGACATCTTGCACAGCCGTGACAGGGAGGCAAGTCAGTGGATAGCTTGTCAGCTATGCCAGCAACAATGTCGGTACCAAGGACGGGGACGAAGAGAGCCATTTTCTTGCATATTAAAACGAGGCGGACCGGTAGGTAAAGTTTTCTTCCATCGATGGTTACCGGAATGTTACCAGCCATAGTAACAGGGTCTTACCGACAGAGTTGTACAACAAGGTGTTTAGATAAGCAGAGAATTATTACTGCTTAGATTATATGTAGATCAAGGAAAGGTTAAACAGAACAATGGAAAGGAAAACTATGATTACACACCATTATTAGCAGTATATCCTTCCCATGGACAAGTAGAGCATGACATACAGGGTAGGATAGCAAGTACCCAACCTTTCAGATAAAGAGGCAAGGATTAATCAAGATGTTACTCATACAACGGTGTCTGGATAACTGACCAAGAAACATTTAGCATCACACCTCCAATGTTCTTGTTGATGAGCGGGGTATCATAGTCATGCTTTGAGGTAGCAATGATATGGGGTTTCAATCAAGGGCCAGACTTTGGATACACAAATGATCCCTCAAGAGCAACTTATAAAATAAGTCATGCAATTTTCTCCTGGAAGAATGATTATCCTTGCAAAAGAAATTATAATGATAGGTTCTCCAGCCAGGGGTGCTAGGCATGACATCAGATTACCGGGTCATCAAAGGACTAACATTATAACTACGGGAAAGTTGTCCCAACCATCATATCTGACCGAGATTCAAATCCGATTGGTGTCATGATACCTCAGACTCAGGATGTTTGAGAAGAAAAGGTGCAACACAAATTGACGAAATGACTTGCAAGATTCTCGGGAAATGAACTATGGGAGCAGGTTCCCGAAACAATAGTTCATCATTAAACCAAGGAGAGGACGAGGAGGTGGTTGATGGGCTCAGCGACAAATCATTGAGAATTCCAAACAAATGGATTTCCGCAATAATGTGAACAAGAAGATGACACTCGTCAATTCAAATGGTATAATGGTGTATGCTCGAGGAAAACATACACCATTAATCATTAGTTGAAAGGTGTGCCCGAAATATGACCTTAGGCGGCAAGATCAATGTTAGAGTGATGATTCAATAACCAACAGTCTAAGAACGAACTGTCGATCGTTAACTTGAAAGCAATAAGTTGATAGAAGTACAGAACTCAAGCAGCATCGTTAGCATATTGGTATCCCGGTTAAAAACAACACATGGACCAAGGAAGAATGGTGATGGTGAGAAGTATCATCATACCGAGAATTTCTAAGAGGTGGAGCAATCCTCACAACATTCTTGACATAAAAGATAGTAATACTTCAATGCAGAACACAACACTAGCTGGAGAGCAAGTTATACTCATAATGTGGACAAGTTCATGATGAAAGGAAGTCAAGGGTGTTGCCGATGATAATAAAAATCATCGAGGGCCAGGAGGGTATTTCTCATCATGAACACAGTTGACATTTCGGTAGTAGTCAAAGTGTTGAAGGTGATCCGACATATTTGTCGGGAGGTTTCAAGAGGATGCAATCAAACAACAATGGCAACAAGCAAGGGAATGACGAAGTGGTAAGTTATAGGATCAATATATAAGATGCAAGCTCGGATCCAAAGTTTCCTTTCAAGATAAGAAACCTGATGTTGAAGGCTCGACGTAAGTCGTGCTCACACTGAAGAATTCGCGCACCAGAGAAGGACGAGGTAGCACAGTCAAAGATAGCAAGACCAGGATGCAGCCGATAGTCTAGGAATGACCAGATTGAGTTCAGAATTTCCCAGTAAAAATACTAGGGGTATTTGATTTGTAATGCAGAATAATTTCACTAGTCGGTGTCCTCGGTTGACAACAACCCAGAACCCGTAGAGTGATTACGACAAGGAAAGACATTACCTCAACAAAGTTAGTAAGAAGTGGTGCATTGGCAAGACATCTTCGAGATACCAGGGGGTAATACTCGAAGGTAGAACATGATAGAAGTAGAACCGGGTCATTGAATATGAAAGTAGATACTTCAACCTTGCCGGAAATAGACGAGGCACTGGAATGAATTCCCATCAGACATATCAGATCAGGACAGCATGGTTGGAACCATAACTATAAGGAATCAATTCAAGAATACCGAAGAAATCATACAGCTGGATAATCATTTTGCAAGAAGCTTCCGAGACGGTCTACATCATTTTCATGGGCATGAACACAAAGTTCAAGGTCGACTCCCACTTCTTTAATGCATATCATTTCATTCACCTCTCGCTTTGATAAAACTGTAGTGTTGGAATTTTATCTGGTAGAACACCGGAATAGTATGACTTGTGAAAACTTTTGGGCTCTCACGGATTAGGGGGAAGGCATCGGTTCAACCCGTCGGGCATCTTCGTAACATATACCTCAAGTTTCACAAGTAAATAAGACAAACTTGACAGTAGAGCATGGTTGACAAAAGCAGATGATACAATTTAACAAAGGCAATATGTATCAGGGGAAGAACTCACAAGGTGTTTGAATATGAGGGATAATGTCAGATAACAATCCAACAATGGATCGGACGATCCAAAACGGAGCTAATGTGAGTATCGGTACTCACTTGGAGGAAGAAAGAATGCAGAGGCATCAGATTCAAGAATCACCTGATTAGCCTGATGCTTAAACAAAAAGAAATTATGGTTTCCAAAACGAAGGATCAGAAGCAGACGCTCTGATCAAGGATGGATAAGTTGAAAATACTTAGCTGGATAATCAATAAAGGTATGAATTGCCGAGAACCAACTCATGTCCGGAATGACGTCTGAGCCGGAAAGATACTTTTAAAACGGATAACCTGATGATTGTGTGCATACACACACATTGAATGAATAGGCTCAAAATGGCTAAGACAAGGGATGTTAACGAAGACTACTAGTCATATGGAATTAACCATAATGCAAGCAGGCAAGCATTTGAAGAGTAACAGGCTGCAGAGGATCTTCGAAAGATCGAAAACTATTCCGAAGAATTTTGTGAGACACATGAACAACTGAGAAGAACGGATCCTCAATAAATGTGAGGAAATAACCGTAAGGGTTTTCATGCGAAATAAAACTGCAAGAGCGTAAAATCAAAGGATTCTCGGGACAACGGAGAATATTTTGAGGCATCTTGTAACGACAAGAGCGAGATCACGAGAATGACAATTGCGTGCAGATATCCATAGGGATATATCGGTGGCAGAGAATTGCAAAGGCGATGAGCACAAGGGTCTCGGGAAAATATCGAGGGATATCCTCAGAATCTTCTGACGAAGCAGGTGATCTTCCGTAATGAGGGCTCTCCGGGAGAAATAGTTGCGAGAACCTAGAGTCAGAGTTAATAAAATCTTTTAACCCGAATAGAAGAGAGATCAGAGTCCCAGAGTATAGACGAGGAATAAAAGATCCTAATACCACCCAATGGCGACGTGGGCCCGTAAGCCACACATCCAAGTTAGTAAAAAAGTTTTTCAACGACTAGACTCAACTTCGGCCAAGGAGTTGGAAAGGGGAATTCCTACAGGCAGTCGGCTCTGATACCAACTTGTGACGCCCCCAATTTGTCCGTGCACTAATCATGCACGCAAATGTGTATGGCCAAGGTCAGGGACTCACTGATAGATATCACAACACAACTCTAAAAGTAAAATAAGTCATACAAGCTTCATATTACAAGCCAGAGGGCTCGAATACAAGTGCTCGATCATAGACAAGTCAGCGGAAGCAACAAATATCTGAGTACAGACATAAAGTTAAACAAGGTGCCATAAGATGGCTAGCACAAACTGGGATACAGATCGAAAGAGGAGCAGGCCTCCTGCCTGGGATCCTCCTAACTACTCCTGGTCGTCGTCGGCAGACTGCACGTAGTAGTAGACGCCTCCAGTGTCGTAGGAGTCGTCGTAGGTGGCGTCTGGCTCCTGGCCTCCACCATCTGGTTGCATCATCCGAGAAGAAGGAACAGAAGGGGGAAAAGGGGGAGCAAAGCAACCGTGAGTACTCATCCAAAGTACTCGCAAGTAAGGATCTATACTACATATGCAATGGTATCAATGATATGGGTAGTATCGGTGGACTGAGCTGCAGCAAGCCAGAATAAGAGGGGGATAGCTAATCCAAACGAAGACTACGCTTCTGGCAGCCTCCATCTTGCAGCAGTAAGAGAGAATAGATGGTAAGTTCACCAAGTAACATCGAATAGCATAATCCTACTCGGCGATCCTCCCGTACATCACCCTGTGAGAGAGCAACCACCGAGTTATATCTGGAACTCATCTGGGTGTGTTTTATCAAGTGTCCGGTTCTAGTTGTCATGAGGTCGGAATACAACTCCGGGTCGTCCTTTTACCAAGGGACACGGCTATTCGAATAGATTAACTTCCCTACAGCGGTGCACCACATAACCCAGCACGCTTGATCCCATTTGGCCGGGCACACTTTCCAGGGTCATGCCCGGCCTCAGAAGATCAACACGTCGCAGCCCTACCTAAGCACAACAGAGATGTCAGGACGCCGGTCTAAGTCCTAGGCGCGCAGGGGTCCGGGCCCATCGCCCAACGCACACCTGCACGTTGCGTACGCGGCCGGTGAGCAGACCTAGCAACCTCCATTACTGAGGAAGTTGCGTTACGCGATCCAACCCGGCGCGCGCCGCTCAATCGCTGACGTCAAGAAGGCTTCGGCTGATACCACGACGTCGAGTACCCATAACTATTCCCACGTAGCTGGTTAGTGTGTATAGGCCAATGGCCAGACTCAGATCAAATATCCAAACTCGTTAAGCGTGTTATTATGAAATAACCGCGGACAACGACCAGGGCCAGGCCACCTCTCCATTGGGTGTCTCAACCTGCCATGTCGCTCCGCCACAAAGATCCACACAGAGGGCCGTCGGGAAAGTATGTCCTTTCAGCCCCCAATCTGTGAATCAACCGAGGGTACTCAACGAGCCGACCCGACTTTAGTCACATCAAGTATCATGTATAAGTGTATGCAGTATATACCCGTGATCACCCCCAAGTGATCACGGCCCGATAGAATAGCAGGGCAGACGGACAAGGGTGTAGGGCCACTGATGGAAAACTAGCATCCTATATTAAGCATTTAGGATTGCAGGTAAAGTATCAACAGTGGTAGCAACAATGACAGGCTATGCAGCAGAATAGGAGTATCGAAAGCAGTAACATGCTACACTACTCTAATGCAAGCAGTAGAGAGAAGAATAGGCGATATCAGGTTGATCAAGGGGGGGGGGCTTGCCTAGTTGCTCTGGCAAGAAGGAGGGGTCATCAACACCGTAGTCGAGCTGGGGTCGCCGGCAGTCTCGGGGTCTACCGGAAAGAAGTAACGAAGAGGGAACACAACAAATAACAGAGCAATCAAAGCATCACAAAGCGTAACAAGACAATACGCGGTGCTAGGGGTGGCCTAACGCGATGGGAGGTGATATCGGCGAAGGAGGGAAACATCCGGGAAAGTATCCCGGTGTTTGACGTTTTCGGACAGATGAACCGGAGGTGAAAAGTTGCAGGTTTGCTATGCTAGGGACGTGTGGTTGACAAACGGACCGCTTATTCGGATTCGTATCGAAATTCTGAGCAACTTTCATATACAAATTATTTTCATCCGAGTTACGGATTAATTTATATTAATTTTAAAGTTTTAAATCCTTTTTTTAGAATTTACAGAATTACTTTAATTCTAAAATACAAATATGACGTCAACATGATGTCAGCACGACGTCAGCAGTCAACCAGTCAATTGATTGGTCAAACTAAAGGGTGGGTTCCGATTGTCATTGCCTCAACTAACTAATCAGAATTAGTTAGATTAATTAAGTGATTAGGTTAACTAAACCGATTTATTTAAGTTAATTAACTAATTAATTAATTAATATTTTCCTTTTATTTATTTTTTAAAGAGGCGTGGGGCCCCTATGTCATAGGCCCACGGGGCCTTAATGGGCACAGGGCGCAGTGGGCGAGTGGGGTGCCCGCACGCTCGATCCACCAGGGGCGGTGCGGGCGAGGCCGCAGTGGCGGGGTGGCCGCCGGAGCATAGCTGCGGCGAGCAATGGGGCTGCGTCGGGGGGGGCAGGGGGACGGGCTCGCGCGTCGGGGCGCGCTGGTCGCGGGGCGATGGCTGGGGCGGGGCCCCAAGGGGCGGCACGCACAGAACCCGGCTGGGCCGAGTGCGGCACCGGCGGCCAGAGGCGGCTGCAGTAGCAGAGGCGCCAGCGACGGCATCAGTAGCGGTGGCTGCTAGCGCGGCAGCAGCGGAGGCGATGCCCGCGCGTAGGGGCGGGTAGCGGCGGAGCGTCGGTCGCGGGATGGAGTGCGAGGGAAGGAGGCCGAGGCCAGACGTGTAGTGGCGCACGCGGACGCGTCCAGGGAGAGCCCCGGACGATCAGAATGCGGCACCGGCGAGCAGAGGCGGTTCGAGCGTACACGAAGGGGACTTGCGATCCACGGGTCCAGGCGACATCTACGCGATGCCATAAGCACGGTGGCGTGCTTGCTTGGCCAAGGCACGGACGACAGCGACGGCGGCAAGGTAGGCAGTGGCGACGGAGTAAAGACGGCGGAAGCAGCAGTAGGGAGGAGCTCGATCACGAGCTCGAAAATAGAATAGGGTGAAGAGCGGATGCTCACCGAGGAGCGCACGATGGCTCAGTGGAAGCTTAGGAGTTGCAGGGGTGGTGGATCGTCGAGGTTGATGGCGGCGACCGAAGGTAGGGGACGAGCTCGATCCCGATGGTGGAGGGGCTCTGAGCTCCAACTTGTGGACGGAGAGGAAGTAGCAGTCGCTGGTGGTGCTGACGGACACGGTCCCAGGGCGCGGGGAGGTCGGAGAGCGCGCCGCCGAGGGCATCCATGGGGACGGCGGCGGCGATTGCATGCTGTGGGGAGGAGAGGGACGTAATGACGGGAAGAGAGGGAGCCAGGGTTTGCAGGGGAGAGAGAGGCGCCGAGAGGGGGGTCCTTATCCTCCAAGGAGGCCGCGAGATGCCTGGCGCGTGGCCATCGGCGGCCTGGACGATCAATTTGTGTCCACGGGGTGAGGTGATCAGAGGAAGGGGATGAGGGGAGGTTAGGTGGGCCGACCTGGTTAGTGGGCCGGTTGGCCGGGCTATCTAGCCCAGTAGGCCAGTGGAGTTTCCCCCCTTTATTTATTTATTTTTCTTCAGTTCTTTTCCTTTTTGTTTTTCTTTGGTTTCTTTTTATTTTACTTTCTTATCTGTTTAGTTTTCTTTTACATAATACCTAAAATGATCCCTAAATTAGTAATAACTCAAAACCCTCTACAACCAAAAGGTTTTACCCCAAAATCAGTTAGTTTATATTTTATTAATTATAAAAGCATTTAAATATTGGTTTATGCTACTTTGTTATTCACCATAGAGTATTTAAACATTTTATAAAATTGTGGTTTCTCCACCATATTTTTTTATGCATTACATGGTTCAATCCGAATATTTTAGTTTTAATATTTGAAAACTTTTATTGTTTGCTTGATTTTTTTAAGTTGAATTTGAATCGGTTCCGAACTAACGCGAGATTAGCAACAGTAATCGTGATGATGAGGCATCATTAGAAGTTGTTTACTTTAGTATGATTACCCGGGCGTCACACTAGACCTCCACTACAAGAAATCTCGTCCCGAGATTTAAGCGGTGGAGTAAGGGGGAAAGTTCTGGTTACGAAAATCTAACGAGTCTTCTCGGTCTTGACTGCCCTTTCGAAGAGGTTGATCCCTTTCGTTGACGTCTTCATTTCTCTGCTTCAAGTCATCGTGATGTCATCCTTTCTTCGGGATCTCCATCGTCCTACGAACGCGACTAGGGGGAAAAACTCCCGAAGAACGCATCTCCAAAAAGCTGAGCACCTCACGGTGAACTCAATGGGAAATACACGAGGTACCCCACGAGTTGCATTTCAGTGAATTCATTGAGTGCAGTATACGTCAGTACCAAAGTTTCAATTGGGTAGGCAATCATTCGATGCCTAGACAGAAGCTGGAATGGGGGCTTGAACAACGAGAATAACATGGTGTTTGATTCCAAGATGAATAATGGTATAGAAATTAGCTCGTGAATCACACACGAAGCCAGGTGCAAAGGATATATTAGAATCCGAGTTGTAAAGAAGAGTCAGGTTTCGATCCAGTGGACCTGTGGGTTATGGGCCCACCATGTGGTTGAAATAGGAAGGATGGTGACATCTTGCACAGCCGTGACAGGGAGACAAGTCAGTGGATAGCTTGTCAGCTATGTCAGCAACAATGTCGGTACCAAGGACGGGGACGAAGAGAGCCATTTTCTTGCACATTAAAACGAGGCGGACCGGTAGGTAAAGTTTTCTTCCATCGGTGGTTACCGGAATGTTACCAGCCATAGTAACAGAGTCTTACCGACAGAGTTGTACAACAAGGTGTTTAGATAAGCAGAGAATTATTACTGCTTAGATTATATGTAGATAAAGGAAAGGTTAAACAGAACAATGGAAAGGAAAACTATGATTACATACCATTATTAGGAGTATATCCTTCCCATGGACAAGTAGAGCATGGCATACAGGGTAGGATAGCAAGTACCCAACCTTTCAGATAAAGAGGCAAGGAGTAATCAAGATGTTACTCATACAACGGTGTCTGGATAACTGACCAAGAAACATTTAGCATCACGCCTCCAATGTTCTTGTTGATGAGCGGGGTATCATAGTCATGCTTCGAGGTAGCAATGATATGGGGTTTCAATCAAGGGCCAGACTTTGGATACACAAATGATCCCTCAAGAGCAACTTATAAAATAAGTCATGCAATTTTCTCCTGGTAGAATGATTATCCTTGCAAAAGAAATTATAATGATAGGTCCTCCAGCCAGGGGTGCTAGGCATGACATCAGATTACCGGGTCATCAAAGGACTAACATTATAACTACGGGAAAGTTGTCCCAACCATCATATCTGACCGAGATTCAGATCCGATTGGTGTCATGATACCTCAGACTCAGGATGTTTGAGAAGAAAAGGTGCAACACAAATCGACGAAATGACTTGCAAGATTCTCGGGAAATGAACTATGGGAGCGGGTTCCCGAAACAATAGTTCATCATTAAACCAAGGAGAGGACGAGGAGGTGGTTGATGGGCTCAGCGACAAATCATTGAGAATTCCAAACAAATGGATTTCCGTAATAATGTGAACAAGAAGATGACATTCGTCAATTCAAATGATATAATGTTGTATGCACGAGGAAAACATACACCATTAATCATTAGTTGAAAGGTGTGCCCGAAATATGACCTTAGGCAGTAAGATCAATGTTAGAGTGATGATTCAATAACCAACAGTCTAAGAACGAACTGTCGATCGTTAACTTCAAAGCAACAGGGTTGATAGAAGTACAGAACTCAGGCAGCATCGTTAGCATATTGGTATCCCGGTTAAAAACAACACAGGGACCAAGGAAGAATGGTGATGGTGAGAAGTATCATCATACCGAGAATTTCTAAGAGGTGGAGCAATCCGCACAACATTCTTGACATAAAAGACAGTAATACTTCAATGCAGAACACAACACTAGCTGGAGACCAAGTTGTACTCATAATGTGGACAAGTTCACGATGAAAGGAAGTCAAGGGTGTTGCCAATGATAATAAAAATCATCGAGGGCCAGGAGGGTATTTCTCATCATGAACACAGTTGACATTTCGGTAGTAGTCAAAGTGTTGAAGGTGATCCGACATATTTGTCGGGAGGTTTCAAGAGGATGCAATCAAACAACAATGGCAACAAGCAAGGGAATAACGAAGTGGTAAGTTACAGGATCAATATATAAGATGCAAGCTCGGATCCAAAGTTTCCTTTCAAGACAAAAAACCTGATGTTGAAGGCTCGACGTAAGTCGTGCTCACACTGAAGAATTCGCGCACCAGAGAAGGACGAGGTAGCACAGTCAAAGATAGCAAGACCAGGATGCAGCCGATAGTCTAGGAATGACCAGATTGAGTTCAGAATTTCCCAGTAAAAATACTAGGGGTATTTGATTTGTAATGCAGAATAATTTCACTAGTCGGTGTCCTCGGTTGACAACAACCCAGAACCCGTAGAGTGATTACGACAAGGAAAGACATTACTTCAACAAAGTTAGTAAGAAGTGGTGCATTGGCAAGACATCTTCGAGATACCAGGGGGTAATACTCGAAGGTAGAACATGATAGAAGTAGAACCGGGTCATTGAATATGAAAGTAGATACTTCAACCTTGCCGGAAATAGACGAGGCACTGGAATGAATTCCCATCAGATATATCAGATCAGGACAGCGTGGTTGGAACCATAACTATAAGGAATCAATTCAAGGATACCGAAGAAATCATACAACTGGATAATCATTTTGCAAGAAGCTTCCGAGACGGTCTACATCATTTTCATGGGCATGAACACAAAGTTCAAGGTCGACTCCCACTTCTTTAATGCATATCATTTCATTCACCTCTCGCTTTGATAAAACTGTAGTGTTGGAATTTTATCTGGTAGAACACCGGAAGAGTATGACTTGTGAAAACTTTTGGGTTCTCACGGATTAGGGGGAAGGCATAGGTTCAACCCGTCGGGCATCTTCGTAACATATACCTCAAGTTTCACAAGTAAATAAGACAAACTTGACAATAGAGCATGGTTGACAAAAGCAGATGATACAATTTAACAAAGGCAATATGTATCAGGGGAAGAACTCACAAGGTGATTGAATATGAGGGATAATGTCGGATAACAATCCAACAATGGATCGGACGATCCAAAATGGAGCTAATGTGAGTATCGGTACTCACTTGGAGGAAGAAAGAATGCAGAGGCATCAGATTCAAGAATCACCTGATTAGCCTGATGCTTAAACAAAAAGAAATTATGGTTTCCAAAACGAAGGATCAGAAGCAGACGCTCTGATCAAGGATGGATAAGTTGAAAATACTTAGCTGGACAATCAATAAAGGTTTGAATTGCCGAGAACCAACTCATGTGCGGAATGACGTCTGAGCCGGAAAGATACTTTTAAAACGGATAACCTGATGATTGCGTGCATACGCACACATTGAATCAATAGGCTCAAAATGGCTAAGACAAGGGATGTTAACGAAGACTACTAGTCATATGGAATTAACCATAATGCAAGCAGGCAAGCATTTCAAGAGTAACAGGCTGTAGAGGATCTTCGAAAGATCGAAAACTATTCCGAAGAATTTTGTGAGACACATGAACAACTGAGAAGAACGGATCCTCAATAAATGTGAGGAAATAACCGTAAGGGTTTTCATGCGAAATAAAACTGCAAGAGCGTAAAATCAAAGGATTCTCGAGGCAACGGATAATATTTCGAGGCATCTTGTAACGACAAGAGCGAGATCATGAGAATGACAATTGCATGCAGATATTTGTAGGGATATATCGGTGGCAGAGAATTGCAAAGGCAATGAGCACAAGGGTCTCGGGAAAATATCGAGGGATATCCTCAGAATCTTCTGACGAAGCAGGTGATCTTCCGTAATGAGGGCTCTCCGGGAGAAATAGTTGCGAGAACCTAGAGTCAGAGTTAATAAAATCTTTTAACCCGAATAGAAGAGAGATCAGAGTCCCAGAGTATAGACGAGGAATAAAAGATCCTAATAACACCCAATGGCGACGTGGGCCCGTAAGCCACACAACCAAGTTAGTAAAAAGTTTTTCAACGACTAGACTCAACTTCGGCCAAGGAGTTGGAAAGGGGAATTCCTACAGGCAGTCGGCTCTGATACCAACTTGTGACGCCCCCAATTTCTCCGTACACTAATCATGCACGCAAATGTGTACGGCCAAGGTTAGGGACTCACTGATAGATATCACAACACAACTCTAAAAGTAAAATAAGTCATACAAGCTTCATATTACAAGCCAGGGGCCTCGAGGACTCGAATACAAGTGCTCGATCATAGACAAGTCAGCGAAAGCAACAAATATCTGAGTACAGACATAAAGTTAAACAAGGTGCCATAAGATGGCTAGCACAAACTGGGATACAGATCGAAAGAGGAGCAGGCCTCCTGCCTGGGATCCTCCTAACTACTCCTGGTCGCCGTCGGCAGACTACACGTAGTAGTAGGCGCCTCTAGTGTCGTAGGAGTCGTCGTAGGTGGCGTCTGGCTCCTGGGCTCCACCATCTGGTTGCATCATCCGAGAAGAAGGAACAGAAGGGGGAAAAGGGGGAGCAAAGCAACCGTGAGTACTCATCCAAAGTACTCGCGAGCAAGGATCTATACTACATATGCAATGGTATCAATGATATGGGTAGTATCGGTGGACTGAACTGCAGCAAGCCAGAATAAGAGGGGGATAGCTAATCCAAACGAAGACTACGCTTCTGGCAGCCTCCATCTTGCAGCAGTAGGAGAGAATAGATGGTAAGTTCACCAAGTAACATCGAATAGCATAATCCTACTCGGCGATCCTCCCGCACATCACCCTGTGAGAGAGCAACCACCGAGTTATATCTGGAACTCATCTGGGTGTGTTTTATCAAGTGTCCGGTTCTAGTTGTCATGAGGTCGGAATACAACTCCGGGTCGTCCTTTTACCGAGGGACACGGCTATTCGAATAGATTAACTTCCCTGCAGGGGTGCACCACATAACCCAGCACGCTTGATCCCATTTGGCCAAGCACAATTTCCAGGGTCATGCCCGGCCTCGGAAGATCAACACGTCGCAGCCCTACCTAAGCACAACAGAGAGGTCAGGATGCCGGTCTAAGTCCTAGGCGCGCAGGGGTCCGGGCCCATCGCCCAACGCACACCTGCACATTGCGTACGCGGCCGGTGAGTAGACCTAGCAACCTCCATTACTAAGGAAGTTGCTTTACGCGGTCCAACCCGGCGCGCGCCGCTCAATCGCTGACGTCAAGAAGGCTTCGGCTGATACCACGACGTCGAGTACCCATAACTATTCCCACGTAGCTGGTTAGTGCGTATAGGCCAACGGCCAGACTCTGATCAAATATCCAAACTCGTTAAGCGTGTTATTATGAAATAACCGCGAACAACGACCAAGGCCAGGCCACCTCTCCACTGGGTGTCTCAACCTGCCCTGTCGCTCCGCCACAAAGATCCACACAGAGGGCCGTCGGGAAAGTATGTCCTTTCAGCCCCCAATCCGTGAATCAACCGCTGGTACTCACGAGCCGACCCGACTTTAGTCACATCAAGTATCATGTATAAGTGTATGCAGTATATACCCGTGATCACCCCCAAGTGATCACGGCCCGATAGAATAGCAGGGCAGACGGACAAGGGTGTAGGGCCACTGATGGAAAACTAGCATCCTATACTAAGCATTTAGGATTGCAGGTAAAGTATCAACAGTGGTAGCAACAATGACAGGCTATGCAGCAGAATAGGAATATCGAAAGCAGTAACATGCTACACTACTCTAATGCAAGCAGTAGAGAGAAGAATAGGCGATATCAGGTTGATCAAGGGGGGGGGGGGCTTGCTTGGTTGCTCTGGCAAGAAGGAGGGGTCGTCAACACCGTAGTCGAGCTGGGGTCGCCGGCAGTCTCGGGGTCTACCGGAAAGAAGTAACGAAGAGGGAACACAATAAATAACAGAGCAATCAAAGCATCACAAAGCATAACAAGACAATACGCGGTGCTAGGGGTGGCCTAACGCGATGGGAGGTGATATCGGCGAAGGAGGGAAACATCCGGGAAAATATCCCAGTGTTTGACGTTTTCGGACAGATGAACCGGAGGTGAAAAGTTGCAGGTTTGCTATGCTAGGGACGTGTGGTTGACAAACGGACCGCGTATTCGGATTCGTATCGAAATTATGAGCAACATTCATATACAAATTATTTTCATCCGAGTTACAGATTAATTTATATTAAATTTTAAATTTTAAATCATTTTTTAGAATTTACAGAATTACTTTAATTCTAAAATACAAATATGACGTCAGCATGATGTCAGCACGACGTCAGCAGTCAACCAGTCAATTGATTGGTCAAACTACCGGGTGGGTCCCGATTGTCATTGCCTCAACTAACTAATTAGAATTAGTTAGATTAATTAAGTGATTAGGTTAACTAAGGCGATTTATTTAAGTTAATTAATTAATTAATATTTTCCTTTTATTTATTTTTTAAAGAGGCGTGCGGCCCCTATGTCATAGGCGCCCACGTCGCCTCAATGGGCACAGGGCGCAGTGGGCGAGTGGGGTGCCCGCACGCCCGATCCACCAAGGGCGGTGCGGGCGAGGCCGCAGCGGCGGGGTGGCCGCCGGAGCGTAGCCGCGGCGAGCAATGGGGCTGCGTCGGGGGGGGCAGGGGGACGGGCACGCGCGTCGGGGCGCGCTGGGCGCGGTGCGATGGCTGGGGCGGGGCCCCAAGGGGCAGCACGCACAGAACCCGGCTGGGCCGAGTGCGGCACTGGCGGCCAGAGGCGGCTGCAGTAGCAGAGGCGCCAGTGATGGCAGCAGTAGCGGTGGCTGCTAGCGCGGCAGCAGCGGAGGCGATGCCCGCGCGTAGGGGCGGGTAGCAGCGGAGCGTCGGCCGCGGGATGGAGTGCGAGGGAAGGAGGCCGAGGCCAGACGTGTAGTGGCGCACGCGGACACGCGCGTGGACGCGTCCAGGGAGAGCCCCGGACGATCAGAATGTGGCACCGGCGAGCAGAGGCGGTTCGAGCGTACACGAAGGGGACTTGCGATCCACGGGTCCAGGCGACATCTACGCGAGGCCATAAGCACGGTGGCGTGCTTGCTTGGCCAAGGCACGGACGACAGCGACGGCGGCAAGGTAGGCAGTGGCGACGGAGTAAAGACGGCGGCAGCAGCAGTAGGGAGGAGCTCGATCACGAGCTCGAAAACAGAATAGGGTGAAGAGCGGATGCTCACCGAGGAGCGCACGATGGCTCAGTGGAAGCTTAGGAGTTGCAGGGGTGGTGGATCATCGAGGTTGACGGCGGCGACCGAAGGTAGGGGACGAGCTCGATCCCGATGGTGGAGGGGCTGTGAGCTCCAACTTGTGGACGGAGAGGAAGTAGCAGTCGCTGGTGGTGCTGACGGACACGTTCCCAGGGCGCGGGGAGGTCGGAGAGCGCGCCGCCGAGGGCATCCATGGGGACGGCGGGGGCGATTGCATGTTGTGGGAAGGAGAGGGACGAAATGAGGGGAAGAGAGGGCGCCAGGGTTTACAGGGGAGAGAGAGGCGCCGAGAGGGGGGTCCTTATCCTCCAAGGAGGCCGCGGGATGCCTGGCGCGTGGCCATCGGCGGCCTGGACGATTAATTTGTGTCCACGGGGCGAGGTGAACAGAGGAAGGGGATGAGGGGAGGTTAGGTGGGCCGACCTAGTTAGTGGGCCGGTTGGCCGGGTTGTCTAGCCCAGTAGGCCAGTGGGGTTTCCCCCCTTTATTTATTTATTTTTCTTCAGTTCTTTTCCTTTTTGTTTTTCTTTGGTTTCTTTTTATTTTACTTTCTTATCTGTTTAGTTTTCTTTTACTTAATACCTAAAATGATCCCTAAATTAGTAATAACTCAAAACCCTCTGCAACCAAAAGTTTTTGCCCCAAACCAGTAAGTTTATATTTTATTAATTATAAAAGCATTTAAATATTGGTTTATGCTAATTTGTTATTCACCTTAGAGTATTTAAACATTTTATAAAATTGTGGTTTCTCCACCATATTTTTTTATGCATTACATGGTTCACTCCGAACATTTTAGTTTTAATATTTGAAAACTTTTATTGTTTGCTTGATTTTTTTTAATTTGAATTTGAATCGGTTCCGAACTAACGTGAGACTAGCAACAGTAATCGTGATGATGTGGCATCATTAGAAGATGTTTACTGTAGTATGATTACCCGGGCGTCACACTAGACCTCCGCCGCAGCGGTGGACCTCACACCCCGACGGATGTACCTTCCGAACCTTGGAACCCCCAACTGCAAACTCACCACTTCACCGGAGCCGCTTCAGTGAATGGCTTGTACACCGCTCCAGATCTCCTTGACCACCATCATGGTCCACCGCACCGGATCTGCTTAACAGGCGCCCTCTTCCACCACAGTGTAGGCCCTTCACTGACTCCCTCGTCCGTCCCTTCGTTGGACCTTCATACAAGCCCTCGTCCGCCGCAACAGATCTGCCTCACCGAAAGCACTGTACAACGCGCCCGCCGAAGCCTTCGTCCACTGCACCGGACCCGCTCCACGAACGCCATAATCAACTCCACCGGCCCTGCTTTACCGACGCCGCAGCCTCATCAGGTTATTTCGATCTGTACTCCTTCGGATTTTCTCTTTATCATGCAACTATTCACTTACCACAGATGAGCTTTCTTGTATGTCGACAGGCACCGCAACCGTAGCACCGGAGCCACTTCAGCGACGGCGATAGCCGGCCCAAACTCAACCGCAACACGAGCACCATCGACGATCCTTAGCTATCAAGTATGCCAATGATACCCATACGCCGCTGAGAATCAGGTACTATTATCCAACGGCCGGCGCCTACGTTCACTTTCTTAGCATAAGCACCGCACCTTTGAATTTCTTCAAGGCATCATTCAGTTTTTCATGAGACGCATTATTCTGCTTGCACCTGTAGGGCCATACTTCTGGCAGTGAACATGTTGCATGTGCTAAATTACATACCAGTGCACATATAGTTCATATGCTTTAGTTTTGTCCTAAGTATTACTGTACTTCCTAGATATCACTGCCTACTATTTTACTTCTTGCATGCTATATTTATGATAATGGTGTTGTTCTGATGCCACCTGTTGCTTCCATCAGACTGCTTCATGTTCTCTATGCTTAATTACACATCAGCAAACTAGCATGTGATTCCGCTGGTTTTTGTTTGTTTTACCCTACATTTTCTGATGCTAGCTATTACATCACCGCTACGAGCCTCTGTTCATTACTTTTTTCTATGTTCTTGATCTTCCCAAGTTGCATGACTAATTTGATGCTTCTATTAATTATGGAGCTGCCAACCCCATCAAGCAAAATATTTGTTCTTTTGGGACTGGCACCTCGAACAAGCATAAAAATAGAGGGAAGCAAATATATTGTCGTGTATGCACACACCCTTCTTTCATTAGTTTAGATGAACCATTGATGATCAATTCAAACCAGTGCATGCGATTAAAATTAATTTTACCTAAATAAAGGGTGAGGAATAAACTACAACAAGTAGATTTCCAGCCACGAGATGCTGACGATATCTTCAAAGAACATTGCAACAGCAGCGAGGCTTCACAGCAACATATGGTAAGCCAGTGTGTTTTAGTACATGTGAAATGTAATGCGTGTGGGCTGCTTTCTTGGCTTGTGCCCTCAACATGTAATCCTACAGAATAACAAATAGTTCGGTTGTCTGCTTTGCTGTATTGCTTGATTCGAATGCTTGTTTGTTACTTGTTATGCTATACATGAGTTGGCCAATATGTCAGCAGTGCCTGCTGGACTATCGTAAAGAAATGCATGCCTAGTTCATTTGAATCCTTAACTTTTCCTCTGAACTTCATCACAAGATTGTCTTCATAGTTTATCTGAGGCCACACTGGTAAGTGCTTTCTCAGATTATTTCAACTGCTTAGATGCCTTGGCAACTTAAATATAGCGGTGGTACACTCCCTTTCAACTAGGGATGTCAACTGGGTCCCGTTTAATCCCGATTAAAGTCCACTAGTGGTATGATAGTTCAAAAGCATTTTTGTTTTTTGAGGAAAATAAACCAGGGAGCTAGCAAAAACTAACTAGATGGGACTGGCGGATGTCGTTTATTTGCCACTTACATCCCTAGTTTCATCTTACCATTTTAATTTATTTTCGGCTGATGCTGCTTCGAACCATTTAAATATAGCTTGCCATGCTCGGCAATAATTCATATGTCGTTTACCATGTAAGCTTACTGCCTGGATCATGCGATAACTATCTCTTACTTATGTCCAGCGAAAACCTTTCGGGATGCCGTTCACACTAGGACACAATGTACAACCCCAGAATCTATTTGTGAAAGCAGTGCACCATCCATGTTACCAGATGGTAGCAGTTCAGAGGCAACATTGCTGGAGAGTAGTCTAAGCACAGATATTATAGTTCTCGAGGCTCTACTAGAGGCAGAAAGAGATGGTGTGGCTTCCATGAATGAGGTAATCTCAGTCTTGAAGCTGGAAATTATGCAATTAGTTGCACGCATTATGCAAGCAACCCAAGAATTGGAGGAAGTAAGAATGTTGCATTTGAAGACGGAGGAGGTCCTGCTGCTTCTGCTATCTGAAGCCGTAATCCCAGTTCTTCTATAGATAGCAGTTGAAATTGTCATTAGATTATTGTACTTGCATGTTGTGTCATGTCTCTAAATGGATTATGTTGTAAGACCCCCTATGTTGTCCATGTGTTGTAATGATCCGAATTTTTTAGGCGAGGTAATCCTCAGTACTTGTATGATTGACATAAGGTGAACTGTCTTTCGTGTGAGCATATTGTATTGGATGAAATAACTGTTTGACTCAAAGTGTATCCAACCTACGGAATTCGAAGATCACGACATTTCTAAATCATAATCATATATAAAGGTGGAATAAATCTTTGTTGTGGTTTTGAAGAAATAAATAAAAAAACGTAGAATTATCTGTGGATATTCATAATCGAATAAAAATTGGATTTGGATTTAGTTGCCAGGGCCCAGGGCAAACGTGAATGCTAATTCTCCCAAGTTTTGAACGAAGCGGCTAAACACCCACTATCATTTGTGGGCTGTCCGAAGCAAGTATTTGCAAGATGGAAATTAATGTCTACCCCTGACACTTGACATCCTTATCGACCGGATTTACACTGTTGTCGATAGGGGTAGACTAGTAACTTCAATCAGACGTGACACAACGGCCTCTGAGCC
This sequence comes from Secale cereale, assembly GCA_902687465.1. NCBI lineage: Eukaryota > Viridiplantae > Streptophyta > Magnoliopsida > Poales > Poaceae > Secale > Secale cereale. The sequence continues at coordinate 615,630,764 of LR738710.1, read as the reverse complement.
CATTCAGACACGGTGGGCGCCAAACGTGGGCGGAAAAACACATTTGATTCAAGCTCGTCCAAAAGACATGTGTCTCTTCCTCCATTTCCCCATTCATCCACGGTGGCCGGCAAAACAAACTCTCCTCGTCCGAAATTGATGTAGGCTAATATTTTAAATAGGGGCAGATGTGTAACTTCCCTCAGACGTGACACAACCGCCCTACCTGTCAGCCCCATTCATACACCGTGGGCGCCAACCGTGGGCGGCAAAACACCCTCTCCTCGCCCGAAATCGTTACCGGCAAATATTTGGGAGATGCTAGATTACCGTCCTATCCCCAACCGACGTGATGTCCGAAATTTTAAACGGGGGGGGG
>LR738710.1:615548467-615630266 GCA_902687465.1 Secale cereale | reverse complement strand
GGGGGGGGGGGGGGGGGGTAAGTTCGTAACTTTGCCACATTTCAGACAAGCGCGTCCCAAAGTTTGAGATCCCCCCTCCCCCTCCATTTCCCCATTGATACACCATCGGCGCCATGACAACCTCCCCACTGTGGCCAGCCTCCTCCGTCTGCCACCCCATCCTCCACCTTGCCGGAGCCGCTACCCCTACCCCGTCGTCCACTGCAAGAGATGGACGTCTCTCATCCACGGTGCCGGACCAGGATCCATATGACGACCTCGTCTCGCTTCATCGGCGCCGTCGTCCACTTTGTCGTTGCCGCTCCTACGACCGCCTCGTCCATAGCAACATGATTTATCCCCCAACCCGGTCGTCTGCCATCTAAAGTCTTCTTCCCCGCCGCCGACAGCCATCGCACCCGGAGCACCCTCAACGTATCAGCAAGGGCCTACACGGCGTTGCAAGAGAGGTGGTACTCTTCCATATGTGCTTAAGTTATTGATCTCACTCGGAAAATAGATCTTAAATTGTTTACTGTACTTTTCTTGTCCGTACCAAATCGTAGTGGCTAGTTGAATGCAAACATTGGTTGCGAAGTAGCTTTGTCCGGTGCACCTTCAGATCCGCCATGTCACGGTCACTATACTCGTAAAGCTTATGGTTTCCCCCCTTTATATTCACTACCATCATCGTAGGTGCTTCACTGCTTCGTGTCATGCTAGCACTGCTCCTCAAGACCTTAACCCACCAAGCGAAACAACATGCCACTCATAATTCCAAAGCTTACGTGTTGAAATACGAATCTGATATGATGCTCATATTACTAAAATAGAGAATGTTTAATTGGTCACCTAATGTTCCTATATTCGTTTCGAAAAGCATGTGCGCCACCCACTGGTCCAGCTAGTTCCACTTTCCTGATTTTACTCTTGATGCTTAGGGTTTTCCACTTTTATCTACTCTACTATGATCTGCGTAGGTGCTTTCTGTCATACTAGCATTACTCCACCCTTCAAGCTAAACAACACAACACTCAAAATTCCAAAGCTTAGTTGTTCAAATATGATTGTGATATGATACTGATATTAGTTAACAGACACATTTAATTGGTTAGCTAAAGGTCCCACTTGAGTTTCCAAATGCATGTCACGACATATAGAGAGACAACAGAATTGCATTTCTTTGTCGCTTATTGACTGTACTTTCTTGTCCATACCAAATCTTAGTTGTTATTTCAAAGCAAATATCGGTTGTTAACTACCCTTTCCGTGGTTTGCAGCTTCAGATCTGCCATCCCACTACCACGGTCAACACTATACTCATCATGCTTACAGTTTCCCCATCTTATGATGACCATGATCAGCCTACGTGGTTCGTGTCGTAATAGCACTGCTCCACGGATCGAGCTAAACAAGTTTAGTTGTACAAATTCAAATATGATATTATGCTGATATTAGTAAAACTAAGAGATGTTTAATTGGTCAGCTAAATGTTCCTTTAGTTTCGAAATGCATGTGAGCCACATATGGAGAGACCGGAAGGAATAGTATTTCTTTGTGCACTCTAGTTCATCATGGGTGGCCAACCCACATTGTATAGAAAGACTTGTAATATCTTCAATCTGCTTGCTCTTCTGCTCTTCTTTAAGATGATCCTCTTCTCTTGCGGGCGACTGATCAGGTCGAGTTATTCTCCCTTAGTATATTTTGAATCTGCCAGGTCAGGTCGACTTGTTCTTCTTGACTATATGTTAAAGCTATCATCTGCGAAGTATCATCACTTCCGGAGCTCTCATATTTTGAGTAGTAGGCCACATTATATTAATGCACACACCAAATTACAGCATGCATGGCACCTCTTAGAAGAATTACAGAGATTGCAGAAAGGGGTTTACAGGGAGGAAGTATTGGATTAGAATCACTTCTTCATTACAAAGATAATATCACTTGTTTTTATGTTCTCATGCATGTCAGGTATTGAAATTTATCAAAATGAATATGAGAATGGGTGCACGAGAGGAATATTGCGGAACAATCCACTAGCTAACAAACTTGGCATGGTGGAGGATGGCCTATCTTATTCACCCATCAAGGTGCATGCTCTAACTTGGCAAAGTTGTATTGGTCGCACATATTTCGCATCTGACCTCTTGCATTACTTCTACTTTGTTACACCATCTGCTTAGTTTAAGCATCATATATGAGTATATGCCATACCTATCCATTTTCTGTACCTATTCCATGTGTCGTCATACTATGTTTTTCCAGTCAAATGTTGTTCTTTCGTAATAGATGTCCAAAAGGAAGAGGGTGAATGTAGATCCTCAAGGAGTACAAACTAGGTATTTGGAAAAGGTAGTGATACCTGTTAAATCAGATAGATCAGCAGCCACAGAAAACACAGGCCCAACTGTAATAGACTTTACCCCTACTCCAGTGGCCAAACCCCTATTAGAACTGCTGACAGCCCAGCGTCAGGTACTGTCTATGATATCAATTCAAAATTTGAACTCCTAAATTTCTGCATGTGCCTTACCTCCTCTCTTGTATGAAAACTAATTTCAGATGAATTTCCTTGCTCAAAGGATCATAGGATCTCACGACAATACTGGGCTCTGCATTGCTCTTGTCAGTACCTCTTGCCCTTTGTCAGCATACTTACACTCATTGATGTTTGATTATGTAGCATCACTGTAAATGTTCGCCTCTTTATCCTCCCTTTGCTTGAAATTATAAGATCTATATTTACTCTTAGATAGATGTAGAATTAACACAATTGTTATGAAGTTTTGGCTTGCTCATGTAAGTACCTGTTTTCATGTACTCCCTCTGTATCGAATTAATTGTTGATAAATTCGATGTATTTAGAACTTAATACTGCTAGATACATCCATTTGAGCGACAACTAATAACGGACGGTGGTTGTATTACTGTACATGCATAGCGAGATAGTTGATTGTCTAGCATTACTCTGCATCTTATCTGCCCTGCCCTCCACTTTCTCCAAATTATCATATCTACATTAACTCTTACCAAAATGTTGAATAAAGCCAATGCCACTGCACACGTTAATGTCTGCATTCCTCTTGTCAGTACATTTTGCCTTGTAACGATGTACTTAATTAATTGCTATTTGATTATGTATCATCAGTCTACACCTAATCTTCATTATCCTCTATTTCTTCCAATATTATTTGATCTATATTTACTCTTTGCAAAATGTAGAATAATGGCAACGCTTATAAAGAATTTTCTTTGGGGAATTTATTGAATCATCTTTCCATCAAAATGGAGAAGGGCTTTGTCCAGCCCGTGTTAACATGTAATGTAAGTTCATTCTTCTCAAGCCTTCAAACTTTGTTCGAGTATAGATTTGGATAGGCATCATTTCCTCCACTCATGTTTACATCTGATTGGATGTTTGCAACAACTACCAGTTTTAAATTGTAGTTGTAAAAACATGTTCCTTATGCAGAACAGATCCATTTATTTGCTTATATAATTGTGAAACCTGTTACGTGTCTCCTTGTTTCTCTTTTAGAGTCATATCTCTTATGCCAGGCAGAACTTTAGGAAAGATAGTCAGCCAAACCATCTCGAGGACAGCGAGATGACCCCAAGGTCCTGTCTTCATGAAGACAGTGAGTTGAAGCTACTCACGAGCAGGTGTGAGACAACCTCTGTGCAGTCTCTGCCTCAATCAGTTCGAATTCTTCAGTCTCAACTTAAAGCGGAAAGGCTTGCTTCAGCTCATATCCGACTTGAAGTCAAATATGTAATAAAGATGTCAGGGGACTGCCTTGCGCACTATGGTGCCATACAACTAGGGATGAAGCATCAATCGTTGAGACAACTGAGGTCTCATCAGCTTGTTTGGCTGCTTGCGGGGCCCGAGCTTGCCAGGTCTAGTGCCTTCTGAAGTGCTCTCAGTTTTGCATATTCCTTTGTTGGCGCGTTTATATGCACTGGTGGCGACCTTTGATGCCCAGTGTATGTAATATGCGGTCATGTTGCGCTTTATTATCACCGGTACCGAACTTTGATTCCCAGTGGATGTAATATGCTGTAATTTCTTTGTTGTATAGTCTAGCTTTATTCTTTGGTTGGTATGCTGTAATTTAGGCCGGAAGGTTCAGTGGATCTCAGTGTTGTCGGTCTTTGGGCCGGCCCGTTACTCATATGGGCCAAAACGTGGGCCTATAATCATCTTGGGCCATTAGCAGGTCTAAACCTATAGTAGTTTCGTGCCTTTAACAGGCCATCGGCTACATATTTACTGTAGTGACACTGGGCTTCCTACGGGCCGTAGAAACAATGGGCCTTCTATGGTCCGTAGAAACAATGGGCCTTCTGCGGGCCGTAGAAACAATGGGCCTTCTACGAGCCGTATCATCAACGGGCCTTAGATGGGCCATATGATCGATTGGCCAAACTTGGGCCAAAAACAGACCGCATTATGGCCATAAACGGGCTAGAGTTGGAGTCGTCCGTTCATGGGCCGACCATAACGGGTCGTCGTTAATAGGCCATATTTGATGACGCTATGAAAACGGCCCAACGTATTAACGAGCCACAAACGGGCCGACTGTAACCACGGGCTGAATTTGGCCCACAAGCACAAAATGGCAGTAACGGGTCGTAAGTAACCGAATGCTGGAAATGAGCCCAAGAATAAATGGGCCCTGAGAAGGACGAAAGATAACATGGCCTGCAAACGGCCCAATGGATTAATGGGCCGTTAATGGGTATAAAGTGATACACTGTTATTTACGGGCCAGTTTCACCACGGGCTGTTAATGGGCCAAGAATAAATGGGCCCTGAGAAGGCCGAAAGATAACATGGGATGCAAACGGCCCTTTGGATTAATGGGCCGTTAATGGGTATAAAGTGATAGACTATTCATTACGGGCCAGTTTCACCATGGGCCGTTAATGGGCCAAGAGTTACAAAGGGCCTCATATGGGCCGAAAGACGTCATGGGCCATACATGGGCCGGAACTTAAAATGGGCTGGAATCATATTGGACGTCCCAGATGACGCTACTAGACCTAATTCGGATAGGTCGTAACAGGCCCTGGGTTAGCGTGCTGTAAATGGGCTATATGCAAACATGCTGTTAACAGGCTTTCCGTGGGTCGGCCCGCCACCTTTTGACCAAATCAAACGGGCCGGCCTTTTCACAGGAATGGGCCTCTGTTCGGCTGTGCCACATGTCGACATATCATAGGCGCCTTCGGTCCAATGAGTGGATGACATCTGTCCCAACGGTGAGCCGACACGTGTTTCCTCCAGCCAATGATGATTTTACATGTGGAAAATCCCCATTGGTCGGGGCTGTTAGCGGGTTATCAGATCCAAAACCGGACCCGATAGCTCAACGATGTTCCGTTATGGTGGATGCCACGTGTCGGTCACCCTTGACGAAAGCACTTCTGTGACGCGCGATTTATCGTCATGGAAGTGGACACCTCCATGATGATAATTTTGGTAATGCCATGGAACACTTCTACGACAGCACAGGTATGACTATCTTGATTCTGTCATAAAATTATCATGGATGTACAAGCATGACAAAAAACGCGACCTACTGTGACAAACACGTATCATCACGGAAGTGTATTTTTTTGTAGTGAATAGCCATCTCATTTTGTGCAGTTCTACTAAAACTGACGTGTGTAATTTTGATTGCACAAATAGAAACGATATGGAGACAGACATCCCAATTTGTGCAAATATGAAATACGGTTATTTAAGCAGTGACAGTTATTTGCATTGGCACATGATTAACATCAGCATCTATTGTGTTAAACTATTAGCACTACATTGACAGTATGAAAGAGTGCCATTAAGTGGTGAGGCGGATGTGGTTGCCGAGAGCGGCAAACATTTTTTATCTCCTCAACGACATTTTCCTATGTGAGCACAGGAAATCTAGACATGCTCGTTCTCATTTGCGTTGTCCCCCCAACACCCCTCACTTTCTTTCCTTTTTCGACCAAGAGACAGGTCCACTTTCCCCACCCTTCGCCATCCACCCCGCTTTCTTCACCTTTTCAACCAAGAGACCGGTTGGGTATCTACTACTTTCCCATGTTTCCTCTTAGAACCAAGTCCTAGATTCATGCTACAGCTTTCCCACTTTCTTCCCTATTTGAACAAACTCTTAGATTCGACTGTGTGAACTAGCTTTAACTCTAATAATAGTATAAAAGTGGAGGTAGCTTTGGAACAGACGACAGAAGTAGAAAAAGATCCACACGTAGCCACGTGGGGAGCTGGGGCAGTAGAGCAAGGGTCACCGGGATGTGGCAAAGACGGCGTCGGGAGAGAGGGAAGAGCGTACAACACATAGACCACACTTACTGACTCGAGCAATTTTATGTTCAAAAAAAGAATCGAGCAATTTTAGTAATTAAACAGAGCCAGTTGACGTAAACATTGCTCTAACAAAAGACCAGCATTAAAAACCAAGCCTAAGTACGCATAACTTTAACAAAGCTGCCGACGCGCCGTCCTATGCATCGCCGATGTGAGATGAGAAGTAGGTGACTTGTCCTGGCGACATGCCACTGTTGGTGGACTCCGCGTCCCCCTGCCGAAGTCGACCGCGTCCTCATCCTCGTCCTCCGAGCCGCCCTCAAGGTTGTATTACTCGTAGTAGTGGCTGCGCCAGAGCTCGCGTTGCTACTCCACTGCCGATTTCTCGACAGACTGACTCTTCTCTACCTCGACCTCGGCCACGCTCAACTCGTCCTCCCAGCGCTCTTCGATCTCCGTCGCCTCCTGCATCTCCAGCTCTCGCTCAGCGATCTCATGAGGAAGCATGTGCTCCATGGTCACCGCCACCTTTTCGGACGTGGGTTGCATGCTAGATTCCGAGGTGGCCTGGAATATCTTGGCACGTGTGTCCTCGATCTTGGCATGGATGGCCTCGACCCGAGCCAGGGCGACATCAGCGGCACGGACAGCAGCTCGAGCGCTCTCGGTGTTTGCAGCCACCGTCATAGCAGCAGCTGCAGCCGTCTCGGCTACGGCAGCTGCACTATCAGCTGCCGCAGATGCCCTCTCGGCTGATGCAGCCGCTCTCAATGCGGATGCGGCGGCACTTTCGGCGTAGATGGCCGCGCTCGGGGAGGACGCGGCCACCGTACGGGCCTTTACGAAGCATTTCCACAACGACATCTTCGCAAGAAGGGGTTGTGGGAATGAGGATCAGGATTCATGGATTCGGGGGTTGCCGGCACTGGAGCAGACGAGCCGGCGAACTTAAGGAGGAATACTTAAATAGACCCAGGAATTTCCATCGCAAACGGTTCCTACAAAAAACTGTGTGTGATGTTGTTTATATTTTTTATTATCTGTGAAAGACAAATTTGGAGTAAAGTGGCAACGGATAGTGTTTAAAATGTACGAGAAAATTTGTAGTACTAATACAATTGTCATGTCAAATTTTGGAAAATTCCAGGGGTCATTTGACCTTATAAGACATTTAAGTGATTTTGTAGCCATTTAATGACCGCAATTCATATTTGAACTACATGTACATACAACAGCTAACCATAACCCGAGAGAGAGAGAAGAGAGGTCACAATACCGCATCTTGGCCACAATACCACGAGGAGGAAGAAGGGGTCGGAGGCCCTCCCGAGCCGGCGCTGTCTTGAAGAGAACGGCACGGCCACCGATCGGGATGCGCGGGCAGCTGTTGGTCTCCTCCCTCGCCGCCGACAACCGTGTGAACTATGCACCTACACCCATGCCCCATCTGAGGTGATCCGGTCGGATTTGTGACCAGCGGTGGGCAGAGAGAGAGTGTGTCCACCTATGTCTTGCTTAGATCTGGAGAGCATGAGAGAGTGAAAGAGAGGAACCCTAGTAAAGCAAGCGTTGAGGCTCCTGCTTATATGTATAGTGGAGTGATTTTGTTGTAGTAGCCGTTATTAAATTGAATATGCGTGAACCACTATTTTCATTTAAAGTTCAAGTAAAAATAAGACTCGATCAATAACATGCCACCGCTTCTAGGTCACACTATCAAATCACCGCGTCTAGGACGCACTATGTACTCTACTATCATTCACGTGCGGTCCTCGACCCTCCATCAAGTTGAAAACTAGACTAGTCCAAATGAGGATGCCTCTTTGTAAACAAATGCGCTCCTACGTGTACCCGCGAGTGGATGTGAGAGAGCTAGTGCGTGCGTGCACCGCTTCTCTTCGTGAGAGTACAATATACTACGCCCAAAGAACGTTCGCCACAAGAGTAAAAGTATAAGTGTCTGACATGTGAGTTAAAATAAAAGTTGCACGACGTCTTTTTTTTAAGTTCTCAGGGTAGGGTGTGAAGAGCACATATGTGCGTGACGTCTACCTACAGATAGACGGTGGGTGGGACAGGACTCAGGAGAGTAATGACTCATTAGGGTGCGTGTGTGCGTGAGAGAGAGGGGGCACGTATCAATGCAATGCAGGTGTTCCTAAATCATATCTGACAAACGTTTGCAACTAGCCGTTTCCTGACAAACACTGTAAGAACCGTTAGATGGGCATCCGGCAGTGTCAGTTTTGCCATGGCATTTAACATAACAGACACTCCGACACACAAATCTTCCACGTGAGTGTTAGCAACTGCCGTATGCTCCTCCCTCCGTTCCAAAATGTAGTGCATATAGCTTTATTGAAAATTCGAACCTCACAATCATTTACCATTTTCGTATACCAACATGCACATATAGAATACCCAGTATATATCATTTCATTCATCTTCCAGAGGTAACTATAGAGATGGGGGAGGAGTTACCGTCGTATCACCTGCAGCAATTTCAACCATCCTTTGGTGTGGAGGAATATCATAGGAACTCTATACGATATGATTTTATAGGAATTTTTCCTGTAGAGCCAATTGGTTTATAGGAATAGATTCATATACTCCACATTTCAAAGGAAAATAAACGTTGGCCTAGATTCAATAGAAAAGTTCTTATGATGTGAACCAAATGGCATCTCTTTTCTAATCCCTGCTCATAGGAATTGAGATACATGTCATCTCTAGATTCAATAGAAAAGTTCATATGATGTGAACCAAATGACATATCTTTTCCAATCCCTACTAATTAATAGGAATTGAGATACGGATTAGTACATGTCATCTTGATGTTCCGTGCAACGCATGGGCATCTTGCTAGTAAAAGCGTAGAGATATTTCCATTGCTCCCCGAACCCAAAATTCTCTCTCGTTCCGTAAAACCGAGCGACCCACATGTATTATGGCGTTGAATCAAACTCAATCCCTCTCCCATTTATTATGGCGTTGCCCCGCATGCCTTAGTACTCCTACAAACCCTACCCGCCGCACGCATGATTGGTTTTCTTCAAGAGGACGAGGGAGAAGCGGATTTATAGTGGAGGCTCCTACCCTAGGGCGCCCTAGGTAGCTGCCGCATGCATCATTGCTCTTGTGCCCTAGAGTGAAATGATGGTTGCTTCGTCCGTCCAGCTTAATGCGGGAAAGGTGGGGCTTTGTGATTTGACACCCTCATCGCTCATTTACTACTACTGCGGCGCTACGACCAGGGTGCTTCCAAGTCCAACCGCTGCTCCGAACTGTAATTTGGTGCATCGCACATCGAATAAGACGGTGGATGAGCCACATGTCGGCCAAAGGGGTCCTGTAAGTGTGTCGCCATTTCATGTGCGGACTGACCCTGCTGAGTTGCTATGCCAACGCGATCGGAGCAGCCCACCACTTGGTTTTGCTCCTTGGTGAATCCCGACTAATATTGATCTAAAAAGATAGTATCCAAATATCTACTTCTCTACTCTTAAAGAAAACCGAGTTGGTGATGATGGTGTGCCTGCCATCGTGCAATATAGAACGTACGATCTATATCTGACGGATAGAAAGAAAACTATGACAATTTTGTAAAAAGATACCCACACCCCTCCCCACATTTGTAGATACCCCTTCTCTCGTTCATCTTTGTCTCCCACAACATAAACAACTCATATAAATGCATCTTGATGTTCCGTGCAACGCATGGGCCTATTGCTAGTTAGTAGTAAAAATGAGGTGATTTTACCGAGCGGTGGGCGGGGGAGCGTGGCCTGTCATGCGGTCCCACGTGTCATGATATACCAAGGTGATGTGCGTCCCTCTTGAGGTAGAACAATGGCAGAAACAATACGTGGTTTTCTTGAAGGTGATGATGGAGAAGCGGATTCAGCAAAGTGTGAAATAATGGTTGCTTCATCCGTCTGGGGGGAAGGTGCGGCTTTGTGATTTGACGTCTCATTGCTCATTACAACTACTACTGGGGTGCTATGACTCGGGTGCATCCCCCCTGTTGTTCTGCACTGCTATTTGGTGCATGACACATCTACCCGGTTGCTATGTGTCCCACATGTCGGTGATAGGAAGTACAACATTCATGCAATCCAGGCCTAGTACGACGGAAGAGTACATGACACAGCTTGGTTGTTGCTGCTTCGCGCGATCCATCGATACAAACCCAGACTAAAAATGGTGAGCGTGGGTCTTTTCCCGCGCGGTAGGGCAGGGGAGTTTGGCATCGTCTGTTCGAGGCAATGAGGCAGGAAGGGAAACAAGCAAATAAAGGTTGAGCAACTTAGTTTTGGGAAAAACTTATTTTACGTAATACGTACCCACCATGGAGGTAGTACTACTACTTACTACCCCCTCCTTTCCGGTATAGGGCTCATCTAAAAAATTCATTTTTCCGTTTGATAGTAAGTCTCAATTGTAGTACTAGGTAAATAAGTCATCTTAGATTGTGCACCGCGACCAAGGTGGGGAGGAAAACGAGAGAACTTAATGTTTATTTGCTAATTAATACCATTGCATGCAATGAACTGACCACTGCATGTCATGTTTGGTAGTCCTATGTCATTAAAATCATACACGCCCCACATCTCTTATTGGCTGATTCCTTTTTTATGTCAAAAAACAAAAAACAATGTGAGAGTTAATGCACCACGCCTATGCGTTTTGGGACTATTTGATTTTCGTAAGGTGACTTGTACACCTAGACGGAGGGAGTAGTTCTTACTACCATCACATGTTTGGATTTCGAGGTGCAATAAATCATCTGATGCAAGCAGTATCAAGAGAAAACTCACCAATATGCATGTATAAGTTCATGGAAATTTAGTGGTCATGCATGCATTCGTTGTAATTAATGCATTGGTAAACTTAACTTTTTGAGAAAAACGAGCGTACTAATTAAGTACTTGTGCAAACTACGAAATTAATTCCACCACTCACGGTCTACCTAGGTTCGAAAGGAGGGAGTAGTAACATAGCCTTGGGTAGCTTGCTGTAGCACGGACTCCAAGGAAATTGATGTAGTACTCATACCACTGTACTACTCCCAGTATTACTCCACACCACGAGTACTATTGAAAGTGCAACTAATCCCCGGGTGGTTTTGATAATTAATAACAACATATAGCTCATTGAAGTAATATCCTTTCAAGATAAATACTTCAGTAAGTTCAATGGTTGGCATGGCATGGATTAGAAATGTGGACCCCTCAAAAAGCTAAGGACAAAGATTGGCAAAAAGCTCAAGACTCTACATTTTCACTTTAATGATCCAAGATCACATTTAGTCCATAGGAAAAGCCAATACTATTAAAAGGGGATGAGGTGTTGCTTAATGGTATACTTACTCAAGTGCTTGGTAATATGCTCCAAATCCCTCAACCACTTTCTCATTTCCACATATGTCCCAAACCTAAAACTCAAACTCGGCCCCACCGATTTGATCTACCAGGCGCCACCGAGTTCACATGACATAGCCACTTCCACAAACCCTAATCAGTTTGGTCTCACCGATAGGGGTCTCGGTCTCACCAAGATGGGAATGCAAACTCTCTGTTTCCTCTTCGTAACGTTTCGGTCTAACTGAGATGAGCAAATCGGTCCCATTGAGTTAGCATTGTAAACTCTCTGTTTACTCTTCGTAACATTTCGGTCTCACCGAGATGAGCGAATCGGTCCCACCGAGTTTGCCTGACCAACACTTTGCTAGCCTATTACCAGATTCGGTTTCACCGAGTTTGTGTAATCGGTCAAACCGAGTTGAGGTTTTACCCTAACCCTAACACATTGGTCTCACCGAGTTGATACTATCGGTCCCACCGAGATGTCTAACGTTCACATTTTGAACTGATTTGGTCTGACCAAGTTCGTTTATTCAGTCTGACCGAATTGGGTCAAATGTGTGTAACGGCTAGATTTTGTGTGGAGGCTATATATACCCCTCCACCCCTTCTCCATCGGAGAGAGAGCCATCAGAACGTGCCTACACTTCCACTATTTATTTTCTGAGAGAGAACCATCTGCTCATGTGTTGAGACCAAGATATCCCAATCCAATCACAAGAATCTTGATATCTAGCCTTCCCCAAGTTGCTTTCCACTCAAATCTTCTTTCCACCATATCCAAATCTGTGAGAGAGAGTTTAGTGTTAGGGAGACTATCACTTGAAGCACAAGAGCAAGGAGTTCATCATCAACACACCAGCTATTACCTTTTGGAGAGTGGTGTCTTCTAGATTGGTTAGGTGTCACTTGGGAGCCTTCGACAAGATTGTGGAGTTGAACCAAGGAGTTTGTAAGGGCAAGGAGATCGCCTACTTCGTGAAGATCTACCCTAGTGAGGCAAGTCCTTCGTGGGCGATGGCCATGGTGGGATAGACAAGGTTGCTTCTTCGTGGACCCTTTGTGGGTGGAGCCCTCCGTGGACTCTGGTAGCCGTTACCCTTCGTGGGTTGAAGTCTCCATCAATGTGGATGTACGATAGCACCACCTATCAGAACCACGCAAAAAACATCAGTGTCTCCAATTGCGTTTGCACTCTCCAACCCCTCCCTTTACCTTCATATGCAATGATTTACTTTCTGCTGCCACAACTCTAGGATTGCATGTGTTGGAAGATTGCTTGACTCATGCTAAATTGCTAAAAACTATCAAAACTTAAAATTGGGAAAAGGCTAAGTTTTTATTTGGTCAAGTAGTCTAATCGCCCCCCCCCCCTCTAGACATACTTTCGATCCTACAAGTGGTATCAGAGCTTTGGTCTCCATTTGCCTTGATTTCCATAGCTTTTGTGATCATAGCCTTGGTTTCACAACTTAGGAGAGTATGACGTCTAGCGAGGGAAGTTACCACCATAGTGGTCCTTACTTTGATGGTACTATTTTGCTAGTTGGAAGCATAAGATGAAAAACGCATATTCTTGGACATAACCCCATCGTTTGGGCTTATGTGTGTATTGGTTTGCAAGGTGAATTCTTCGATGGGAAGGAACCAAATCGTGAAGCTACCGCTGAAGAATTGAAGAACTTGTAATAAAATGCTCAAGCTTGCGATATCCTCTTCAATGGATTGTGTCCCGAAGAATTCAACAAAATCGGTCGTCTTGAGAATGCAAAGGAAATTTGGGATACTTTGATTCATATGCATGAAGGTACCAACTTCGTCAAGAAATCCAAGTTGGATGTGCTTCGAAGTCAACTTGACAAGTTCAAAATGAAGGATGGTGAAGGTGTCGCTGAAATGTACTCTAGGCTTGCTCTCATCACAAATGAGATTGTCGGCTTAGGAAGCGAAGAAATGATCGATAGATTCATCATCAAGAAAATCCTAAGAGCCTTGGATGGAAAATATGACACCGTGTGCACATTGATCCAAATGATGCCCAATTACAAAGATCTCAAGCCAACGGAAGTCATTGGTAGAATTATTGCTCATGAGATGGTACTTAAGGATAAATAAGAGCTTCACAACAAGTCTAGTGGTGCTTACAAAGCTTCATGTGATGCTCCTACATCATCAAGTAAGAAACAAGTCTTTAATGAAGAGTTAAATTTAATGGTGAAGAACTTCAACAAATTCTACAATAATAGAAACAAAGAGAGAAACTCCGAATCAAGGTCCTACAATGACAAAAGATCTTCTAGTCGTGATCGAAATTGCTATAATTGTGGGAGACCCGGACACTACTCAAATGAGTGTACGGCTCCACACAAGAGAATAGAAGACTCACCCAAAAGGAGAAGTAGAAGAGAAGATTCACCACCAAGAGAGAGAAGGAGTAGAGATGATCGTTATGAACGAAGACCCTCTCATAGAAGCAAGGATTTGGAAAAGAAGGACAAATAATCAAGGAGCTATACAAGATGAAGACATCAAGCTCATGTTGGTGAATGGGTATCCGGTCTGACTCCGATGACCACTCCAAGAGAAGCTGTTACTCTGACTCCGAAGATACTCAAGATGAAGGTGTTTCCAGAATTGCACTTGTGTCATCCAACTCCTACGACATATTTGACTCACCAAATGAAGGAATTGGAAGATGCTTCATGGCTAAAGGCCCTAAGGTATCACAGCACGAATATCTTGATTTCAATAGTGATGAAGATGATTTGCTAGGAGATAATGATTTACTTGTTGGTAGCAATAGTGATGAAAACTATGATTAAATTGCTATTAATCATGCTAATCAAGATAAAACGAATGACAATGATAAGGAGAAGATTGAGCGTCTAACTAAAGAATTAAACGCTCTTAAGTTAGCTCATGAAACTACCTTAGAGGATCACCGAGAACTTTTGAGGACTCATGAGAAGCTACGCTTTGAAAAGCTAAATCTAGAGCAAGAACATGAGTTCTTAAAAGAAATCAATGATGATCTTCATAAGAAAAGTTCTTCTTACATTACCAAGCGTTTACTCTTGTCTACCTACAAGCCACAAGTAAAATCTAGCAACAAGAACAAGAAAGATTATTCCTCTAGTAGTAATAATAATCATGATAAATCCAATGTTGTTGCTTCTAGTAGTTCTCATGATTCGACTAATGATTCTCTTAGCCAAGTTACACTTGAGCAAGAAAATAGCTTATTGAAGGGAATTATAGAGAATGGTGTTTATAAGAGCCTTGACGGGAGTAAGCAATTTGAGGAAATTGTACGCAAGCAAGGAAGGCACTGGAAAAATCAAGGTGTTGGTTTTGAACGAAAGTTCAATGCCAATGGAGTTGAGTGGGAAGAAGATCAATACCCCAAGGCAAAGTTTGTCCCTCAACAAGAGAAGTATGATCCTACTTCCTTCAAGGGGACACAAGCCCAGGATGATCTTCCACCACAACACCACAAGCTAAAGGGAAAAGACAAGCTTCAAGAAGAGATTGATGCATTTGAAGAAGCTCCTAAGGCCTTGGTCAAGTGGATTCACAAGACTACGTCAAGTTCTACTTCATCAAGTACATCTACAACTCCAAGGATTCCCATCAAGATGGTGTGGATCTCGAAGAAGAAGAACTAGAGTGTTCTTGAGGGTGACTCCACTAACATACTTCACTCTTATTCATATTGGCAAGGACAAGTGCAATCAACTTTCACATCTTGCACTAGTTCAAGGAGTCACAAACCCTCTTGTTGGTACGACAAGGGACAAGGTAACCTAATGCTTTCATGGACATCATCTTGTATGCAATTCACTCTATGTCCATGGATATCTTTGTATGTTCTTTGTGGGACTAACCCATGTAGGTATTGAAAGTGCAACTCACTCCAATGGATTTCTCCAAAATGATCTACATCAACATTGAGCATCTGCATCTTCAACACCTACATGAAGTCATCGTTGACAAAACCCAAGGTTAGTTCATCCCTCTTAGGGGGGATATCACATCTTGGGGGAGCTTTACTCTAAGAATTGAGATAAAGCAACTCTAATGGTGTGAATGCAACAATGCTTTATGTAAAAGTGCTAACCCCACTTGAGCTTAAATGATGAGTATGACCTATGATCAAATGTTCTCATTTGACTGCTAAGTCAATATACTCATATATAGATGACCTAGTCATCGCCAATTGCTTGATAGATGCTAGAATGTTTGTGCATGCTTTTCCACATATTTCATTTGCTATCTTATTGTGTGAGCATGTTCAGTGCATATTTTTCTCATTCGAGGACATCCATTTGTTGCTTTGATTGTTTGGCTTTCTTCTTTTGCCAAATGGATGGACAAGAATGCCTAAGAACCCCCTCTATCTATCTATGCTTTTCTTGTCTCAAACTCTATTCATGCTACATCACAAAGTTTGATCAAGTCACATTCGAACCCTCTGAGTGAGGACCACTCGGAGTCACCGATTCGTCATAGACTTTAACTTCCAAAACCTCTTAGTGCATCTCGGTCTGACCGATTATTTCCTTTCAGTCATACCGAGTTCATTAAGTTGATCTAGGTTTTCAATCTCGGTGCAACCGATTAGAACAATTTGGACTCACCGAGTTGTAGTAACTGCTAGCAGTTTTGCTTCTCGATGCCACTGAGTCGTTCCACTCGGTCACACGGACAGGGTCTGGATATATGTACCCACGGGCCGAACCTTGGAAAGTTTTCCGAATCCTTTCACCCACGCCTATCCAGCTCTGCCGACTTGAGGTCTCTGGATCATCATCTCGTCGCCTGCGACCACCTGCCGGTGGTCTCCGTCGCCGTTGTTGCCGTAGCAAACTGATCGCTGAGTTAGGGTATGAGTTCGACCCTTTGTGTTTTTCCTCAATCTGATTCTAAGCACAAAGTCAATGCCATGATTCTTGCCATGTATGAAATCTTCCCATCCAGCAAAAACTCTATATCGATTAGTTTTGATTTAAAGTTTTAGGGTTAGGTTTTCGCTGAACTCATCTCGGACCAACCAAGTTGTAGAAATCGGTCTCACCGATTTGGCTTAGGCCATTGAATTGTAATGTTCGGTCTGACCGAAACTTACAAATCGGTGTGACCGAGTTCAACTCACAGTGAAACCCTAGCAATCTCGGAGTCACCGAACTGTGTCTCGGTCTGACCGATTTCACCAGTTTAGACTCTCAAAGTTGCTTCAGTGTCACCGAGTTAAACAAATTGGTAGCTCTAAAATGCTTTCTTTAGAAACCTAAAACTAAGTTTTTGACTCAATTGTTTTGCAAAATCTCTGCACTTTGTGATGCTCATCCACTCTACTTCAACTATATCTATTCACAGGGTCTGCTTGCAGTTTCGGAGATGTGTGAGGGCAGTGATAGTCAGAACAGGTCAGAGGAGCAGGCACAACTGAGTGAGGGCACTAGTCCCTCCAATAGCAGCTACTATGAGAGCAGCAGAAGCACTCCAAGCAAGCTAGTGTTTCTGGAACTCCTAAGACCAAGCAAGATCAGCTCAGTTATCTGCTTGAGGCCACTCTGGGGATTGAGAAGAGTTTGGCCAACTTGACTCAGAATCAAGCAAGCCTTGAAAGGATCATTGAGAGTAAGTTTTATGATCTAGATGTGAAGGTCACAGAGATCCAGACTACTATGGAGAAGCTCAAAGAAGATGTTGAGGATAGAGATACGACAATTCTTTTCAGAGAGTCCCAAGAGGACCAAGATCTTCAGTTGTGCTAGTTGATGAGTCCAGGCCTACACTTTCAGCTCCTTCAGCCACTGCCACAGTTGTTCCTCCAGTATCAACACCTCCAGTTCCACAGACTTCATCGAAAGTGTTTGCAAATGCTCTCATCTCCACGCCATTGACGTACACCGGAGCCACCAGCGAGAAGACTTCTTCTGCGGCTCCCGGAGATCGTGCCTAGAGTGCCGCATCACACTATGCATTTTCAAGCTTTTTGGTAACTTGGTGCCAAAGGGGGAGAAAGTGTGTAGATCATTAGGCTTCGAGAGAGAGTGTCTTATTTCTTTTTGTTGCTTTTTGTGTGACATACTTCGTTTGGTTGTTTGGTTATTGCTACAATTTGCTTATGTGTGTGAGATACTCTATGTGCTTGATCATATCATACTATGCTTAATGTTTGCCAATTTGATTACTCACTTGTTATTTTGGTGATGAGTGCTTATTACTTAAATCTTATCATTTTGAGCGCTCCACCAAGATGTCTGTGACATAGAAGAGTAACCCATGATCCTAATCGATTGTGCATTTGCATTGAAAAGCAAATCTTAAATAATGAACAAAATTAGGGGGAGCTCTTGCTTATCACATACTTCTCAAAGCGACGATATATTTCATTATTATTATCTTCTGTCGAAGATTTGATCTATATGTTGTCATCAAGTACAAAAAACGGGAGATTGAAAGTGCAACTAATCCCCGCGTGGTTTTGATAATTAATAACAACATATAGCTCATTGAACTAATATCCTTTCAAGATAAGTATTTCAGTAAGTTCAATGGTTGGTATGGCATGGATTAGAAATGTGGACCCCTCAAAAAGCTAAGGACAAAGATTGGCAAAAACCTCAAGACTCTACATTTTCACTTTAGTGATCCAAGATCACATTGAGTCCATAGGAAAAGCCAATACTATTAAAAGGGGTTGAGGTGTTGCTTAATGGTCTACTTGCTCAAGTGCTTGGTAATATGCTCCAAATCCCTCAACCACTTTCTCATTTCCACATTTGTCCCAAACCTAAAATTCAAACTTGGCCCCACCGATTTGATCTACCCGGCGCCACCGAGTTCACATGACATAGCCGCTGCCACAATCCCTAATCAGTTCGGTCTTACCGATAGGGGTCTCGGTCTCACCGAGATTGGAATGCAAACTCTCTGTTTCCTCTTCGTAACGTTTCGGTCTAACCGAGATGAGCAAATCGGTCCCATTGAGTTAGCATTGCATACTCTCTATTTCCTCTTCGTAACATTTCGGTCCCACCGAGATGAGCGAATCGGTCCCACCGAGTTTGCCTGACCAACACTTTGTTAGACTATTACCAGAATTGGTTTCACCGAGTTTGTGTAATTGGTCAAACTGAGTTGAGGTTTTTCCCTAACCCTAACACATCGTTCTCACCGAGTTGATAGTATCGGCCCCACCGAGATGTCTAACGTTCACATTTTGAACTGCTTTGGTCTGACCGAGTTCGTTTATTCAGTCTGACCGAGTTGGGTCAAATGTGTGGAACGACTAGATTTTGTGTGGAGGCTATATATACCCGTCCACCCCTTCTCCATCAGAGAGAGAGCCATTAGAACGTGCCTACACTTCCACTATTTATTTTCTGAGAGAGAACCACCTGCTCATGTGTTGAGACCAAGATATTCCAATCCAACCACAAGAATCTTGATCTCTAGCCTTCCCCAAGTTGTTTTCCACTCAAATCTTCTTTCCACCATATCCAAATCTGTGTGAGAGAGTTGAGTGTTGGGGAGACTATCACTTGAAGCACAAGAGCAAGGAGTTCATAATCAACACACCATCTATTACCTTTTGGAGAGTGGTGTCTCCTAGATTGGTTAGGTGTCACTTGGGAGCCTCCGACAAGATTGTGGGTTTGAACCAAGGAGTTTGTAAGGGCAAGGAGATCGCCTACTTCGTGAAGATCTACCCTAGTGAGGCAAGTCCTTCGTGGGCGATGGCCATGGTGGGATAGACAAGGTTGCTTCTTCGTGGACCCTTTGTGGGTGGAGTCCTCCGTGGACTCGCGCAACCTTTACCCTTCGTGGGTTGAAGTCTCCATCAATGTGGATGTACGATAGCACCACCTATCAGAACCACGCAAAAAACATCTGTGTCTCCAATTGCGTTTGCACTCTCCAACCCCTCCCTTTACCTTTTGTCAGGCCCAAGATGCGATTCTATCCCGATCACATGACACTTACGTGATTGGGACACAACTGCATTTCGGGCGCTTAGCAAGATGGATATCATTACATCGTACCATTACATACATACATGGGGGATACAACAAAACATACAAATCTCATGAATACAACAACAACATCAATACAAGACATCCGACTACGGATGCAAACATGAGAAACACACGACATCCATCTGCTATCCCAGGCTGCCGACCCGGAACCTAACCCAAGACTGAAGAAGAAGAAGAAATAGAAAGAACTCCAAACAATGATCATCGCTCTCACGTCAAGACATCGGAAACCTGCACCTGCAACTGTTGTTGTATTCATGAGATTTGTATGTTTTGTTGTATCCCCCATGTATGTATGTAATGGTACGATGTAATGATATCCATCTTGCTAAGCGCCCGAAATGCGGTTGTGCCCCAATCACGTAAGTGTCACGTGATCGGGATAGCATCGCATCTTGGGCCTGACAAGTTGGTATCACAGCCTCGACCGACCATAGGAGCCCCTTGATTGAACGTAGTTTGGCCGTTGTCGAGTCTAGCAAAAACTTTTTCGGAGTCTAGTTATATCGGAGAGTAGGAATTCTTTTTACTCCTCTGCCCCTTCGTCGCTCTGGTGAGGAATCTTGACGTAGGTGTTTTGAATTACTCCTCTTCCCCTTCATTTTTTTTTAGTATCACGTGGTTAGTTTTTTGTTTGTTACATCGTTAGTTCTTTCATCTGGTGCATCTCTCGTCAAGTGGATTCAACCCTCTTCTTTGCAAGTTCAACCTCTGTTCTTTCCAACCAACCGGTGTTGTTTCCCCGTCCGATGTGGTCTTTCTTTTCCCACCCGCCCACCCTTTTTCTTCTCGGAGCCGGAGTCCTTAATCGAGTGTCCATCCTACTCGTGTGATTCTTTGCATTCTTTCCTCAGTTATTTAAACTTGTGAATTCTCGTATAGCTCGTCATCATTCATCTCTATTCTTCTCCGATGAGTTCTCCTCTCGTTCGATATTCTTCACCTCTTATTATTTTCCGGTGGTTCCAATTTAATTTGTATCTGGTGCTCGTCATATTCTTTTCCTCAGCTCAGATGTTTCCTCTTGTTCATTTTCCTCTCACCATTTAATTATTCCGGAGTTCCGAAGACATCTCAGGATATTCTTCGGTGTTCCAATTGATTCGAGGTTGTCACCTCATTCGAGTCATTCAATCAGTCTGGTGCATCATCTCCTTTTCAACGGTGTTTTCTCTTCGGTGGGCTCATAACCCACAGGTCTTTTCCCAGGATCTTACCTGACTCGTCTAATTTCCCGGAGTATTCCTAAATTCTTTTCAAGTGTGACGTAAGTATGGATTCCATCAGTCATATGCCTTCTCCAAGACCGCTTCAAATTCTTTTCATCGTTGGTTCAACCTTTCTTATCTTCATTCATCCGGAGTGTTTCAAGAATTCTTTTTCATTGTGTTCCTCCAAAGGCCATCCATTTCAGAAGATTTCTCCGTTCTCAGTTTTCAACTTCGTCCTCCAAATCTTCTTCATTGATGCCTCTTCGTTCGTCTCACATTCGTCCGGTACTTCGTTCAAGTATTCTTTAATCAGTTCGCGATCTCTTCGTTCTCGTCATCCAAATTTCCTCAAGTGCTTTATTCTTCCCGGCGATTCATCGTATTCACTCAATTTCAATTCTTCCCGGTGGTTTGTTCTCTTTCTTCACTCGGTTTTAATTCTTTACGCTGATTCGCTCAACAGTTCTTTTCCGGTGTCATCATATCATTCCATTCATTCGTTCTTCCCAATCCTACCGGTGTTTCATGAAGACTTTCTCAAGTTTTGTGCTATATCCCTCCTTTATCAATTTCATCGAGAATAAGTGATATGCAAATCCATTGTTTCTCATCAATTTAACTGGTGGAGGATAAGCATAACATAATTCTTATTCTTTTCATCAAGTTGATTTAATCCTTCCCTTCAGAATTGTTCTTGATGAATAAATTCTAGTTCCAAGTGCTTTAATCTTTTTTTTCCGGAGTTCAAGTTTTTCTCGACTATCTCGTCGGAACCCCGTCTAATCATTGCAAGACATTAATCTTATTCCTTTCGTTCGTCATTTCTATATCATCATCCTTTCATTACCGGAGTTCTTCATGGTGGTTCTTCGTGAGATAATTCATTCTTCAAACATTCAGCTAATTCTTCTAGAGCAGCTCAAGCATTCTAACACTTTTGCCTCTCGAGTGCAAATAATTCTCTGTATTCTTTTGAAGTGGAGTTTTGCAATTCGTCATCCTCAGCTAGTCAATCTTTGGTTGCGGCATAATTCACCTCGAGTGTGAGACGGTTTTAATAAGTCCATAACAAGCTTATTCTTTTTCTTCTCCGATCCTCTTTATTCCATCATTTCAATTCTTCCGGAGGCACTGTGTTGTTCATCTTGTCAAGTATCGCCCTTATTCTGAACTTCATGTTCTAGTCCCTTCATTTTCAGACGGAGTGCTGCCCGAATTCCTTTGTGGAAATCCATTTTCTACCTCTTTTAACTGGAGTGGTTTTGAATTCATTCTTATTCCTTCAACCTGTGCTTCATATCCTTCAACCTTTGGTTCTCGTCGTATTCCTTCTTCCTCTTGTCTAACGAAGTCTTTGCAACTTTGTTCATCTTCGTTGTATCCTTTCTTTCAAGTTGTTCAACCTCTCAATATTCTTTGGTTTCACTCTTTCGTTCTTGAAGAACTTTGTTCTTCCTTTTTCCCTTCCGTCTCGTTCCTAAGATCTCGGGACGAGATCTCTTGTTAGTAGGGGAGTGTTGTGACACTCCGAGACCGAAGGTGTCAGCCAGTTATTCGTCGTTGTTGCCATCTCATCTGCTTGCGTGTTGCACTTTGCCTTGTCATCATGTGCATTTCATCAGCATGTTTTCAAAACTTGCATTCGTTCGGGTTCCCCAGTTCTATCCGTTGCCTGTTCTGAGCCCAGACACACTCGCACGTGCCCGTGGCACCTCCGAATATTTGTTTTATAAGTGGCCGGAAAATGTTCTCGAAATGGGGTGAAACTTGGCGTGTGGTCTTATTGTAGCATAGGTAGACCGCATGTCAAGTTTCGTCGCGTTCGGAGTTCGTTTGATAGCCCAACGGTTAACCGTGTTAACCGCCGGAAGCCTTCTCTCTTTTGGCCCAGCACCCCTTTCACACAGCCCACCTAGCCCATTCTAACCCCTCCATGCTCTTGGACGTTCGATCACGATCGCGTGGCCGCGAACCGCTCCTCATTTGGACACTCCTAGCTCCCTCTACCTATAAATATGTGTCTCCCCCCAAAATTTCTCGGAGATGAAACCCTAGTCTTCCTCCTCGCGCAGCCGGACATGCCCATCCTCGCCGGACATGTCCAGCCGCCTCGTGTTCCAGCCACTCACAGCCCGCCACGTCAGCGCCGCCGTCGCCCAGGCCAATCCCGAGCTGCCACGTCGCCTCCCCAGCCGCGCCCACATCCCCGCGGCCCGCCAGGCCCGCGCGGGGTCCATCCAGCCCGTGCGCGCCGCCGGTCGCGCATCCCGCTCGATCCAGGAGGGATCTGAGCGCCCGCCTCCTTCCTCACCTTGACCCCGCCGCCGGAGCCTCGTCGCCGGCGAGGGGCTCGCCGGAGCGCGCCGCCCCGACCCCGATGGCATGCTATGCCTCGCGCCTCAGCTCCTCCCTTCCCCTGCGTTCCCGATCTCCTCTAACCGCCGCCGCCTCACCTATGCAGTGGAGCGCCGCCGCCTTGAGGGTCGCCGCCGGCCACGCCTTTCGCCAGATCTGGCCGGCAGCCACCAGATCCCGCCGCCCCGGGCCCGTTCCGCTCGCCGCCGGCTCCTCCCGCGAGCTCCGTCGCCGGAGCCGGACGCGGCCGCCGCCGCCGCTGCATCCTCCATCGGGAGGACGACGGGCACCGGCTCGATCCGCTCTCCCCTGCGGGCCTCCTCCCCACGAGGGCCAAGCCTAGCACCGCTGCGGCCTGTGTCGGCCCCCGCGCCCTCCTAGGCCTCCTCCAGCGTCAACCGAGGCCCAGCCCCAGTTTCCCTCTGCACCGACAGGCCAAGAGGCCCAATGTGAGCAGCCCAGCCTGCCAGTTTCGGCCCAGTACCTTTTTTTTTCTTTTGCGAATTTGGCTATTAATCCAGTTGCTGCCAGTTTTACAGAAAACCCCTTGCACTTCATTCATTTAATAAGTCACAAAGCGTGCATCATATGTAAAAACTTTAGATATGTAAAATGCTCAGAATTTTGTGTAGATTAATAATTTGCCTCTTTCACCCCTGTTTAAAATGTTTAAAATGTTGTTTGTTTAAATTTGCTCAAATGTCATGATAAAATGGTTTATTTCATAACTAAATAACCATAGCTCCAAATTTAATAAACTTTATATGTAAATGGGGTAGAAAAATGTGTAGAATAACTTGGTGCATTTACTTTTGATGTTTACTAACTTTAAAATATGTTTTAGGCAGAACAGTACCAATTTCAAATTATGCACATGGGGGTTTTCCGGAATTGTTGTTTGTTGTTCCGGCCTCATTTAAACTTGTCAAAATAGTTAGTTTACTTTTGCTTCACCTCTTGCCATGTTAACAAACATTTAATATTGTCTTGTAAATAAACGAGAGTCAACTAACTAAATATAATGTGGTGTTTCATCAATATGCAACTCGTTGCATATTGAGCTCCACTTAACTTGTAGTATTGTTTGTGCACCTTGCCATGCCATGCATATTTAAACCGGACATGCATCATACTGTGCATCGTATGCCATGTTTATGCTTGTGTGTTTACCATGTTGTTTGCTTCTTTCCGGTTGCTTCTCTTGTTAGCTTCGGTTCCGTTGCGGAGTTGTGAGGATTTGTTCGACTACTTCATGGACTTGTTCTTCTTCCTTGCGGAATCCCAGGAAAGATGACCATACCCTTGGATACCTTTACTATCATTGCCATGCTTATTGTCTCGATGCTATCGTTATATGTCGAGCTATCCACCATTATTGTCAGCCCCTCTCCTTGTTGCCATGAAACCTCTAACCTTTGACACCTTCCTAGCAAACCATTGTTTGGCTATGTTACCCGCTTGCTCAGCCCCTCTTATAGCGTTGTTAGTTGCAGGTGAAGATGAAGATCGTTCCATGTTGGAACTTGATGCTTTGGGAATGTCACAATATTTCTTATTTATATTAACACACCTATATACTGGGCATGGGTGGAAGGCTTGGCCTTTTGCTCGGTGTTTTGTTCCACTCATGCCACCTTAGGAGCCGATAAACCGGCATTATGTTCCTTGATTTTTGCGTTCCTTACACGGTTGGGTATATGGGGACCCCTTGACACTTCGTCTTTGAATAAAACTCCTCCAGCAAGGCCCGACATTGGTTTTAATTTGCCTCATAATAACAACTTAATTAATTAATTAAATTGCATAGGGGGTCGCGTCCCCGAGTATTCTTCTACATAGCAGGGGGCTAGTGCTGATGGTGTTGGTCCCAAACTAGAGCCACTTGCGGTGCCACCCAGTTATCTGGGGTCTTCGGTTGCTGTACGTAGTGCTCATCTGGACGTGGCCTGAGACGAGATGCGCGCGGCTACCATCAGGGTGTCGGCACGCCGGGAGGTCTTGCTGGACTTGTTTTACCATTGTCGAAATGTCTTGTGCACCGGGATGCCGAGTGTAATGCCCCGGATGTAATATTTTCCCTTTTGGGCATATAATATATCTCCGGCTTCATCTATTCCATTTCGGGTTCTTTGTCTTTCAGGTTTTCATCGTGTTGTTGTGTGCGTATGTGGCATTCATTCATATCATGTAGACATGTGCATTGCATTGCATTTGTGTTGTCGGTTGCATCCGGTTCCACGCGTTCCTTCCCGTTGTCCGTTTCGCGTTCCGGAGCTCCCTCACGTGTCCGTGACGTCCCATAGGCCTACTTTGTTGTTTGGGCGTGTAACGTTACCGGTTTGGCGCGAGACTTGTCGTGTGTTGTTGTTTTGGTCTGTGTAACACGCCTGTCAAATCTCGTCGCGTTTCGAGTCCGTTTGCTCCTCCAACAGTTATTCTCGTGGGCTCAAAGTGCCTCCACTTTGAGGCCCAAAACACCCCCTCCAACAGCCCACTAGCCACTCCTAGCCACTTCTATCATCTAGGCCATCAAAATCTGATCCGGTGGCCGAAAACCGCGCTCCATTTGGAGTCTCCTAGCTTCTTGTGCCTATAAAAACGTCTCCCACGTCCATTTTTCGGACGAAACCTAGCCCCTCCTCCCTCCGCGCCGCGCCGGACACATCCGACCGGGCCGGACATGTCCGCCGCCGCGCAGCCACATCACCCCGACCAATAGGGGAGCGCCACCTCAGCTCCGCCGCCACGTGGCCGCTCCCCATTGGCCCGCCGCCATCTCCTCCTCCCACCTCCGTCCCGCGGCCCGCCGGGCCCAGGCGGGGCCCGCCCGGCCCGACCGCCACCATCTCCACCACCCGCGCCGGCCCCACCGCTCCACCTCACCGGCCAGCTCGCGCGCCGCCGGCCGGGCTCTTCCCCGCCGCCGCGCCCCGGCCGGCAGGGCCCTCACCACCGCGCCCCGCCACCTCTCCGATCCGCCGCCTCCCTCCGCCCTCCGGCCAGGGTCGCCGGCCCCTGGTCGCGTCGAGGCCCGCCGCCGTCGGGGATCGAGAGATCCCCTCGTCACCCGAGGACTCCAGCGCCGCCTCCTACCGGATCGAGGGCGTCTCGCCCGATCCGCTCTGGGGTCCCGCTGGATCGGCCCGTTAGCGCCGAATCCCCGGCCCGTTTGCTTCGGTTGACCGCTGGGCGGATCCGGCCCGGTCCGCGCCGTCAGTGACCCGCTCCGCGCACCCGATCCGCTTCGCGCACGGCCCGATCCGTTCCGCCAGGGCCCGTTTGACCGCGCTCGCTTTGACCCTGGAGCTCTTTGACCAGATTTGTTTTGACTAAGGTTGTTGGAATTCTTCTAAGTCCCGGATTATTAGTGTGCTGATGCTATATTCAAACTGCGATATCTTTTAGTGTGTTTCTCCGATTCGCGCAAATAGCATGTCCAGACGTTCGTGGTGATTAGCACTACATTTTATCATTTATTGTCATGCATGTTAGAGATCATCTAGGTGCTTGTTTTGCTGTTGCAAGAGTGCATCGTGATATAAACTGCTGTTATGTGATGTTTTTATGCCATCTTTGCCATGTGATATCTTTTAGCTCGTTTGTCCGAATGATGCAAATGACATGTCCACGTGTTCGTCTTGCCATGCTCTCCATGTTGTATGTGATAGGTTGCATGATAGATTTATTCTTGCCATGTTTATCATCGTTGCAAAGTGCCATGTGGCTGTGATGTTGTTTCACTTGTTATGAAATGCCATCTTGTTGAGCTCGTTGCTATCGTTGAGTTTATCTCCATGAAGCATGCTTATGTGTTTCAGGATCACCATCATGTGTACTTTGATGAGGTGCTTACCATTTGCCATGTTTAGTTTCGACGTGACTTAAACTTGCTCATTTAGATGCCATGATGAAATTGCTGTTTTAGGACTTAGTGAAATTTCACTAAGTCTGGAAACTGTAATGTTCCGATGCCATGTTCGTGTGATGTTCTAGGACAAATCATGATAGTTTTGGAGTGGATCTTGATTGTTCCTTGTATTATATATTGTTGGCTTTTCATTCATGTTCTCACATGTCTATTTAAGTGGCTGTAGCATGTTTATCTTTTGCTCCAAAGTTTCAATAAAATTCTGCTGTCAGAATTTTATTGTCAAGTTCAATATGTCCAAGATCATTGCTATTGATCCGTGACTCCTTTGGGGGTGCACCTTTGGACTTAGTTGCTGTAGTATATGTATAGTTTGTGTTCATGTCCTTTGCCATGATATTTGAGTGTTGTAGCTTAATTATTTTGAGCTCCGAAGTTGCTATGTTGCTGTAATTTTCAGCTTTCGCTCATTTCTTGTTTTGGGCATAACTTTTAGCCCGTAACTCCGATTTCAGCGAATCTTACATGAAACTTGATTGATTTTCCGTGTAGATTCACAATATCAGATTGTTATCATGTTTTGAGGTGTTTTGCTTGAGTGCTATTTTACGTGCTCCGTGTGCATCCTTAGTGCATCCATCATGCATTCATCATTTTCGAGTGCGCATTGCATCTTGTTGATTTGTGCTTGGTGTGATTGTTTTGTTTAGAGCCGGAAGCAGAGTCCGAGTTCGAGTACGAGCACGAGGTTTCCAACGAGGTTGAGCACGAGGACCCTTCTTACGATCCGAACGACTTCTCTTCAGGCAAGATGACCGAACCCCGATAACATTACTATCTTTGCCTATTGCTAGTAGTTCCGCTCTATAGTTTTGCCTCGATGCCCATGATCTTCTTGTCAGCCTCCTACTTGTAAACCATTGCCCTGTTTAACCAACCTACCTATGCAAACCGTTGCTTGGCTAAGTACGCTTCGCTCAGCCCTTCTTATAGCATTGCTAGTTGCAGGTGAAGATCGAAGATGCTTGCTTCATGTTGAAGTTTGGTTGGGTTTTATCACACTATATAAGTACTTAAAATGAAATCATCTATATATTGGCAAGGGTGGAAGGCTAAGCCTTTTGCTTGGTGATTTGTTCCACTCATGCCGTTAGGAACCGTATAAACCGGTGTTATGTTCCTTGATTATGCGTTCCTAACACGGTTGGGGTGTATGGACCCCCTCGATAAACCGCTAAGTGCTAAGTCTTTTCCAGCAAGTCCCAACATTGGTACTATTTGCCTAATAACTAAATAAACTTGCATAGGGAGTAATTAACCCGAGTTCTTAATTAACAACCCCCGGGCCAGTGCTCCACATGAGTGTTGGTCCAAACTGGGCAGACTGCGGGGCCACCCGAGGGAACTCGAGGACTGGTATATACCTGTAGGCTGACCTATCCGGTCGTGGCCTGAGACGAGATACGCGCGGCTACTATCAGGGTGTCGGCACGCCGGGAGGATTTGCTGGATTAGCCTTACCTTAGTTCGGAGTATCTTGAGCACGGGATTCCGAGAATACTCGGGTCTTCCCACTTTGGAGTTGCGACTCCGCGGATCGTGGGCTTGTAATGGGTCAAGTTGGAACACCCCTGCAGGGTTATGAACTTTCGAAAGTCGTGCCCGCGGTTATGTGGCAGATGGGAGCTTGTTAATATCCGGTTGTAGATAACTTGACACAATGTTGCTAATACACTACCAGCGTGTGTTCCGTGACCGTCAATTTCCGAATAGGGATTCGGGAGTTGAACACGGAGGGGTTATGTTTGTGGAACTTGTAGCTAGGATCACTTCGTGATCACTTCTCGCCCGAGGCTTTCTCTTCTCGCTCTCACTCACGTAAGCTAGTTGCTAGTTGCTGCTGCAGACACTTATTCTTTTCTTCAGCCTTATCCTCTCCCAAGGCTTGAATATTCTTGTTATCCGGGAACGGGATTGCTGAGTCCTCTGTGGCTCACAGTTACTTCACCACACCAGATGCAGGTCCAGTTGTGAGCTATCCAGGTGATGGCACCGAGCTGGATTGGGAGTACGACGAGGAGCGTAGTCGGTACTATGTTCGATATCCGGATGATCAGTAGTGGAGACTCCTACTAGGATTCGATTCGCTTGTGGTTTATTTATCTAAGTTTGGTATCTTGACATTTGGATTTTGCCCTTAGAGGGTTGTGATGTTCTTAATGTATGATGTTTGAAACATGTTATGTAATTGTGTGACGTGGCGAGTGTAAGCCAACTATTTATGTTTACAATCCCCTCTTTTACATGAGATGTGCAAAGATTACCAAACTTGAGATCATTCTAGGATGGACTTATGCCTTTAAGCCATGCCTCGACACGTAGGAGGTATAACTCCATCCTGGGCATTACAAGTTGGTATCAGAGCCTTCTCCGACCTAGGAGCCCCCACTGTTTGATCGAATCGTTGACGGTCGAGTCTAGGCACACACTGAAAAACTTTTTGAGTCCTATATTATATCGGAGAGTAGGATTTCTTTGCTTCTCATCCCCTTTCTCTCTGGTGAGGACTCCTGACGACTACTCTTGTCTCTCCTATCTTCAAAAATTGCACCAAATTTTTTTTAGGAATCCCGCGAGTATTCTGGGATTGTTTCGATGTTCTTGTGACGAGGATATTGTTCTCGATGCCTCCTGACATTAGGGGTTGTGGCAGTGTCCCGGGGAGTTGAGCTTCGGGGTATTGTCGTCACAAGCATATCGCGGCAGTACTAAATACTTAAGACGGCCGACATCGAAAATCTCTCCTATACGGCCGGTGGCAAGATAACCCTGACATCACCCAGTACTGGGGAGGTAGTTCGGGAGTATTGCCATAGCTTGTTATAGTGGATGCTTTTCGTAGGTCCGAGGTACACAGTTTCCGAGAAAGACTGGTTATGTGTTGAAGGATGGATACACCTGGATGTAGGTTTAGAGTTGATTGCGCGGTGCTTCCCGTGTATCCCCAACACCTGATTGCATAACTGGAATCTTTCGGAAATCTATAGGTGGGTTTATCCAGTAGATCGTAGGCATTCTTCCAACGGATGCAGGTTTGTGAGTTCGGGGTTCTACATTGAGTGAAGTGGTTTATGACCGATGTTACTATCAGGAGTTGCATCTTAAAGGGTCCTTGGCTATGCTGATCCGGGGATTGCAAAACCTTTTCGTAACGCGTTCATATGCTTTCAACACAAAGATGTTAGAACGAAACTCCTCTCTTGTGTTTGTTCCCGTCCGTACCTTGTTGTTTTTCTTATTTTCCTTTTGTCCCCTATGTGGCTTCTCGTGAAGATTGATGTTATCATTTAACTGGGATTTTCATCCGTTCCTCTTGTTCGAATGATTTCATTCGTTCTTATTGTTCGAATGATAATTGTGAAGACTTGTTGCAATTCATTCCATTGATTCAGCTCATACCTTTTGTCAATCAATTGCTGATTCGTGGTCATCTCTTTCAGGATGGCTCCGAAAAAGGTTCCCAACGCTAACCCAGAGGGTGAAGAGGTCCCAGATCGTCCTCCTTCCCCTCCTCCTCCGCCTGAGGCTTGGAGAGCGATTATGCAGACTACAGCTCAGAACACCCAGTTGTTGATGCAGATGATGCAGCAGATGCAAGCTAATCAAGCTAATCAGGGTGTTCCAGGGAACCAAGGCAATTTCTTCAACCAGCAGCACCATGCTACTCTCAACCAGTTCTTGGCCAACAATCCTAAAGCTTTCAGTTACTGTGTCGACCCTCTTGATGCTGAAGATTGGTTAACCGACATTAAGAAGCATTTTGAGTGCAGTAACGTAAGAGAAGAGGATTATGTGAAGTTTGCAGCCTTCCAACTGAAAGATCAAGCAGCTGACTGGTGGCAGCAGTACAAAGACTCCAGGCCAGGTCAAGTGATCTCTTGGGAGAATTTCTGCAAGGACTTTCGCTCCCACCACATTCCTACAAGTGTCATCGAGGGTATGCGTGAGCAATTCCGCAACCTGAAGCAGGGCTTCATGATAGTCTATCAGTATAATGTCAAGTTCCAAAACCTCGCTCGTTATGCTAAGCAAGACATTCCTGATGCCAAGAGCAAAATCTACCAGTTCCGTGGAGGTCTCAAAGATGAGCTTCAGCTTGCTCTCACTTTGTTCGAGCCCGATGAATTCGACAAGTTCTATAACATGGCTTTGAAACAAGAAGCAGCTCAGCTTAAGATGGAGGCTTCTAAGAAAAGAATTCGAGATGCCGTTCACTCTTCCTCATCGTCTCAGATGGTCTCGAAGCATCAGAAATTCTGGCTTCCTCCTCCTCCAGTAATTCGAGCTCCATACAACAACTCCAACAACTCCAACAACTCCAACAGCAACAAGAACTCTAGTGGTCGTGGTTTCTCCCACCCACCCAACTCCAACAAGCAGTCCAAGCAACAGTTCCAAGCTCCAAGACTAAGTGCTCCTCCTACTCGTCCACTTTCTGAGGTGACTTGCTACAAGTGTGGCCAGAAGGGCCATTATTCCAATAAGTGCAACAACCCAAGGCGCCTTCCGCCACCTCCACCTGTCAGTTCGGCTATTGTGAAGCATAATCCCAGGCATGCTAGGGTGAATCTGATGAATGCAGCTGAGGCGGAGAACTCTTCTGATGTGATCATTGGTAACCTTTCAGTGAACTCTTTTCCTGCAAAAGTATTATTTGATTCTGGTGCATCTCTTAGTTTCATTTCAAGGCCATTCTTCACCAAGCATAATTTGACTTCGGTATTTTTGGATAAGAAGTTGTCGATTATTTCTCCGGGCAAGCACATGACTTCAAATTTGATGGCTCCGAATGTTTCTATTCGCATGGGAGATTATCGATTCTTGGCTTCTCCGGTGGTTCTTGGTAATTCTGACATCGACCTCATCCTCGGGATGGATTGGCTTTCTCAGCACGACGCTCACATTGATTGTGCACAGAAGGAAGTCAAGATGACTCATCCTGATGAAGATGTGATTATCTTCGCCTCCAGGGATAACACTATCAGACTTTTCTCTCTCAATAATAAGGGCGAAATTAATGCCATATCTCAAATTCCGGTGGTAAACGAATATCAAGACGTCTTTCCTGAAGAACTTCCAGGCATGCCTCCACACCGTCAGGTGGAATTCGTTATCGAACTCGAGCTGGGTACTGAGCCAGCATGCCGGCGTCTGTACAAGCTCTCTCCGGATGAATTGAAGGAATTGAAGAAGCAGCTTGATAAACAGGAGAGTATGGGTCTCATCAGGCCTAGTACGTCTCCGTGGGGCTGTGGTGTCTTATTTGTCAAGAAGAAAGATGGCACGGAGCGTCTTTGTGTTGATTACCGGCCATTGAACAAGAAGACGATTAAGAACAAGTATCCGCTCCCCAACATCAACGAACTCTTCGAGCAGCTCAAAGGAGCTAAAGTGTTCTCTAAGCTTGACCTCCGAATGGGCTATCATCAAATTCGCATTCGCGAGGAAGACATTCCCAAGACGGCCTTCAGAACGAGCTACGGTTCATACGAGTATACCGTCATGTCCTTCGGTCTTGCCAATGCTCCTCCTACCTTTTCAAGGATGATGCATTACATCTTCAACCCCTATACTGGCGAGTTTGTGCTTGTGTATCTGGATGATATTCTGGTGTTTTCCAAGAATAAAGAAGATCACGAAAAGCACTTACGTCTGGTTCTTGATCGACTCCGAGAGCATAAATTCTATGCCAAGTTCTCCAAGTGCGAGTTTTGGCTCGATAAGGTTTTGTACCTGGGCCACATCATCTCAGCTGACGGTATTGCGGTTAATCCCGAGAAAGTTGAAGCAATTGTCAACTGGGAAGCTCCTCAGAACGTCAAGCAGCTCCGCAGTTTTCTGGGTCTTGCCAGCTATTGCAGAAGGTTCGTTGAGAACTTCTCCAAGATTGCAAAGCCTCTTTCCAACTTGCTTCAGAAGAATGTCAAATACTTTTGGTCTCCAGAGTGTGAAGTGGCATTCAAAACTCTCAAAGAGAAGCTCGTCTGTGCTCCAGTTCTGACTCCTCCAGATGAATCCAAGCCCTATGAAGTATTCTGTGATGCTTCTCTTCAAGGTCTTGGTGGTGTGCTTATGCAAGATAAGAGAATTGTGGCATACACTTCTCGTCAGCTCAAGCCAAGTGAGAAGAACTATCCCACACATGATCTCGAGCTAGCAGCTGTGGTACATGCTCTGATTACGTGGAGACATCTGTTGTTGGGCAGAAAGATCGACATCTTCACTGATCACAAGAGCTTGAAGTACATCTTCACACAGCCGGATCTGAACCTCCGCCAGACTCGTTGGGTTGAAATGATACAAGAGTATAATCCCAGCATTGAATACACTCCTGGCAAGGCGAATGTGATTGCAGATGCTTTGAGCAGAAAGGCATATTGCAACAGCCTTCTTATCAAGCCGTACCAGCCTGAGCTTTGTGAAGCTTTCAGGAAGCTCAACCTCCAAGTTGTTCCGCAGGGTTTTCTTGCAAATCTTCAAATTGCTCCTACCTTGGAAGATCAAGTCAGTGAGGCCCAACTCAGTGATACCATGGTGAAGAAGGTGAAACATGGTATTGCAAAGGGCACTCCAAAATACAAGTGCTTCCGTGTTGATGAGAGAGATACCTTGTTCTTCGAGGACAGACTCATTGTTCCCAAAGGTGATCTCAGGAAGCTCATAATGGAAGAAGCTCATGATTCTCTCCTTTCCATTCATCCTGGCAGTTCCAAGATGTATCAAGACCTCAAGCAGTCTTACTGGTGGACACGCATGAAAAGGGAGATTGCCCAATTCGTGAATGAATGTGATGTTTGCAGAAGAGTGAAAGCAGAACATCAATGTCCAGCCGGTCTTCTCCAACCTCTTACTATTCCCGAGTGGAAGTTCGACCACATTGAAATGGACTTCGTCACTGGTTTTCCTAAATCCAAGCGAGGAAATGATGCTATCTTTGTGGTGATTGACAAGCTTACCAAAGTCGCTCACTTTCTTCCAGTCAAAGAATCAATCAATGCAGCTCAATTGGCAGAGTTGTACACTTCCAGAATTGTGTCTTTACATGGCATTCCTCAAGTGATATCCTCAGACCGTGGAAGTTTGTTCACTTCAAGGTTCTGGGACTCCTTTCAGTCCGCCATGGGCACGAAGATCAGGTTCAGCACTGCTTTTCACCCTCAGACTAGTGGTCAAGTCGAGCGTGTGAATCAGATTCTAGAAGACATGCTCAGAGCCTGTGTCATATCCTTTGGCATGAAATGGGAAGACTGCCTTCCATTTGCCGAGTTCTCTTACAACAACAGCTTTCAAGCAAGTGCAGGCAAAGCTCCGTTTGAAATCCTCTATGGCAGAAAGTGCCGTACCCCTCTCAACTGGTCTGTAACAGGCGAACGTCAACTTCTTGGCAATGACTTGATCTCAGAAGCCGAAGAAATGTGCAAAGTCATACGTGAGAATCTCAAGGCCGCTCAGTCGCACCAGAAGAGCTACTATGACGGCAAGCATCATGATTTGGCTTTCAACATCGGTGATCATGTCTATCTTCGAGTTTCTCCGATGAAAGGCACCCAAAGATTCGGTATCAAAGGAAAGCTTGCTCCTAGATACGTTGGGCCTTTCAAGATTCTTGGCAAGAGAGGCGACCTAGCCTATCAACTTGAGCTCCCTTCAAATTCGCCAATGTTCATGATGTCTTCCATGTGTCTCAACTTCGCAAATGCTTCAAGGCACCTGAGCGCATGATTCTTTTTGAAGAGATTGATCTTCAACAAGACCTGTCCTACAGAGAGCATCCCGTTGCAATTCTCGAAGAAACCGAATGCAAGACCCGCAACAAGTCCATCAAATTCTTGAAAGTCAAGTGGTCACATCACACCGACCAAGAAGCTACCTGGGAACGAGAAGATCATCTTCGTTCCGAGTACCCTTCCTTTTTCCAGTCCTAGATCTCGGGACGAGATCTTTTTGTAGTAGAGGAGAGTTTGTAATGCCCCGGATGTAATATTTTCCCTTTTGGGCATATAATATATCTCCGGCTTCATCTATTCCATTTCGGGTTCTTTGTCTTTCGGGTTTTCGTCGTGTTGTTGTGTGCGTGTGTGGCATTCATTCATATCATGTAGACATGTGCATTGCATTGCATTTGTGTTGTCGGTTGCATCCGGTTCCACGCGTTCCTTCCCGTTGTCCGTTTCGCGTTCCGGAGCTCCCTCACGTGTCCGTGACGTCCCGTAGGCCTACTTTGTTGTTTGGCCGTGTAACGTTACCGGTTTGGCGCGAGACTTGTCGTGTGTTGTTGTTTTGGTATGTGTAACACGCCTGTCAAATCTCGTCGCGTTTCGAGTCCGTTTGCTCCTCCAACAGTTATTCTCGTGGGCTCAAAGTGCCTCCACTTTGAGGCCCAAAACACCCCCTCCAACAGCCCACTAACCACTCCTAGCCACTTCTATCATCTAGGCCATCAAAATCTGATCCGGTGGCTGAAAACCGCGCTCCATTTGGAGTCTCCTAGCTCCTTGTGCCTATAAAAACGTCTCCCACGTCCATTTTTCGGACGAAACCTAGCCCCTCCTCCCTCCGCGCCGCGCCGGACACATCCGACCGGGCCGGACATGTCCGCCGCCGCGCAGCCACATCACCCCGACCAATAGGGGAGCGCCACCTCAGCTCTGCCGCCACGTGGCCGCTCCCCATTGGCCCGCCGCCATCTCCTCCTCCCACCTCCGTCCCGCGGCCCGCCGGGCCCAGGCGGGGCCCGCCCGGCCCGACCGCCGCCATCTTCACCACCCGCGCCGGCCCCGCCGCTCCACCTCACCGGCCAGCTCGCGCGCCGCCGGCCGGGCTCTTCCCCGCCGCCGCGCCCCAGCCGGCAGGGCCCTCACCGCCGCGCCCCGCCACCTCTCCGATCCGCCGCCTCCCTCCGCCCTCCGGCCAGGGTCGCCGGCCCCTGGTCGCGTCGAGGCCCGCCGCCGTCGGGGATCGAGAGATCCCCTCGTCACCCGAGGACTCCAGCGCCGCCTCCTACCGGATCGAGGGCGCCTCGCCCGATCCACTCTGGGGTCCCGCTGGATCGGCCCGTTAGCGCCGAATCCCCGGCCCGTTTGCTTCGGTTGACCGCTGGGCGGATCCGGCCCGGTCCACGCCGTCAGTGACCCGCTCCGCGCGCCCGATCCGCTTCGTGCACGGCCCGATCCGTTCCGCCAGGGCCCGTTTGACCGCGCCCGCTTTGACCCTGGAGCTCTTTGACCAGATTTGTTTTGACTAAGGTTGTTGGAATTCTTCTAAGTCCCAGATTATTAGTGTGCTGATGCTATATTCAAACTGCGATATCTTTTAGTGTGTTTCTCCGATTCGAGCAAATAGCATGTCCAGACGTTCGTGCTGATTAGCACTACGTTTTATCTTTTATTGTCATGCATGTTAGAGATCATCTAGGTGCTTGTTTTGCTGTTGCAAAAGTGCATCGTGATATAAACTGCTGTTATGTGATGTTTTTATGCCATCTTTGCCATGTGATATCTTTTAGCTCGTTTGTCCGAATGATGCAAATGACATGTCCACGTGTTCGTCTTGCCATGCTGTCCATGTTGTATGTGATAGGTTGCATGATAGATTTATTCTTGCCATGTTTATCATCATTGCAAAGTGCCATGTGGCTGTGATGTTGTTTCACTTGTTATGAAATGCCATCTTGTTGAGCTCGTTGCTATCGTTGAGTTTATCTCCATGAAGCATGCTTGTGTGTTTCAGGATCACCATCATGTGTACTTTGATGAGGTGCTTACCACTTGCCATGTTTAGTTTCGAGGTGACTTAAACTTGCTCGTTTAGATGCCATGATGAAATTGCTGTTTTTGGACTTAGTGAAATTTCACTAAGTCTGGAATCTGTAATGTTCCGATGCCATGTTCGTGTGATGTTCTAGGACAAAGCATGATAGTTTTGGAGTGGATCTTGATTGTTCCTTGTATTATATATTGTTGGCATTTCATTAATGTTCTCACATGTCTATTTAAGTGGCTGTAGCATGTTTATCTTTTGCTCCAAAGTTTCAATAAAATTCTGCTGTCAGAATTTTATTGTCAAGTTCAATATGTCCAAGATCATTGCTATTGATCCGTGACTCCTTTGGGGGTGCACCTTTCGACTTAGTTGCTGTAGTATATGTCTAGTTTGTGTTCATGTCCTTTGCCATGATATTTGAGTGCTGTAGCTTAATTATTTTGAGCTCCGAAGTTGCTATGTTGCTGTAATTTTCAGCTTTCGCTCATTTCTTGTTTCGGGCATAACTTTTAGCCCGTAACTCCGATTTCAGCGAATCTTACATGAAACTTGATTGATTTTCCGTGTAGATTCACAATATCAGATTGTTATCATGTTTTGAGGTGTTTTG
The DNA here is from genome assembly GCA_902687465.1 of Secale cereale. Taxonomy (NCBI): domain Eukaryota; kingdom Viridiplantae; phylum Streptophyta; class Magnoliopsida; order Poales; family Poaceae; genus Secale; species Secale cereale. Next base: position 615,592,694 of record LR738710.1, on the reverse strand, counting down.
CTTGAGTGCTATTTTACGTGCTCCGTGTGCATCCTTAGTGCATCCATCATGCATTCATCATTTTCGAGTGCGCATTGCATCTTGTTGATTTGTGCTTGGTGTGATTGTTTTGTTTAGAGCCGGAAGCAGAGTCCGAGTTCAAGTATGAGCACGAGGTTTCCAACGAGGTTGAGCACGAGGACCCTTCTTACGATCCGAACGACTTCTCTTCAGGCAAGATGACCGAACCCCAATAACATTACTATCTTTGCCTATTGCTAGTAGTTCCGCTCTATAGTTTTGCCTTGATGCCCATGATCTTCTTGTCAGCCTCCTACTTGTAAACCATTGCCCTGTTTAACCAACCTACCTATGCAAACCGTTGCTTGGCTAAGTACGCTTCGCTCAGCCCTTCTTATAGCATTGCTAGTTCCAGGTGAAGATCGAAGATGCTTGCTTCATGTTGAAGTTTGGTTGGGTTTTATCACACTATATAAATACTTAAAATGAAATCATCTATATATTGGCAAGGGTGGAAGGCTAAGCCTTTTGCTTGGTGATTTGTTCCACTCATGCCGTTAGGAACCGTATAAACCGGTGTTATGTTCCTTGATTATGCGTTCCTAACACGGTTGGGGTGTATGGGACCCCCTCGATAAACCGCTAAGTGCTAAGTCTTTTCCAGCAAGTCCCAACATTGGTACTATTTGCCTAATAACTAAATAAACTTGCATAGGGAGTAATTAACCCGAGTTCTTAATTAACAACCCCCGGGCCAGTGCTCCACATGAGTGTTGGTCCAAACTGGGCAGACTGCGGGGCCACCCGAGGGAACTCGAGGACTGGTATATACCTGTAGGCTGACCTATCCGGTCGTGGCCTGAGACGAGATACGCGCGGCTACTATCAGGGTGTCGGCACGCCGGGAGGATTTGCTGGATTAGCCTTACCTTAGTTCGGAGTATCTTGAGCACGGGATTCCGAGAATACTCGGGTCTTCCCACTTTGGAGTTGCGACTCCGCGGATCGTGGGCTTGTAATGGGTCAAGTTGGAACACCCCTGCAGGGTTATGAACTTTCGAAAGCCGTGCCCGCGGTTATGTGGCAGATGGGAGCTTGTTAATATCCGGTTGTAGATAACTTGACACAATGTTGCTAATACACTACCAGCGTGTGTTCCGTGACCGTCAATTTCCGAATAGGGATTCGGGAGTTGAACACGGAGGGGTTATGTTTGTGGAACTTGTAGCTAGGATCACTTCGTGATCACTTCTCGCCCGAGGCTTTCTCTTCTCGCTCTCACTCATGTAAGCTAGTTGCTAGTTGCTGCTGCAGACACTTATTCTTTTCTTCAGCCTTATCCTCTCCCAAGGCTTGAATAGTCTTGTTACCCGGGAACGGGATTGCTGAGTCCTCTGTGGCTCACAGTTACTTCACCACACCAGATGCAGGTCCAATTGTGAGCTATCCAGGTGATGGCACCGAGCTGGATTGGGAGTACGACGAGGAGCGTAGTCGGTACTATGTTCGATATCCGGATGATCAGTAGTGGAGACTCCTACTAGGATTCGATTCGCCTGTGGTTTATTTATCTAAGTTTGGTATCTTGACATTTGGATTTTGCTCTTAGAGGGTTGTGATGTTCTTAATGTATGATGTTTGAGACATGTTATGTAATTGTGTGACGTGGCGAGTGTAAGCCAACTATTTATGTTTACAATCCCCTCTTTTACATGAGATGTGCAAAGATTACCAAACTTGAGATCATTCTAGGATGGACTTATGCCTTTAAGTCGTGCCTCGACACGTAGGAGGTATAACTCCATCCTGGGCATTACAACGAGCCTGATCGGATTTCCCTAAGATAAGGGGTAATAATTATTTTTATCTCAGGTGATCGTGAGAGCTTGTGATGGGCTAAGTTGGGACACCCCTGCAGGGTTATGATCTTTCAAAAGCCGTGCCCGCGGTTATGTGGCAGATTGGAATTTGTTAATGTCCGGTTATAGCAAACTTGACAGAGGATCCGAAGTAAAACACACCACCGCATGAGTAACCGTGACTGTCTCTTTTCACTTTGAGAAGAGAACACGATGGGGTTATGTTTGACTCGTAGGTAGTTCAGGATCTTTAGCGATCACTACTAGTTTGCGACCGTTTGCGTAGATGCTCATCTTATTATTGTACTCGTAAGTTAGCCACCATATTATGCTTAGCCGCTGCTGCAACCTCACCACTCAACCTCTTCCTACCCTTTGAGCTTTGCTAGTCTTGATACCCATGGTTATGGGATTGCTGAGTCCTCGTGGCTCACAGATACTACAATGCCAGATGCAGGTACCACTGAGAACAGTGCAGGAGTTGGTCCAAGAACTTCACTTGGAGCTCGATGAAGAGAGTGGCCATATGTATGTGGTGTTGTTCGACAATCAGTATTGGTTCCTACTAGGGGCGATCCGGGCTTGTGTTATTTATGGTATCTTTCATTTGGATCTTCGTCTGTAGTCGGTCTCTGATGTTATTTGGATAATGATCATTTATGTAATGCATTGTGTGACGTGGCGAGTGTAAGCCAACTACTCTTTTGCAATTTCATCCCTCTTTTACATGAGTAATGCAAAGATACCATACTTGAGATCATTCTAGTATGAGCTTATGCCTTTAAGTCGTGCCTCGACACGTGGGAGGTATAATCTCATACTGGGCATTACAAGTGGGCCAGTGTTGATGGTGTTGGTCCCAAACTAGAGCCACTTGCGGTGCCACCCAGTTATCTGCGGTCTTAGGTTGCTGTACGTAGTGCTCATCCAGACGTGGCCTGAGACGAGATACGCGCGGCTACTATCAGGGTGTCGGCACGCCGGCAGGTCTTGCTGGACTTGTTTTACCATTGTCGAAATGTCTTGTGCACCGGGATTCCGAGCCTGATCGGATTGTCCCTAAGATAAGGGGTGATAATATTATTATTACTTCTGTTGATCGTGAGAGTTTGTGATGGGCTAAGTTGGGACACCCCTGCAGTGTTATGATCTTTCAAAAGCCGTGCTCGCGGTTATGTGGCAGATTGGAATTTGTTAATGTCCGGTTGTAGAAAACTTGACAGAGGATCCGAAGTAAAACACACAACCGTGTGAGTAACCGTGATTGTCTCTTTTCACTTTTGAGAAGAGAACATGGTGGGGTTATGCTTGACTCGTAGGTAGTTCAGGATCTTTAGCGATCATTGCTAGTTTGCGACCGTTTGCGTAGATGCTCATCTTATTCTTGTACTCGTAAGTTAGCCACCATATATTGCTTAGCCGCTGCTGCAACCTCACCACTACCCTTTTCCATACCCATAAAGCTTTGCTAGTCTTGATACCCATGGTTATGGGATTGCTGAGTCCTCGTGGCTCACAGTTACTACAACACCAGATGCAGGTACCACTGAGAACAGTGCAGGAGTTGGTTCAGAACTTCGCTGTGAGATCGATGAAGAGAGTGGCCATATGTATGTGACGTTGTTAGACGATCAGTAGTGGTTCCTACTAGGGGCGATCCGGGCTTGTGTTGTTTATCTATGGTATCTTTCATTTGGATCTTCGTCCGTAGTCGGACTCTGATGTTATTTGGATGATGATTGCTTATGTAATGTATTGTGTGAAGTGGCGAGTGTAAGCCAACTACTCTTTTGCAATTTCATCCCTATTTTACATGAGTCGTGCAAAGATACCATAATTGAGATCATTCTAGTATGGGCTTATGCCTTTAAGTCGTGCCTCGACACGTAGGAGGTATAATCTCATACTGGGCATTACAAGTTGGTATCAGAGCCGACCCCCGCGGTTACACGGATGTTTGCTGGCAGGTGCTCGGTCATGTTGTTCATGACGTTTGTGACCCGTCGTGGCGCCCGGCATGGCACATGTATCGGACTGGATGCACAGACGGTTGTGCCAAGAGGGAACGTTCCTATGGCCCGACGAGGACGTCGGTTCCTCTGAGTTGGGGTGTATATGATAGCCTGGCTTATTAGGCACGATAGACTACTCATATCAATAAGGAATTCCTTCTTTTCCGGGAGCCCATTCAGATAGAACTCCAAAGTTAAGCGTGCTCAGCTTGGAGTAGTTTCAGGATGGGTGACCGACCGGGAAGTTGCTCCCGGGTGCGCACGAGTGAGGACAAAGTGCGCAGAAAAGACTAGTATTGATATGTGGGGCCAGTCTAGATCCCGTCAGGAGTTACAACCACCGGCGAGTGTGTCCGGGGCGTTACAAGTTGCTTCTTGGACTCATCCTTCTTCCTTCGGGATCCCATGCAAGATGACCATCACCTTGGATACCTTTACTATCATTGCCACGCTTAGTTGTCTCGATGCTATCGTTATATGTCGCGCTACCCATCATTATTGTCAGCCCCTCTCCTTGTTGCCATGAAACCTCTAACCTTTGACTCCTTCCCAGCAAACCGTTGTTTGGCTATGTTACTCGTTTGCTCAGCCCCTCTTATGGCGTTGCTAGTTGCAGGTGAAGATGAAGATCGTTCCTTGTTGGAACATGTTGTTGGAATATCACAATATGTCTTATATATATTAACACACCTATATACTTGGCAATGGGTGGAAGGCTTGGCCTTTTGCTCGGTGTTTTGTTCCACTCATGCCACCTTAGGAGCCGATAAACCGGCATTATGTTCCTTGATTTTGCGTTCCTTACACGATTGGGTATATGGGGACCCCTTGACAGTTCATCTTTGAATAAAACTTCGCCAGCAAGGCCCAACATTGGTTTTAATTTGCAACATAACAAAAACTTAATTAATTAATTAATTAATTGCATAGGGAGTTAGCGCTAACCGAGGATTCTTCAAAATATAGGGGGGGCAGTGCTGATGGTGTTGGTCCCAAACTAGAGCCACTTGCGGTGCCACCCAGTTATCCGGGGAACTTCGGTTGCTGTACGTAGTGCTCATCCGAACGTGGCCAGAGACGAGATACGCGCGGCTACTATCAGAATGATCTCAGCAAAAGAGGGATGAAATTGCACGACTTAAAGGCATAAGCTCATACTAGAATGATCTCAAGTATGGTATCTTTGCACGACTCATGTAAAAGAGGGAAGAAATTGCAAAAGAGTAGTTGGCTTACACTCGCCACGTCACACAATGCATTACATAAACAATCATCATCCAAATAACATCAGAGTCCGACTACGGACGAAGATCCAAATGAAAGATACCATAAATAACACAAGCCCGGATCGCCCCTAGTAGGAACCACTACTGATCGTCGAACAACGCCACATACATACGACCACTCTCTTCATCGAGCTCCCAGTGAAGTTCTTGGACCAACTCATGTGTTGTTCTCATCGGTACCTGCATCTGGCATTGTAGTATCTGTGAGCCACGAGGACTCGGCAATCCCATAACCATGTGTATCAAGACTAGCAAAGCTCAAAGGGTAGGAAGAGGTTGAGTGGTGAGGTTGCAGCAGCGGCTAAGCATAATATGGTGGCTAACTTACGAGTACAATAATAAGATGAGCATCTACGCAAACGGTCGCAAACTAGTAGTGATCGCTAAAGATCCTGAACTACCTACGAGTCAAACATAACCCCACCGTGTTCTCTTCTCAAAGTGAAAAGAAACAGTCACGGTTACTCACGCGGTGGTGTGTTTTACTTCGGATCCTCTGTCAAGTTTTCTACAACCGGACATTAACAAATTCCAATCTGCCACATAACCGCGGGCACGACTTTCGAAAGATCATAACCCTGCAGGGGTGTCCCAACTTAGCCCATCACAAGCTCTCACGATCAGCTGAGATAATAATAATTATTACCCCTTATCTTAGGGAAATCTGATCAGGCTCGGCATCTCGGTGCACAAGACATTTCGACAATGGTAAAACAAGTCCATCAGGAGCTCCCGGCGTGCCGACACCCTGATGGTAGCCGCGCGCATCTCGTCTCAGGCCACGTCCGGATGAGCACTACGTACAGCAACCGAAGACCCCATATAACTGGGTGGCACCGCAAGTGGCTCTAGTTTGGGACCAACACCATCAGCACTGGCCCCCCTGCTATGTAGAAGAATACTCGGGGACGCGACCCCCTATGCAATTTAATTAATTAATTAAGTTGTTATTATGAGGCAAATTAAAACCAATATTGGGCCTTGCTGGAGGAGTTTTATTCAAAGACGAAGTGTCAAGGGGTCCCCATATACCCAACCGTGTAAGGAACGCAAAAATCAAGGAACATAATGCCAGTTTATCGGCTCCTAAGGTGGCATGAGTGGAACAAAACACCGAGCAAAAGGCCAAGCCTTCCACCCATGCCCAGTATATAGGTGTGTTAATATAAATAAGAAATATTGTGATATTCCCAAAGCATCAAGTTCCAACATGGAACGATCTTCATCTTCACCTGCAACTAACAATGCTATAAGAGGGGCTGAGCAAGCGGGTAACATAGCCAAACAATGGTTTTCTAGGAAGGTGTCAAAGGTTAGAGATTTCCTGGCAACAAGCAGAGGGGCTGACAATAATGATGGGTAGCGCGACATATAACGATATCATCGAGTCACTAAGCATGGCAACGATAGTAAAGGTATCCAAGGGTATGGTCATCTTGCCTGGGATTCCGCAAGGAAGAAGAACAAGTCCATGAAGTAGTCCAACAAATCCTCACAACTCCGCAACGGAACCGAAACTAAAAAGAGAAGCAACCGGAAAGAAGCAAACAACACGGTAAACACACAAGCATAAACATGGCATACGATGCACATCCAAGTATGATGCATGTCCGGTTAATATATGCATGGCATGGCAAGGTGCACAAGCAATACTACAAGTTAAGTGGAGCTCAATATGCAACGAGTTGCATATTGACGGGACACCACATTATATTTAGTTAGTTGACTCCCGTTTATTTACAAAACAAGATTAAATGTTTGTTAACATGGCAAGAGGTGAAGCATAAGTAAACTAACTATGTTGACAAGTTTAAATGAGGCCGGAACAACAAACAACAATTTCGGAAAACCCCCATGTGCATAATTTGAAATTGGTACTGTTCTGCCTAAAACATATTTTAAAGTTATTAAACATCAAAATTAAATGCACCAAGTTATTCTACACATTTTTATACCCCATTTACATATAAAGTTTATTAAATTTGGAGCTACGGTTATTTAGTTATGAAATAAACCATTTTATCATGACATTTGAGCAAATTTAAACAAACAACATTTTAATTTTTTTTAAACAGGGGTGAAAGAGGCAAATTATTAATCTACACAAAATTCTGAGCATTTTACATATCTAAAGTTTTTGCATATGATGCACGGTTTGTGACTTATTAAATGAATGAAGTGCAAGGGGTTTTCTGTAAAACTGGCAACAACTCGATTAATAGCCAAATTCGCAAAAGGAAAAAAAAGGTACTGGGTCGAAAATGGCAGGCTGGGCTGCTCACATTGGGCCTCTTGGCCTGTCGGTGCAGAGGGAAACTGGGGCTGGGCCTCGGTTGACGCTGGAGGAGGCCCGGGAGGGCGCGGGGGCCGACACAGGCCGCGGCGGTGCTGGTCTTGGCCCTCGTGGGGAGGAGGCCCGCAGAGGCGAGCGGATCGAGTCGGCGCCCGTCGTCCTCCCGATGGAGGATGAGCGGCGGCGGCGGCCGCGTCCGGCTCCGGCGACGGAGCTCGCGGGAGGAGCCGGCGGCGAGCGGAACGGGCCCGGGGCGGCGGGATCTGGTGGCTGCCGACCGGATCTGGCGAAAGGTGTGGCCGGCGGAGACCCTCAAGGCGGCGGCGCTCCACTGCATAGGCGAGGCGGCGGCGGTCAGAGGAGATCGGGAACGCATGGGAAGGTAGGAGCTGAGGCGCGAGGCATAGCATGCCGTCGGGGTCGGGGCGGCGCTCCGGCGAGCCCCTCGCCGGCGATGAGGCTCCGGCGGCGAGGTCGAGGTCAGGAAGGAGGCGGGCGCTCAGATCCCTCCTGGATCGAGCGGGATGCGCGACCGGCGGCGCGCACGGGCTGGACGGGCCCCGCGCGGGCCTGGCAGGCCGCGGGGATGTTGGCGCGGCTAGGGAGGCGGCGTGGCAGCTCGGGATTGGCCCGGGCGACGGCGGCGCTGACGTGCCAGGCTGTGAGTGGCTGGAACACGCGGTGGTTGGACATGTCCGGCGAGGATGGACATGTCCGGCTGCGCGAGGAGGAAGGCTAGGGTTTCATCTGCGAGAAATTTCGGGGGGAGACACATATTTATAGTTAGAGGGAGCTAGGAGTGTCCAAATGAGTAGCGGTTCGCGGCCACACGATCGTGATCGAACGGCCAAGAGCATGGAGGGGTTAGAATGGGCTAGGTGGGCTGTGTGAAAGGGGTGCTGGGCCAAAAGAGAGAAGGCTTCCGGCGGTTAACATGGTTAACCGTTGGGCTATCAAACGAACTCCGAACGCGACGAAACTTGATAGGCGGTCTACCTATGCTACAATAAGACCACACGCCAAGTTTCACCCCAGTCCGAGAACATTTTTCCGCCACTTATAAAATAAATATTCTGAGGTGTCGCGGGCGCGTGTGAGTGTATCTGGGCTCAGAACGGGCAACGGAGAGAACTAGGGAACCCGAACGAATGCAAGTTTTGAAAACATGCTGATGAAATGCACATGATGACAAGGCAAAGTGCAACACGCAAGCAGATGACATGGCAACGACGACGAATAACTGGCTGACACCTGGCGCATCAGTCTCGGGGTGTCACACCTTCATATGCAATGATTTACTTTCCGCTACCACAACTTTAGAATTGCATGTGTAGGAAGATTGCTTGACTCGTGCTAAATTGCTAAAAACTGCCGAAACTTAAAATTGGGAAAAGGCTAAGTTTTTATTTGGTCAAGTAGTCTAATCACCCCCCCCCCCTCTAGACATACTTTCGATCCTACAACTATGAGGCCAGTGACCGTATAATCGCGACATGTATTCTTTTAACACGTCACATACGCAAGCGCTGATATATATACGCGCAAACACTCAACGCTATAAGCGCACACACACACCCTACCCCTATGAGAACCTTTGAGAGAGTGAGCCAGCATATCATCTTGAGATTCTACGAAGTGACCATATATAGGCACCTCATAGTTGTCGAGGAGAACGTCTTCTCCCACTGAACGCACATCGCCAGAAATACTGAAATTAATCCAGGATATATGCGAGCACCAGGATTTTCACCCTCGTCGGCTGGAGATACCACTATCCTCCTAACCATCCAACCACAGGTTGGTTAGCACCACAAAATGTATATGGTGACCGTAATGAGCTTATTATGAAGTCTAGTGACCATATCGTGCTTTCGCTTCAAATACAATGACCGTAAGTGTCGTCAACAAAATACGGAGCACGCATCAAATACAACGACCATCTGTGTCATCAACAAAATACAGAGACGTATGGTGAGCTAGGTATTGTATGATCACCACAAGAATATATACGGTGACCGTAATGAGCATATTGAAGTCCAATGACCGTATAGTGCTTTCACTTGAAATACAGTGGTTGTCACGCGTGAATGTGTCAAGGGCATACTTTTAGAGGGCTGAGAGATAGTTTGTGTACGTACGTGAAAGTCATGTAGAGACAGGGGTGCGGTGGTGACAAAGAGAGACATGCCCTTTGTTTCTCTTTCCCGTGACTAATTTTTTAGGAGAATATATAAACATTCACAATGTGAAACAAATATTATTGGATGCACCATGCAATTAACTTTCATGTATAACTTTGTTCTATTGTATATGCTTATTTTCTTAGTGGCCGATTGTGTGTGGGGTGTGGTGGGCACATCATTGCACATCATTTCTAGTTGTGGTGGGTCGACGTGAGGACTCATGGGTCGGTTTCTATCTTGGGCCACATAGGTTGGACCAAGACGTTTTATACGAAGCCCATGGAGGACTCGACGTACACGACGAAGCTACCAGAGTCGTGGAGGACTCTATACCAACTAACGATAAGCCAACTATATATGATTTGTAACCCTAGCTAGGCCTTGAGTATGTTATATAATCCCGGGGGCTAGTTCGTCGATAGTATACACACACAATGCATGGTATTCATGTGTACTTTGTACACACCCCTATCACAAATATAAAATACGAGGATTAGACTTTTTCCTCAACTGCAAGCGCCCATACTTGGGTAAAACTTTGCCTCTTATTACCATACAGCCTGACATTTAGGGATATCTTACCGAATGTGATGGAATCATATCCGCCAACTAGTAAGAGAGAGGGGGGAGCAATGTGTGCGAGAGAGGCCTAAAGATAATGTGTGTGCGGGAGACACGTAGGGACATGTATGTGCATATAGAGGGCCAGCAAGAGACCGTACGTGTGTATATATGCATGTGAGAGAAATAGTGTTTTTCAACTGAGATTAGTGAAAGGAGTGGTACATAGTAGTAGGAGAGATATAGAGGGGGATATATAGCGAGTGTGTGTGTAAGACACCCCAGGAGAGAGTGTGAGCATGTGTGAGAGAGAAATATATAAAGTGTGTGCCCTTTTGCGTCAGATAGAGAGATATATAGCGCGTGTGTGAGGACGGGCAGAGGCGTAGTGCATCTACACATAAAATAATACACATTAAATGAAAATATAAATTGCTTTTTTGGATGAGATCATGAATTTTGCAATTTGCGTATGAACGAACATTGGTCTATCAGACACACATACTCTATTGATTCGAGCATGTGTATGTGTTTATATCATATTATCGATCCATAGAGAGAGGGAGTGGTTTGAAATCCAGACAATGCATGGCTTTTGCAATTCATATATAAACGTTAATTATTGCACTCCGTGTTGTTAGTGTCAGGCAATTTATACATTTGTCACATACATGGATACATTCCAAATTGCTAGCTGCGATAGAATAGATGTTCAATTCAACATAAAGGTGTGGTTTCGAAGATTCGAATTCATAGGAAGTGCATTCATCTATTTGAATTCAAGATAATGGCATTTGTAAGTCAGATCTAAAAGCGGGCATCAATCTTTGTCATGCGTTTGAACATGCTATAAATTCATACGCATGTCTAACTATTCTTTTGCAACCAAGGAGATTATATCTCGAACCATGCATGAATTGAGCTAAGCTGCATATTTTTTAATATATACTCGTGTAAAATGTATATTCAAATGTGCCCTCTCCATTCCAAAATAATCGTAGTTTTAGGATTTTCAAGAGTCAAGATTTATGAAGTTCGACAAATCCTGAAAGTTCAATTCAAGAGAACTGTAAACGTTAATGCTTCTGCTCCCAAATATTGAACGAGGTGCCAAATAAGCCTCTGCTCGCCCGAAACTGTGCGAGACAAATGTTTGGTGGTAGGAAATTATTGTCCTGACTCTCATCCGTGTAGCCTATCGGCCCAATGTCCAAAGGTCTAAACCGGGGTAGTTTGTAACTTTACCAAGACGCCAGTCTCAACCGCCTCCGAGAAGTATTCATACACCATGGGCGCGTAAACACCTATGTGCGCTCGGCCAAAATCTATCCCGCCCACTATTTGGGACACCTGAGATTACTGTCCTACCCCGACCCGCAATATGTCCGAAATTTTAGATGGGGGGCAAAGTTTGTAACTTTCCCCAAATTTCAAACAAGTGTGTCCCAAATCAAAACATTGTTCCCCCTCCCTCCGTTTCCCCGTTCATACTTCGTGGGCGCCAAAATGCCCTCTCCACCAGCCGCGAAACCCTAGCATCTTCCATCCTCCACCCCATCGCACCCAATCCACCACCGCCCTCCTCCATCACGCCGGAGCTAGTACCCCGACGTCGCCTTCCAAAGCAACCGCAACCGCAACGCCCTCAAGGACTTAGCAGCTGAAGCCGAGGCAGAGCTGCCTCCACGACGCCGACATCGACGTGCGCCGTACCAGAACCACTTCGACCACGCCGTCCTGCGCCTCGTCGCTGCCGCTCCACTGTCGCAACCATCTACCGCACTGGAGTCGTTCCCGCTACGCCGTCGTTCACCGCCTCGGATCTGGTTCCCCGCCGCCGACAGATGGCCACCGAACCATACGCAACAGCTTGGCCATGGGTTCGTCCAAGGCTCCACCGTCCTCCACAACTTCTTGTTTGCAGCGAACCACTGGAAGATCGTTGGAAAAACATAAGGAAGACACAACACTACAGGAAGAAAGAGGTACTCCTCTTCCCTTATTCATGCAAATCTTACGTCTCTGCTCACACATCGTATTCATCCCATGAAAGAAACTAGTTGAGCGCTTCTTACTGCACCTTCTTCGTGATACTAAATGCACAAGGTTTCCTCCCATTTACTATTTCACCTTAGCCAGAGGTCAGTCGCCCGCCTGGATTTCAATTCAAAGTCAGTTGATTTGAAATTAAAAGAAGCAGCACCTTCTTGGGCGCGCGGAGCACCTAGTCCGCCTATTCGTCGGGGAACCGGCACATCGGTGTCTATCATAGGGGTGTGGGGGCGCAGGAGTTGCTTGCGCCCGATCTGGAGGTCGGCAGGGCTTGAAGGGATGGACGGGGGGCGGTGCGAAGCACGGCGGTATGGTGAGGTCGAGGGGAGGGCGGAGGCAGGGGACAGGGCCGATGGTCGCTGGTGTTTTAAGGAAGATCGTCAACACTGACTGGCTGGAGGTAGATTAAGGTCATATGCCCGTTCTTTGTACATCGGACCGTGCAGAAAAAATGTATTGACCTATTAGTTTTTAGTTGACTGTTATTTACATAGGACCACATCTTGTGGTGTGCTGGAGGAGTACCTGCCCTTTGCTCATATTTCAAAATCCTATAATATAATTTTGTGTGCCATACATGTTATAGAGCTATAATATGTCTCCCATCATTTATTTCTCACACACTTGCTATCTGATACTTTTACAGTGTACTACTTGTGCACACACTTCACCCATACTCACACTATTGTTGTTTTATGCATTGGTATTTCAGCCTCTGACGCTCTGTTGATAAATACACAAAAGAAAAGACAGAAGTCACTCCAGTCTAATTTGAGGATAAGAAATAAGCATTTCAGTGTTCTAAAGGGTGTAGTGTCAGCATATGTTGACAGTAAACGTAGCTCTGCAGATGATGATCTCGTTCACCATGAACCAACATCCTAGGTGCTTGCTTTAACTTCGCGTTGTCATATGTGGTTGGATGTTGCATATGGTGTCTAGCTTGTATTGCTTCCAATTTGGTTAAATTGCATTTGCTTACTTTACAGAGTATACCTTTGATAATGACATGCCTTCCTTTTTTGATACATACTACATCCATCTAGTAACCATGTTCTTACATCAAACTAATGCTCTTGTGTATCCCTCATCAATCACTTATGATGAAACAGTCAGGCCAGTGGGTTACTGTGAGACGTGCTACTCCTTTAAAGAGTGTTGTGTCATCCTCCCCACATGATTCTCAAGAAACGGCAAGGCTAGATGAAGATAGTCAACGTAGCTCTGTAGTTGTTGATCGCATTTCCCCTACACCACCATTGCAAGTGTTTGCTCTTACTTGGCAGTGTGATATGTGGTTGCATGTTGCATATGGTGTCTACCTTGTATTGCTTCTAATCAGTGTAAACTGCATCTTCTTAGTTAAACATTATACCTGTGAATATGACATACCTTCCTATTTTTGGTACATACTATGTCTTTCTATTAACCATGTTATTACATCAAACTACTTTTCTTGTGTATCCCGCATCAATCACCTTCAAATTGACAGTGTGATATTTGTTGGATCTTACATATCATTTCAAGCATGTACTGCCTCTAATTAGTTCAAATGCCAGTTATGATGAGACACTTTTTACTTGGTACAGTGATTTTGGTTGGATCTTTAATATGGCGTCTAGCTTACATTGCTTCTAATTTGTTGAAATGCCTTCTGCTAGCGTTTTTTGTACATATTCCATCCTCCTACAATGCGGTTGCCTTACGTAAAAGTTATGTTCATTAGTATCATGTATCAACGTATTTGGAAGAGCGAATTTCATTACTTTTTCTTGTGGGTTTGACTTGACAAGGAAAATCTAAAAGGAAGAACGCACGGGATGATGGTGGTCCTCTGGAGCAACCTAAACAGATGATCTCTGCAGATTCTCCTGTTACTCCTACTGCAGCGCAAGTTCTAAATCTCATCTCCCCTACTCCACAACCCCAGGTGCTTGCTCTAACATGGCAGTGTGATTTATGGTTGCATGTTGCATATGGTGCCTAGCTTGTATTGCTTCTAATTTGTTAAATTGCATCTCCTTAGCTTACACATTATACATGTGAATATGACACACCTTCTTGTTTTTGGTACATACTACATCTGCCTATCACACCATGTTCTTACATCAAACTACTGTTCTTGTGTGTCCTGCATCTATCACTTATGATGAGACAGTCATGCACGTGGGTTAGTATGAGACGCGCTACTCTTATAAAGAGTGCACTTTCATCCTCCCCACATGATTCTCAAGAAACAGCAAGTCTAAATGAAAATATTCAATGTAGCTCTCTAGTTGAAGACCCCATTTCCCCTACACCACCATTACAGGTGCTTGCTCTCACTTCGCAGTGTGATATGTGGTTGCATGTTGCATATGGTGTCTAGCTTGTATTGCTTCTAATTAGGGTAAATTTCATATGCTTAGTTTACATATCATACCTGTGAATATGACATGCCTTACTGTTTTTGGTACATACTTACATCTATCCATTAACCATATTCTTACATGAAACTACCGCTCTTGGTTATCCTGCATCAATCACTTACGATGAGACACCTTTATTCATAGCATATTGCATATGATTTCTAGCATGTTGCGATGTTCACATGTATTGCTTCTAATTTGTTGAAATACCCTTATGAGGCCACCCTTTCAATTTGGGAAAGTGATATTGGTTTCATCTTTCATATGGTGTCTAGCTTGCATTGCTTCTAATTAGTTCAAACACCTTCTGCTTAGTTTACACTTTCCACATCATACATGTCAATATGTCATGTTGTCCTGTTTTTCATACATATTCCATCCTCCTATCATGCGGTTGCCTTACATCAAAGTAGTGTTCATCATTATCATTCATCAATGAGTTCTGAAGAGCAAATTTTATTCATTTTTCTTTTGGGTTTGACTTGACAAGGCAAAATCAAAAAAGAGGAAGGAAAAGAGTAAGGAAGGCAATGATGGTGGTCCTCTGCAGTAACGTAAACGGAGCATCTGTACGGATTCTCCTCGTTCTGCTAATGCATCACAAGTTCCAAGTCGCCGCTCCCCTACTCCACCATCCCAGGTGCTTGCTCTAACTTGGCAGTTTGATATCTGGTTGCATGTTGCATAAGGTGTCCAGCTTTTATTGCTTCTAATTAGTGTAAACTGCATCTACTTAGCTTACACATCATATGTGTGAATATGACACACCTTCCTATTTTTGGTACATACTATATCTGTCTATCACACCATGTTCTTACATGAAACTACTGTTCTTGTGTATCCTGCATCAGTTACTTATGTTGAGACACCTTTAAGTAGGCAGTGTGATATTGGTTGCATCTTGAATATGATTCCTAGCACGTATTGTTTCTAATTTTTTGAACGCCACCTATGACGAGACAGTTCTAACTTGTCAGAGTGGTATTGGTTGCACCTTCCATATGGTGTCTAGCTTGCAATGCTTCTAGTTTGTTGAAGTGCCTTCTGCTTAGTTTCCACATCATAGGTTTGAATATGTCATGACGCCTAGTTTTTCATACATATTCTATCCTCATTTCATGAGTTTGCCTTTCATCAGAGTAGTGTTTGTTAGTATCATGCATGAATGAGTTTTGAAGAGTGAACCTTATTCCTTTTTCTTGTTGGTTTGACTTCACGATGCAAAATCAATAAAGCGAAAGGAAATTTGTAAAGCATCGGATGATGGTGGTCCTTCCGAGCAACTGAAACGAGGGGTCTCTACTGATTCTACTCCGCCATCCTCCCAACAAGATTTGCAAGACAACGCAAGGCTAGACAGTCAACGTAGTTGTGTAGATGACGAACACATCTCCCCTACTTTACCATCAGAGGTGTTTGCTCTAACTTGGCACTCTTTGGTTTGCATGTTGCGTATGATGAATAGATGGTATTGCTTCTAACTTTGATGTATTGCATCTGCTTACTTTAGACATTATACCTGTGAATATGACATATGTTCCTATTTGTAGAACATAATATATCTGATCAGACCATGTTCTTACATCAGACTATTGTTCTTATGTATCCCGCATAAATCACTTATGATGAGACACCTTTAAGTGGCCACTTTGATATTGGTTGCGTCTTGCATATGATTTCTAGCATGTAGTGCTTGTAATTTGTTGAAACGCCTGACATTTTTAACTTGGCAGACTGATATTGGTTGCATCTTTCATATGGCTGCATGCATCGATTGATGCAGAGGCCGGAGGTCAACCTCCTTGTCTAAAAAAAAGGTCTAGCTTGACGTGCTTCTAATTTCTTGAAATGCCTTATGCTTAGTTACCACATCATAAGTCTGAATATGTCACGTCGTCCTATTTTTTGTACATATTCCATCCTCGTACCATGTGTTTGCCTTTCATCCACGTAGTGTTTGTCAGTATCATGCTTGAATGAGTTCTGAAGAGCGATTATTTTTTTATTTTTTATTGATTTGACTTCGCAATGCAAAATCAATACAACTGGAGGAAATTAGTAAGGCAGTGGATGATGGTGGTCCTTCGGAGCAACTCAAACAGAGGGTCTCTACAGATTCTACTCCGCTATCCTCCCAGCAAGATTCACAAGACAACACAAGGCTGGACAGTCAACGTATTTGTGTAGATGATGATCACTTCTCCCCTACTCCGCCATCACAGGTGCTTGCTCTAACTTGGCACTGTTATATGTGGTTGTGTTCCGTATGATATCTAGTTTGTATTGCTCATAATTTTGTTGAATTGCATCTGCGTAGCTTACAACTTATACATGTCAATATGACACGTGTTCCTGTTTCTAGAACATAATAAATATGTCTATCACACCATCTTCTTACATCAAAGTACTATTGTGTATCTTGCAACAATCACTTACCCATAATACACATTTAACTTGGGAGTGTTGTATAGGTTGCATCTTGCATTGTCTTCTAGCTTCTACTGCCTCTAATTTGTTGAAATGGTACTTATGACGAGAGACTTTTTACCTTGTAGAGTGATATTGGTTGCATGTTCATATGGTGCCTAGCCTTCATTTCTTCTATATTTGTTCAAATGCCTTTTGTTAATCTTTTTTATACATATTCCATCCTCCTATCATAGGTGTGAACATGCAATGTTGTCCTTTTCATATATATTCCATCCTCCTATCATGCGCTTGCCTTTCATCAAAGAAGTGTTCGTATTTATCATGCATCAACGATTTATGCAGAGCTAATTTTATTTCCTTCCTTGTGGTTTTGAATTCAGAAGGCAATATCAAAAAAGAGGAAGGAAAAGAGTAAGTTAGGGGATGTTGGTGGTCCTCCAGAGTGACGCAAACGGAGGCTCTCTAGATTTGCCCCTCCTACTGCTACTGCAGTTGAAGTCCCAAGTCCATATGATGAGTTCATCTCACCTACTCCACCATCTCAGGTGCTTGCTCTAAGTGACATTCTTACAATTGGTTTCATGTTGCATATGGTGTCTAGCTTGTATTTCTTCTAATTTGATTAAATTGCACCTGATGAGTCTATACGTTATACATGTGCATATGACATGCCTTTCTGTTTCTAGAATACACTACATCTATCTATCGTACCATGTTCTTACATCAAAGTACTATTGTTGTGTATGTCGCATCAATCACGTATGATTGGATGCTTTTAACTTGGCAGTGTGATATTGGTTGCATGTTGCATTGATTTCTAGGTTGTACTACTTCTAATTTTTTGAAATGCCACTTATGACAAGACACTTTTAACTTGGCAGAGTGATATTGGTTGCATCTTTCATATGGTGTCTAGCTTGCATTGCGTCTAATTTCTTGAAAATCCGTCTGCTTAGTTTACACATCGTAGGTGTGAATATGTCAGTCTGTCCTGTTTTTCTTACATATTCTATCCTCCTCATACGGTTGTCTTACATCAAAGTATTACTTGTCTATATCATGCATTAATGAGTTCTGAAGAGCGAATTTTATTCTTTTGTGTTGTGGGTACGACTTGACATGGCAAAGTCGAAAAAGAGCAAGAAAAATAATATAGTAGGGAATGGTGTTACTCGCGGGGTGCAACGGAAAAGGATCTTCCCTGAAGATTCTACTGGTACTTGTAGTGCTTAGAATGTCCAAGTCCACCGGCTAAATCTACAAACATAGTATCCCCTGCTCCACCAGCTGCAACACCTCCTTCAACTGTACCGACATCTCAACGAGTTACTAGTTCGTTTGCTCCTCAAGTGGCATGTTCCCAAGCTTCCTTCACACCTAACACTACTTCTGAAGCACTGCTGACAGTACAGGACTTGGCAAGATCATCTGAACCTCATGAGCATCACCACCAAGACGGTACCTGGCCGAGTCAAGTTGCAGTTGCTTGCTCCTTTTCCTTTATATGTACTCTCACAGTTTGATGTGCACTAACACTTTCCATCTTCGTTGTTGAACTAGCACCACAATGCAAGAGGAAACAAACATCAGGGATAATGCTTGACAGATTAACAAATCTAAAGGAGTAAGAATGGATATCCATTTTGAGGAAGGTTTAAAAAAGCCCCGTGATGCTACATAGTCAGTTAAGTTAGTATCACAGGCAGCCGTTGTCGTTAGGTGTCATGGACGTATCCTCCCAACGTGGATCCAGTATAGGAATGTGAAAGACGATACCCAGTTTAACACCTTCCTTGACCATTTATCCGTATGTAATGTTATTCATCGCAATTTGTAATATTTTATTGCTCTGTCTCATACTTTCTAGCTTCCTCCTAATGAGACTCCCATTCTTTTTTCAACAGATGAGGTTCAAGTTGGATCCAAAAGATGATGCAACTAAACAAGCATGCACTCATGTTTTT
Source organism: Secale cereale (assembly GCA_902687465.1). Lineage (NCBI taxonomy): Eukaryota > Viridiplantae > Streptophyta > Magnoliopsida > Poales > Poaceae > Secale > Secale cereale. The sequence goes on along the minus strand of LR738710.1, from coordinate 615,573,646 downwards.
AAGTCTGCTATGTGATAGTATCGGTATCACATTAGAAAAACTCACTTTGAAGGCAAGGCTAACAATGAAATTTACCAAACATCTCTAGTGCAATATATTACGGATGAAGACTGGACAGCCTTTGTTAAACATTGGTCCGATCCAAAGTATCAGGTAGGGTATATGTATGTGATGAGATCACATATTGAACTCGTATTTACGTATGTGCCTTACAAGTCTATCTTCTTCTAGGCTAACTATTTGAAGAACAAGACTAACTGTTCTAAAGTGAAATTCCAACAGACAACAGGATCTCGTAGCTATATTGCACACTGCGAGGCTCTTGTAAATAGCTGCTTTTTCCTTATTTTTGTTGTGTCATATTATCGTATCTATATTGACTTGTTCCAAATACAGAGGAAATCCCGTGCGACCAAAAAGAACCTGAACCGAATGCAGTGCAAATATTCAAGGATTGTCACACCAGGAAGACGAAGGGCATGAGCCCACCAGTTCAAGCCGATGTTGTAAGTCCTTACTCCTCATGCCTTTGAACTGCTTGTTATTGTGACGTGTTCATTTAACTGCTTGGTTTGCAACCAATGTCAGTTACTCTGTTCACTTTTCTACACAGTTGTCTTAACGTATCATTTCACCTTACACGGTTTAAAAGACGGGAAGGATATTCCTTTGGTCTTGATCAGTAATCTAGTTGTGATGTTCATGTGCCCACACAATGATACAATAGCAAGTTTGTTTGATATCGGTTTGCCCGTGATATGAATGATGACATAATATGTTCATCCTACTTTAAACATGTCTCCTTTATCCTTAGATATCAATGAATGTGAGGAAATAGACAATACAGTCGGCATGCTACATGGGCATATGTTCCGAAAGTGATTTTATCACTACAGTACATGCTAATATATTACAGCAGCTCACCAAAATAAGTTATGTATAAACGTGAAACCTATTTTGTTTGTTTTTGTCTCATTAGTAACTTATCTGGTACACTAATCTATAAAATCAAACTTTCAACAAGTTATGGAACAAATGATTGAACAGCCACAACCACCTGAAGGTGACGATGCTACCACAGGCACAATGTCACCTCTTTCTGCAGTGCGTTAGTATCTCTCCGCTAACAGTGCAAAAAGCACCTTCCTGCGTAATTCTGGCTTGGTTGTCAAGGTAACCTCGTCCAAATTGCCTAATGAACAAAATCTTCCGGCTAGACAAAGTGATATATTTGTGCTCCATACACAAGTCCAATCCCTAGTGGATGCTGTTTTTGAAACAAGAATAGTGGTTGACAAATGTCGTCAAGATATGAATGGTTTTGAAACTAGACTATTAGGCACTTGCTTCGTTGTTCAAGAGCAATGGCAGAAAAATGGGGAAGGTCATGATGCTCCATCAGATTCTACAGCCTGAAACATTAGCTCTCAGGTCAAATGATTTGTGGTTCTATACATCTGATGGTGCAAGGATTGTAAACTTTTATGCCAACAGGCCTTTTGTTCTATGTCTGTAATTTATTTTGTCGTGATACATCATCTATCATGCTGCCAAAGACCATAGAAATTATTATGCTATTTTTGTATAGTGTAAGTTTATCTTAGTAATGTATTCGGCATCATCGATCTCATTTTGACTGAAATTCAAATTCCGCAAAAAAATATGGGTCGTAATCGGCACGTAGCCAACTTAAAATATCTGGGCCTAAATCAGTATAAGCTTTGTTATTTTTGATAGGCATGTGCCTGCAGTGGGCCGTTAACAGGCCTAACATAATTTGGGCTAACAACAGGCCCTTAACATGTGTAAATATCTCGCAGGCCTAATATGGCCCATAAATAAGAAGGGCCTTTAGTAGGCCGAAAGTCAGATTGGACCGTAATTGGGCCAGATTATGCGCATGACTTTCAAGAGGCCGAAAGATGATTGGGCCAGATTAGGCCCATGCATCTCAACTCCTGCTAGCCCATTTGCAATTCGGATCATTCACGGGCCAAAAGTTAGACGGGCCGCAAACGCGCTAACCTACTAGACGGGCCTTTAATAGGCCGGAAGAGTGGTCGGGATTCATTTGTATGAGTGAGTATATGGGCCTTTACTAGGTATGATGTGACGTTAGGCCTCATATGGCCCATGGGCTTCATTGGAAAAGCATAACAGGCTGGAAGTGGGACAAATCTGCAATGGGTCGCTGACAGGCTGAATGTCAGACCTGGACGAATATGGCCCAATTTCATCCCAGTCTTTTATGGGCTGAAAGTTTCATTGGGCAATAAATGGGCCCAAATGTAGCAGGACCTTTAATAGGATGGAAACACACTAGGCTGTAATTCGGCCCAAGTACTTAGCAGACTGTTGACGGGCCAGAACACACCATGGGCTACAATGATGCGAAATCTAAAACGGGCCATGGACGGGCCAATTTGACACTATTCCCACGTGCGTTAACTGCGAATGGGCCTTCTGCAAGCAGGTTGTTAATGGGCCAGCCTAAGATATTTGGCTGGGCCGGCCTTTCTAGAACAGAATAGGTCAATTTCGGGTCGGGCCACGTGTCGATGTATCATAGGCGCCTGCTATCCATTGGTCGGTTGACATCTATCCGCACGAGGAGGTGACACGTGGTCCCTTCGGCCAATGAGAATTTTACACATGGAAAATCCCTATTGGTCCTTGCTGTTAATGGGTTATCGGATCCAAAACCGGACCCGATAGGGTTAACGGTGTGTCGTTACGGTGGATGCCACGTGTCGGTTACCCTTAACGAAAACACTTCCATGACGCACTATTTATCATCATGGAAGTGGACAGTTTCGTGATGATAATTTTGGTATTGTCATGTAACACTTCTACGATAGCACAGGTATGAATATCTAGATTCTATAATAAAATTGTCATGGATGTACATGCATGACAGAAAATGTGACCTACTGTGACAAACACGTATTATCACGGAAGTGGTTTTTTTGTAGTGTACCCAAGAAAGATAAGTCCTGGTGGCTCTACGTTGACTTCAAGACCTCAACAAAGCTTGCCCTAAAGACACATTCCCTCTTCCGAGGATAGAACAGATCATTGACGCCACCGCTGGACATGACTCGCTATGCTTCCTTGACGCATACTCTGGATACCATCAGATTAAGATGAAGGAGTCCGATCAGGCAACAACGGCATTCATCACCCCCTACGGCCCCTTCTGCTTCAACACCATGCCGTTCGGATCAAAAAATGCAGGAGCCACATACCAACGCATGATTCAAACATGCCTTGAATTTTTTTTGGAAAAACAGTCGAGGCATACGTGGACAATGTGATTGTTAAAACCAAAAACATCAACCAACTAATCACAACCTCCCCCAAACCTTCGACAACCTACGGGCCTATGACATACGGCTCAGCCCGGAGAAATATGTCTTTGGAGTACCTGCCGGAAAGATATTGGGATTCATAGTTTCCCATAGAGGAATCGAAGCCAATCCGGCCAAAATTAGAGCGCTGTCTCACCTCACAATACCAATAGAGCTTAAGCATGTCCAGAAGTTGGCAAGATGCATGGCCACCTTGAGTCGCTTCATATCCTGACTCGGAGAGAAAGCATTGCCACTCTACAAACTGTTCAAGAAAACTAAGAACTTCCAGTGGACAGATGAAGCAACCACGACACTCGAAGAGATTAAAACACGCCTCGCCGGCAAACCTATGCTACTATACATTTCGGCCACCAATCAGGGAGTCAGCGCGGTGCTCGTCGTAGAGCGGGAATCCGAGGGCCACAAGCTTCAAGTCCAAAAGCCAGTCTATTACATGTCTGAAGTGCTTACGCCATGCAAATCACGATACCCGCACTATCAAAAGATAGCATATACGGTTTTCATGGCATCTCAAAAGCTACGACACTACTTCCAGGAATGTTCGATCACACTAGCATCAGAAGTCCCCTTGAATGACATAATTAACAACAGGGACGCCACTGGCCGCATAGCCAAATGGGCCATTGAGCTCCTTCCTTTTGAAATAACATAAAAGCCGCGTCGAGCTATCAAATCTCATGTGCTAGCTGACTTTATAGCCTAGTGGACCGAGGCCGAACTACCGAGGGAATACTCCACATACTCGCACTGGACAATGTACTTCGACGTTCCAAGATGCTGGCTGGACTAGGGGCTGGTGTCATCCTCATCTCCCCCACAGGCGACATAGTTCAGTATGTCCTCCAAATAATGTACGTGGACTCGAAGAACGCAGTTGAGTATGAAGCATTACTACATGGTCTTCGCATGGCCACATCCCTGGGAGTATGACGCCTCGAGGTTAGGGGAGACTCAAATTTAGCGATCTCTCGGGTAAACGGCGAATTCGACGCCAAAGACCGCAAGATGGCGGTGTACAGAAACATGATCCTCTAGACATCTGCTCGATTCGAGGGCCTAGAATTTCACCATTTCGCTAGAAACAACAATCAAGCAACCGACGTCCTTGCTCGCATGGGCTCCAAACGCGACGCGGTTCCTAGGAACACCTTCCTCGAATGGCTCTTTAAGCCCTCCGTGGTATGGCAGGGCGACGCCTCTTGCGCACCACTTGATGAGCCCACTCACTATGCCTTTCCCGAAAATGAACAAGACGATCAGGTCATTGGCGGCTCTACACTCGACGAAACACCCTCCGCACATGAGGTAATGGCCGTCAACCCGCCCTAGACAGAACCCTTGCTTTCCTACATCACACAACATCAGCTTCCGGAGGAGAAAACTGAATCTCGGCGCATAGTCTGCCGCTCTAAAGGATCCAAGGTCCATAAAGGTGAACTCTATAAGAAGAGTACCACAGGAATACTACAAAGGTGCATTGTAATGCCCAGGATGGGACTATACCTCCTACGTGTCGAGGCACGACTTAAAGGTATAAGCCATTCTGGAATGATCTCAAGTTTGGTATCTTTGCACGACTCATGTAAAAATAGGGATGAAATTGCAAAATGATAGTTGGCTTACACTCGCCACATCACACAATACATTACATAAGCAATCATCATCCAAATAACATCACAACCCGACTACGGGCGAAGATCCAAATGAAAGATAACAAAAACATAAAGCCACAGGTCCGAATCGCCCCTAGTAGAAACCACTACTGATCGTCGAAACACGTCACATACATACGGCCAAACTCTTCATCGAGCTCCCAGTGAAGTACTTGAACCAGCTCCTGCATCATTCTCGGCTGAACCTGCATCTGGTGTTGTAGTATCTGTGACCCACGAGGACTCAGCAATCCCATAACCATGGGTATCAAGACTAGCAAAGCTTTATGGGTAGGAAGAGGTAAAGTGATGAGGTTGCAGCAGCGGCTAAGCACAATATGGTGGCTAGCTTACGAGTACAAGAATAAGATGAGCATCTACGCAAACGATCGCAAACTAGTAGTGATCGCTAAAGATCCTGAACTACCTACGAGTCAAACATAACCCCACCGTGTTCTCTTCTCAAAGTGAAAAGAGACAGTCACGGTTACTCACACAGTTGTGTGTTTTACTTCGGATCCTCTGTCAAGTTTTCTACAACCGGACATTAACAAATTCCAATCTGCCACATAACCGTGGGCACGGCTTTCGAAAGTTCATAACCCTGCAGGGGTGTCCCAACTTAGCCCATCACAAGCTCTCACGATCAACTAAAGTGATAAATATAATATCATCACCCCTTATCTTAGGGAAATCCGATCAGGCTCGGCATCCCGGTGCACAAGACATTTCGACAATGGTAAAACAAGTCCAGCAAGACCTCCCGGCGTGCCAACACCCTGATAGTAGCCGCGCGTATCTCGTCTCAGGCCACGTCCGGATGAGCGAAGCGTACAGGAGCCAGATACCCCAAGTTGCCAAGGGGCGGTCCCACACAGTGCTCTATTTGGGACCAACACAACAGCACTGGCCCCCCCTGCTATGTAGAAAAGAATCTCCAAGGAGCGTCCCCCTTATGCAAATTAATTAGTTAATTAAGTTGTTATTATGAGGCAAATTAAAACCAATGTTGGGCCTTGCTGGAGGAGTTTTATTCAAAGACGAAGTGTCAAGGGGTCCCCATATACCCAACCGTGTAAGGAACGCAAAATCAAGGAACATAATGCCGGTTTATCGGCGCCTAAGGCGGCATGAGTGGAACAAAACGCCGAGCAAAAGGCCAAGCCTTCCACCCATGCCCAGTATATAGGTGTGTTAATAATAATAATAGATATTGTAATATTCCAACAACAAGTTCCCACCAGGAACGATCTTCATCTTCACCTGCAACTAACAACGCTATAAGAGGGGCTGAGCAAGCGGGTAACATAGCGAAACAATGTTTTTCGCTAGGAAGGTGTCAAAGGTTAGAGGTTTCATGGCAACAAGAAGAGGGGCTGACAATAAAGATGGGTAGCGCGACATATAACGATAGCATCGAGACACTAAGCATGGCAATGATAGTAAGGGTATCCAAGGGTATGATCATCTTGCCTGGGATTCCGCAAGGGAGAAGAACGGATCCATGAAGAAGACGAAGAAGAAGCCTTGAAGAAGAACCACGGGTAGACGAACGAATCCTCACGAATGCAACGGAACAAGCACTAACGAGAAGAAGCAAGAAATACGGTAAACACACAACACGAGACACGACAATATGCTCAACCAAGTATGATGCAAGACAGTTCTATATAGGATGCACCACAAGTCCATACAGGAAGCAAAACATGGCAAGGTAGGAAGCACAGGAGAACAACACAAGTCTACATGATGCAATATATGGCAAGGTATGATGCATGACAATTCTATACAGGAAACAATACATGGCAAGGTAGGAAGCACAGAAAAACAACACAAGCAACATGACAATATGCTCAACCAAGTAGGATGCAAGACAAGTCTATATATGATGCTAAACATGGCAAGGCAGGAAGCACTCAAAAACAACACAAGTCAACAAGTTTAAATGAGGCCGGAAACTACAACAACAATTCCGGAAAAATCCCCATATGCATGTTTAGCAATTTTAAGCAAACAATAATTCACACATTTTAATGTTGTTTACATGATGCGGATGACATGATCAAGTTTATGCATTTTTTAGCAAAAGTTAACATAAGGGATATGAAGCATTTGTCACCGTGGTGGAAAGGGGTGCCACGGCGACGATAACCGAAAATGGTGCCGCAACAACATTTCGGTACCGGTAACTCATTGAGAGACCGGTGCAAAAGATGACAGAGAGCGTGTCATGGAAGAAGAAAGGTGGGGTGATCCCGTCACCGGGTTCCCACGGGTCACCACCAAGGCAAACGAGGGCACAACGGACACGATGCAAACATGTACTTCATCTCATACAACACATGCAGTCCACGGGTCATCGTCTCGAGGTTATACCTTCGGAACGTTCGTTTTGGGGAGGATCGAGATCGTACAGGAAGTAGTGGTACTCGCGGGTCGTGGTACACGTTTTGTAGCCGTTCACGTTATCGTGTCATGGTACTTGGCGCATCCACGGGTCTCCGAGGTCGACGATAGAGGATGTAGGCGTTCTCATTTCATCTCGGAGAGGTACTTGTCGCGTCGTAGTGGTACTTGTCGTCTTGGCGATTCCACGGCGGCGGTAGACGTACACGTTTTGTAGCCGTTCATGTTTCCGTAGAGGTACTTGTCGCGGCATCGGACATAGTGGTACTTGACGCGTTCGTTCATGGTTCTTCATGCGTCGTGGTACTTGGAGTCTCCAAACTTGTCGTTCTCGGAGGTCTTGGTGCTCACAAACTTGTGTACTTGGCGTAGTCCACGACAACCGTACAAGAAGGCGAGGGCATCGCCGGTGGGAGCAGCAGCGAGCTTAGCAGGGCTCGTGCGCCGACGGGGAGAAGCGGGAGGCAGCGGCACTCTGCTAGACGAGCAAGATGAGCAGTCCAGCTTGATGGAGAGGAGCTGCGGGCGACAAACTTGGCGGGTGCGAGGAAGATCGGCGGGGACGCGGTCGAGGAGGAGGCGCACAGCTGCGGGGCAGGCGAGTTCGCGGCCGCCGGCGAGCTCGGCGAGGCCGAGGCGGCGAGGCGCCTGGACGAAGGGAAGGCGCAGGTGAGGCAACGCGGTGGCGGCCTAGTGAAAGGGGCACGACGACATGAGCTCTAGAGGAGGCGAAGCTCCTGGTGGCCGCCGGCGATCCGACGCTGTGAGGGCCCGGGCTTGAGGAGGACGGAGACATCTGCGGACAACGGGAAGGAAGGAGGTCGAGCGGGGCGAGGCAACGCCGCAGAGGAGGTTGGCGCTCCGGGAGGAGGCAGGGGAGGCCGAAGGCGCAACGCTGTGGGGCTCGTGGCGCCCGCGACGAAGGTGGAGAGGCGGAGGAGGGTCGGCTCGAGGGAGAGATGGATCGGGATCGAGGGAAGAAGTGGGACGAGCGAGGGGATCGGGGAACGGGTGTGGCGGCGCTGCACGAGAACGAGAGGGAGAGGGACAAGGGGATCCAGATGCGGCTAGGGTTAGGACTAGGAGGGGCGGCTGGGCCTTAGGGAGGCCGCGGTGGCCTGGTGGCTTGGGCCAGATGGGCCAGACGGGTTAACGGAGAAGAAGATGGAAAGAACAGAAAAAAGGATTCTCCCTTTTTTACAAAAAAAGAAAAGAGAAGAAAGGAAGGGTTAAAGGAAGGATTTGGGCAAGGGGATTATTTTTCTTGGACTCGCAAAAATGCCCACGGTCCATGAAAAATAGGAGAGGCATGAACGCAAGAGTTAAATTCAAACTCATTTGAATTTAATTCAAATGGTTTGAACTAGGACATGGCTTAGAAAGTGTCCAAAAATGTTGAGGTTTTTGGAGGAACCTCGATAAACAGGAAAAGAATTATAGAGAAGGTTTTGACGGTGAAACTTGAAGCAAAAGATGTCTAGAGAATAATTGCAAGTGTGTTACGGTGATCCCAAACTAATGGGATATTTTATTGTAGCTCCTTAATAATATTAGGAGACTTTGTATCGGTTATAAAGGGAAATCACCATGTGAATATCCCTCGATTTAAATGGATCGAAGATCCATACGATTTATTTAGTTGAGTTGCAGAAATTAAAGACATGATGGCATGATGACATGATGCAATGCAAAATAAATAACACAAGCACAAACAAAACACACGGGAGAACCCGGAACATCTGGAATCTTCTGGGACGTCGGTCTTCCGGCGTCACATGCATCCCCGGAGAAGAGGGGCAGCAGCTTCTAGCAGAGATACACGTAGGCATGGGCGGACACCACGCGGCATCTCGAGCTTTGGTCAGCAAAGCTTTTCGAGCGGGTTTTTTCTGGCCTACTGCCCGCGAGGACGCCCGGACACTAGTCCAACACTGCGTCGGATGCCAGTTGTTTGCATATCAAAGCCACATGCCTCCCAAAACACTTCGGAAGTAACCAATAACTTGGCCTTTTGCGGTCTGGGGGCTCGACATGGTCGGGCCACTCCAAGGGGGAAAGAAGAAAAATAAATACCCGCTGGTCATGGTTGATAAATTCACCAAGTGGATTGAGGCAAGGCCCGTCACTTCGGCAGAATCCGGACCGGTTGTCAACTTCCTATCCGATGTCGTACACCGTTATGGTGTCCCCCATAGCATGATTACCGATAATGGTACCAACTTCACCGCCCAGGAAGTTAAAGACTGGTATGGTAAAATGGGCATTAAACTCGATTACGCCTGGGTATACCACCCACAAACCAATGGACAAGGCGAACGAGCCAACAGACTCATCATGAGCGGCATTAAGCCTCTAAGTTCGATCCCTCGAACAATCAGACTGCCATTGGTTCGAGGAACTCGATTCCGTACTATGGGGACTGTGCACCACTCCCAACCGATCAATTGGATACACACCATTTTTTATGGTGTGCGGTGCGGAGCCAGTCCTCCCATGCGATCTTATCCACGACGCACCTCGAGTGCGCAAGTATGAAGAAAAGGAAACCGAGCTAGATTGGCAGGTTGACTCGGACGCTCTTGAAGGAGAATGGGATATAGCTCGGGCTTGATCCGCGCTATTTTAGCAGCAAGCGCGGCGCTACCAAAGCTGCAAAGTACGGGCGAAGACATACAATGTGGGCGACCTCATCCTCCGGGTCTGATAAGCAGAAGCATAATCTCTCGCCCAAATAGGAAAGGCCCATACATCATTTATGAAGAACTTACAGGAGGAGCATATCGCCTTCGCCGCCCGTCCAATGATGGCCTCGAACCAAACCCATGGAACGCAGCTAGGCTCCGACGTTTTTACACTTGAGCTCTCCGCAACCATCCGCACACATCCTCGCCCCTTTTTCGCTTCCCTTTTTTCTTTATTTCAATTTTTACATAGCGAATGTTTGGCTAAACCGAACTATACCAAACCCATATTATGTACATCATTAAATGTAACACCCTACTTTGCATGGGGGCTCCCTTAGAGGAGCCAAGCAATATAATATAACTCGCAATCGCCTCGATTGCAGCCTTCTCATATCTTTCAAGCTAACATATGCACTTATTTGACTTAAGATCTTTACAAAACTGGGTTACCTGGCTCCTGTGTTTACCACTACGTTCCCAATTATTCGGCTAGGGAGTAAAGGGAGACCTATGCGATTGTTACGACCAGGTTATCCGGGACCGTACCTCAGACGGGTTAAGCCAAAAGCTAGCGTTCTTATAGAAAACAATAAGTCAGCCAAAGGGAAGTGAATACGGCCTCGCGCTTACCACCATGGATTTTTCGCAACCATTGGTTTTCGTTTGATCTCACAGATCCGGACTATATCCTACCCGAAGAAAGGGACCCTTGAAGGAACTATTTTCATCGAAAGATGTTGCTTACGTCAAATAGTAATATAACATAACTCTCCACACAAGTTTCATCTGTTCGAGCCAGATGACCGGATTGCCTGCCTCCCGGAGAATTGTTTCTCAAAGCATATAATACAGAGCACTTCTCAATCATTGGCCAGGGAGGTAGAAGCTAATGGTCGGCTAAGACAACATTCTTTTAATATAAAAATAAGAACACGGATCGGGCCCGGTCAATGTAAAGTACATACATACATAGAATTGACTAAACTACTCATTCTCGACATTGTCTATCAATTGTTCTAAGGCACAATCCTTCTACGAATAACGAGCGGCTTGCATTACTTCCTCATACACCAAGCTTAGTGGGATCTCTTGACCGTCAGGGCGTATGGGACCAACCCGTGCCATATGCACCGGGTCTAGCTTGGTGAAGCGGGTCTTTACCATCGCCCACGCCTCGCGTGCTCCTTCTCGGCAAACTGAGATCTTCCACAACTCAAACCTTCACCGAGCCCCTTTAAAGCGGCTAGCTAGTTCGGCCAAATTGTCCGGCGGCGTGTCCGACGGCCATAATGCCTTTGCCATGCTCTTCATGGCTTTCCAGGCTCTTTCATAGGTGGCCGATAGTTCCTTTAGAAGGTTCCCATCATAAATGCCCGCCTCTTCCTTAGACCGCCCAGCTAGGAGACCTAACAAGCAGGTGTCTCTCGTCATCACCAATAGCATCAATGACATATGTCAAACAGCACGGTACTGTTAAATACTTACTGAATATGCCACATTTCAACTTTTGGTTTTCACCCGCGGTTTGGGACAGCTGAGCTCGCAAGCTTTTAATTTCCTCGGCTTGCCGCTGATTTTCGGCCTTGAGCTCGTTTTTCTCCTCACGACTTTGAGTCAACACTCATTTGCCAACTTCTAGCTCCTTCTGCAATTCGTGTGCGGTCTATGTGGTTGCATGCAGAACACGGTGTTAATACATACATACAGCATACATCCTTTTCGAGGAAAAAAATCCTATATACCACACAAGTCAGTGGTGGCTTTTCGAGCCGCATCCAGTTCGGCCTTGTCTTCAACCAATTGTGCCCAGCTCGCCTCAAGGTCCTCAGTCAGCTTTTTGCTCTGCTCTCTCGCGGCCTGCATATAACATATCATTAGTAAGCCTTAACCCCGTCTTCCCGCCCAAATTAAGGCTTGGGGCTGGTAGGTTAGGGAACGTGATCAACTTTTAAGCTACTTTCATTACACACGTGTGCTCTGGTGATAAAAAGTCCGGCGATCCCTTCAAGACCCGTTCGGGCCGCTCCAAGATATGCGTCCACCAAATTAAAGGCATTAAAATCTTGATTGGTAAAGGTGACATGGCGTAGTGCCTCCTTCCGGCGGCGATGATACATTACGCTCTTGACTTCAGAGTTGGTAACCGAACATCATCGGAATCTACTGGAGGAGGGATGTCGGTCGTCTGTCCAGGAGAAGCTTTGGCCCGTGCCGGAGACCTGGGGTCGGAGTTGTGGTTCAGTGCACCCGGAGAATCTTCGGATCGGTGCAGGGGCGTCCTTCTTGTGCAAGAAAGTTAAACGAAGTTTTACGTAAAAGGGGTGTTAAGAGTGGCCATCGCTGCAATTCCACTGAGCGTCACCTCTGGGTCGAGGAGACACGCACTTCTGCTTCAGCGGAAGCCTTCCTCTTTGATATCCTGTTGGGAGCTGGAGCCCAAGCAATCTGAACTTCTCCCTGGCCGGATTAACGCGTAGAACGGCGACCCTTGGGAGTAGAAGTCAGCACGCTCGGAATAGCACGTGATGTGCGTCATCTTCGGGAGGGGGTCTTCTTATAACTTACTCTGGAAGAAGGAAGAGTCCCAGGATGGTCAGCTATCACAACAACCTTGGCGCGATCAAGGCCCTCCTGATAAAATACCCCGTCTTCAAAAACGATTGACATCTTTGGGTCATCATGATACCCTGGATCGTCATCATGTGAATGATCCTCTGGTTGAGGAGGAGGACATATAATGAATTCAACTTGACACCTCCAGCCCTGTTCAAACATAACTAGTTAGAACCGAGGCATAATCTGGATACTTGAGTCTATAGGTTATGGCTTACCTAGTCCGTCGGATTATATCCAGAGCACCCTTCTCGGATGCTCATTCGCGCGAAGTTTGCTTCCTCTCCCTTGAAGAGGTCGGCCAATATCTTGGCCAGGGCAGCCTTATTGTCCGGTCCATGGCGCTGGTAGCGGGTCATGTCATTGGTACCATTATAGCACCATAGGGGATGCCCCTTTGCTGGAGAGGTTGCACGCATCGGGTGATCGCAATGTCCATTACCTCGATCATGGTCAGCAGCCGTACTTTGGCTGCCAATGTGCACACTTCTTCACTATCCTTATGGGAAGGGCCTATGGGCCACCAGTTGAACCACTTTATTGGTGGATCATTTGAGCATTCGGGTAACCCTTGCTGGACTGGATCAGTAAGAGGAACGTCTTCAATATAAAACCATTTCGAGGTCCACTCCTCGGGATCATCCCGATGGGTGCCGATTAAATACCCAGTACCAGCTATTCGCCATACTTCGGCACCACCCACCTCGAATATAGACGCCCCTCGGAGGCGCGGGACAAGGCAGAAATACTTCCTCCACAAATCAAAATGGGCCTCGCAGCTCAAAAATATCTCGCATAAGGCCACGAAGCCTGAAATATGCAGTATGGACCCTGAGGTAAGGTTGTGGAGTTGGATCCCGTAGAACTCTAGCATGCCCCCTAGAAAGGGGTGGATAGGAAAGCCCAAACCTCTTAAAACGAAAGGCACAAGGCATACTCTCTCCTCCTTGCTTGGAGCAGGGGAGCTCTCGGCAAGGGCGTGTCCGTCGATGGAGATGAGGCCTGCGCGAACGATGACCAGGTCTGTTGGTGGGAGGATGCACTGTGTCTGCAAGCGCTTCAGTTGAAGATATGAAACCGAGCAGCTCGACCAATCACCTGGAAGAGGGCCATGCGGGCGCAAGGATGAACCTGGAAGGTCAGCCATGGCGCTGGGGATTGTTTTGGTGCTATCATCCGTGCCCCTTGATCTATAAATAGGCGTTTGGCTTTGAAGGTGGAGAGACGGGCTGTCGAAAAGATGGCATTGGGCCACCCGCCTTCTGAAAAGGTATGTAAGGCCCTTCCCCCCAGGAACGGCATTAAAATCCTGAAGGTCCCACCTTGATCTTGTGATGCCTTCGAGGCCTGGCGGTTTGAAATTATGCGAACTCGAGTACATAGTTCGGGTGCCAGACATTGATCGGCGGTGTTTGATCAACCCCGGGTTGAATCAAAAGAGCTCACCTTGCAAGCCGAATACAGTTAACAGAGAGGATGCCAGACACAAGCTTTGGCGTTGAAGGCAAGTTCAGGGGCTACTGAGGGAGTTGTAGACTAAGGGGTCATCGGGGTGACGGCCCTTTATACACGGTCCGGACTGGTGGAGTCGTATTATAACAAGAGTTCTATGAAGCTGTGGTGTGCCCTCCAAGTCAAGAAGGTGCGGGATCTCTTTTATTCCTTATTGTAATCTATCTTTGGTAACCCTAGCCCTATCAGTGTCTATATAAACCGAGGGTTGTAGTCATTAGAGGGGACCTACCTTCATCCCCCATAGCCTAGGGTTAGCTCATACTGATCTCGAGGTAAATCCACTATGCAAACCACGATATACAATTAATACAATCAAGCAGGACGTAGAGTTTTACCTCTTCGAGAGGGTCCGAACCTAGGTAAACACTGTGTTCGTCGTCCCTTATTACCATCAATCCTAGATTCACAGCTGGGGACCCCCTACCCCGAGGTCCGCCGGTTTTGACACCGACACTGTGCCTTCCTCTTCTGCATTGTTGGCGGAGGGCATCTTGGTGGATTCCAGGTTGTTGGGTGGTGTTGGTGATACTACCAGTGAAAGCCGGGCTTCGGTTGCGGTCGAAGGCAACGACTGCAGTGCTTTGCACCGTCCCCTTGTTGAAGGCGTCGTGTTGCTGTGCTCGCCTCCTTGCATGTGATGCTCCAGAGGAAACTTCGACCCGGGTCTCCTGGGTCAGACGATGGTGGCGCTCAACGTCACATTCCCTCATGAGGGCCTCGTCTTGGAGCTTGGCTTGGCTACACATACCAGTGGTTGGAGGTGGTGTCGTTGATGTTTGTGGGGTGGCGGCTCCGTGGTGGTGGTGCAGCCAGCTCAGGGTCGTTTGTGCTCTTCTTCGGTGGTGTTCGCGCTGAGTGCTTCTTGGTGTGTCTCTGCTAGTGCGGTGCCCAGTGATTACACCGGTGGCACACAGGTGTCGTGACGTCGTCTTGGCCTCGTATGACCTTTCGAATGTGTCCCCCAACACATGTGGTGTCGCGGCGTTGTGCAGTTTCGGATGTGCGGCGCCTTTCGATTGCGTCGACGGTGCAGTGTCGTGGTTTGGTCTGCTAGGCGATGCCCTTCAACTATGTTGGTGGCACAAAGGTACCGTGGCGTCGTCTCGGCCTCGCGTGCCCCTTCGAATGCGCCGCTCGACACAGGTGGTGTCGCGGCGTTGTGCAGTCTCGGATGCGCGGAGCCTTTCGATTGCGTCGACGATGCAGTGTCGTGGCTTGGTCTCGGTTGGCTGATGCCGTTCGATTTCACCAGCTGTGCTCTTTGGTGTGTTGTGTGGTGTTGAGTTCTCCCTCATTGTTCTCCCCTGTTATGTGCGTGGTCAGTGTGTGTTATTTTGCTTTATCTCTACTCCTTGTGCCTCATGTACTTCTGGTTCATTTGAACCTATTTTGCGACGGGCTGCAAAGTCTTATAGGCAAAATGAATACAATTCAGGTGGGGAATTCTCCCTCGGGTGAAAATTCAAAAAAGACCACTGAGCTGAAAAAAAAATGACTAGTTCTCTCGACAGCAAGTACTGCTTCCCCGTGCACAGGTAGTACTTGGAAACAAACGAACACACGATCGGTATGCAAACAACCTTTGAGGGGTCTGACGTCCGGTTGGTGCAGGCCAAGTCCAACACCTGAAGGAGCACGCCATGCGCGTGCGTGACACCGGACACTGCCAAACCACTACTGCAGGTTTCTGAAACGACCGTGCACGTATGATTGGTAGTAGTAGCTTCAAGCCTTCGGGAACAGGGCTCGGAGAGCAACCACTGACTCTGCACACCGTGCTGACGACGCCGGAAGTTCCAGCTGGCAAGTGCCAACATGGCTCACCTCACCGTCCCCTCTACTCGATGATGGCAGGCAGACCAACATTGAATTGGAAGGAAATTATCACAGCAAGGCGGGCTGGCTGACAAGCTCAAATCGAAAAGGCCTAGGGCCGGGTCACAACTCACAAGTGTGTCTGTCAGTTCAAACTTCAATGCGTTGTTAGTAGAAACCAGATCCTCTAACATTGAGAGGTGAAGTACCCTAATTTTCCTTCTTTCTATTCATATGATTGAGGTTAAAATGATTCAAATTAATTTGCAAATTGACGTTCTACTGTGAATATTTCTAGTAATTACATGCAAATAAGATGATGGTGAAATAAAATTATTTATATCTACAGTAAATACCAATAGTAACAACCTGCTAACTACTCCCTCCGTTTCAAAATATTTGTCTTTCTAGAGATTTCAACAAGTGACTACATACAAAGCAAAATGAGTGAATCTACATTGTAAAATATGTCTACATACATCCGTATTTGTAGTCTATTCGAAATGTCTAGACAGACAAATATTTAGGAACGGAGGGAGTACTTATCAACAGTCTCTAACTTCCCTTCTATATTTTACACTAGACTAGCACTGTAGCACCGTGATTTTCCTTCACTGTTAGAGGATACGCTTCCTTGTTAGGAATGGCCGAATGGATGACTGCGTCTTCTGGCAAAATATGAGGTCTGTTTTTCCTGAGAAGGAATGACAAGCTAACATGAGATTGATCATTTTTTGACACGAGGCAAAAGACTTGCCATTTTCATTGATTACGAAGAAGAGAGTTGCCCGGTCAATTAGAGGAAAACCGGGCGAAAACCTAGATTACAAACCCCACAAGGGGGACACACGGACGACCTGGCCACAAACGCCAAACAGTCGACCGAAGCATCGAGGACCAAGGCAGCTCCGATTTTGCTAACGAGCTTCACAAAGAAAGTTGCAAGTCTCGCACCGACCTAGTCCAGTACAACATCCGGAGGGCACCGCCCGCTAAAAACTGCCCTCAAGGAGTCATCGTTGCCGCAGTGGCCCTGCCGCCCGCAGCTTCGACTTCTCCGTCACAGCCAGAAATCAACATAGACGCCCCATTAGCGCACCGGACTATCAGCATCAGAAGGACATGCCGCGACTCGGCTTTGCTCGCCACCATAGTCGTTGCCACACACATCGCAACGCCACACCAAGCTCACACCGTCGGTCGGGCACCTGCCAACCGCGATGTTGTGCTCGTCCAGCCCTTGGGGAAGCGCGAAGGAGACCATGACCTTCAAGACGACGCCCCCAAGGGGGGAGCGACGTTGAAGCGATGCCGTCGCCTGACTCACACGGAGTCTTGAGCTTTCACACGAAGGACATGACTCGGGGTGGAGGACGGGGGAGAGCTCCACAACGACCCTTCAGCAAGGAGAACGATGCCCACGGGCGACGCGTCGTCGGCACCGACAAAGCCGGGCAGATTCTCATCCGAAGCAACCCAATCATCTCCAACCCACACAACCGACGACAAAAGAGCCACAAGCCCGCACACCCGCTGGACCAAGCACATCAAGCATGAAGACGGCGCCATCCCACGCAAGAGCAACCACCTCGCCATCGGCACACACCGACGAGCCGAATCCAGCAACAGATCGACCTCCTTGCCACAGCACAACGCAGAACCACAGCCCGGCCCACGCACAAAGAAGCCTCAAAAGGCAGGAAGGGGGGCGCCACCCCGCCCCGAAGCACCGGCGAGAGCACCGGGCAGTAGCCCAGGAGCCCGAAGGCGCCGTCACGAGGGCAGCAGCCGCCGGCGACGCAACCATCAGAAGTAGAGACCGACCAAATCCAACTAGCCCGCGCACGGAGGAGCCTCCAGAAGGCTGGAAAGGGGGGCCGCCGCCCCGCCCTGACGCGCCAGAGGGATCACCGGGACGCAACCCAGGGACCTGCGGACGCCTCGCCTCGGCCAAAGCTGTCGGGGACGCAGACCATGGAGAGCGCCACCAGAGAGGTCGCCGCGGGAGGGCAAGCCTCCCTCCACCACGAGATCTAGCTGCAGGAAGATGCCCCGCTGCCGCCGTCTGCCGCACGGACTTAGTCCGACGACCTCATCCGGCGACGACGAGGGGGGAAGGGGAGACGGAGATGGGAGGGGGGCTGGCGGCGGCTCGATCTAGGGTTCCGCCCGAGCCGCCCCTACAGGCGACGCGGGGGCCGGGGGGAAAGTTGGCCCAAGATCTACAAACGCATTCTCTACCGTCGCGCTTCCTAGTTTGTTCTTTTTCTATAGATGGCCATGTTTGAGCAAACTCTGATCCTCGATGGACTTACTCCCTCCGTCCCATAATGTAAGATGTTTTTCGACACTACACTATTGTCAAAAAACGTCCTACATTAGGGGACAGAGGGAGTAGTATTTAACTAGGTCAAGTTCTGTCACTGATACCAAAATTGCTGGCTCGTGGTTCCGAAAATCACATGGACGCTCTTGCATTTTCTATAGGGCGTGCGGGTCAACTGAACCTCATCAAACATGGAGTGTAGCCGTTGTGAAAGTGAAACGTTCAGGTCGTCCGACCGCTACCGTGGGTCTGAAATTTCCACGCGTCAGGCATCCTCACATAGCACGGACACGTATTTTTTGGGCACGGTTTCATTCGCAATGTCAGAACGGAAACACGTAAACGACATACTATAACAGTGTGTCAATTAGTGAGGTCCAGCTAGTACGTGGTTACTACACACTATAGTAGCTACTGGCATCATGGCATTCCGGTTTGGTTATGATATACGGAGTAAATAACAACCCTCAAAAAGGGATTTGGTTATGATTTGATCTCTTGCGGTTAACGAGGGGATCACACAACGCGCGTTGTTTCTTTCCACCAGTTACCATTCGGGCGCGGTCCACACGAGCGATCAAAAATTTCCGTCATGGTTGACGCTCTTAACCCTTGTCCTTGCACGCCTAAAAAAAGGAGCAATGACTTTCTCGATTACTACGGTTGCATGGAAGCACCCTGCCCCGCCCGAGCTTCACGTCGTGGGTCGTTGGTGGCCCCGAAATCCAAGCATCCACCGTTTCAGCTGGGACGGTCGAATCCGTCCAAAGTTTACAATTTCACGGCTTCTCACACTAGTCTAGCCGTCACATCGGATTGTTGATGCCTTGATCTTGGATGACATAGCATGTCCTCCACTCCACCTTCGTTGCCCTTAATCCACCGACACCGCACAAGAAAAGCGACGCTTGCAGTTGGAGTGGGGTCTCAGGTACCAAATCGGCACTGTGCACGGCAGCGGAGATGCTGTAAACACAACACTCTAGCTGCCTGAGAATGATCATGCACCGACCAAAAAAAAAAGAAGGGCCGGCCGGTCTCGCAGCCAAGGTTGACCCACCAGATCCCACCACTTGAGCGAGGAAACAAGACGCGGCTCTCGCCTCACGTGAGACCAGAATTTTCCGACGGCCCCCACGGAATCAACCCAGTCAGTCAGTCAGTCACCCGAACAACCCGCACCCATGCACGATGCTGCGTACAACAACAATCCCCACTCCTGGTAATACTACTCCGCGCCGGTCGGCACGCACCCGGGCATGCCACTGTCACCGCCGATCAATTCAAACCCAGCCAAAACCCTCCACCAATCAGGCCACAGACACCAAGAAGAAAACTTCGGGGGTTGACCACTCCCCGGCGCCGGCCTGCACCGCAAGCGCGCGCCCCACGCCCCGCCCCACGACCCACGACCGCCATTTGCGCCCTCGCCCGCGCCATACGACTAAACTAATCCGACAAGACACTCCCAATATACTACTACTGCTGCTACAAATCCAAGAACCCACTCTCTTTCCGTTGTTAACCCATGGCATCAATCCTCCCCTAATCTATCCGGCGAGTAGGACTATTAAATCTCGCCCATGTTGCACCGGGCCATCTTCTAAAATTCGGTTCCCCTGCCACAGCCACTGCCACGCCAATTCTTTTTCCTCGGAGCCCGCGCCGCCCGGGATGCTCTCCTCCAGGCCGAGGTGAGCACCGCTGGCCACTCCACTCGGCGGCCATGCGCGCCCTCGCCGCCTCAATAAGATCCTTCTTTTGCGCGGCTCTCTTCTTTTACTACTGTTTGACTACACTAGTGTATTTAGTAAGTTCCGCGATTCGGTTTCGATGAGCTGGGATTCTCCGCCGTGCAGATCCGGGTCCTTCGAGGCGGGGCTCAGGGCGTCCTCCGTCTCGCTCTCCTCCACCTCCAACTCCAAGCCCTCCCCTCGCTTCCACCGCAGCCGCTCCACCGCCGGCAGCTCCAAGGCGCCCCCCTCCCCGGAGGTACCGCCTCTCGCCAATTCATTTCTCCCTTGCGTTACCTTCCAAGACGTTGCCGATCGCCAGCTTTATTCGCGCTCTGTTTTAACGGTGGTTCTTGGTTTACTGTCCGGCCGGCAGAAACGTCGCGGCGTCACCGGCGGAGGAGGCGCGATGCCGACGCCGGCGCAGACGCAGCAGCGGGTGGCGCAGCTGGAGGAGGAGCTCAAGAAGGAGCGGGGTGACAAGGATCGGGTGGTGCAGCTTGAGGAGGAGCTGAGGACGGAGCGGGAGGACAAGGCGCGGACGGTGCAGGAGCTCGACGAGCTTAGGAGGAGGGACGACGGCGCAGAGAAGGTGCAGCTTCTGGAGCGGGAGGTGGAGAGGGCCAAGGAGTCGGAGCGCAAGATGCTCGAGTCGCTCATATACCAGACCAAGCAGCTGGAGCAGACCAAGATCAGCCTCGAAGAGGCCAAGCTGGAGATGACCGCGCTGCAGCAGAGCAACCGGAGCCTCGAGGCCCGGCGCGGCGTCATGGACCAGAGGAGCGTCAAGGACCTCATGTTCGGCGGCGCGGACGAGGAGATCAGGGCCCTGCGCGCTGAGCTCCGGACGGCCATGCAGGGGGAGGAGAGGAGCCGGAAGGCGCTGGACGACCTGTCCGTCGCGCTCTCCGACGTCACCATGGAGGCCAAGCAGGTCAAGCGATGGCTCTCCGACACGCAGGCGGAGCTGGAGGCCGCCAATGCGGAGGCCGCGCGGCTGCAAGGGGAGCTGGCCGCCGCCGAGACGAGGCTGCGGGAGCAGCACCGGTGCAGGCTGGAGGCCGAGGAGTCGGCGGCCGCGTGGGGCGACAAGGAGCGCGTGTTCCTTGAGTGCGTGCGCGCGGCCGAGGAGGAGGTGAACCTGGCGCGGCAGGAGAACACCAAGCTGGTGGAGTCGCAGCGCGTGATCCGCGACGAGAACGCCCGGCTCCGCGACATCCTCAAGCAGGCCGTCGGCGAGGCCAACATCGTCAAGGAGTCGCTGGAGCTCGCCCGGGTCGAGAACGCGCGGCTCAACGACGTGGTCGCCGAGAAGGAGAGCGCGCTGCAGAGCCTCCGGCAGGAGTACGAGTGCATCAAGGTCAGCGAGGCCGCCGCGCAGGGCAGCCTCAAGGAGCTCAATAGCCTGCTCGCCGCCACGACGACGACGACGACGGCGTGCAGCACCCCCGCGTCGTCGGCCACGGCCGCGCCCGTGGCGCCCGAGTGCGGCTTCGACCAGCAGCACCTGCCGAACGGGCGCCTCGTCGCCAGCGCCAAGGGGACGCCGGAGACGGCGTCGCGGCGCTGGATGGCGGAGAAGCCCAGGACGCCGGGCGGCCGGAGCTACTCGATCGGCGAGCCGGCCAAGTTCAAGGGTGTGGGCTACTCGCAGTCGGCGAGGATGGGGAACCTGAACCCCAAGGACCGGATGTTCGCGTCGCTCAGCAATATGGCCGAGCTCAAGTCCGCCGCGGCGGACGCGGCCATGGACGACTACGACGACGAGTTCGACCACATCGACGAGAGCCACTACGCGGGCATGGAGAACGGCAAGAAGAAGCGGCCCATCCTCCGCAAGTTCGGGGATCTCTTCAGGAGGAAAAGCTTCTACAAGGCGAATTTGGCGCCAGTGCACACTTGAACTTGATCTCCCCATTGTAATGTAATGCATGTAGTTTTTTTGA
Source organism: Secale cereale (assembly GCA_902687465.1). Taxonomy (NCBI): domain Eukaryota; kingdom Viridiplantae; phylum Streptophyta; class Magnoliopsida; order Poales; family Poaceae; genus Secale; species Secale cereale. Next base: position 615,551,585 of record LR738710.1, on the reverse strand, counting down.
TTTGTTCATCTAAATACTTACACGACCAATGAGATATTCTTCTATCTAACTGTTTCTTTTCCTTCTTTCTGCGCTGAAATTTGAAATGGTTTGTAGAGTCGCTGTCACTTGTCGGACTGACGCTTTTTTTTAGGCTAAAAGATGAACTGATTGACATTTCACATGTCTGATGTGCATGCTGGTTGAAAAGATGGCATTTGAAGGGGACACGGTGCTGCGATTAGAAGAAGATGCATCCCCTGTCAAGTCTTAACGTTTGTGTTTTTTTTCCTTTTACACGTGAGTTTCTAGAAGCACGAAGGCAAGTCAAATCTCGGCATTTGTCAGTGGTTTAGTGCAGGCAAGTCAAATCTCGCCATTTGTCAGTGGTCTAGTGCAGGTGCTGGTCGTTGGTCAGAAGAAGAATGGCCACCGGAATACGATCGGAGCCTTCCATTTGGAATACATTTTGCCATTCTGGCACCATTATTTTCCTTTGCTCTGCATGTAATAATGTACTAATGTCAACAAAATGGACGCATACCATACCAGAAAAGGTCTCAGCTCATACGTATTCAGTACTCTTACCAGTCCAGCCTCTGAATTGTCGCTTCTTTCATCTTCTTTGTTCTCTCTGACTTTTATCCTGGATTCACTCGTGTGGTGTGCCGTGTGCGTGGCAGCCTCGTACCGTTTCGGACCAAAGGACACGCAAAAAATCTGGACGTGCAAAGTGGCATGCTTTGCCGGCTCGCTAGCTCTACCTTTTAGTTTGTCACAAGTTAAACATGGGTGCAATCCATCCATGATCTTTTTTTTTTTAATTTTAGAAAAGGGGTATTCCCCGGCCTCTGCATCAAAATGATGCATGCGGCCATCTTATTAATAAACAAGGTCAAGGTCTCCAAGTATGCGGAACGAAATTACAAAATGCTCAAACTGAGCTAGAACAAAACGCGAGGACACCACATTCGGATGCGTTAATGTAAACATGACCTAAACTCTTATCCTATTACATGACCGCCATCCAAACCGGTTGAAGATAGCCCGAGCTACCATCTCCCAACGGATAGACCCAGTAACCAAACGCTCCCTGGCATCCATCCATGATCTTCTATCAAAATAAAATAAAATAAGCTGGGTTCTACGTCGGGGCTTCAGTGCTTTGCACATCATGACGGGAGACATGATTCCTTTGTCAGTTATCTACTAGTGCTTGCGAACGGAGGCCCTGTTTGGATACTCTAACTCGGTTAGAGGTTAGAGTTAGATTTTAACTCTGAACTAACTCTGAACTAACTCTAACCAAAGAGCTGTTTGGATCGTAGGGTTAGATTGAAAATAAATGCTCCTTTTCAATCATTTGACTACTCTAGACCCAATTTCCTGTCGGATTTGGTGTGGCCAGCTTTTGTGTGGCCTCCTCCCGCTCACAATTTACATAAACAAATTATCTTTACAAATCAAGGGTCCAAATCATGATAAATTTTATTTTGTCCATACAAATGAGATGTCCCACACAAACATACAAGTCGCCATTGAAGCTTCACAAAAAAAAGTTACACTCCATGAAACAAAGCATGAGCTAATTCATCACGGAAGGCATTCATGTTGATATCTTCAACAAGAGGTTCATCTTCTGGCCATGCAGATGCAGAAGAACTAGGCATTGGGTTATAATTGTCATCGGCATCGCAGGCATCAAATTCCCTATCCGCAATTCTGCTCTCTCGAATGAAATTATGAAGAGCCATACAAGCAACAATAATTCTAGTTTGCTTGCTCTCTGGAAATTTTGGCATGTTCAATAAAATCCTAAATTTCATCTTCAACACTCCAAAGGATCGCTCAACGACATTCTTAACTTTGGCATGTGCATGGTTGAAGGTTTCTTTCATACCTTGTGGCGGCGGGCCGTTTTGCCATTGTTGCACATGGTACCTTGTACATCTGTATGGTGAAAGGTAGCCCGGACGGTTTGGGTATCCCGCATCAACCACATAATACTTCCCTACATATCGTGAAAGGCACACAATGAGACTTAAATGAACAAGTGTAATTGGATAAAAAATGTTGCAAGACAATTCAAGTAGCAAACCTGGTGGTGGATGTGGAAATTTGTGATGATGAGTAGTTATGGCGACCGGGAAAGCGCAATGGAAAAACACAGAAAGAAGAGAGTAAGGAGACCGGAGTAATATTAGGGATCACACAAAAAGATGGATAAAATATATAGGTTAAGATAACCAACTTCTGCGACAAACAACTATACATAAGAGGTACTGATACATAGTATACTGAATAACAAGCATGCGGTTCCACTTTTACATAAGCATTTCATAACGACGATTATGATACACAGGACAGGAGTACCTTCATTTTAGGCAAAGCAATGTAAGTAAATAGAAATAACAAAGAACAACTTCAGCCCCCACCTTTCTTCACATGCCTGTATTGCAACCATTTAGCAATGATAGTAGAAAAAGAAACGCAGAGAAGGAATTGAGGTACAAAGTATCCTATATAATCCAAACATCACAAGTCACTTAATTAGGACAATAATAAGCATGCAGGTTTGCTTTCCTTCACCACCTGAATCTAAACAATAGCACAAAGCACACTCAACATTACATGTATAATAGTCTTCCTTCTTCAGGAAATTCATGAAATACATTGGCCAACTGCAGAGTCAGAGTTTTGTCCTTGGGCGTACTGCACTATCGTTAGGTTGATGAATATGAATCTTTGATGAATATGAACCATCTAGCAACTAGAGCAACCAGATCACATGAGCTAAATATGGCTGTGACCTGTGAGACAGAGAAGGAACCTTGAACTCACCCCTCTCGCAAGCGTCCGGTGAGGAGGGAGCGGCGCGAACGGTGGCCGGAGGAGGGAGCGGCGCGAGCGGTGGCCGGAGGAGGGAGCGGCGCAAGCGGCGGCCTGAGGAGGGCGAGCGGCGGCCGGTGATGGGGAGCGGCGCGAGCGGCGTCCGGAGGAGCGGAGGACGGCCGGAGGAGGGCGAGCGGGGCCGGAGAAGGGTCGGCGGCGAGGCGTTCTGCCTAGCCGAGCGGCGGCGCTGCGCTGGGCGAGCAGCGCGATGGGGGAGGAGGCGTGCGAGGTGGGTGGGGAGGAGGGA
>LR738710.1:615386644-615548457 GCA_902687465.1 Secale cereale | reverse complement strand
GGGGGGTAAGTTTTTTTTATTTTTTTTCGTGGGCCCAGGCAAACTAACCCAAATAAGCCCCTCTAGTGTGGGCTAGTTTTTTGAGGTGGGTTAGATTCAACTAACCCAAATTAACCCATCATGTTTGGATCCTTTTGGGTTATTTGGGCTCCAACTAACCAAAACTAACTCTAACCTAGTGATCCAAACAGGGCCGGAGCTTCACGGTTGGGCGGTGGCGCCGCATCAGAAGCTTCTGAAGGCTCTGGACCGCAGACAGCAGAGGCGCGTCGCACGCCAGACGCCACGCATACGGCATATCCTATGCCCACTGCACCGATGTGATCGGTACCCGTGAGATAACTTTGGATCAGTGTGTGATGTGGTCTATGCCTTGGTCGGTGGAGAAGAATAGATCGTGTGGCGTGGCGTTTATCGAGGGCCTAGGCCCTCTCGAGTGCACGGAGAATGTGTGTGTGTGTGCGCGTTGAGAACATCCCCTGCTAGCTGCTGGATCACATCGCACTAAACCCCACCACTTTTGATCCCGGAAGATCGCTACGCGGATGTGCCGCCAAGCTACTGAAATGTGCCCAGCCCCGCGAATTAAGCTGGCGTTGATGTCACATGACCGAAAGGGTTATTGGAGGAGTCTTGCTGTGTCGACGAACCTGACGGGCCGGGGCGTTGGCAGTTGCCATCACCACCAGACACCTGTCCAGCACGGGCACGGCACCCCCTCCGGAGCACGGCCAATTTCATTGTCACGCCGGCCGAGCCACCGAGGGCGGGAAGAGTCGCGGCTCACGACGCCCATCCGGCAAAAGAGGAGGTGACGAGAGAGACCCCCATGTTGTGGCGGGACTGGTGATAAGTTTGAAGGTTTGGATTGGTGGGGCGGAACAATAGGTCTCCGGGATACCGATGGTCCCGGCCGGGGCACCGGAAACTTTGGGCGGAGAAGGAGAGTGACACAAACTGGGCACGGGGAAGAATCGGTTGGTCCGCCGTCAGCGGGGAACAATGGGGATGGGAGACCGGCCGGTCAGGGCAGGCCAGGCATGGGGATGGGGTAGAAAGAAACAAGACTGGTTTTTGCGCGTGCCGAAAGAACGGCGAGTCTTTTTAAGGGCCTGACTGCATCAGGTGCGTCGACCTTTCGTGCAGTCAGCCGCGTCGGCATTCGGCTGTGTGCCGGCCTGCGCTTGCCAATCCTGTCAGGTATGGGAATGAACACTTGCTATGCCCCTGTTTGGATACTCTAACTCAGTTAGAAGTTAGAGTTAGATTCTAACCCTGAACTAACTCTAACCAAAAAGTTGTTTGGATGATAGGGTTAGATTGATAATAAATATTTTTTCTCAATCATTTGACTACTCTAGTATGGGAGGGGTAACTTTTTTTACTATTTTTTTTAGTGGGCCTAGGAGAACTAACCCCAATAAGCTCCTCTAGTATGGGTTAGTTTTTTGGGGTGGGTTAGATCCAACTAACCCAAACTAACCCATCATGTTTGGATACTTTTGGGTTATTTGAGCCTCAACTAACCAAAACTAACTCTAACTTAGGGATTCAAACAGGGCCTATAACTGCCTCGTGGTGGCGCATGGAGCACCGTCTCGCTTCGTAGAAACACACGCCACCTACCTAAAGTATATACAAGGCCCTCCTATCACCATTCTCTCACTTTTTTTATATGTTCTCTCGCCTCTTTCTAAAAGCAACTCCAACGCGCGAACGATTTTGTTCGCGCGCGTCTGTTTGAGTCACGACGGACATAAAACTCAGCCCAACCCATCGACTCAAACAGATGCTCGTCCGCCTGCCGAGCCATTCGAGGCCTAATTTTGAGCCTCGTTTACGTCTTCGCGGACATGAGACGGACGTGCCCGCCGTGCGCCAACTACTCCCCCTGGCCCGCCAGTCGGGCAAAGCATCCACCATTTCCGTCCACTCCCCCCCCCCAAAAAAACATCCTGCCCGCGCGCTTCCGGCCACTCGCCATGGACGACGCCCTCGATGCCGCCACCGGCCTCGCCTTGTCCAGCATCACACCCGCCCTCTCCGGCAAAGGCAACCCCACGCCCTAGCAAGACCGCCGCGGGGCCCAAGAAGAGGAAGCAGCTGATGCCTGATACGTCTCCAACGTATCTATAATTTATAAAGTATTCATGCCATGTTTACAACAGTTTTATATGGTTTTTGTATGATTTGATTAGAACTAATCCGGACTTACGTTGTTTTCAACAGAATTACCGTGATGTTGTTTTTTATGCAGAAATAAAAGTTCTTGGAATGAGCTGAAAATTTACGGTTATTTTTTATGGACCGGAAGAGACCCACGGAGCACCAGAGCCAGGCCAGAAGAGCCACGAGGGCACGACAAGCCTGCGGGGCACCCACCCCCCTAGGATGCGCCCTCTGAGCTTGTCGCTCCCTCGTGGGGCCCCTTGACGTGAGACCAACGTCAAAAATTCCTATAAATACCAAAACTCCTGAAAAGAACCCTAGATGAAAAGTTTCGCCGCCGCAAGCCTCTGTATTCACGAAAACTCAATTAGGACCCATTCTGGCACCCTACCGGAGGGGGAAATCATCACTGAAGGTCATCTTCATCATCCCGGCAGCCAGAGTAGTCCATCCTCGGGGCTGAAAATATGTACCAGTAGCTATGTGTTTGATCTCTCTCTCTCTCTCTCTCTCTCTCTCTCTCTCTCTCGTGTTCTTGATTTGGCATGATCTTGATGTACAGTGAGCTTTGTTATTATAGTTGGATCTTATGGTGTTCTCCCCTCTCTACCTTCTTGTGATGGATTGAATCTGTTTCTTTGAGGTTTGTTATGTCGGATTGAAACTTTTGATGTGAGAGCACTTGATGTATGTTTGCGATGGGATACCCGTGGTGACAATGGGATGTTCTATTGATTCACTCGATGTATGTTTTGATTATCAACTTGCGGATTCCATGGTGACATTGGGGTATTCTATGCACATGGGTTGATACGCATTTTCATATTCCTATCTCCGATAGAAATCTTGGGGTACATTTTGAAGTTCTTTGTGTTGGATTGAATAATATGAATTTGAAATTGTGTAATGCACATCGTATAATTTACCCACAGACACTTGTGACATTGGAGTATCTAGGTGACATTAGGGTTGATTGATGTGTGTCATATGGTGTTATTTTAGTACAAACTCTAGGGTTGTTTGTGACACTTATAGGAATAGCTCAAAGATTGATCAGAAAGAATAACTTTGAGATGGTTTCGTTCCCTACAAACAATTTCATCTTATGTTCTCCGCGATAGGAACTTTGGAGTCATTCTTCATTGCATGTTGATGGATTGTTATATGATCCAATTATGCTATCATTGTTGAGAGATTTTGCACTAGTGAAAGTATGAACCCTGGCCTTGTTTTCAAGCATTGCAATACCGTTTGTGCTCACTTATACTACTTGTTACCTTGTTGTTTTCATATTTTTAGATTACAAAAATCTATATCTACTATCCATACTACATTTGTATCACCATCTCTTTGCCGAACTAGTCCACATATACAATTTATCATTGTATTGGGTGTGTTTGGGACACAAGAGACTCATTGTTATTTGCTTGCAGGGTTGTTTGAGAAAGACCATCTTCATAGGTCATCCACACGAGGGAAATTCGCTACTGTCCTACAAAACTTTGCGCTTGGAGGCCCAACACGAGTATACAAGAAGAAAGGTTGTGTAGTAGACATCAACGCCCGAGGAGCGGGCTACAGAGTCGACAAAGAGGAACGGCCAGAGGCACGCGACGGATGCAAGGGACGAAGCAGCGGCCGTCGCCGCTGTTGTCGCCGCCACGTAGCAGGAGGAAACCAATGCCCACGTCGCAGCGGCAACAAGGAAGGCCCTGCTCTACCTAGGGTTAAACCTTAACCAGTGTGGGCTCGTCAATGCCGCAGTGGCCGCGGCCAGCACTGGCTCGTCCGCGTTTCCTCGGATGGTGTTGCCAGAGTCGCCCTGCGCATCGGCGACGCACCCGATTCCTGGCTTCCACGTCTACCCGGAAGCCTCCCGACTCTCTGGGGAATGCTCTACGGAGGTGAGCTGTCACATCCCTAGAATCAATGCTTGTAATTTGTTTAATTTCAGCTGAAACTTGAAATGGGGATAATAAATAAAAAACTAGCACTAAACAAATTTAACTAGGTTCAAAATCAAATCTTTTCAATGAACCCAAAATGCTCTTTAGAAAAGTTCATGATTTTTAATGAATGTGAAAACCTCTGCCAAAAATGATGCACCTATTTCTAGGACATTTTGGATTTTTGAATTAACTCTTATTGTATTTGAATTGGAGAAAATAAATGCTATAAATATTATTCATTGCTTCAGTAACTATGTAACATTTTGTGGGTCTATGGCATAATCCCTGTAGCTCCAACAATAATTGTCAGAAGCATAAAAAATAGTTTGGTTTGAAAACCAAATTCAAACAAAGCTGTAAAATAGCAAAACAGAAACAAAACAAAATATAACAAAAGACAAAAAAGTACCCGGCCTTACCTGGCGCAGCCCAGCTGGCGGGCCAGCCCACCACGGGCTCCCCGGTCTTCTTCCTCCTTTGACAGAAGGACAGAGGTGAGTGGCCCCCACCCGCCGGCATGCGCCAACCACCTCCTGCCTCTCTTCCTATCCCCCCGTTGCCCAAAGGACGCCACGCAACCCCCCAGACCCTCTCGCTCACTCCCCCCCTCCTCTGCTCTCTCCTTGCACGCGCCCGAACGCGCCCGTCGCTGCCGCTCGCCACCACCGTAGCCACTGCCCTCCCCCTCAACCTTTTGAGCTGTCCATGAGCTCCACCGCGTCTTCCTCTTCGTCTCCGTCGAGCCACGCGAGCCAGGAAGCACCGCAACGCCCTCGACGTCGTCATCTTCTACCTCGGGCTACCGAGATCGCAGTCGTCAATTGGCTCCGCTCAGGCTGCCCTCGAGCCGTTGTCCGCCCCGTTTGACTTCCTGTGAGCTCCCGCTAATTCACCCCTTACCCCATCATTGCACGCGTAGCCTAGCTAGTTTCCCTGCTGTTCCATGAGCTTTCTGCCGCCGGCCATGTCGCCACCATGGCCAGAGCTAGATATGGCCGCAACCGAGCACACCAATGTGCTCAGCACGCCGTCAGGAGCCTAGAACACTCACATGTTGCTACTGTCGTACGCTGCAATGCAGATTCCGTGGGCGACCGAACTTCGGCCACCGCTCCCGTGGTTGTTGTAGTCGTTCTGACGACCCTGCATCCCTCCTATTGGTCTGTTAGATGCAGACGAGAGTGGGCTTCCTTCCGATAGTCTCTGCGCGCCCAACCGCCGCCTTTAGCGCTACTCTGGCAAGCTTCCGCCGTGGTTTTGGTTGCCGCCGGCCGAACGGTGAGAGCCGACGTGGCATCTTCATTAGCGTTAATCACCGCCAACTAGTCCACCCCCAGACACTGACAACGGGCCCCACTTCCGGTCGTAGCGCGGGTCAACGCGGGATTAGCAGGTTTTAGCCAATGTGTCACTGACCAGTGGGACCCACTGGTCAGGATTGGCCATGTTGACTAGATGACGTAAGCATGACACTATGCTGATGCAGTAAAGTATTTCTGAAATTAAAATAAATCAGCAAATGATTTATGAATTTCAGAAAATACCCCAAACTTCTAAAAATCATAGAAATTCAACCGTGACTCCAAATGAAATAATTTATATGTGAAAAGTTATCAGAAAAATTCAATCTATCCATTTGTACCATTTTCATGCATGAAAAAACAACTTATAACTATTGTATAAGTGAAAACAACTAAATGGCATGTTAAATGCTTAACTTTGGAGTTGCATTTGAATCTTTGGTTCAAATGGACTTCACTTAAATTTTTTGCTAGTTATATAAGCTCAATCAATAGCATGTTGCCATGTCATGATCATTCATCATATTGTTGCATTGCATTAATTGTATTCTTTCTCTATTTGCCGCTATTTGTCCCCTCTCAGTGGACGTAGTTCCGACGATGAGTTCGATGACACCGATGAAGAGTTTTACTATCTTCAGAAGTGACAGGCAAGCAATCCCCCTTGAGCATCCTGATAAAATCCCACTCTCTCGCTCTTGCTCTCTTTACTGCATTAGCACAACAATGATTAAATTGCTATTTGATGCGGTAGCTGAACCCCTTTCCTTTCCATGACCTGTCATTGCTATAGTAAATAGTTGAAACCCACTAGCATGAGTAGGAGTTTTTTGAGCCATGTTGTGCCTACTCATTCATGCTTGCTTGTTATGCTTGCTATGCTTAGAGTTGTGTTAGGTCTGATTCATCTGGGATGGACTGGAATGGTGGTTGATACGTCTCCAACGTATCTATAATTTTTTATTGTTCCATGCTATTATTTATGATGTTTAATGGGCTTTGTCATACACTTTCATATTATTTTTTGGACTAACCTACTAACCCAAAGGCCCAGTCCAGATTGCTGTTTTTTGCCTATTTCAGGGTTTTACAGAAAAGGAATACCAAACGGAGTCCAAACGGAATGAAACCTTCGGGAGAGATATTTTTGGAGAAAATCATGCAAGGGAGACTTGAGAACCACGGAGTAGGGCACACGTGGCGTCCACGAGGGTGGGGGGCATGCCCCCTCTATAGGGCGCGCCCCCTGCCTCGTGGGCCCCACGTTTGGCCCCCGGTGCCCTCCTTCCTCCTATATATACTTACGTACCCCAAAACCATCAGAGGAGAAGAGAAAACCCTAGTTCCATCGTCGTAACCTTCTGTTCCCGTGAGATCCCATCTTGGGGCCTGTTCCGGAGCTCCGCCGGAGGGGGGGGGGGATCTACCACGGAGTGCTTCTACATCATCATCATCGCCTCACCATGAGTTGTGAGTAGTTTACCACAGACCTTCGGGTCCATAGCTAGTATCTAGATGGCTTATTCTCTCTCTTTGGATCTCAATACAAAGTTCTCCTTGGTCTTCGAGGAGATCTATTCAATGTAATCTCTTTTTGGGGTGTGTTTGTCAAGATCCGATGAATTGTGGGTTTATGATCAAGATTATCTATGAGAAATATTTGCTTCTTCTCTGAACTCTTTATGTATGATTATAATATCCTTGCAAGTCTCTTCGAATTATTGGTTTGGTTTGGCCTACTAGATCTATAGTTCTTGCATTGGGAGAAGTGCTTGGCTTTGGGTTCAATCTTGTGGTGTCCTTTCCCAGTGACAGTAGGGGCAGCAAGGCACGTATTGTATTGTTGCTATCGAGGATAAAAAGATGGGGTTTATATCACTAAGTTTGAGTTTATCCCTCTACATCATGTCATCTTGCTTAAGGCGAACTCAATACACTGGATGCATGCTGGATAGTGGTCGATGTGTGGAGTAATAGTAGTAGATGCAGAATCGTTTCGGTCTACTTGTCTCGAACGTGATGCCTATATATAATGATCATGCCTACATAGTCTCATAATTATTCGCTTTTCTATCAATTGCTCGACAGTAATTTGTTTACCCGCCGTAGAATATCGCTATCATGAGAGAAGCCACTAGAAAACACTATGCCCCCCGGGTCTATTCTCAACATATCAATCTACAATCTACTTTACTTTTTCGCTTTTACTTTCTGTTCTTATAATAAAAAATATCAAACTATCATCTCTATCAGATCTCACTTTCGTAAGTGACCGTAAAGGGATTGACAACCCCTTATCGTGTTGGCTGCGAAGTTCTTATTTGTTTGTGCAGGTGCGAGGGACTCGCGCGTGGTCTCCTACTGGATTGATACCTTTGTTCTCAAAAACTGAGGGAAATACTTACGCTACTGTGCTGCATCACGCTTTCCTCTTCGAGGGAATACAACGCAAGCTCGAGAAGTAGCAAGAAGAATTTCTGGCGTCGTTGCCGGGGAGGCTTACGCAAAAGTCATATACCAAGTACCTATCACAAACCCTTATCCTTCGCATTACATTTTTGCCTTTCGTTTTCCTCTCACCCACTTCACCCTTGCCGTTTTATTTGCCCTTCTTCTGCTGTGTGTTTATCGTTCGCTTGCTTCTTGTTTGCTTGTGTGTGTTGGATTGCTTTCTTGTCACTATGGCTCAGAACAATACCAAATTGTGTGACTTCTCCAATACCAACAATAATGATTTTATTAGCACTTCGATTGCTCCTATTATCGATGCTGAATCTTGTGAGATCAATGCTGCTTTGTTGAATCTTGTCATGAAAGATCAATTCTCCGGCCTTCCTAGTGAAGATGCTGCTACCCATCTAAACAACTTTGTTGATTTGTGTGATATGCAAAAGAAAAGGGATACAGATAATGATATTGTTAAATTGAAGTTATTTCCGTTTTCACTTAGAGATCGTGCTAAAACTTGGTTTTCCTCTTTGCCTAGAAATAGTATTGATTCGTGGAATAAGTGCAAAGATGCTTTTATCTCTAAGTATTTCCCTCCTGCTAAGATCATCTCTCTTAGAAACGATATTATGAATTTTAAGCAACTAGATCATGAGCATGTTGCACAAGCTTGGGAGAGAATGAAATTAATGATACGTAATTTCCCTACACATGGTTTGAATCTACGGATGATTATTCAGAACTTTTATGCTGGCTTGAATTTTGCTTCTAGAAATCTTTTAGACTCGGCCACAGGAGGCACTTTCATGGAAACTACCTTAGGAGAAGCTACCAAACTCCTAGATAATATTATGGTTAATTATTCTCAATGGCACACCGAAAGATCTACTAGTAAAAAAATGCATGCTATTGAAGAAATTAGTGTTTTGAGTGGAAAGATGGATGAACTTATGAAATTATTTGCTGCTAAGAGTGCTTCTTCTGATCCTAATGATATGGCTTTGTCCACTTTGATTGAAAATAACAATGAATCTTTGGATGTGAATTTTGTTGGCAGGAATAATTTTGGTAACACTGATTATAGAGGGAACTTTAATCCTAGGCCTTTTCCTAGTAATTCCTCTAATAATTATGGTAATTCCTACAACAACTCTTATGGAAAGATGCCTTCTGAATTTGAAACTAGTGTTAAGGAGTTTATGATTTCGCAAAAGAATTTCAATGCTATGCTTGAAGAAAAATTGCTTAAGATTGATGAATTGGCTAGAAGTGTGGATAGAATTACTCTTGATGTTGATTCTTTGAAACTTAGATCTATCCCACCTAAGAATGATATCAATGAGTCTCTCAAAGCAATGAGAATTTCCATTGATGAATGAAAAGAAAGAACCGCTAGGATGCGTGCTAAAAAAGAGAATTATATAAAAGCGTGTTCTTCTAGTTATCATGAAAATAAAGATGAAGATCTAAAAGTTATTGATGTGTCTCCTATTAGATCCTTGTTTTCTAGTATAAATCTTGATGAAGATAGGATTGGAGATGATGCTACTTTAAGGTGTCCCAATGATACAGAGTTTTTAGATCTTGATGCTAAAATTACTAAAAGTGGGAGTGAAGAGATTAAAACTTTGCATAGTGATGAACCCACTACTTTGGATTTCAAGGGATTCAATTATGATAATTGCTCTTTGATTGATTGTATTTCCTTGTTGCAATCCGTACTAAAATCTCCGCATGCTTATAGTCAAAATAAAGCTTTTACCAAACACATAGTTGATGCTTTGATGCAATTTTATGAAGAATAACTTGGACTAGAAGTTTCTATCCCTAGAAAGCTTTATGATGAGTGGGAACCTACTATCAAAATAAAAATTAAAGATCATGAATGCTATGCTTTGTGTGATTTGGGTGCAAGTGTCTCCACTATCCCAAAAACTTTGTGTGATTTGCTAGGTTTCCATTAGCTTGATGATTGTTCTTTAAATTTGCTGTAAGTGCATCTAGTGCCACCCCTAGTTGGTTTTGGAGTATTGACGACAAACCTGGTCGAGGGACTAATGTGTTTGTGAGAATTGCAGGATAACACAGGTAGTAGTCCCTCATTGATTCGATTAACCTACCGGAGATGACCCCTAAAAATGTATGAAGACATTGATATCAGTGGTGGTATATGAAGATAATCATATTGAAGACTATGACATGAGAAGACATTGTGTGAAGACTATGGAAAGCGAAGATGTAGAGTTGTCGCTGTTTCCTTTTCTTGTTTATTGAGTCATAGGAACCACCGCACTGTTAAGTGGGGTCCAAGTGAACTAAGTCAGAGTGACTGATGTGATGCTCAACCAAATCATATGTCTTCGAGCGAAGACTATGAGAGCAAATCTTATCCAGAGGCGGATGAGTCAGCTTTACTTGGAGCTCAAGTAAAGTTGCCGTGTGTGTTTGAAATCTGACCGTTGGAACACGTGTCAGTTCCTTAGTTGCCCAGGGTCACTTCGGACAAATCTGGTCGGGTTGCCTAGTGGCTATAAATAGCCCACCCCTACACCATAAATTGGTGGCTGCTCAGAGTTATTGCACAGCTTTTGTCGTTTGAGAGCAACCCACCTCCGAAGCATTTGAGAGAGAAATCCTTGCGAGGACAAAGCCCAAACACCCGGAGCCAAAGAGTGTTAGGCATCACTGAAGTCTTTCTGTCTGTGTGACCTGAAGACTTATTACACTTGAGGACTGTGTTTCCTCCAGCCGGTTAGGCGTCGCGTTCTGAGCATCCAAGAGTAATTGTGGACTGCCGGTGAATGAAGTTTGTGAAGGTTTGGAAGTCTACCTTGAAGACTTACCAGAGTGATTGGGCGAGGACTAGGTGTTCTTAGCTCAAGGGGAACAAGGTGAAGACGCGGTCTTCTGAGTTAAATCTCAGCCTCCCTAACCAGACGTACAGTTGTCACGGCAACTGGAACTGGTCTAACAAATCACTGTCTTCCCCGAGCTACTAGTTCTATCCTTTCCTTCCCTTTCCTTACTGCTCTATGTTGTGAAGACATTGCATGTTTGCTTTATCTGATTGTCTTGACTGAGTATCTACTTGTTGTGATTGGCTTCATTCCTTCTTCCTTTGTGATCACTACTGCCTAGTTGCTATTAGTCTTCATGCTTTCACTTCATTGAATACATGACTATGGCTTACCTAGTGTAGTCCACTTTCCGCTGCATACTAATAGGCTTGAGCTTATTGTTTGTCTTCGAAACTACCATGTTTTGAAGCATTTCATAAAAATCACCTATTCACCCCCCCTCTAGTCGATATACTGCACTTTCAATTGGTATCAGAGCAAGGTACTCCCTTGTTCTGTGTGATTCGGTTTAACCACCTGGAGTTTTAGCTATGTCGACTGTAGGGATAATCAAAGTCTCCGCTGCGTGCCCTGTCTTCGATGGCACCGAATATCCCTACTGGAAGAACAAGATGCGCATGCATCTTGAAGCCATTGACGTGGACCTCTGGTTTGTCGTCAAGCACGGCGTTCCCAAGACTGGTGAAGGCGTCACCGCTGCTGATGTCAAGAGGCTCATTCAATTGGATTCAACGGCCAAGAACATCATCTGTGGTCATCTGACCAAAGGACAGTACGGTCGTGTAAGTGCTCTGGACACGTCAAAGCAAGTTTGGGACTGGCTCTCAAAGGTCAATGAAGGAGTCTCTACCCAGAGAGATCAAAGGATCAGCGTCCTTCGCAATCTCTTCAATCGCTTCAAGAGACATGACAATGAGAATGTCCAGCACACTTTTGATTGTCTCACTGACATCACAAATGAGCTTCAAGCACTTGGCGCCACTAAGATCACCAAGCATGAAATCGTCAAGACTCTTCTTAGATCACTCGACAGCTCATTTGATATCCTTGCATTGATGATTCAAGAACGCCCTGATTTCAAGACTCTCAATCCGTCTGATATACTTGAGAGGCTCAACACACATGAGTTTCAGCTATCTGAGAAGCGTGACATCTATGGTCCCAACTATGGCAGATCTCGCGCGTTGAAGGCAAAAGCGGTTTCCTCATCTGAAGAAGAATCTGACTACAGTTCTGATGATCCTGAAGACATTGGAAAGGAGCTTGCCATGCTTGTGAAGAAGTTCCAGAAATTCACTAGGAAGAAAGGCTTCAGAAAGTCTTCAAGATCCAGCTCAAGAAATGATGAAGCATCTGCTCATGACTACAAGAAAAGAACATGTCATAAGTGCAAGAAACCTGGTCACTATATCTCTGAGTGTCCTCAGTGGGACAACGAGAAGAAGAAGAAGAAGAGCAAGGAATATGATTCTGATGACAAGAAAAAGAAGAAATACTCAAAGTCTTCTTCAAAGTCTTCATAAAAGTATTCATCACATAAGAAGAATTCATCTGGCAAGGCTCGTGCTTTTGTTGGCAAGGAGATGGATTCTGAGGAAGAGTCTGCTTCTGAAGAGGTGGAGGTGGAGTCGGAGGAAGAGTCTGATTCTGGTGCTGCAAGTCTGGCTTTAGCCACTGCTTACGTGGGCAAGTCTATCTTCAACACTGAAGACAATGGCCCCGTCAACAACAATGATGATGAGGACGACGACTCTGCACCCACCTTCTGCTTCATGGCACGCGGTGCCAAGGTAAAATCACGCGATGCTTACTTTCAAACATCTAGTGAAGATGACTCTGATTGTGAATCAAAACCCAGCTACAAAACACTTGCTAAAATTGCCACTGAACAGCAGAAAGCCATGGAACATATTCAAAAACTGTTAGACAAAAGCGATGATATGTTGGACGCGGAAATGACCCGTTCTCAGTCCTTAATTGAATACATAAAAAATCTTCATGTTAAGTACAAAGAACTTGAAGAGCTTTATGAATCGCCTTCAAAAACTCATGAAAAGCTTTCCTATGATTACATTCGAAGGAAGCGAGAACTTGAGAAAGTGAAAGCGGCTCATGAAGATCTTCAAAAGGAGAATGAGTCACACCGCGCACAACTGATCAGCTCCACTCACGAAGAGTTTGAACCACCATGTCTAAAATGCATTGAACGTGATAATGCTACATCTGCTGCTGAATGCTATACTGCTGCCACTGTTGCAATATCTTCAACTATTGATGTGGTGACTAACCCCTCTGTTGAGGAAACCACTACTATTGCTGATGAAAATGCTAGGTTGAAGACTTTGCTTGAAACAGGGATGTACAAAAGCCTCAAAGGGCATCAGACTCTATGTGATGTCCTCAAAAAGCAGATACTGAACCGAAACCCTAGGAAAGAGGGTGTTGGGTTCGACAGGAAAATGAATGTCGATGGTTCATACTGGAAGCCTGAGCAGTATCCCAAAACCACATGGGTTGCTGCAAAGGAACCTTCAGTGGATCCATCTACCTTATCTAGCTTCACTTGTGCTAATCCTGTTATCATTGATGAATCCTTTGATGCAAACTATAAACTGTTTAATAATCAAAATGGTGAAGTGTTTGCCAGGTATATTTGTACTAACTACAGGAATGGACCACCTATGAGGAAGATCTGGGTACCCAAAGGTTGTCTTGAGAAGCTTCCAGCAAATTCTATCATGACACCTCCTGGGATGAAGACAAACCCCAGACCAAAGGCTTCATATGGTTCTAAGGCTCCATACAAACAAAGGACTCACCTGAGTCACCCTAACACAGATGTTTTGCAGGGAAATCATACTCAGACCCATAAATATGAGCGTGTTTCTTCAAACCGCTATGTTCATAAATCAAAGAACTTTTCTGCCTATTCTTATGAGTATTATTCTCCTCCTGCAAGACTATTTGCTAGGGCCCCAAAGCCAAAATTCTCAGATGCTGCTCTTAGACTCATTGCTTCTAAGCCACCCCTGAAGATGTGGGTGGTTAAAAAGAACTAACTTTCTCTTGTAGGGAAAGGTCTCCAGCCTGTAATTAAAGGCTTCTGATGCTATTGCTGGGGACCTAAAACACTTGTAGGGCACAAGATCAAATGCCCAAAATGACTTACTGCTCATACTATCCATAAATCACTTGCTGAAGATCCTATCAGTCCTAACTTACATCTAAAGCTTTCATAATCCACTTATGCATCAATTGTTTATGCTTCATAATGGCTTTTGGTGAAGCCTATCCTCCTAACTGCATTGTAGGGAGTAACATCAAAGTCTTCAGAATGGATTATGGATAGCGGATGCACAAATCATATGACTGGTGATCGAAATCTTCTCATGGACTCAACTTTACATCCATCCAACAAGAGTCACATCACATTTGCTGATACTGTTAAAAGCAAAGTGTTGGGTCTAGGTAGAGTTGCAATCTCAAGAGATCAGCACATGGACAAAGTCATGCTTGTTGAATCTCTTGGCTTCAACTTAATGTATGTCTCAATGCTTTGTGACTTAAACATGATTGTGATCTTTGGTAAATTTCGTTGCATTGTACTAATGGAATCTGACAAATCTTTAGTATTTGAAGGATACAGAAAAGGTGATCTGTATATGGTAGATTTCTCAGCTGGACCACAAATGGCCGTATATCTTCTAGCAAAAGCTTCAGAGTGCTGGCTCTGGCATCGAAGGCTAGGACATGCTGGCATGAGGAACTTGCACACTCTCGCAAAGAAGAAGCATGTCATAGGCATCAAGGAAGTCAAGTTCAAGAAAGATCATCTATGTGGTGCCTGTGAAGGTGGGAAGATGACTAGAGCCAAGCACCCCTCAAAGACAATCATGACGACATCCAAACCCTTCGAGCTGCTTCACATGGACTTATTTGGTCCTACTCACTACTCCACATTCTCTACCACGGCCTGTCTCTATGGCTTCGTCATTGTTGATGATTATTCAAGATACACATGGGTGCACATAATACTCTACAAGACTGAAGTGCAAGATGTCTTCAGATGCTTCGCCAACCGTGCCATGAACAATCATGGCATCAAGATCAAACATATCAGAAGTGACAATGGCACTGAATTCAAGAACACTGGCCTCGATCTTTATCTGGATGAGATGGGAATCACTCATGAATTTTCAGCCCCATATACACCTCAGCAAAATGGGATCGTTGAGCGCAAGAACAGAACTCTAATTGAGATGGCTCGAACGATGCTCGATGAGTACAAAACCCCAAGAAGATTCTGGCCCGAAGCTATTGATACTGCATGCCATACCATCAACCGCGTTTATCTTCACAAGCTTCTGAAGAAAACATCCTGTGAACTCCTCACTGGAAAGAAGCCAAATGTAAGCTACTTCAGAGTATTTGGAGCTAAGTGCTGGATCAAGGATCCTCATCATAAGTCAAAATTTGCACCCAAGGCTCATGAAGGCTTCATGCTCGGATATGGAAAGGACTCACACTCCTACAGAGTCTTCACCATTTTTCTCTATAAAACTGTTGAAACCGTGGATGTGAGGTTTGATGAGACAAATGGATCACAAAGAGAATCCCTACCAAATGTGCTAGATGAAGCTTCACCAAATGAATCTATCAAGCTTATGGGAACTGGTGAGATCATGCCTTCTGAAGCACAACCTAACGAGGAACTCATCATCTCTGCTCCAAATCAACCTGACGACAATGCTCAGCCTGAAGACAATACCCCTGATGAAGACAATGCTCAACAAGAGCAAAATCTTCGTCCAGCTCATCCTCATGTTGCAAATGAAGTACAAGTTGAGAAGATAATTGATAGCATAAATGCTCCTGGTCCACTCACTCGCTCTAGAGCAACACAGCTTGCAAATTTCTGTGGGCACTTTGCTTTTGTCTCAATATCTGAACCCAAAAAAGTTGCTGAAGCTTTTATGGAGCCTGAATGGATTCAAGCAATGCAAGAAGAGCTTCAATAGTTTGAGTTGAACAATGTGTGGGAACTTGTCAAGCGTCCTGATCCTCGAAAGCACAACATAATAGGCACAAAATGGATATATCGCAACAAGCAAGATGAGCATGGTCAAGTGGTCAGAAACAAAGCTCGTCTCGTTGCTCAAGGATACACTCAAGTTGAAGGGATTGATTTCGATGAAACATTTGCTCATGTGGCTAGACTTGAAGCCATTCGTATACTGCTAGCCTATGCAAATCATCACAACATACTTCTATATCAAATGGATGTAAAGAGTACCTTTCTCAATGGGAGAATTGAAGAAGAAGTGTATGTTGCACAACCACCTGGCTTTGAAGACCCAAAACATCCTGATATGGTTTACAAGCTCAACAAGGCACTATATGGCCTCAAACAAGCGCCTCGTGCTTGGTATGACACCCTTAAAGACTTCCTGAAGAGCAAAGGCTTCAAACCTGGATCCCTAGATCCTACACTCTTCACGAAGACATATGATGATGAGCTATTTGTCTGCCAAATCTATGTGGATGACATTATCTTCGGCTGCACTGACAAGAAATACAGTGATGAGTTTGGTCACATGATGCAAGAACAATATCAAATGTCCATGATGGGCGAGCTTAAGTTCTTCCTTGGTCTTCAAATTCATCAGCAAAGCAATGACATCTTCATATCTCAAGGGAAGTATCTTAAAGACTGCCTGAAGAAGTTTGGAATGCAAGACTGCAAAGGGTACTCGACGCCAATGCTTGCTAAACATCATCTGGGTCCCGACGCCAATGGTAAAGAGTTTGATCAACAGGTATACCACTCCATGATTGGTTCTTTACTTTATTTATGTCCATCTAGGCCAGATATTATGCTTAGTGTTTGCATGTGTGCTCGATATCAAGCGGCACCAAAGGAGTCGCATCACTTAGCTGTGAAGCGAATACTTCGATATTTGGCTTACACCCCAACACTAGGATTATGGTATCCAAAGGGCTCAGAGTTTGATCTGGTAGGATTTTCAGATGTTGATTATGCTGGTGACAAAGTTGATCGCAAGTCCACATCTGGCACATGTCACTTTCTAGGACGATCACTTGTCTGTTGGTCTTCAAAGAAGCAGAACTGTGTATCACTCTCCACTGCTGAATCTGAATACATTACTGCTGGATCTTGCTGCGCTCAGCTTCTCTAGATGAAGCAAACACTCGAGGATTATGGAGTCCATCTGAAGCATGTGCCACTCTACTGTGATAATGAAAGCGCCATCAAGATTGCCAACAACCCAGTTCAGCACTCGAAGACAAAGCACATTGAAATTCTTCATCACTTTCTCAGAGATCATGTTATGAAGGAAGTTATTGATATCATACACGTCAACACTGAAGAGCAACTGGCAGATATCTTCACAAAGCCCTTGGATGAGAAAAGGTTTTGCAAGTTGCGGTGTGAGCTAAATATCTTAGAATCCTCAAATGTCTTGTAATCAGGCACACATCCTAACACTTATGCATATTGATGACTTAGATGTGCAACACACGAAGTAAAGTATATCTTCAATCAATGAAGACTTACATTCTAAGTGTGAATACATTAACATGGAATTTGACTTCGGAGCGCCACGATAATTGTGCGCCGTGTCTGGGTCTAATACTTCCTATACGGTGGGTAACGCCGCCACCAAATTCTTGTTTGAAGCTTTTCTCGTGGCGTTACATTTGCAAAGTCTTCGCACTTGGTTTGTCTTCACATAGGATATACATATAAATATATAGAGTTGTGTTCTGTCCTCAACAGCATTCACTTATAGCTATGTCTTCATATTTGAATCTTTTGGACTAAGTGAATGTGATCGGACCCTAACCTCTCTATGCTTTCTCATCTCACTCTGTCTGTCCAAATCATATGCATTCTATTGAAACAGTCGAATATCTTCTCTGCATCCTTGTCAGCAGAAGATAAGGAGACAAACTTTAAATCTGATTTTAATGCTCCATCCGTTATGCCTGAAACCCAGAGAAGCCGGAACGACTACTCCGACAGTCGTGGTGTACGTGGGATCGTGAGACAACTCCCAATGCATTACATGACCGCCATGTGTCACTCGTACGTGAACCGTTAGGGGCACCTGAGTAATTACGCTGTGCCGTCTCCCATGCCTATAAATGCACGTCCCATCACGGTCAAAAGTTTCTTCCACCACCTCTCCACCTCGAACAACCCTAGCGCCTCCGCTAGCTTTCGACGACGAAGCGCTTCGCTGCCGCAACTTTGTCGACGCCGTCCTCACGCCGGCCGCGGATATCTTGCTCTCTGCCATCGCCGTAGCTGTCCTCCGTCGCCAAGTTAGGGCACGGATGACCAAACTGCTAGGCATCCAACTCCTACTCCGTCTAAGCAGTTCATCGTGTGGTAAATAAACTTGCTTTTTACCATCTTCTAGACCCATAAAGATTAATCTACTTTACCACAAGAGGTTTCTGCCTACTTAGATATACATATCTATCCTGTCTGCATCTCATATCTTGCCTAGTACATTCACATATGCTTCAACTATAGTTAGATTCCTCACTTGTACTTATTCGTGGATTCGTACAAATCTGGAACCAACTCACATGAGTGAATGTCTTCGCACTATGAGGTCAAAGTCTTCAAAACTGTTTTAATGTTCAAAACTTCTGAGAATGCATATGACCTCTTCCCCTTCCCTCGGTATCTCTAATGCTGTCACAGGTACATGTCCGTGGGAGAATCCCTTGGTTCTCATAGTCCGCATTCATTTGCAGAGTTTTTGCAGCGTCACATTCATTCTCCTAAAGCTAGTTCCTGTCTGACCAGCAAACCGAAGCATTTGCCAGTTTTGAAGCCATTCAGGTTGAAGCAAATGACAATTGACAAGACAGTAAGAAAGGGTGGCAGACAGCGCCGTGGCAACACCTCTCGTGATTTGCCTCCTGATCTCAGTGAAATATACAAGACTGATCCAGAGGAGGATTATAATCAGAGGAAAACCCGAATCCAATGGATTCGAAGATACTGGGCTGAACAATGGTTCAAATACAGGTTCGTGACCCCAGAGTATGCCGAGAAAAACGCCATCAAGCATCCTTGGGGAGATATCACTTATAAGAATCTTCCCCCCAAGACTCGTGCTGAAGCCATTGCTCAAGGCTTCTATCCTTGCATGGTTAGAGGGCCACAGCCTGCTGATGCTGATCCAAGTGCTCTGCTCTGGTGTCGCGACGACAATCTTTTTAAGCGAAATCTTTAATTCGCCAAGAACTCGGCCAAGGAAAACAAGAAGCTGTGGGGATTAGACTTCAATCCTGGCCCCTCTGCACCCCGCGCTGATGGCTCGCGGGAAGCTGAACCAAATCTGGTTGGGCCCTTCTACAACCTAGAGGGCCTCATCAGTCACATAAGGGTTCAAGGGGCAGATGTCGATCAGCCTGAAGCTGATGATGACTCTGAAGAAGCACCTGCAACGCCGAAGCCTCGGAAGAAGAAATCAAAGGCTTCAAAGGCTACTCCACCAAGAGCTTCAAGAGTGAAGCCTTTGGCCACTGCTCCACCTGCACCAAGTGTGCAATCTGAGGAACACTCCAGAATTTCCAAGAGCAAACAACTAAAGAGGAAGCCAACACGCAACCCCAGTCCAGCTCTTACCCCAGATGCAGTACTGAAGACCGCCAATGATGCCCTTGATCTCTCAAGTGATGAAGATCTTGGAGATGATGCTTTGGAGCTGTTGATCAAGAGCAAGCAGGATGCTGAAATCTTCAATGATTTTCCGCTCTTTGATGTTGAAGTGCTCAATAACTTCATTGATGAATGGTTTGACACTCCCAACCCGAGCTTCGATGATCTTCAACTTCCAGTTGGCCTCAGCGTCTCCTTCCATGGCGCTATTGCTTCTGAGCTAGCTCTGGCTCAAAGAATCGTTGAGCTGAAGCAAAAGATAGACTATGAAAAAGCTCAGTTCAAGAAGCATATGAACAAGCTCAGCGTGCAAGAAGTTCAAAACTTCAAGGTTATGATGCAAGAGCTCAAGGAAGCCTTTCGCCAGCGGCGTGAAGAAGCTAAAGGTTCACGTGAGCGCATCAAGGACTTGGCTGTAAAATGCGTTCAAGCATTCAATGAAGCTGAAAAGCGCAAGGCACTTGGGCGTCCTGGCATTGATCCAAGAATGGCTGCCAAGAAGAAGAAGAAGCAGTCTGTGCCCGAAGCTGAAGCATCTGGGCAGGAAATGCCTCGCATAGTCTTCCCTGCTAGCATGACTGGCACGAAGCCTAAGGCAACTCCAACCGCTTCAACGCTCAGGAAGACTAAGGTGGCTGAAGCTGATGCTCGCAAACGCAAGCAATCTACTGATGAAGCTCCACCCACAAAGAAGCGAAAGACCAAGAAGGATATGGCTGCTTCCAAAGAGCCTATCTTTGTCGAGCCAATCTCAGTTGCTCGCCCTGTATCTGCCCAGAGAGAAAGAAGACCGACTGTTCATAAGCCTGCTCCCACAGAGGCTGAAGGCATTCCAGCTGTCGACCCCACCGCAGCTGAAGACATTGGTCCACAAGACAATGTTGAAGATGATACCGTCCTTCCTCAGATCGAGTACAACATTGACTCTTCGCCTGTTCTCACGAACAGCGAACGCATCAGCATTGGTCGTCCATTGACACCAATTGCTCATGATGAATCGTGGGCTGATCACCCAAAGGAAACCCAAGACACTCCCCACCAGTATGGTGCTTGAAGACGAAGACTTCGAGGCCCAACAACCTCCATCTCCTCAGGCATCGCCAGCTTTTCGCAGGCTTCGTAAAGGACCAAGGCCTCAAGTCACTGCCTCAAGTGCTCCAGAAGGAGTAGAGCAACCATGTGCACCTCATGCTGCTCCTACTGGAAGCCAATCAGAATCTGAAGCCAAAGTTGCTGAAGATATTCCGGCTGCATCAGCCGAAGAAGAACCACCCCAACAAGAAGAAGAAAGTACTACCGCACCACCCGTTCCCGAGGAGAATGTGTCCGACCCTCCAGCTCCTGAAGTAGAGGTAACAAATTCAGAGGCTGCCACCACCAACACTGAAGCCAATGACGTGGTCATGGCTGAAGCTTTTGTGGCACCTGAAGATACTGTGGCGCCTGAAGAACCTGCGCCTGAAGTTACTGCTCCTGAAGCCAGTGCTATGCCTGAAGCCAGTACTGAGCCTGAAGCTAATGTTGCACCTGACGCCAATCTGCAGCTTGAAGAGAATGCCTCTGCTCCTGTTCCGCCTCCACGGCCTCACATAATTGAGCAAGCATACAACAAGGATGATCAGCTTGTTACTGTCCGGTGGCCAATTCTGATTCCACCATCTACAACTGAACCACGTGCTGCTGGTCCTCAGTTTGATCATCATATTGCGCACAGGCCCCAAGTTCAGAAGCCTAAGCCAAGACTGCCAAGGCTTCCAGGTATTGCAACATCTTCAGGGTCATTCAATGCCAATAGCTTCACTGCGCACAACACCTTCTTTGACAGCGCCAAGAACCCATATTCCAAGCCAAGAATATCCTCGGATAGGTTCTGGAGCCATCAACAACACAGCTACTACTCAAGGGTACTATATAATCAAGGCCGCATTTTCCCTCATATGCGTCTTGACACTGAAGCTATTGCTGGTCTACCCTGCTTGGAGGAAGCCCTTGACTACTTCCGTGATCCTGGCCTTCTCAATTATGTGCTGGATAAAGAGCATTGGAATGAAGAACTGCTTCTGCAATTCTATGCAACACTTCACATCCGAGGCTACAGCGGGGATCCGAAGACATGGGTCCTTGAGTGGATGTCACGCAATGTGCATCATGAAGAAAAAGCCTTTGATCTCATTGAGCTCACTGGCCTGCCCACTCCAGGAGATCTATATGAACCTGGCTGTGAACTGCACTCTGAAGCCTTGGAGAGCATCTTTCAGAAGCGTAAGCCCAATATGAGCCAAATGCTCAGCATGATGAAGCCTATGCCAAGTGATGCTGAATATCCTAAAGAATTCTTTGTTGAAGACCTTGAGTACCTGCCTCGCACCATCTATCACATCATAAGGCGTACTCTATGGCCTGTCAAAGGACATTCTTCATCAGCCAAACTTGAAGGCACTGTGAAGACTTTGGTCTTCTATATCTTCAATGGCATCAGCTTCAATGCTCAAGATTTCTTCATCAGGCAAATGGCCACATCTGCAGCTGATCTATTTGGACTGAAATTTTATGCCCCTTGGATAATGCGCCTCATCAAGTTGCACTCAACTGTCACTTATCAACCCTCTGCTCGCAACCATCAGATTTTCTTGCCTGAGGTTGATATGTCAGCTGAAGCCATTCACCAAGAGCCTGCTAAGGAGCCAATTAATCTTCACAACGCTGATCATCAAAGCTTCACTCAGCAGATTGAAGGAGTCCCAGCAGTCTCTCACGTCTATCCTCTGGCTGGCCGTACTCGTCTACCTCGACACGCTGAAACCGAAGCCACTGAAAGCACTATCGCTCAAAGGCCTCAGAAGTGTTCTCGTGTCCTGAACAACCGAGAGCTTCTTGTAGCCCTTCATCAGAAACAAGACAAGCATCACCTCTGGATAAAGCGTCAGATGCAGAGCCTCTTGGTGGATGTCAATCGCATTCGCAATCTTCCCACCAAGAATGCTTTTGTTGCTCATGAAACTTGCAGGCGATCTTGGAAGAGTTTGACCTTGCTGAGTGCCGAAGCGGATCTTCAAGACGATGGCTTCACTGAGAGATTCAAGTTTGACAACACTCCTCCACGGACTGCTGTTATGCGTCGAACTCCATCCCTTGAAGACTCTGAATACTCTTCCTCCGCTGCAACAATTGACGCCAGGGTGATCGATGATCAGGATGATGCTACTTCGCCACCTCCTACTTCAGCGCGCATCGACACTGCACCAACCACCTCTGCACCGCCAAACAACAACACCGACCCTGCATCCTCTTCTGCTCCACCTGGGAACGAGTAGAGGCTCTATGTCTTCAAACCTTTTTGGTCCTTACTGACAAAAGGGGGAGAAGCATATGAGTTGATAGTCTTCAAGCGGGTCCATATGGGCGGGTGCTTTTTATAATTTGCCTAGTGCTTACAACTCTCGTTTTGCTACATTTGGTTCTTTGAGTTGTAACACTTAAACTGATGGTCGTCTGCTACTTTTTTATGCTGCCCTGTAATGCGATGATAAATTTCGCATCTGCTATCTTATATTCCGCACTTAGTCATTTCTGCAGACGTCCATTTTTCATTGTGCATGTCATTATCTTCGGTATATCAATTATGCATGATGAATTGTCTTCATAAGTTGAAGAGGACCTCCACAAGTACAACCTGCCATGTGCATTGCATTCAAAGGCAAATCAACTATATGCACATCTTCAGGGGGAGCCTTTTGCTACTTACGAAGACAATACCTTATCCTTTACAATTTCACATATCTTTATCCCCATTGAAAACTTCAACCAGTTTGTCATAAATCACCAAAAAGGGGGAGATTGTAAGTGCATCTAGTGCCACCCCTAGTTGGTTTTGGATATTGACGACAAACCTGGTCGAGGGACTAATGTGTTTGTGAGAATTGCAGGATAACACAGGTAGTAGTCCCTCATTGATTCGGTTAACCTACCGGAGATGACCCCTAAAAATGTATGAAGACATTGATATTAGTGGTGGTATATGAAGATAATCATATTGAAGACTATGACATGAGAAGACATTGTGTGAAGACTATGGAAAGCGAAGATGTAGAGTTGTCGTTGTTTCCTTTTCTTCTTTATTGAGTCATAGGAACCACCGCACTGTTAAGTGGGGTCCAAGTGAACTAAGTCAGAGTGACTGATGTGATGCTCAACCAAATCCTATGTCTTCGAGCGAAGACTATGAGAGCAAATCTTATCCAGAGGCGGATGAGTCAGCTTTACTTGGAGCTCAAGTAAAGTTGCCGTGTGGGTTTCAAATCTGACCGTTGGAACACATGTCAGTTCCTTAGTGACCCAGGGTCACTTCGGACAAATCAGGTCGGGTTGCCTAGTGGCTATAAATAGCCCACCCCCTACACCATAAATTGGTGGCTGCTCAGAGTTATTGCACGGCTTTTGTCGTTTGAGAGCAACCCACCTCCGAAGCATTTGAGAGAGAAATCCTTGCGAGGACAAAGCCCAAACACCGAGAGCCAAAGAGTGTTAGGCATCACTGAAGTCTTTCTGTCCGTCTGACCTGAAGACTTATTACACTTGAGTACTGTGTTTCCTCCAGCCAGTTAGGCGTCGCGTTTTAAGCATCCAAGAGTAATTGTGGATTGCCGGTGAACAAAGTCTGTGAAGGTTTGGAAGTCTACCTTGAAGACTTACCAGAGTGATTGGGCGAGGACTGGGTGTTCTTATCTCAAGGGGAAGAAGGTGAAGACGCGGTCTTCTGAGTTAAATCTTAGCCTCCCTAACCAGACGTACAGTTGTCACAGCAACTGGAACTGGTCTAACAAATCACTGTCTTCCCCGAGCTACTGGTTCTATCCTTTCCTTCCCTTTACTTGCTGCTCTATGTTGTGAAGACATTGCATGTTTGCTTTATCTGATTGTCTTCACTAAGTATCTACTTGTTGTGATTGGCTTCATTCCTTCTTCCTTTGTGATCACTACTGCCTAGTTACTATTAGTCTTCATGCTTTCACTTCATTGAATACATGACTATGTCTTATCTAGTGTAGTCCACTTTCCGCTACATACTAATAGGCTTGAGCTTATTGTTTGTCTTCGAAACTACCATGTTTTGAAGCATTTCAAAAAAATCGCCTATTCACCCCCCCTCTAGTCGATATACTGCACTTTCATTTGCATCTTGCATATTCCACTATTAAGAAACCTATGGGAAGGATTAATGATGTTCTTATTGTCGCCAATAAGAATTATGTGCCCGTAGATTCCATTGTTCTTGATATAGATTGCAATCCTTCATGTCCTATTATTCTTGGTAGACCTTTCCTTAGAACGATTGGTGCAATTATTGATATGAAGGAAGGAAATATTAGATTCCAATTTCCATTAAGGAAAGGCATGGAACACTTTCCTGGAAAGAAAATCAAATTACCATATGAATCTATTATGAGAGCCACTTATGGATTGCCTTCCAAATATGGCAATACCTAGATCTATCCATGTATCGTGCCTAGCTAGGGGCGTAAAACGATAGCGCTTGTTGGGAGGCAACCCAATTTTATATTTTTTGTTTTTGCTTCTCTTTAGGAATAAATATTGCATCTAGCTTCTGTTTAGATGTGTTTTTGTGTTTTGTTTAGTGTTTGTGCCAAGTAGAACCTTTGGGAAGACTTGTGTGAAGTTTATGTGATCTTGCTGTGAAAGACAGAATCGTTAGCGCTGGCTAGAATGGTCATCATATTTTACTGGAGCGTGCTATTTAGTTGATTCTTTATTCATATGATTACTAGACAAATTCCTCACGTTTACCAATTTAGTTTGATTTTTTTGGAGTTACAGAAGTATGCGAAACCTGCAGATTACTACAGACTGTTCTGTTTTTCGTGTGTTGTTTGCTTATTTCAATGCATCTATGAGTAGTATTGGGAAGTATGAACCATAGAGAAGTTGGAATATAGTAGGTTTAACACCAATATAAACAAAGAATGAATTCATTGTAGTACCTTTGAGTAGTGGTTTGCTTTCTTATACTAACGGAGCTCACAAGATTTTGGTCTAAGTTTTGTGTTGTGAAGTTTTCAAGTTTTGAGTATTGCTTTGATGGACTATGGAACAAAGAGTGGCAAGGGCCTAAGCTTGGGGATGCCCAAGGCACCCCAAGGTAAAATTAAAGGACAACCAAAATCCTAAGCTTGGGGATGCCCCGGAAAGGCATCCCCTCTTTCGTCTTCATCCATCGGTAACTATACTCGGAGCTATATTTTTATTCACCACATGATATGTGTTTTACTTGGAGCGTCTTGTATAATTTGAGTCTTTGCTTGTTAGTTTGACACAATTATCCTTGCTGGACACACCTATTTGAGAGAGTTAAATATATCCTAGGAATTGTTAGAACACTCTATGTGCTTCACTTATGTCTTTTGAGTTGAATATTTTTTGCTCTAGTGCTTCACTTATATCTTTTAGAGCACGATGGTGATAATATTTTGAAGTAATTGTTGAACTCTCATGCTTCACTTATATCCATTTGAGAGTCTATTAAGACAACATGGTAATGTGCTTAGGCTATAAAACTAGTCTTCACATGATAGACATCCAATATCAATGTAGTAAAAACTTTCACACTTAGTACATTGAATATGATGAGAAGTTGGATGCTTGATAATTGTTTTGAGATATGAGGATAGTGATATTAGAGTCATGCTAGTGGAGTTATTATGAAATTGAGAAATGCTTGTGTTAAGGTTAGTGATTCCCGTAGCATGCACGTATGGTGAACCACTATGTGACGAAGTTAGAGCATGAGGTATTTGTAAAGTGTCAACCTTTGTGTGGAGGTCGGGGGCGCGTGATGGTTAACTCCTACCAACCTCCCCCCTAGGAGCATGCATTGATTGCTTTGTTTTGATGACTCATAGATTTTTGCAATAATTATATGAGTTCTTTATGACTAATGTTGAGTCCATGGATTATACGCACTCTCACCCTTCCACCATTGCTAGCCTCTCTTGTATCGCGCAACTTTCGCCGGTACCATACACCCACTATATATCCTTCCTCAAAACAGCCACCATATATATTCCACTAAACAGCCACCATACCTACCTATCATGGCATTTCCATAGCCATTCCGAGATATATTGCCATGCAACTTTCCACCGTTCCGTTCATATGACACGCATCATATTGTCATATTGCCATGCATGATCATGTAGTTGACATCATATTTGTGGCAAAGCCACCATGCATAATTTTTCATACATGTCACTCTTGATTCATTGCACATCCTGGTACACCACCGGAGGCATTCATATAGAGTCATACTTTGTTCTAGTATCGAGTTGTAATGAAAGTGTGATGATCATCATTATTAGAGCATTGTCCCTGTGAGGAAAGGCTAAATCAATAAAGCCCCTCAAAAAAGAAAAGAAAAGAAAGGCCCAAAAAGAGAAAAAAAATAATAAGAAAAGAAAAAGGGATAATTGCTACTATCTTTTTCCACACTTGTGCTCCAAAGTAGCACCATGTTCTTCATGATAGAGAGTCTCATGTTTAGTCACTTTCATATACTAGTGGGAATTTTCATTATAGAACTTGGCTTGTATATTCCAACGATGAGCTTCCTCAAATGCCCTAGGTCTTCACAAGCAAGCAAGTTGGATGCACACCCACTAGTTTATTTTGTTGAGCTTTCATACATTTTTAGCTCTAGTGCATCCGTTGCATGGCAATCCCTACTCACTGACATTGATATCTATTGATGGGCATCTCCATAGCCCGTTGATACGCCTAGTTGATGTGAGACTATCTCCCTCCTTATTGTCTTCTCCACAACCACCTCTCTATTCCAACCATAGTGCTATGTCCTTGGCTCACGCTCATGTATTGCGTGAAAGTTGAAATGTTTGAAAGAATAGAGTATGAAAACAAGTGCTTGGCTGAAATCGGGGTTGTGCATGATATGAATATTTTGTGTGATGAAGAGGGAGCATAGCCAGACTATATGATTTTGTAGGGATAACTTTCTTTAGCCATAGTATTTTCAGAAGACATGATTGCTTTGTTAGTATGCTTGAAGTATTACTATTTCTTATGTCAATATAGACTTTTGTCCTGAATCTTTCAGATTTGAACATTCATGCCACAATTAAGAGAATTACATTGAAAAACTATGTTGGTTAGCATTCCACATCAAAAATTCTGTTTTTATCATTTACCTACTCGAGGACGAGCAGGAATTAAGCTTGGGGATGCTTGATACGTCTCCAACGTATATATAATTTTTTAATATTCCATGCTATTATTTATGATGTTTTGGATGTTTAATGGGCTTTGTCATACACTTTCATATTATTTTTGGGAATAACCTACTAACCCAAAGGCCCAGTCCAGATTGCTGTTTTTTGCCTGTTTCAGGGTTTTACAGAAAAGGAATATCAAACGGAGTCCAAACGGAATGAAACCTTCGGGAGAGATATTTTTGGAGAAAATCACGCACGGGAGACTTGAGAACCATGGAGTAGGGCACACGTGGCGCCCCCCAATAGGGCGCGGACCCTGCCTCGTGGGCCCCACGTTTGGCCCCCGGTGCCCTCCTTCCTCCTATATTTACCTACGTACCCCGAAACCATCAGAGGAGAAGAGAAAACCCTAGTTCCACCGCTGTAACCTTCTATTCCCGTGAGATCCCATCTTGGGGCCTGTTACGGAGCTCCGCCGGAGGGTGGATCTACCACGAGTGCTTCTACATCATCATCATCGCCTCACCATGAGTTGTGAGTAGTTTACCACAGACCTTCGGGTCCATAGCTAGTATCTAGATGGCTTCTTCTCTCTCTTTGGATCTCAATACAAAGTTATCCTCGGTCTTCGAGGAGATCTATTCGATGTAATCTCTTTTTGCGGTGTGTTTGTCGAGATCCGATGAATTGTGGGTTTATGATCAAGATTATCTATGAGAAATATTTGGTTCTTCTCTGAACTCTTTATGTATGATTATAATATCCTTGCAAGTCTCTTCGAATTATTGGTTTGGTTTGGCCTACTAGATCTATAGTTCTTGCATTGGGAGAAGTGCTTGGATTTGGGTTCAATCTTGTGGTGTCCTTTCCCAGTGACAATAGGGGCAGCAAGGCACGTATTGTATTGTTGCCATCGAGGATAAAAAGATGGGGTTTATATCACTAAGTTTGAGTTTATCCCTCTACATCATGTCATCTTGCTTAAGGCGTTACTCTGTTCTTATGAACTCAATACACTAGATGCATGCTGGATAGTGGTCGATGTGTGGAGTAATAGTAGTAGATGCAGAATTGTTTTGGTCTACTTGTCTCGGACATGATGCCTATATATAATGATCATGCCTAGATAGTCTCATAATTATTCGCTTTTCTATCAATTGCTCGACAGTAATTTGTTTACCTGCCATAGAATATCGCTATCATGAGAGAAGCCACTAGAGAACACTATGGCCCCCGGGTCTATTCTCAACATATCAATCTACAATGTACTTTACTTTTCCGCTTTTAATTTATGTTCTTATAATAAAAAATACCAAAAATATCGAACTATCATCTCTATCAGATCTCACTTTCGTAAGTGACCGTAAAGGGATTGACAACCCCTTATCGTGTTGGCTGCGAAGTTCTTATTTGTTTGTGCAGGTGTGAGGGACTCGCGCGTGGTCTCCTACTGGATTGATACATTGGTTCTCAAAAACTGAGGTAAATACTTACGCTACTATGCTGCATCACCCTTTCCTCTTCGAGGGAATACAACGCAAGCTCGAAAAGTAGAAGTGGTGAACATGTCTTGTTGAGAGCTAAGTGTGTGAACACGATTTGGTAAAGCAAGCGATGAGAGGCCATTTAGGAGTACATGGCGGGTTGTCTCATTGAAACCGTCCTCAGGAACTGAGTTCTATGTTTGTGATCGAAGACAGTTACTACCACACATTGGAATGCTTAAGTGCCCCTCTTGACTTATTAATCACCTTGATCTTTGTCCAGGAGTTGCAACTAGTTTCTGATGTTTGTAAGATATGTGTTGGAGGCCGTGCGTAGCGCTGACCCTAGGAGTGGGCCATGATGCGGTAGATACATCGTGGCATGGTGTACCGAGGCACTTGTTTGGTGGGCTCGGGAACCCTACACACATCATTTAGGGCCGTATTGGAAACCTCGACCGGACTTCCTTGAGGATGGAACTCAAATAGGCGATAAACCTGGACTAGAGTCTTGTGTGGTTAGTCAGGTCGTGGCCGACACCCTCGCCGGGCTTCCTCTTGAAGGTTGCCAAGTACATATCATGTAAACGACAATAAGTGGTGAGAGTGTGCCTGAAGAAGTACACCCCTGCGGGGTTAATGGTCTATTTGAATAGCCGCGTCCGCGGATATGGACTACTTGGAACGCTTACATTGTTCATAGACAAGTGGAAGTGGATACTCTAAAATGCGCAAGATAAGCATGAGTGCTATGGATGGCCTTCTCGTAGGGAGACGGGAGCGGATCCATAGTGGTGTATTGTTATGGTGAATATGTGGACTCGTGTGTGCCACCTCAAAAGAGTTACCAACAGTCGTATTATAGGATAGCCACTGAGTCAAAGCTGGCTTACTGCAGTTAAAATCCACTACCCCTTTGTTGATATTGATGCATATGTAGCTAGTTCTGATGTAAGTCTTGCTGAGTACATTTGCACTCACGTTTACTTAATTTATGTTTTTGCAGAGAGAATTCGGCCTCACTAGTGGTTCCGCGTGGAATTCGACGTTTAGCTTGTTACTTAAGGAAATATGCCCTAGAGGTAATAATGAAGTTGTTATTTATATTTCCTTATATCATGATAAATGTTTATTATTCATGCTAGAATTGTATTAAACGAAAACTTGATACATGTGTGGATACATAGACAAAACACAGTGTCCCTAGTAAGCCTCTACTAGACTAGCTCGTTAACCAAAGATGGTTGAGTTTCCTAAACCAAGACATGTGTTGTCATTTGATGAACGGGATCACATCATTAGGAGAATGATGTGATGGACATGACCCATCCGTTAGCTTAGCATAATGATCATTTAGTTTTATTGCTATTGCTTTCTTCATGACTTATACATCTTCCTATGACTACGAGATTATGCAACTCCCGAATACCGGTGGAACACCTTATGCGCTATCAAACATCACAACATAACTGGGTGATTATAAAGATGCTCTACAGGTGTCTCCGAAGGTGTTTGTTGAGTTGGCATAAATCAAGATTAGGATTTGTCACTTCGTGTATCGGAGAGGTATCTCTAGGCCCTCTCTGTAATGCACATCACTATAAGCCTTGCAAGCAATGTGACTAATCAGTTAGTTACGGGGTGATGCATTATGGAATGAGTAAAGAGACTTGACGGTAACGAGATTTAACTGGGTATGATGATACCGACGATCGAATCTCTGGCAAGTAACATACCAATGACAAAGGGAATGATGTATGTTGTTATGCAGTTTGATCGATAAAGATCTTCGTAGAATATGTAGGAGCCAATATGAGAATCCAGGTTCCGCTATTGGTTATTGACCAAAGATGTGTCTCGGTCATGTCTACATAGTTCTCGAACCCATAGGGTTCGCATGCTTAACGTTCAATGATGATTTGTATTATGAGTTGTGTGTTTTGGTGACCGAAGTTTTTTCGGAGTCCCGGATGAGATCACGGACATCACAAGTAGTCTCAAAATGGTCGAGAGGTAAAGATTCATATATTGGAAGGTTTCATACGGACACCAGAATGGTTCCGGAAAGGTTCGGGGATTTATCGGAGTACTAGGAGGCTATCGAAACTCCCCGGGAAAGTTAATGGGCCTCATGGGCCTTAGTGGAGAAGAGGAGGTAGGCCACGAGAAGTGGCGTGCCCCCCCTTTCCCAATCCGAGTTGGATAATGGGTGGGGGCGCGGCACCCCCTTTCCTTCTCCTTCTCCCCCCTTTCCCCTTTCCCCTCTCCGTTGGAAGGAAGGGGGGCGGAATCCTACTAGGTTTGGAGTCCTACCACCCTTGGCGCGCCTCCTCCCTGGCCGTCCACCTCCTCCCCCTCTCCTTCATATACGACAGGGGGCACCCCAGAGGCACATCAATGTTCTCTTAGCCGTGTGTGGTGCCACCCTCCACAGTTTACTCCTCTGATAACAGCGTCGTAGTGCTTAGGCGAGGCCCTGTGCGGATCACATCACCAACACCGTCGCCACACCATCGTGCTGACGGAACTCTCCCTCAACCCTCTACTAGATCAAGAGCTCGAGGGACGTCATCGAGCTGAATGTGTGTTGAACACGGAGGTACCGTACGTTCGGTACTTGGATCGGTTGGATCGTGAAGACGTTCGACTACATCAACCGCGTTAATACAACACTTCCGCTTTCTCTCTACGAGGGTACGTGTACACACTCTCCTCCTCGCGTTTCTATGCATTTCCTAGATAGATCTTGCGTGGTCGTAGGATTTTTTTTCTAAATTGCATGCTACGTTCCCCAACAATGGCATCATGAGCCAGGTCTATGCGTAGATGATATGCATGAGTAGAACACAAAGAGTTGTGGGCGATAATAGTCATACTACTTACCTCCAATGTCTTACTTTGATTCGGCGGTATTGTTGGATGAAGCGGCCCGGACCGACATTACATGACCGCGTTCATGAGACTGGTTCTACCGATGTGCTTTGCACACAGGTGGCTGGCGGGTGTCTGTTTATCCAACTTTAGTTGAATCGAGTTTGGCTACGACCGGTCCTTGTTGAAGGTTAAAACAGCACACTTGACGAAAAATCGTTGTGGTTTTGATGCGTAGGTAAGAACGATTCTTGCTAGAAGCCCGTAGCAGCCACGTAAAAGTTGCAACAACAAAGTAGTGGACGTCTAACTTGTTTTTTTGAGGGCATGTTGTGATGTGATATGGTCAAGGCGTGATGAGTTATACATTATTGTATGAGATGATCATGTTTTGTAAATTATCAGCAACCGGCGGGAGGCTTATGGTTGTCTCTTTATTGTATGAATTGCGAACGCCATGTAATTGCTTTACTTTATCACTATGAATTAGCAATAGTAGTAGAAGCAATAGTTGGCGAGACGACCACGACGCTACGATGCAGATCATGGTGTCAAGCCAGTGATGATGGAGATCATGCCGATGCTTTGGAGATGGAGATCAAAAGCACAAGATGATGATGGCCATATCATGTCACATATATTTTGATTGCATGTGATGTTTATCTTTTTATGCATGTTATTTTGCTTAGAACGACGGTAGCATTATAAGATGATCCCTTACAAAATTTAAAGGTACAAGTGTTCTCCCTGAGTATGCACCATTGCGATAGTTCGTCGTGCCGAGACACCACGTGATGATCGGGTGTGATAAGCTCTACGTTCACATACAACGAGTGTAAGAAAGTTTTGCACGTGCGGAATACTTAGGTTAAACTTGACGAGCCAAGCATGTACAGACATGGCCTCGGAACACTGGAGACCGAAAGGTCAAGCGTGAATCATATAGTAGATATGATCAGCATAAGATGTTCACCATTGAAAACTACTCCATCTCACGTGATGATCGGACATGGTTTAGTTGATTTGGATCACATGATCGTTTAGATGACTTGAGGGATTTCTATCTAAGTGGGAGTTCTTTAGTAATATGATTAATTGAACTTAATTTATCATGAACTTAGTCCTGATAGTTTTTGTATATCTATGTTGTAGATCAATGGCCCGTGCTACCGTTCCCTTGAATTTTAATGCGTTCCTAGAGAAAGCTAAGTTGAAAGATGATGGTAGCAACTACACGGACTGGGTCCGTAACTTGAGGATTATCCTCATTGCTGCACAGAAGAATTATGTCATTGAAGCCCTTCTAGGTGATAGGCCTGCTGCAGGAGCAATTCCTGATGTTATGAACGTCTAGCAAGCTCGATCTGATGACTACTTGATAGTTCAGTGTGCCAAGCTTTACGGCTTAGAATCGGGACTTCAAAGACGTTTTGAATGTCATGGGGCATATGACATGTTCCAAGAGTTGAAGTCAACATTTCAAGCAAATGCCCGAGTTGAGAGATATGAAGTCTCCAACAAGTTCTATAGCTGCAAGATGGAGGAGAATAGTTCTGTCAGTGAACACTTACTCAGAATGTCTGGGTACCATAACCACATGACTCACCTTGGAGTTAAAGTTGATGATGATAGTGTTATTGATAGAGTTCTTCAATCACTGCCACTAAGCTATAAAGGCTTATTGATGAACAATAATATGCAAGGGATGGAGAAGACTATTCCCGAGCTCTTCGCAATGCTCAAAGCTGCGGAAGTAGAAATCAAGAAGGAGCATCAAGTGTTGATGGTTAAAAAACCACTAGTTTCAAGAAAAGGGGCAAGGGAAAGAAGGGAAACTTCAAGAAGAATAGCAAGCCAGTTGCTACTCCTGGGAAGAAACCCAAGTCTAGAGCCAAGCCTGAAACTGAGTGCTTCTACTGCATAGGGACTGGCCACTAGAAGCGGAACTGCCCCAAGTATTGTTGGAAATATGCCCTAGAGGCAATAATAAAATGGTTATTATTATATTTCCTTGTTCATGATAATTGTCTAGTGTTCATGCTATAATTGTATTATCAGGAAATCGTAATACATGTGTGAATACATAGACCACAATATGTCCCTAGTAAGCCTCTAATTGACTAGCTCGTTGATCAATAGATGGTTACGGTTTCCTGACCATGGACATTGGATGTCATTGATAACGGGATCACATCATTAGGGGAATGATGTGATGGACAAGACCCAATCCTAAGCCTACCACAAGATCGTGTAGTTCGTATGCTAAAGCTTTTCCAATGTCAAGTATCCTTTCCTTAGACCATGAGATTGTGCAACTCCCGGATACCGTAGGAGTACTTTGGGTGTGCCAAACATCACAACGTAACTGGGTGGCTATAAAGGTACACTACACGTATCCCCGAAAGTATCTGTTGGGTTGGCACGAATCGAGACTGGGATTTGTCACTCCGTATGATGAAGAGGTATCTCTGGGCCCACTCGGTAATACATCATCGTAATGAGCTCAATGTGACTAAGGGTTTGGTCACGGGATGATGTGTTACGGAACGAGTAAAGAGACTTGTCGTAACGAGATTGAACAAGGTATCGGTATACCGAAGATCGAATCTCGGGCTAGTACTATACCGGTAGACAAAGGGAATTGTATACGGGATTGATTGAATCCCCGACATCGTGGTTCATGCGATGAGATCATCGTGGAACATGTGGGAGCCAATATGGGTATCCAGATCCTGCTATTGGTTATTGGCCGGAGAGGTATCTCGGTCATGTCTACATGGTTCCCGAACCCGTAGGGTCTACACAGTTAAGGTTCAGTGACTCTAGAGTTGTTATGGGAATAGTATGTAGTTACTGAAGGTTGTTCGGAGTCCCGGATGAGACGGACATGACGAGGAACTCCGGAATGGTCCGGAGGTGAAGATCGATATATTGGACGAAGGGTATTGGAGTCCGGAATTGTTCCGGGGGTATCGGGTGACGACCAGCGTGTCCGAAAGTGGTTTCGGAGGCCCCGGCAAGCGTTGGGGGGCCTTATGGGCCAAGGGGAGGGGGCACATCAGCCCACTAAGGGGCTGAGCGCCCCTCCCACCCCATCTCACGTAACCTGGAGAGGTGGGGGTGCCTCCCCTAGGGCAGCCGCCCCCCTCGGCTTGGGGGGCAAGTTTCCTAGGGGTGGGGGCGCCCAAACCCATCTAGGGTTTCCCCTGTGGCCGCCGCCCTTCCCCTAGGGAAATCCTAGGGTGCTTCCTCCTCCCCCCTTCCCCCTATATATAGTGGGGGAGAGAGAGAGGGCAGCCGCACCCCTTCCCTGGCGCAGCCCTCTTCCCCTCCCAACTCCTCCTCTTCCTCCGTATAGCTTGGCGAAGTCCTGCCGAAGAACTGCAAGCTCCACCACCACGCCGTCGTGCTGCCGGAGCTCTTCCCCAACTTCTCCTCTCCCCTTTCTGGATCAAGAAGGAGGTGACGTCCCCGGGCTATACGTGTGTTGAACGCAGAGGCGCCGTTGTTTGGCGCTTAGATCGGAATCGACCGCGATCTGAATCGTTGCATGTACGACTCCACCAACCGCATTCTTATAACGCTTCTGCATCGCGGTCTTCAAGGGTATGAAGATGCACTCCCTCCCTCTCGTTGCTACTAAACTCCATAGATGGATCTTGGTGATGCGTAGGAATTTTTATGTTTTTCTGCAACGATCCCCAATAGTGGCATCATAAGCTAGGTCTATGCGTAGTTACTATGCACGGGTAGAACACAAGATTGTTGTGGGCGTAGATCATGTCAATTTACTTGCCGATACTAGTCTTACCTTGATTTGGCGGCATCGTGGGATGAAGCGGCCCGGACCGAGCTTACACGTACGCTTACGTGAGACAGGTTCCACCGACTGACATGCACTAGTTGCATAAGGTGGCTAGCGGGTGTCTGTGTCTCCCACTTTAGTCGGATCGGATTCGATGAAAAGGGTCTTTATGAAGGGTAAATAGAAATTGGCATATCACGTTGTGGTTTTGGCGTAGGTAAGAAACGTTCTTGCTAGAAACCTATAGCAGCCACGTAAAAACTTGCAACAACAATTAGAGGACGTCTAAGTTGTTCTTGCAGCATGTGCCGTGTGATGTGATATGGCCAAAAGGATGTGATGAATTATATATATATATATATATATATATATATATATATATATATATATATATATATATGATGTATGAGATTGATCATGTTCTTGTAATAGGAATCACGACTTGCATGCCGATGAGTATGACAACCGGCAGGAGCCATAGGAGTTGTCTTTATTTTATTGTATGACGTGCATGTCATTGAAAACGCCATGTAATTACTTTACTTTATTGCTAACTGTTAGCCATAGTAGTAGAAGTAATGTTTGGTGAGACAACTTCATGAAGACACGATGATGGAGATCATGGTGTCATGTCGGTGACAATGATGGTCATGGAGCCCCGAAGATGAAGATCAAAAGGAGCAAAATAATATTGGCCATATCATGTCACTATTTGATTGCATGTGATGTTTATCATGTTTTACATCTTATTTGCTTAGAACGACAGTAGCATAAATAAGATGATCTCTCACTAAAATATCAAGAATTGTGTCCCCCCTAACTATGCACCGTTGCTAAGGTTCGTTGTTCCGAAGCACCACGTGATGATCGGATGTGATAGGTCCTAACATTCGCATACAACGAGTGTAAGCCAGATTTACACACGCAATACACTTTGGGTTGACTTGATGAGCCTAGCATGTACAGACATAGCCTCGGAACACGGAAGACCGAAAGGTCGAACATGAGTCGTATAGAAGATACGATCAACATGAAGGTGTTCACCGTTGATGACTAGTCCATCTCACATGATGATCGGACATGGCCTAGTATATTCGGATCATGTATCACTTAGATGACTAAAGATATGTCTATCTAAGTGGGAGTTCATTAAATTTGTTTAGATGAACTTAATTTTCATGAACATAGTCTAAAATCTTTACAATATGTCTTGTAGATCCAATGGCCCATGCTAATGTTGCCCTCAACTTCAACGCGTTCCTAGAGAAAACCAAGCTGAAAGACGATGGTAGCAACTATACGGATTGGGTCCGTAACATGAGGATCATCCTCATAGCTGCCAAGAAAGCAATGTCCTTGAAGCACCGCTAGGTGATGCCCGTTTTCCTAGCAACTCAAGACGTTATGAACGCCTGGCAGTCGCGTAGTGATGATTACTCCCTGGTTCAGTGCGGCATGCTTTACAGCTTAGAATAGGGGATCCAAAAGCGTTTTGAGCAGCACTGAGCATATGAGATGTTCCAAGAGCTGGAAATGGTTTTCCAAGCTCATGCCCGAGTCGAGAGATATGAGGTCTCCGACAAGTTCTATAGTTGTAAGATGGAGGAGAATAGTTCTGTCAGCGAACATATACTCAAAATGTCTGGGTTGCAGAACCGCTTGTATCAGCTGGGAATTAATCTCCCAGATGACGCGGTCATTGAGAATCCTTCAGTCGCTCCTACCTAGCTACAAGAGCTTTGTGATGAACTTCAATATGCAAGGGATGGAGAAGTCCATTCCCGAGGTGTATTCAATGCTGAAATCAGCGGAGGTGGAGATCAAAAAGGAACGTCAAGTGTTGATGGTGAATAAAGCCACTAAGTTCAAGAAAGGCCAGGGTAAGAAGAACTTCAAGAACGACGACAAAGGAGTTGCCGCACCCGGTAAGACAGTTGCCGGGAAGAAGCCAAAGAATGGACCCAAGCCTGAGACTGAGTGCTTTTATTGCAAGGGAGCGGCTCACTGGAAGCGGAACTACCCCAAATACTTAGCAGATAAGAAGGCCGACAACGTCAAAGGTATATGTGATATACATGTTATTGATGTGTACCTTACTAGCGCTCGTAGTAGCTCCTGGGTATTTGATACCTGTGCAGTTGCTCACATTTGTAACTCAAAGCAGGAGATGCGGAATAAGCGGAGACTGGCGAAGGACGTGGTGACGATGCGCGTCGGGAATGGTTCCAAGGTCGATGTGATCGCCGTCGGCACGTTACCTCTACATCTACCTTCGGGATTAGTTTTAAACCTCAATAATTGTTATTTAGTACCAGCTTTGAGCATGAACATTGTATCTGGATCTCATTTAATGCGAGATGGCTACTCATTTAAATCTGAGAATAATGATTGTTCTATTTGTATGAGAGAAATGTTTTATTGTCATGTCCCGCTGGTCAATGGTTTATTCTTCTTGAATCTCGAATGTGATGTTACACATATTCATAGTGTAAATGCCAAAAGATGTAAGGTTGATAATTATAGTCCCACATATTTGTGGCACTGCCGACTTGGTCATATTGGTGTCATACGTATGAAGAAGCTCCATGCAGATGGACTTTTGGAGTCTCTTGATTATGAATCATTTGACACGTGCGAACCATGCCTCTTGGGTAAGATGACCAAGACTCCATTCTCCGGAACAATGGAGCGAGCAACCAACTTGTTGGAAATCATACATACTAATGTGTGCGGTCCAATGAGTGTTGAAGCTCGTGGTGGCTATCGTTATGTTCTCACCCTCACTGATGACTTGATATGGGTATGTCTAATTAATGAAACACAAGTCTGAGACCTTTGAAAAGTTCAAGGAATTTCAGAATGAGGTTGAGAATCAACGTGACAGAAAAATAAAGTTCTTTCGTTCAGATCGTGGAGGAGAATATTTAAGTCACAAATTTGGCACACACCTAAGGAAATGTGGAATTGTTTCACAATTGATGCCGCCTGGAACACCTCAGCGTAACGGTGTATCCGAACGTCGTAATCGTACTCTATTGGACATGGTGCGATCTATGTTGTCTCTTACCGACTTACCGCTATCATTTTGGGGTTATGCTTTAGAGATAGTCGCATTCACTTTAAATAGGGCACCGTCTAAATATGTTGAGACAACACCATATGAACTATGGTTTGGTAAGAAACCTAAGTTGTCGTTTCTAAAAGTTTGGGGATGCGATGCTTATGTCAAGAAACTTCAACCTGAAAAGCTCGAACCCAAATCGGAAAAGTGTGTCTTCATAGGATACCCTAAGGAAACTATTGGGTATACCTTCTACCTCAGATCCGAAGGCAAGGTCTTTGTTGCCAAGAATGGATCCTTTCTGGAGAAAGAGTTTCTCTCGAAAGAAGTAAGTGGGAGGAAAGTGGAACTTGATGAGGTGATTGTCACCCCTTCCGAACCGGAAAGTAGCGCAGCGCAGGAACATGTTTCTGTGGTGCCTGCACCGACTAGAGAGGAAGTTAATGATAATGATCATGAAACTTCAGATCAAGTTACTGCTGAGCTTTGTAGGTCCACAAGGACATGTTCCGCACCAGAGTGGTATGGCAACCCTGTCCTAGAAATCATGTTGTTAGACAACGATGAACCTTCGAACTATGAAGAAGCGATGGCGGGCCCGGATTCCAACAAATGGCTTGAAGCCATGAAATCCGAGATAGGATCCATGTATGATAACAAAGTATGGACTTTGGTTGATTTGCCCGATGATCGGCAAGCCATCGAAAATAAATGGATCTTTAAGAAGAAGACTGACGCGGATGGAAATGTGACCATCTATAAGGCTCGGCTTGTCGCTAAAGGTTATCGACAAGT
Organism: Secale cereale; assembly: GCA_902687465.1. NCBI lineage: Eukaryota > Viridiplantae > Streptophyta > Magnoliopsida > Poales > Poaceae > Secale > Secale cereale. Next base: position 615,508,775 of record LR738710.1, on the reverse strand, counting down.
TGAAGGAATTGACTACGACGAGACTTTCTCTCCCGTAGCGATGCTGAAGTCCGTCTAAATCATGTTAGCAATTGCCGCATTCTATGATTATGAGATATGGTAAATGGACATCAAAACGGCATTCCTTAACGGCTTCCTTAAGGAAGAACTGTATATGATGCAGCCGGAAGGTTTTGTCGATCCTAAGAATGCTAACAAGGTATGCAAGCTCCAGCGCTCCATCTATGGGCTGGTGCAAGCATCTCGAAGTTGGAACATTCGCTTTGATGAGGTGATCAAAGCGTTTGGGTTTATACAGACTTGGGGAGAAGCCTGTATTTACAAGAAAGTGAGTGGGAGCTCTGTAGCATTTCTCATATTATATGTGGATGACATATTGCTGATGGGAAATGATGTAGAACTCTTGGAAAGCATAAAGGCCTACTTGAATAAATGTTTTTCAATGAAGGACCTTGGAGAAGCTGCTTACATATTAGGCATCAAGATCTATAGAGATAGATCAAGACGCCACATTGGTCTTTCACAAAGCACATACCTTGACAAGATATTGAAGAAGTTCAATATGGATCAGTCCAAGAAAGGGTTCTTGCCTGTATTGCAAGGTATGCGATTAAGCACGGCTCAATGCCCGACCTCGACAGAAGATAGAGAAAAGATGAGTGTCATCCCCTATGCCTCAGCCATAAGTTCTATTATGTATGACATGCTGTGTACCAGACCTGATGTGAACCTTGCCATAAGTTTGGTGGGGAGGTGCCAAAGTGATCCCGGAATGGAACACTGGACAGCTGTCAAGAACATCCTGAAGTACCTGAAAAGGACTAAGGATATGTTTCTCGTTTATGGAGGTGACGAAGAGTTCGTCGTAAAGGATTACGTCGATGCTAGCTTCGACACAGATCTGGATGACTCCAAGTCACTAATTGGATACGTGTATATTTTGAATGACGGGGCAGTCAGCTGGTGCAGTTGCAAGCAAAGCGGCGTGGTGGCATCTACATGTGAAGTGGAGTACATAGCTGCTTCTGAAGCAGCGCATGAAGGAATCTGGATGAAGGAGTTCATCACTGACCTAGGAGTTATTCCAAGCGCGTCGGGACCGATGACTATCTTCTATGACAACACTGGAGCTACTGCCATTGCCAAGGAGCCCAGGTTTCACAAGAAGACCAAGTACATCAAGCGTCGTTTCAACTCCATCCGAAATTCTATTCAAGATGGAGACATAGATATTTGTAAAGTGCATACGGATCTGAATGTCGCAGATCCGTTGACTAAACCTCTTCCACGAGCAAAACATGATCAACACCAGAACTCTATGGGTGTTCGTTTCATCACAATGTAACTAGATTATTGACTCTAGTGCAAGTGGGAGACTCTTGGAAATATGCCGTAAAGGAAATAATAAAATGGTTATTATTATATTTCCTTGTTCATGATAATTGTCTAGTGTTCATGCTATAATTGTAATATCAGGAAATCGTAATACATGTGTGAATACATAGACCACAACATGTCCCAAGTAAGCCTCTAGTTGACTAGCTCGTTGATAAATAGATGGTTACAGTTTCCTGACCATGGACATTGTATGTCATTGATAACGGGAACACATCATTAGGAGAATGATGTGATGGACAAGACCCAATCATAAGCCTAGCACAAGATCGTGTAGTTCGTATGCTAAAGCTTTTCCAATGTCAAGTATCCTTTCCTTAGACCATGAGATTGTGCAAATCCCGGATACTGTAGGAGTACTTAGGGTGTGCCAAACGTCACAACGTAACTGGGTGGCTATAAAGGTACACTACGGGTATCCCCGAAAGTATTTGTTGGGTTGGCACGAACCGAGACTCGGATTTGTCACTCCGTATGACGAAGAGGTATCTCTGGGCCCACTCGGTAAGACTTCATCGTAATGAGCTCAATGTGACTAAGGGGTTGGTCACGGGATGATGTGTTACGGAACAAGTAAAGAGACTTGCCGTAATGAGATTGAACAAGGTATCGGTATACCGACGATCGAATCTCGGGCAAGTACTATACCGGTAGACAAAGGGAATTGCATACGGGATTGATTGAATCCCCAAGATCGTGGTTCATCCAATGAGATCATCGTGGAACATGTGGGAGCCAATATGGGTATCTAGATCTCGCTATTGGTTATTGGCCGGAGAGGTATCTCGGTCATGTCTGCATGGTTCCCGAACCCGTAGGGTCTACACACTTAAGGTTCGGTGATGCTAGAGTTGTTATGGGAATAGTATGTGGTTACCGAAGGTTGTTCGGAGTCCCGGATGAGATCCCGGACGTGACGAGGAACTCCGGAATGGTCCGGAGGCGAAGATCGATATATTGGACGTATTGGAGTCCGGAATTGTTCCGAGGTTACCGGGTGACGACCAGCGTGTCCGAAAGTGGTTTCGGAGGCCGCGGCAAGCGTTGGGGGGGGGGGGCTTATGGGCCAAAGGGAGGGGGCATATCATCCCACTAAGGGGCTGAGCGCCCCTCCCACCCCATCTCACATAACCAGGAGAGGTGGGGGCGCCTCCCCTAGGGCAGCCACCCCTCCCGGCTTGGGGGCAAGTTTCCTAGAGGTGGGGGCACCCAAACCCATATAGGGTTTCCCCTGTGGCCGCTGCCCCTCCCCTAGGGAAATCCTAGGGCGCTTCCTCCTCCCCCATTCCCCCTATATATAGTGGGGGAGAGACAGAGGGCAGCCGCACCCCTTCCCTGACGCAGCCCTCTTCCCCTCCCAACTCCTCCTCTTCCTCCGTATAGCTTGGCGAAGCCCTGCCGGAGAACTACAAGCTCCACCACCACGCCGTCGTGCTGCCGGAGCTCTTCCCCAACTTCTCCTCCTCCCTTACTGGATCAAGAAGGAGGTGACGTCCCCTGGTTGTATGTGTGTTGAACGCGGAGGCGCCGTTGTTCGGCGCTTAGATCGGAATCGACCGCGATCTGAATCGTTGCGTGTACGACTCCACCAACCGCGTTCTTGTAACGCTTCCGCATCGCGATCTTCAAGGGTATGAAGATGCACTCCCTCCCTCTCGTTGCTATTAAACTCCATAGATGGATCTTGGTGATGCGTAGGAATTTTTTGTTTTTCTGCAACGATCCCCAACAAGTATATGGCGGATAAGAAGGATGTCAAAGTGAACAAAGGTATATTTGATATACATGTTATTGATGTGTACCTTAATGCTCGTAGTAGCGCCTGGGTATTTGATACCGGTTTGGTTGCTCATATTTGTAACTCGAAACAGGGGTTGTGGATTAAAGGAAGATTGGCTAAAGACGACATGACGATGCGCGTAGGAAATGGGTCCAAAGTCGATGTGATCGCCGACGGCACGCTACCTCTACATCTACCTTCGGGTTTAGTTTTAGACCTAAATAATTGTTATTTGGTGCCAGCGTTGAGCATGAACATTATATCTGAATCTTGTTTGTTGCAAGATGGTTATTCATTTAAATCAGAGAATAATGGTTGTTCTATTTATATGAGCAATATCTTTTATGGTCATGCACCCTTCATGAGTGGTCTATTTTTGTTGAATCTCGATCGTAATGATACACATATTCATAATATTGATGCCAAAAGATGTGTAAGGGCACATTTCTCCCTTAGTGGTTTTGGTGATTGATGACAATGCATTTGCGGACTAATCGTGTGCATTGAGCATTTCACATATCTCATGTCTAGGCACAAGACGGTTCATTGCCCCTCGGAGCCTATCGAAAACGGCGTTTCTTTATGTTTCTTTTCGGTGGAATTGAGTCATAGGAAGGTCGCACTATTAAGAGGGGGTCCGCTTCAGAAATGTTAGAGTGGTATCAACATGTACACATATGTTCCTTTGCACCACCTTTCCTTCACTTCTTGGGAGCACCAGTTGTTTTCCTTGTCTTTGCGAAGACAGAGGCTTCCAAGTACTACTGATATGTGGCATGTGGTAGTACTGCTCAAGGGAGCGGTAGTACCGCAGAGTCCCACGGTAGTACCGCCTATGGCAGCGGTAGTACCACACATTGCGGTAGTACCGCGCCTCGCACGCGGCAGTACCGGGACCTCTGACCCAGGGTTGTGGCTGGCACAGAAGTAGGAGCGGAAGTAATTTTTTACTTCCGCACCCTACGCGGTAGTACGGCTCCCTGTGAGCGGTAGTACCGTGCCGGGTTTTTGCATCGATTGAAACTCAGCGGAAGTAGCCACGGATGTAATTTTATTAGTCTGTGCCTTTCCCAGCCCAGGTTGTGCCTTGCCTTGCGGTAGTACCGCAAGGGCGCGCAGTAGTACCGCTCCGGTAGTAGTACCGTTCGTTGCAATACGCAAAAGGGCCGCATTTGGATCCTGTCGCACGAGTGGTAGTACCGCATGGTCATGTGGTACTACCGCAAGTTTGGTGCGGTAGTACCGCACGTCGCAGGCTGAGTTGGTGGATAACGGTTGGATCTTTCCACATACTATATATGGGGGGTCTTCTTCCCCAAGTTGACCACCTCTTCCTTCCCTAAGCTCCATTATTTCTCAAAGCTCCATTTTCGCCCGATCTCTCTCCCTAGTCAATCAAACTTGTTGATTTCCTAGGGATTGGTTGAGAAGGCCTTGATCTACACTTCCACCAAGAGAAATTTGATTCCCCCACTAATTCCTTGCGGATCTTGTTACTCTTGGGTGTTTGAGCACCCTAGATGGTTGAGGTCACCTCGAAGCCATAGTCCATTGTGGTGAAGCTTCGTGGTGTCGTTGGGAGCCTCCAATTAAGTTGTGGAGATCGCCCCAACCTTGTTTGTAAAGGTTCGGTCACCGCCTTCAAGGTCACCACTAGTGGAATTACGGCACCTCGCATTGTGTGAGGGCGTGAGGAGAATACGATGGCCTTAGTGGCATCTTGGGGAGCATTGTGCCTCCACACCGCTCTAGCAGAGACGTACTTCCTCTCAAAGGGAAGGAACTTCGGTAACACATCCTCGTCTCCACCGGCTCCACTCGTGGTTATCTCTTACCTTTACTTGTGCAAGCTTTTGTTGTGTTGCATCTCTTGCTTGTGTGTGCTTGTTATTGTTGCATCGTATAGGTTGCACACCTAGTTGCATATGTTGACAGCCTATCTTGTTGCTAAGTTTAATTTAGTTAAGAAAAGCTAAAAATTGTTAGTTTCCTATTCACCCCACCCCCCCTCTAGTCAACCATATTGATCCTTTCAATTGGTATCAAAGTCTCGTCTCTTTATTAAGGACTTTACCGTCCAAAGAGTATGGGAGACACCATAGTCGAGATGGAGGAGCACTCCGGTGGGAACCCGTCTCTGTCTACGGCCGATGGGGGACCCTCGGTCTCTCGTGAAGAGTTCTATGTGGCTTTGGACACATTGAGAACTTCTATGACGACCGAGGTCAAAGGCATGTTCAAAGAATTTCTTGATGGGCTTAAATTATCCACCGCATCGTTAGAAGTGGTTCATCCCACTAACAAGGTGTCGGATGCTCTTCCCGATAAGGGAGAAGCTAGTAGTGATCAAGCCCTTGTGACTAATAATGGGAGTGGCATCTTTGCTCATGTAGCACCTCCCATTACTTATGGAGGACCCGTTCCCTCCCCGCATCTAAATTTGGTTGGTCCTCCCCCTAAGTATGTGAAAAACGCTAATTTTGCTACTTGGACTTTTCGCTTTAAATGTCATTTAAATCATCATTGTACCAATCTTTGGAGAATCATTGAGCAAGGTTTCTACCTGCATGATCCATACAACTTAACTCCAAGAGAAGCCATGGATCATTAATTCAACGAGTCCGTTCTTTGCATTCTTCAAGAAGCCATCCCTTCCGAAGATATTGCACATCTCCGGCCCTTCTCCGTGGCCAAGGAAGCATGGGAGCATGTTGTCTCCTTGTACAAGGGAAGCGCAAGCATTCAACACTCAAACTATGAGGTTGTGCAAGATGAAGCCGATGAGTTTGCCATGATCGAAGATGAAAAACCCCGTGAACTTTATAGGAGATTAACCACTCTTGCGGTTTCACTCCGAGATCACGGGAGCAAGGATACGGATGAGAATTGGATCAAGCACAAGTTTCTCAAGGACATGATGCCTTACCACAAGGCCATGTCCTCCGTCATCCGTCAAAGGCCGGACTTCCACACTTTGTCCTCAAGTGAAGTGTAGGATGAGTTTGTTGCTATGAGGATCCCGGACAAGACCGCCGATAATGCGGTGTTGTGGGCTCAACAATCAAAGAATACCAATCTTTCTTTGAAGGCCAAGGCTTGTGTGGAAGAAGATGATGAAGAGGATGAAGAGGAGTGTTGCCCCGAAGACACCAAATATGCATATCATGAGCACATGGCTCTTGCTTCGCGGTAATTTTGGGGCAACAAGAAGAACTCAAGACCCAACTTCAACAAGAACAATACAAGTGGTTTCAAGGGCAAGCAACAAGTGAGGACATGCTACAATTGTGGCAATGTGAGTCATTTTGTTGTGGATTGCCCTTATGAGAAAAGGGAAGACAATGGAGGCAAGCTTATCCATAAAGACAAGGCCAAGTCTTTACCCAACAAGAACAACTTCACCAAGAATCCCAAAGGATTGGTGGCACAAGAAGAATACGATGAGGATGATGATGATGAAGATGATGACGAGATGGTTACCACGGCCACTGTTGCCATTGCAAGAACTCCACGGTCATCCTTTTTTGATTCACCAAACGAGAACATCACCGCCAAGTGCCTCATGGCTAAAGCCACCAACAAGGTATCCCCTAACATCAAGACTACCATCACTACTAATCCTTAGTTGACGGATTGCATTAACGAAAGTGAGGGGGCAGAGGAGGAAGTAAATGAATTTGAGTCATTTATGAGTAAGCTCAAAGGTAAATCCAAGAAGCACTTTGTTGCTCTCTTGGAACAACTAGGTGAAGTGTGATAGCCTGGCTTATTATGGATGGTAGACTACTCATATCAATAAGGAATTCCTTCTTTTCTAGAAGCCCATTCGGACAGAACTCCAAAGTTAAGCGTGCTCAGCTTGGAGTAATTTCAGGATGGATGACCGACCGGGAAGTTGCTCCCGGGTGCGCATGAGTGAGGACAAAGTGCATAGAAAAGACTAGTATTGATATATGGGGCCAGTCTAGATCCCGCCAGGAGTAATGACCACCGGTGGGTGTGTCCGGGGCGTTACAAGTTGATATCAGAGCCAACCCTCGCGGTTACATGGATGTTTGCGGACAGGTGCGCGGTCATGTTGTTCATGACGTTTGTGACCCGTCGTGGCACATGGCATGACACATATGCCGGACTTGATGCACAGACGTATGTGCCAAGAGGGAACGTTCATGTGGCCCGACGAGGACGTCGGTTCCTCTGAGTGGGGGGTGTATGTAATAGCCTGGCTTATTAGGGATGATAAACTACTCATATCAATAAGGAATTCCTTCTTTTCCGGAAGCCCATTCGGACATAACTCCAAAGTTAAGCGTGCTCAGCTTGGAGTAATTTCAAGATGGGTGACCGACCGGGAAGTTGCTCCCGGGTGCGCACGAGTGAGGACAAAGTGCGTAGAAAAGACTAGTATTGATATGTGGGGCCAGTCTAGATCCCGCCAGGAGTAACGACCACCGGCGGGTGTGTTCGGGGCGTTACATGAAGCCAATGACATGATCCAGGCTCACGAAGAGACCATCTCTAAGATGGAAGGTCATAGTCGAGACTATGCCGATGAAATATCAGATCTCTCTAATGCTCTTGAGGAAGAGTGTGGTCTTCGTTTGGCTCTTGAGGATTCACACAACGATGATCATGCTAAATTAAAGAAAGATCTTGATCATGCTATTGTTGTCTCTCGTGTGCTCAATCCCGAGAAGGCCAAACTTGTGGTTGACCATGCTAGACTCAAGGAGGAGTTTGATATACTTGACAAGTCTCATAAGGAATTGAAGAGTGTTCATGCAAGCCTCAAAGAGTCTCATGATCAACTTCAAGTTTCTCTAACAAAGGAGAAAGCCACTTTCCTCACATGGTTTTAATTGATAATGCAAACGCTACTAACCAATGTTGTGAGCATGTGCATCTTGTGGAGGAGAATGCCAAGTTGAAGAAGCAACTTGAGAAAGGCCGTGTGTCTTGCATAAAAAGTGAGAAGAACCTCAATGACCTTTTGAGCAATCAAAAGGAAGTTGTTGTCAAGGAAGGGATTGGGTTTGCACCCAAGCCCAAGAAGAAGAAGAATGACAAGACCAAGCAACCTCTTCCTCTCAAGCAAACTTTTGTGAAGGAGGGAGAGGGTACTTCTAAGGAGAAGAACAATGTGAAGGGTGGTGGAGGCAAGAAGGGCATTGGCACTCCTTTCAACAAAGCTGGCGATTTTAACTCGTCTTATGTGTTATGTCGTTCTAGTGACGGGCATGTTTATGCTAAATTTGTCGGTTCTTGTTATGAGTACAATTAATGGTCTATTTGTGTTCCTAAGACCCTTGTTACTAATGTCAAAGGACCCATTACAAAATGGGTACCTAAAACCAAGCATTGATCTCTTGCAGGAGTTTGCTTCCGGTGGGGGATCATGGTTGCTCGATAGTGGAGCCACAAATCATATGACCGATGCTAAATTTGTCGGTTCTTCTTATGAGTACAATGAATGGTCTATTTGTGTTCCTAAGACTCGTGTTACTAATGTCAAAGGACCCATTACAAAATGGGTACCTAAAACCAAGCATTGATCTCTTGTAGGAGTTTGCTTCCGGTGGGGGATCATGGTTGCTCGATAGTGGAGCCACAAATCATATGACCGGAAGCAAAGACTTGGTGGTGGACGTGCACAAAGGTTCATCTATGCCCACCAATGTCGATTGGGGGTGATGCTTCATCTTCTAAGGTATTGGGGCTTGGCAAGGTTGTCATTTCTCATGATCTCACGATCGAGAATGTCATGCTTGTTGAGTCCCTTGCATACAATTTACTTTCCGTTCGTCAATTGCACTCATGGATTTTGCCACTTTCTTTGATATTGATTCTGTGGCCCTCTTGTGGAGCAAGACTCTTAAAGTAGTCTTTGTTGGTCATGTCGAGAACGGTCTCTATGTGGTCAACTTCTTGGAGCGACCCACTAAAGCTGCGACATGCCTAATGGCTAAAGTTGACGTGGGATGGCTTTGGCATCGCCGTTTAGCCCACGTCAATATGAGATCTTTGCAAAGTCTTCTCAAGGGGGGCCATGTCCGTGGACTAACAAATGTTAGTTTTGCCAAAGATCGTGCTTGTAGTGCTTGTATCGAAGGAAAGCTACATGAGAAGGCTCACCCTCCCTCGACTATCATCTACTCGACGAGGCCTTTGGAGCTCCTTCACATGGATCTCTTTGGGCCTCCATCATTCGATAGTCTTGGGGGTAGAAAGTATTTCTTGGTGATTGTGGATGATTGTTCAAGATACACTTGGGTATATTTCTTCAAGAGGAAGAGTGAGACCCAACAAACTGTCATCAACTTTGCAAATGAAGCTCAACGTCAATGTGATGCAAAGATCTTGATGATTCAAAGTGACAACAACACTGAGTTCAAGAACTACACCTTGGATGACTTCCTTAGTGATGAGGGGATCAAGCATCAATATGCCGCACCTTATACCCCTCAACAAAATGGTGTGGCGGAGAGGAAGAATCGGATATTGATTGACGCGGCAAGGACAATGATGGCGGAGTTCAAGTCTCCATACAACTTTTGGGCCGAAGCCATCAACACCGCTTGTCATGCATCCAATCGGCTCTATCTCCACAAAGGGTTGAACAAGACTACGTATGAGATACTTACCGGTAACAAGCCCAACCTCAAGTACTTCCAGGTGTTCGATTGTAAGTGTTTCATACCCAAGAAAGGTGTTCGTTTGTCTAAATTTTAGGCTATAGCTCATGAGGGCATATTTGTTGATCATGCTACAAACTCTCATGCTTACCGTGTCCTCAACAAGTCCACCAGACGCATTGAGGAGACGTGTAACATGGAGTTTGATCAGAATAACGGCTCCCAAGTGGAGCAAAGTGGTACTTGTGATGTAGGTGATGAAATTACTCCTCAAGCCATAAGAAAAATGGGAGTTGGTGATATCCTACCCATTGAGGAACCCCTTGTGGCCGAAGGAGAAGGACAATGTTCCACTCAAGTGGAACCATCACCAACCCAAGACCCACACGCTTCCGAAGAACAAAGTGAAGGCCCTCAACCCAATGAACAAGGCCAAGTGCAAGATCAACCACAAGATGGTGTTGATCCACCAAGTGATGCACAAGGCCAAGTTCCTGAAGGAAATATGCCCTAGAGGCAATAATAAAGATGTTATTTGTATTTCCTTATATCGTGATAAATGTCTTTTATTCATGCTAGAATTGTATTAACCGGAAACTTAGTACATGTGTGAATATATAGACAAAATAGTATGTCCCTAGTATGCCTCTACTAATCTAGCTAATTGATCAAAGATGGCTATGTTTCCTAGCCATATACATGAGTTGTCATTTGATCAACGGGATCACGTCATTAGGAGAATGATGTGATGGACTAGACCCATCCGTTAGCTTAGCACTATGATCGTTTAGTTTTTGCTGCTATTGCTTTCTTCATGACTTATACATGTTCCTATGACTATGAGATTATGCAACTCCCGAATATCGTAGGAACACCTTGTGTGCTATCAAACGTCACAACGTAACAGGGTGATCATAAAGATGCTCTATAGGTGTCTCCGAAAGTGTTCGTGGTGTTGGCATAGATCAAGACTAGGATTTGTCACTCCGAGTATCAGAGAGGTATCTCTGGGCCCTGTCGGTAATGCACATCATAGTAAGCCTTGCAAGCAAATGACTAATTAGTTAGTCACGAGATGATGTATTAAGGAACGAGTAAAGAGACTTGTCGGTAATGATATTGAACTAGGTATAGAGATACCGACGATCGAATCTCGGGCAAGTAAAATAACGATGACAAAAGGAACAACGTATGTTGTTGTGACGCCCCCGTTTTGACCGTACACTAATCATGCACGCAAATGTGTACGACCAAGATCAGGGACTCACTGGAAGATATCACAACACAACTCTAGACACAAATTAAAATAATACAAGCTTTATATTACAAGCCAGGGGCCTCAAGGGCTCGAATACAAAAGCTCGAAAACACAAGAGTCAGCGGAAGCAACAATATCTGAGTACAGACATAAGTTAAACAAGTTTGCCTTAAGAAGGCTAGCACAAATATAGCAACGATCGAAAAGGCAAGGCCTCCTGCCTGGGACCTCCTAACTACTCCTCGAATCCGAACTCCATGTAGAAACATCATCGCGATCCTCTGGCTCCTGGACTCCACCATCTGGTTGCGTCATCCGAGAAATAGGGACAAAAGGGGAAAAGAGGGAGAAAAGCAACCGTGAGTACTCATCCAAAGTACTCGCAAGCAAGGATCTACACTACATATGCAATGATATCTGGGTAAAGGGGTAATATCTGTGGATTGAACTGCAGAATGCCAGAATAAGAGGGGGATAACTAATCCAATCGAAGACTACGCTTCTTGTAACCTCCATCTTGCAGCAGAAGATGAGGGTAGCTGGAAGTAACAAGTATCCTCGCATCTCGCAGCCTCCGTCCTGCAGCAGTAGAATGGAATAGATGGTAAGTTCACCAAGTAACAACGTATAGCATAATCCTACTCGGCGATCCTCCCGCACATCACCCTGTGACAGAGCAACCACCTAGTTATCTCTGGCACTTGTAAGGGTGTGTTTTATTAAGTATCCGGTTCTAGTTGTCATGAGGTCGGAATACAACTCCGGGTCGTCCTTTTACCGAGGGACACGGCTATTCGAATAGATTAACTTCCCTGCAGGGGTGGACCAGATAACCCAGCACGCTTGATCCCATTTGGCCGGACACACTTTCCAGGGTCATGCCCGGCCTCGGAAGATCAACACGTCGCAGCCCTACCTAAGCACAACAGAGAGGTCAGCGCGCCGGTCTAAGTCCTAGGCGCGCGGGGGTCCGGGCCCATCGCCCAACGCACACCTGCACGTTGCGTACGCGGCCGGTGAGCAGACCTAGCAACCTCCATTACTAAGGAAGTTGTGTTACGCGGTCCAACCCGGCGCGCGCCGCTAAGTCGCTGACGTCAAGAAGGCTTCGGCTGATACCACGACGTCGAGTGCCCAAAACTATTCCCACGTAGCTGGTTAGTGCATATAGGCCAATGGCCAGACTCAAATCAAATATCCAAACTCGTTAAGCGTGTTATTATGAAATAACCGCGGTCAACGACCAGGGCCAGGCCACCTCTCCATTGGATGTCTCAACCTGCCCTGTCGCTCCGCCACAAAGATCCACTCGGGGGGCCGTCAAGAACTCAGACCCATCACTACCTGGATGGAGCCACCTGTCCTTTCATCCCCCACATCAAATCACTTGCGGGTACTCAAAGAGCCGACCCGACTTTAGTCACATCATGTGTCATGTATAAGTGTATGTAGTATATTCCCGTGATCACACCCAAAGTGATCACGTCCCGATAGAATAGCAGGGCAGATGGACAAGGGTGTAGGGCCACTGGTGGAATACTAGCATCCTATACTAAGCATTAGGATAGCAGGTAAAGGTATCAACAGTTATAGCAACAATGATAGGCTATGCAGCAGAATAGGATTATCGAAAGCAGTAACATGCTACACTACTCTAATGCAAGCAGTAGAGAGAAGAGTAGGCGATATCAGGTTGATCAAGGGGGGGGGCTTGCCAGGAAGCTCTGCAGACGAAAGGAATCTTCGGAATCATAGCCGTAGTCGAACACCGAAGCATCAATGGTCTCGGGGTCTATCACGGTATCGGAGTCTACCGAAAAGAAGCAACGAAGGGGAAACAAATAAATAACAGAGCAAACAATAGCATCACAAAATAAAACAAGGCAATACACGATGCTAGAGGTGACCTAACGCAGTGCTCGGTGATACAGGCGAAGAGGAATAACATCCGGGAAGTATTCCCAGTGTTAGGCATTTTCGGGCAAATGAAACGGAGGGGGAATGTTGCATGTTCGGTATGATAGAGATGTGTGGGGGACGAACGGACCGCGTATTCGGATTCGTCTCGTCGTTCTGAGCAACTTTCATGTACAAAGTTTTTCCATCCGAGCTATGGTTTATTTTATATTAATTTTAAAAAGGATTTTATCATTTACTAAATTGTTTTAATTCAAAAAATTAAAATACCTAAACTGCTATGGGTACACAGAGAAGTGTACCCAATAGTGTGCATGAGGCTGACAGGTGGGGTCCAGTTGACTGCCTAGTCAGCAGTCAACTGGGACGGTTGACCGGTCAAGGGGGTCTACTAGACCCACCTGTCAGTGACTGGACTGACCCAGTCAGCATGTTTGACTGGTCAATGGGTCTAGTGGGACCCGTGTGTCAGTGAGCTAAAAACTAACTGTTTTTGTTAGTTCTAATTAAAATGTGTGGGTCCCAGTTGTCATAGAAACAGTTTAACTAATAAGAGTTAATTAGATTAACTAAGTGATTAGGTTAACTAAACCTCATTAATTTAATTAATTAATTATTTAGTTAATTAATATTTTTACTATTATTATTTTTAATCCATTTTTAAAACTTTCCAGGGGCAGGCCCCACTTGTCATTAGGACGGGGGCTTAGCGAGCGTGCGAGTTACGGGTGCTAGGCGCCGAGCGCTGCGGGTGACGGGCGCCTGCTGGTGTGACCGCAGCTCGAGCGGCGGCGTGCACACGGTGCAGCGGTGAGCGAAGGGGGGCCGCGACCACGAAGCAGAGGCCGGCGACGAAGCGCGGGCGGTCCCCGGAGGAGGGGCGACGGTGGGAGGCCGTGGCGGAAGAAAGCGGTGGGGCAAGCTGCAGGCGGCGGCAGCGACGAACGGCGCGGGTGCGCGATCTAACGAGGCAGCGGCAGCGCCGGTGAGGAAGGGTAGCGCGCGGGGGCCCACGGTGGCTGCGGCTAGAGTGGTTGAGGCGGGGCCGCGTGGGCCATGCATGAGGCGCGGTGGAGGTAGAGCGTGGGCGTCTGAGCGTCGGAGGTAGCCGCGGGCGTGGCGGCATCGGAGGTAGTCGTGGGCATGGTGGCGTGTACGGGGACGCGGGAGACCACGAGGAGGCGCACGAAGGAAGAAGGGATGGTCGGTGCGAGCGGGGCTCACCCCCGTTGTAGATGCACCGAGGGTCGGCGAGGCGTGATGTAGCGACGTGGGGAGGGGACGAGGACGACGGCGGCGGTGTCGTGGCGGCACGGGGCAGAGGTGGGGAGGCGTCCGGCGACGGCGCGACGACGAGGTGGCCAGGCGAGGTGGCGACGGTCGGCGGGGTCGCAACGGGGCGGTGGGTTCGGGTGTCCTCGATCCAGATTGGGGGGGTGGGCGAGAGGGAGATGTGGGGGATCGAGGGGAATGGGTGTGGTAGTGGCTAGGGTTCGGTTGCTCGGGGGGATAAGGTGGGATGGGGCGGGCCTCCGGGTGGCCTGGATGGCTAGTTGGGCCGTTCGGCCCAGGGAGAGGTGGAGGGGGCTTTGCTCTTTTTTCTTTGTTTACTGTTTTGTTTTTTTATTATTATTTATTCTTTCTTTTCTACTTATTTTATTTTCTAGTGTATTTAGTTTTACTAAATATAAGTCGATCCCTAAATTGACGTTACAATTTAGTTCAGTACCTCAAAAGTTTGTTGTTATAATAAAATACTCTATACTATTTTTTTTATTTAAAATGCTTTTGAATATTTGTTCCTGCCACTTATTATATTTGTTTAGTGCATTTATATACTTTATAAAAAGTGTGGTTTCTCCACCAATATTACATATGATTTATTTGCCACCTATAGAACATTTTAGTTCTGATGTTTGAAAACTTTTATTGTTTGCTTCATTTTGAATTTGACTTTTGAACCGGTTTCGAACTAACACGAGATTATCAACAGTAATTGCGGTGACATGTCGTAATTAGTAGAGGGTTACTGTAGCTTAACTATCCGGGCGTCACAATTCTCCTCCACTACAAGAAATCTCGTCCCGAGATTTAAGCAGTGGAGTAGGGGGGAGGTGCTGGCAGCGAAAACCTAACGAGTCTTCTCGGTCTTGGCTGCTCTTCTCGAAGAGGTTGATCCCTTTCGTAGATGTCTTCATCTCTCTGCTTTAAGTCATTGTGATCAAGTCGTCATCCTTTCTCCGGGATCTCCATCGTCCTACGAACGCGACCAGGGGGAAAAACTCCGGAAGAACGCATCTCCACAAAGCTGGGCATCTGACGGTGAACTCAATGGGAAATACATGAGGTACCCCACGAGTTGTATTTCAGTGAATTCGTTGAGTGCAATATACGATGGTACCAAAATTTTAAATGTGTAGGCAATCATTCGATGCCTAGATAGAAGCTGGAATGGGGGCTTGAACAACGAAAATAACATGGTGTTTGATTCCAGGTCAATAATGGTATAGAATGAATCACATATGAAGCCAGGTGCAAAGGATACGTTAGCATCCGGGTTGTAAAGAAGAGTCAGGTTTCGATCCAGTGGACCTGCGGGTTATGGGCCCACCATGTGGGTTGAAATTAGGAAGGGTGGTGACATCTTGCACAGCCACGACAGGGAGGCATGTCAGTGGATAGCTTGCCAGCTATGTCGGCAACAATGTCGGTACCAAGGACGGGGAACAAAGAGAACCATTTCCCCGCTCGTTAAAACGAGGCGGACCAATAGGTAAGGTTCTCGTCCACCGGCAGTACCGGAATGTTATCAACAATAGAATCAAGGTCTTACTGACAGAGTCGTACAACAAGGTGTTTACATAAGTAGAGAATTATTACTGCTTAGATTATATGTAGATCAAAGAAAGGTTAAACAAACAAATGGAAAGGAAATTGCGATTACACACAACTAATAGGAGTATATCCTTCCCATGAACAAGCAGAACATGGCATACAGGTTAGGAGAGCAAGTACCCAACCATTCAGATAAAGAGGCAAGGATTAATCAAGATGTTACCCATACAACGGTGTTTGGATAACTGACCAAGAAACATTTAGCATCGCGCCTCCAAATGTTCTTATTGGTGAGCGGGGTATCATAATCATGCTTCAGGGTACAATGATATGGTGTTTCAAGCAAGGGCCAGACTTTGGATACACAAATGATCCATCATGAGCAAGTTATAAAATAAGTCTTACAATTTTCTCCTAGAAGAATAGTTATCCTTGCGGAAGAAAATATAATGATAGGTCCTCCAGCCAGGGGTGCTGGGCATGACATCATATTACCGGGTCATCAAAGGACCAACATTATAACTTCTGGAAATTGGCCCCAACCATCATATCTGACCGAGATTCAGATCCGATTGGTGTCATGATACCTCAGACTCAGGATGTTCAAAAAGAAAAGGTGCCACACAAATCGGCGAAATGACATTGCAAGATTCTTGGGAAATGAACTATGGGAGCGGGTTCCCGAAACAATAGTTCATCATTAAACCAAGGAGAGGATGAGGAGGTGGCTGATGGGCTCAGCGACAAATCATCGAGAATTCCAAACAAATGGATTTCCGCAATAATGTGAACAAGAAGATGACACTTGTCAATTCAATTGATAATAATGTTGTACGCTCGAGGAAAACATACACCATTAATCATCAGTTGAAAGGTGTGTCCGAAATATGACCTTAGGCAGCAAGATCAATGTTAGAGTGATGACTCAATAACCAACAGTCTAAGAACGAACTGTCGGTCGTTAACTTCAAAGCAATAGGGATTTTAGAAGTACAGAATTCAAGCAGCATCGTTAGCATATTGGTATCCCGGTTAAAAACAACACAGGGACCAAGGAAGAATGGTGATGGTGAGAAGTATCATCATACCGAGAATTTCTAAGAGGTGGAGCAATCCCCTCAACATTCTTGACATAAAAGACAGTAATACTTCAATGGAGAACATAACACTAGCTGGAGAGCAAGTTGTATTCATAATGTGGACAAGTTCGTGATGAAAAGAAGTCAAGGGTGTTGTCGATGATAATAAAAATCATCGAGGGCAAGAAGGGTATTTCCCATCATGAACACAGTTGACATCTCGGAAGAAATCAAAAATGTTGAAGGTGATCCGACACTTTTGCCGGGAGGTTTCAAGAGGATGCAATCAAACAACAACGGCGACAAGTAAGGGAATGATGGAGTGGCAAGTTATAGTATCAATATATAAGATGCAAGGTCGGAACCAAAGTTGCCTTTCAAGATAAGCAACCAGATGCTGAAAGCTCGACGTAAGTTGTGCTCAATCTCTGAAGAATTCGTGCACCAAAGAAGGACGAGGTAGCACAGTCAAAGATAGCTAGACAAGGGATGTACCCGATAGTCTAGGAATAGACCAGATTGAGTTTAAAAATTTCCCAGTAACATCTACTAGGGGTGTTGAATTTTTAGAGCAGATTTGATTTACTAAACGGTGTCCTCGGTTGACGGCAACCTAGAACCCGTAGAGTCATTACGACAAGCAAAGGTATTACTTCATCAAAAGCTCAAAAGGTGCAGTGCAAAGGCATGATATTCTCGAGATATCAGAGGGTAAAACTCGAAGGTAGAACACGATAGAAGTTGAACTAGGTCATTGACCTATGACAGTAGATGCTTTAACCTTGTCAAAAATTGACGAGGCCTGGAATGGATTTATTCCAGATATATTGAATAAGGACAGCATGGTCGGAACCATAACTGCAAGGGATCAAATTTATTGACACCGAAAGAATTATTTAGACGTAAAATCATTTTGCAAGAAGCTCCCGAGACGGTCTACATCGTTTCCATGGGCATGAACAAAAGCTCAAGGTCGACTCCCATTTCTCCAATGCATACGTCATTTACCTCTTGCTTTGATAAAACTGTAGTGTTGGAATTTTATCCGGTAGAACACCGGAAGGGTATGACTTGTGAAAACTTTCGGGTTCTCACGAATTAGGGGAAGGCATAGGTTCAACCCATCAGGCATCTTAGTAACATATACCACAAGTTTCAACAGTAAAAACACAAGCTCGGAAGCAGAGGATATAATTTACCAAAGGCATTATGTATCATGGTAAGAACTCACAAGGTGATTGAATAAGAAGGACACTGTCGGATAACAATCCAACAATGGATCGAGCAATCCACAACGGAGCTGATGTGAGTATCGATACTCACGTAGAGGAAGAAAGAATGCAGCGACATCAGTTTCAAGAATCACTTGATTAGCCTGATGCTTGAAATAGAAAGAAATTATGGTTTCCAAAAGGAAGGATCAAAAGCAGACGCTCTGATCAAGGATGGATAAGTTGAAAACACTTAGTTGGACAATCAATAAAGGTTTGAATTGCCGAGAACCAACTCATGTCCGGAACGACGTCTGAGTCGGAAAGATAGTTTTATAAAGGATAACCTGATGACTGCGTGCATACGCACACATTGAATCAATGGGCTCAAAATGGCTAAGATAAGGGATGTTAACGAGGACTACTAGTCATATGGAATTAACCATAATGCAAGCATGCAAGAATTTCAAGAGTAACAGGCTGCAGAGGATTTTCGAAAGAACGAAAGGTATTCAGAAAAATTTTGTGGGACACATGAACAAATGAGAGGAATGAATCCTCGATAAATGTGAGGAAATAATCGTAAGGGTTTTCATGTGAATAAAATCGCAAAACAGTAAACTCAAAGGATTCTCGGGACAACGGAGAATTTTTCGAGGCATCTTGTAACAACAAGAGTGACGAGGAACGATCATGAGAATGACAAATGCACACCGATATCCATAGGGATATATCGGTGGCAGTGAATTGGAAAGGCGATGATCACAAGGGTCTCGGGAAAATATCGAGGGATATCCTCAGAATCTTCTGACGAAGCACGTGATCTTCCGTAATGAGGGCTCTCCGGGAGAAATAGTTGCGAGAACCTAGAGTCAGAGTTAATAAAATCTTTTAACCCGAATGGAAGAGAGATCAGAGTCCCAGAGTATAGACGAGGAATAAAAGATCCTAATACCACCCATTGGTGATGTGGGCCCGTAAGCCACACAACAAGTTAGCAATTTTGTTTTTCAAAGACTAGACTCAACTTCGGCCAAGGAGTTGGAAAGGGGGATTCCTACGGGCAGTCGGCTCTGATACCAACTTGTGACGCCCCCGTTTTGACCGTACACTAATCATGCACGCAAATGTGTACGACCAAGATCAGGGACTCACTGGAAGATATCACAACACAACTCTAGACACAAATTAAAATAATACAAGCTTTATATTACAAGCCAAGGGCCTCGAGGGCTCGAATACAAAAGCTCGAAAACACAAGAGTTAGCGGAAGCAACAATATCTGAGTACAGACATAAGTTAAACAAGTTTGCCTTAAGAAGGCTAGCACAAATATAGCAACGATCGAAAAGGCAAGGCCTCCTGCCTGGGACGTCCTAACTACTCCTCGAATCCGAACTCCACGTAGAAACATCATCGCGATCCTCTGGCTCCTGGACTCCACCATCTGGTTGCGTCATCCGAGAAGTAGGGACAAAAGAGGAAAAGAGGGAGAAAAGCAACCGTGAGTACTCATCCAAAGTACTCGCAAGCAAGGATCTACACTACATATGCAATGATATCTGGGTAAAGGGGTAGTATCTGTGGACTGAACTGCAGCATGCCAGAATAAGAGGCGGATAACTAATCCAATCGAAGACTACGCTTCTCGTAACCTCCATCTTGCAGCAGAAGATGAGGGTAGCTGGAAGTAACAAGTATCCTCGCATCTCGCCGCCTCCGTCTTGCAGCAGTAGAATGGAATAGATGGTAAGTTCACCAAGTAACAACGTATAGCTTAATCCTACTCGGCGATCCTCCCGCACATCACCCTGTGAGAGAGCAACCACCGAGTTATCTCTGGCACTTGTAAGGGTGTGTTTTATTAAGTATCCAGTTCTAGTTGTCATGAGGTCGGAATACAACTCCGGGTCGTCCTTTTACCGAGGGACACGGCTATTCGAATAGATTAACTTCCCTGCAGGGGTGCACCACATAACCCAGCACGCTTGATCCCATTTGGCCGGACACACTTTCCAGGGTCATGCTCGGCCTCGGAAGATCAACACGTCGTAGCCCTACCTAAGCACAACAGAGAGGTCAGCACGCCGGTCTAAGTCCTAGGCGCGCAGGGGTCCGGGCCCATCGCCCAACGCACACCTGCATGTTGCGTACGCGGCCGGTGAGCAGACCTAGCAACCTCCTTTACTAAGGAAGTTGCGTTACGCGGTCCAACCCGGCGCGCGCCGCTAAGTCGCTGACGTCAAGAAGGCTTCGGCTGATACCACGACGTCGAGTGCCCATAACTATTCCCACGTAGCTGGTTAGTGCATATAGGCCAATGGCCAGACTCAAATCAAATATCCAAACTCGTTAAGCGTGTTATTATGAAATAACCGCGGTCAACGACCAGGGCCATGCCACCTCTCCACTGGATGTCTCAACCTGCCCTGTCGCTCCGCCACAAAGATCCACTCGGGGGGTCGTCAGGAACTCAGGCCCATCACTACCTGGATGGAGCCACCTATCCTTTCAGCCCCCACATCGAATCACTTGTGGGTACTCAAAGAGCCGACCCGACTTTAGTCACATCATGTGTCATGTATAAGTGTATGTAGTATATACCCGTGATCACACCCAAAGTGATCACGGCCCGATAGAATAGCAGGGCAGACGGACAAGGGTGTAGGGCCATTGGTGGAATACTAGCATCCTATACTAAGCATTAGGATAGCAGGTAAAGGTATCAACAGTTGTAGCAACAATGATAGGCTATGCAGCAGAATAGGATTATCGAAAGTAGTAACATGCTACACTACTCTAATGCAAGCAGTAGAGAGAAGAGTAGGCGATATCAGGTTGATCAAGGGGCGGGGGCTTGCCTGGAAGCTCTGCAGACAAAAGGAATCTTCGGAATCGTAGCCGTAGTCGAACACCGAAGCATCAATGGTCTCGGGGTCTATCACGGTATCGGAGTCTACCTAAAAGAAGCAACGAATAGGAAACAAATAAATAACAGAGCAAACAATAGCATCACGAAATAAAACAAGGCAATACACGATGCTAGAGGTGACCTAACGTAGTGCTCGGTGATACAGGCGAAGAGGAATAACATCCGGGAAGTATTCCCAGTGTTAGGCATTTTCGGGCAAATGAAACGAAGGGGGATGTTGCATGTTCGGTATGATAGAGATGTGTGGCGGACGAACGGACCGCGTATTCGGATTCGTCTCGTCGTTCTGAGCAACTTTCATGTACAAAGTTTTTCCATTCGAGCTACGGTTTATTTTATATTAATTTTAAAAAGGATTTAATCATTTACTAAATTGTTTTAATTCAAAAATTAAAATACCTAAACTGCTACGGGTACACAGAGAAGTGTACCCAATAGTGTGCATGAGGCTGACAGGTGGGGTCCAGTTGACTGCCTAGTCAGCAGTCAACTTGGACCGTTGACCGGTCAAGGGGGTCCACTAGACCCACCTGCCAGTGACTCGACTGACCCAGTCAGCATGTTTGACTGGTCAATGGGTCCAGTGGGACCCGTGTGTCAGTGAGCTAAAAACTAACTGTTTCTGTTAGTTCTAATTAAAATGTGTGGGTCCCGGTTGTCATAGAAACAGTTTAACTAAAAAGAGTTAATTAGATTAACTAAGTGATTAGGTTAACTAAACCTCATTAATTTAATTAATTAATTATTTAGTTAATTAATATTTTTACTATTATTATTTTTAATCCATTTTTTTAAAACATTCCAGGGGCAGGCCCCACTTGTCATTAGGACGGGGGCTTAGCGGGCGTGCGAGTTACGGGTGCTGGGCGCCGAGCGCTGCGGGTGACGGGCGCCTGCTGGTGCGACCGCAGCTCAAGCGGCGGCGAGCACACGGTGCAGCGGTGAGCGGAGGGGGGCCGCGACCACGAAGCAGAGGCCGGCGCCGAAGCGCGGGCGGTCGCCGAAGGAGGGGCGCCGGTGGGAGGCCGTGGCGGAAGAAAGCGGCGGGGCAAGCTGCAGGCGGCGGCAGCGACGAACGGCGCGGGCGCGCGCTCTAACGAGGCAGCGGCAGCGCCGGTGAGGAAGGGCAGTGCGCGCGGGCCCGCGGTGGCTGCGGCTGGAGCGGTTGAGGCGGGGCCGCGCAGGGCGTGCACGAGGTGCGATGGAGGTAGAGCGTGGGCGCCGGAGCGTCGGAGGTAGCCATGAGCGTGGCAGCATCGGAGGTAGTCGCGGGTGTGGCGGCGTATACGGGGACGCGGGAGACCACGAGGAGGCGCAAGAAGGAAGAAGGGATGGTCGGTGCGAGCAGGGCTCACCCCCGTTGTAGATGCACCGGGGGGTCGGCGAGGCGTGATGTACTGACGTGGGGAGGGGACGAGGACGACGGCGGCGGTGTCGTGGCGGCGCGGGGCAGAGCTGGGGAGGCGTCCGGCGACGACGCGACGACGAGGTGGCCAGGCGAGGTGGTGACGGTCGGCGGGGTCGCGACGGGGCGGTGGGCTCGGGTGCCCCCGATCCAGATCGGGGGGGTGGGCGAGAGGGAGATGTGGGGGGATCGAGGGGAATGGGTGCGGTAGTGGCTAGGGTTCGGTTGCTCGGGGGGATAAGGTGGGATGGGGTGGGCCTCTGGGTGGCCTGGATGGCTAGTTGGGCCGTTCGGCCTAGGGAGATGTGGAGGGGGCTTTGCTCTTTTTTTTCTTTGTTTACTGTTTTGTTTTATTATTATTATTTATTCTTTCTTTTCTACTTACTTTATTTTCTAGTGTATTTAGTTTTACTAAATATAAGTCGATCCCTAAATTGTTGTTACAATTTAGTTCAGTACCTCAAAAGTTTGTTGTTATAATAAAATACTCTATACTATTTTATTTATTTAAAATGCTTTTGAATATTTGTTCCTGCCACTTATTATATTTGTTTAGTGCATTTATATACTTTATAAAAAGTGTGGTTTCTCCACCAATATTACATATGATTTATTTGCCACCTATAGAACATTTTAGTTCCGACGTTTGAAAACTTTTATTGTTTGCTTCATTTTGAATTTGAATTTCGAACCGGTTTCGAACTAACACGAGATTATCAACAGTAATTGCGGTGACGTGTCATCATTAGTAGATGGTTACTGTAGCTTAACTATCCGGGTGTCACAGGTTTTATGCGGTTTGACCCATAAAGATCTTCGTAGAATATGTAGGAGCCAATATGAGCATCCAGGTTCCGCTATTGCTTATTGACCGGAGATGAGTCTCGGTCTTGTCTACATAGTTGTCGAACCCGTAGGGTCCGCACGCTTGACGTTTGATGACGATCGGTATTATGAGTTTATGAGTTTTGATGTACCGAAGGTAGTTCGGAGTCCCGGATGAGATCACGGACATGACGAGGAGTCTCGTAATGTCCGAGACGTAAAGACTGATATATTGGACAATTATATTCGGACATCGGAAGTGTTCCGTAAAGTTTCGGAATTACCCGGAGTCCCAGGAGGGTTACCGGAACCCCTGGGGAAGCTATGGGCCTTAATGGGCCGTAGGAGAGAGAGGAAAGGAGGGCCAGGGCTGGGCCGCGCGCCCCGCACCCCTTGGCCCGAATTGGACAAGGAAGGAGGGGGGGGGGGCGCCCCTTTCCTTCTCCTTCTCCCTCTCCTTCCTTTCCCCCGTCTCCCTTTTGGTAGTTCCTACTAGGAATAGGATTGCAAGCCTATTCCTAGTAGGATTGCACCTCCTTGGTGCGCCACTAGGGGCCGGCCGGCCTCCCCCCTTGCTCCTTTATATACGGGGGCAGGGGGGCACCCAAAGACACACAAGTTGAATTGTTAGCCGTGTGCGGTGCCCCCTCCACAGAAACACACCTCGGTCATACTATCGCAGTGCTTAGGCGAAGCCCTGCACCGGTAACTTCATCATATCCGTCACCACGCCGTAACTCTCCCGTGAAGCTCAACTGGATCAAGAGCTCGTGGGACGTTATCAAGCTGAACTTGTGCTGAACGCGGAGGTGTTGTACGTTCGGTGCTTGATCGGTTGGATCGCGAAGAAGTTCGACTACATCAACCGCGTAACTTGATGCTTCCGCTCCCGGTCTACGAGGGAACGTAGACACACTCTCCCTCTCGTTGCTATACATATGGTAGATAGATCTTGCGTGATTGTAGGAAAATTTTAAAATACTACATTCCCCAACAGTGGCATCATGAGCCAGGTCTATGCGTAGATGATATGCACGAGTAGAACACAATGAGTTGTGGGTGATACTAGTCAAACTGCTTACCAGCATGTCATACTTTGCTTCGGCTGTATTGTGAGATGAAGCGGCCCGGACCGACATTACGCGTACGCTTACGCGAGACTGGTTTCACCGTTATGAGCATTCGTTGCTTAAAGGTGACTGGCGGGTGTCTGTCTCTCTCACTTTAGCTGAATCAAGTGTGGCTATGCCCGGTCCTTGTGAAGATTAAAACAGCACATAGTTGACGAAACATCGTTGTGTTTTTGTATGCGTAGGTAAGAACGGTTCTTGATAAGCCCGTAGCAGCCACGTAAAACTTGCAACAACAAAGTAGAGGACGTCTAACTTGTTTTTGCAGGGCATGTTGTGATGTGATATGGTCAAGACATGATGAGTTATACGGTTTTGTATGAGATGATCATGTTTTGTAAAGTTATCGGCAACTGGCAGGAGCCATATGGTTGTTGCTTTATTGTATGAAATGCAATCGCCATGTAATTGCTTTACTTTATCACTAAGCGGTAGCGATAGTCGTAGAAGGAATAGTTGGTGAGACGACAACGATGCTACGATGGAGATCAAGGTGTCGCGCCGGTGACGAAGGTGATCATGACGATGCTTTGGAGATGGATATCAAAAGCACAAGATGATGATGGCCATATCATGTCACATATTTTTATTGCATGTGATGTTTATCTTATTATGCTTCTTATTATCCTTAGAACGACGGTAGCATTATAAGATGATCCCTTACTAAATTTCAAGGTATAAGTGTTCTCCCTGAGTATGCAACGTTGCGAAAGTTCGTCGTGCCGAGACACCACGTGATGGTCGGGTGTGATAAGCTCTACGTTCAAATACAACGGGTGTAAGCCAGTTTTGCACACGTGGAATACTCGGGTTAAACTTGACGAGCCTAGCATATGCAGATATGGCCTCGGAACACTGGAGACCGAAAGGTCGAGCGTGAATCATATAGTAGATATGATCAACATAAGATGTTCACCATTGAAACTACTCCATCTCACGTGATGATTGGACATGGTTTAGTTGATTTGGATCACGTGATCATTTAGATGACCGGAGGGATGTCTATCTAAGTGGGAGTTCTTTAAGTAATATGATTAATTGAACTTTAATTTATCATGAACTTAGTCCTGATAGTTTTTGCATATCTATGTTGTTGTAGATCAATGGCCCATGCTGCCGTTCCTTTGAATTTTAATGCATTCCTAGAGAAAGCTAAGTTGAAAGATGATTGTAGCAATTACACGGACTGGGTCCGTAACTTGAGGATTATCCTCATTGCTGCACAGAAGAATTATGTCCTTGAAACACCGCTAGGTGACAAGCGCCCTCCCGCTAATGTAGACGCTTTGAACGTCTGGCAGACGCGGTCTGATGACTACATGATAGTTCAGTGTGCCATGCTTTACGTCTTAGAACCGGGACTTCAACAACATTTCGAACGTCATGGTGTTGGGGAACATAGTATTTTAAAATTTTCCTACGATCACGCAAGATCTATCTACCAGATGCATAGCAACGAAAGGGGAGAGTGTGTCTACGTACCCTCGTAGACCGGGAGCGGAAGCGTCAAGTGACGCGGTTGATGTTGTCGAACTTCTTCGCGATCCAACCGATCAAGCACCGAACGTACGGCACCTCCGCGTTCAGCACACGTTCAGCTTGATGACGTCCCACGAGCTCTTGATCCAGTTGAGCTTCACGGGAGAGTTTCGTCAGCACGACGGCGTGGTGACGGATATGATGTGTTCACCGGCGCAGGGCTTCGCCTAAGCTCCGCGACGGTATGACCGAGGTGTGATTCTGTGGAGGGGGGCACCGCACACGGCTAAAACAATTCAACTTGTGTGTCTTTGGGTGCCCCCCTGCCCCCGTATATAAAGGAGCAAGGGAGGGAAGCCGGCCGGCCCTTCCTGGTGCGGCTAGGGAGTGGACTCCTACTAGGAATAGGATTGCAATCCTATTCCTAGTAGGATTCACCAAAAGAAGGAAGAGGGAAAGGAATAGGAGAGGTGGCGCCCCCCCCCCCCAATCCTAGTCCAACTAGGAACCCTAGGTGGGGGCGCCGGCCAGCCCTATGGGCTGCCTCTCTCTTTCCCTTTAGGCCCACTATGGACCATCCCCTCTCGTAGGGGGTTCCGGTAACCCCCTCCGGCATTCCCGATAAATCCGAAACTTTTCCGGAACACTTCCGGTGTCCGAATATAGTCGTCCAATATATCAATCTTTATGTCTCGGACATTCCGAGACTCCTCGTCATGTCCGTGATCTCATCCGGGACTCCGAACTACCTTCGGTACATCAATACTCATAAACTCATAATACCGATCGTCATCAAACGTTAAGCGTGCGGACCCTACGGGTTCGAGAACTATGTAGACATGACCGAGACTCATCTCCGGTCAATAACCAATAGCGGAACCTGGATGTTCATATTGGCTCCTACATATTCTACGAAGATCTTTTATCGGTCAGAACGGCATAACAACATACGTTGTTCCTTTTGTCAAACGGTATGTTACTTGCCCGAGATTCGATCGTCGGTATCTCTATACCTAGTTCAATCTCGTTACAGGCAAGTCTCTTTACTCGTTCCGTAACACATCATCTCGTGACTAACTCATTAGTCTTTTGCTTGCAAGGCTTATTGTGATGTGTGTTACCGAGAGGGCCCAGAGATACCTCTCCGACACTCGGAGTGACAAATCCTAATCTTGATCTATGCCAACACCACGAATACTTTCGGAGACACCTGTAGAGCATCTTTATGATCACCCAGTTACGTTGTGACGTTTGATAGCACACAAGGTGTTCCTACGGTATTCGGGAGTTGCATAATCTCATAGTCATAGGAACATGTATAAGTCATGAAGAAAGCAATAGCAGTTAAACTAAACGATCATAATGCTATGCTGACGGATGGGTCATGTCCATCACATCATTCTCCTAATGATGTGATCCCGTTGATCAAATGACAACTCATGTCTATGGCCAGGAAACATAACCATCTTTGATCAATGAGCTAGTCTAGTAGAGGCATACTAGGGACATACTGTTTTGTCTATGTATTCACACATGTACTAAGTTTCCGGTTAATACAATTCTAGCATGAATAAAAGACATTTATCATGATATAAGGAAATACAAATAACATATTTATTATTGCCTCTAGGGCATATTTCCTTCAGTCTCCTACTTGAACTAGAGTCAATAATCTAGCTCACATCGCCATGTGATTTAATACCGATCGTTCACATCGTTATGTGAATAACACCCATAGTTCACATCGCCATGTGACCAACACCCAAAGGGTTTACTAGAGTCAATAATCTAGTTCAGATCGCTATGTGATTAATACCCAAGAGTAATAAGGTGTGATCATGTTTTGCTTGTGAGAGAAGTTTAGTCAACGGGTCTGTCACATTCAGATCCGTATGTATTTCGCAAATTTCTATGTCTACAATGCTCTGCATAGAGCTACTCTAGCTAATTGCTCCCACTTTCAATATGCATCCAGATTGATACTTTAGAGTCATCTGGATTTAGTGTTAAAGCTTGCATCGGGGTAACCCTTTACGACGAATTCTTTATCACCTCCATAATCGAGAAACATTTCCTTAGTCATTCAGTTACTAAGGATAATTTTGACCGCTGTACAGTGATCTACTCCTGGATCACTATTGTACCTCCTTGACAAACTCATGGCAAGGTACACAACATGTTTGGTACACAGCATGGCATACTTTATAGAACCTATGGCTGAGGCATAGGGAATGACTTTCATTCTCTCTATATTTTTCTGCCGTGGTCTGGCTTTGAGTCTTACTCAACTTCATACCTTATCTTTGACTGATCCATTTCGAACTACTTCAAATTTTATCAAGGTATGTACTCATCGAAAGTCTTATCAAGCGTCTTGATCTATCGCTATAGATCTTGATGCCCAATATGTAAGCAGCTTCACCAAGGTCTTTCTTTGAAAAACTCTTATTCAAGTATCCTTTTATGCTATCTAGAAATTCTATATCATTTCCAATCAACAATATGTCATCTACATATAATATTAGAAATGCTACAGAGCTCCCACTCACTTTCTTGTAAATACAGGCTTCTCTAAAAAGTCTGTATAAAACCATATGCTTTGATTACCTCATCAAAGCGTATATTCCAACTCCGAGATGCTTGCACCAGTCCATAGATGGATCGCTGGAGTTTGCATACTTTGTTAGCATCTTTTGGATCGACAAAACCTTCTGGTTGCATCATATACAACTCTTCTTTGAGATATCCATTTAGGAATGCAGTTTTGACATCCATTTGCCAGATTTCATAATCATAAAATGCGGCAATTGCTAACATGATTCGGACAGACTTAAGCATCGCTACAGGTGAGAAAGTCTCATCGTAGTTAACTCCTTGAACTTGTCGAAAACCTTTTGCAACAAGTCGAGCTTTGTAAACAGTAATATTACCGTCTGCGTCGGTCTTCCTCTTGAAGATCCATTTGTTTTCGATGGCTTGCCGATCATCGGGCAAGTCAACCAAAGTCCACACTTTGTTCTCATACATGGATCCCATCTCAGATTTCATGGCTTCAAGCCATTTTGCGGAATCTGGGCTCATCATCGCTTCCTCATAGTTCGTAGGTTCATCATGGTCTAGTAACATGATTTCCAGAACTGGGTTGCCGTACCACTCTGTTGCGGAACGTACTCTGGTTGATCTACGACGTTCAGCAGAAACTTGATCCGAAGTTTCATGATCATTATCATTAACTTCCTTACTAATTGGTGTAGGAATCACTGGAACAATTTCCTGTGATGTACTACTTTCCAATCCGGGAGAAGGTATAATTACCTCATCAAGTTCTACTTTCCTCCCACTCACTTCTTTCGAGAGAAACTCCTTCTCTAGAAAGGATCCACTCTTAGCAACAAAGATCTTGCCTTCGGATCTGTGATAGAAGGTGTACCCAACAGTTTCTTTTGGGTATCCTATGAAGATTTACTTCTCTGATTTGGGTTCGAGCTTATCATGTTGAAACTTTTTCACATAAGCATCGCAGTCCCAAACTTAAAGAAATGACAGTTTATATGGTGTCATCTCCACGGATTTAGATGGTGCCCTATTTAACGTGAATGTAGCTGTCTCTAATGCATAACCCCAAAAGTGATAGTGGTAAATCGGTAAGAGACATCATAGATCGCACCATATCCAATAAAGTACGGTTACGACGTTCGGACACACCATTACGCTGTGGTGTTCCAGGTGGCGTGAGTTGTGAAACTATTCCACATTGTTTCAAATGAAGACCAAACTCGTAACTCAAATATTCTCCTCCACGATCAGATCGTAGGAACTTTATTTTCTTGTTACGATGATTCTCTACTTCACTCTGAAATTCTTTGAACTTTTCAAATGTTTCAGACTTGTGTTTCATTAAGTAGATATACCCATATCTGCTCAAATCATCAGTGAAGGTCAGAAAATAATGATACTCGCCGCGAGCTTCAACACTCATTGGCCCACATACATCAGTATGTATGATTTCCAACAACTCTGTTGCTCGCTCCATAGTTCTGGAGAACGGAGTTTTAGTCATCTTGCCCATGAGGCATGGTTCGCAAGCACCAAGTGATTCATAATCAAGTGATTCCAAAAGTCCATCATTATGGAGTTTCTTCATGCGTTTTACACCAATATGACCTAAACGACAGTGCCACAAATAAGTTGCACTATCATTATTAACCTTGCATCTTTTGGCTTCAATATTATGAATATGTGTATCACACGATCGAGATCCAACAAACTATTTTCATTGGGTGTATGACCATAGAAGGTTTTATTCATGTAAACAGAACAACAATTATTCTCTAACTTACATGAATAACCATATTGCAATAAACATGATCAAATCATATTCATGCTCAACACAAACACCAAATAACACTTATTTAGGTTCAACACTAATCCCGAAAGTATAGGGAGTGTGCGATGATGATCATATCAATCTTGGAACTGCTTCCAATACACAGTCACTTCATCCTTTAACTAGTTTCTGTTCATTATGCAACTCCCATTTCGAGTTACTACTCTTTAGCAACTGAACCAGTATCAAATACCGAGGGTTTGCTATGAACACTAGTAAAATACACATCAATAATCTGTATATCAAATATACCTTTGTTCACTTTGCCATCCTTCTTATCCGCCAAGTATCTAGGGCAGTTCCACTTCCGGTGACCATTTCCTTTGCAGTAGAAGCACTTAGTTTCAGGCTTGAGTTTAGCTTTGGGTTTCTTCATGGGAGTGACAACTTGCTTGTCATTCTTCTTGAAGTTCCCTTTCTATCCCTTTGCCCTTTACTTGAAACAAGTGGTCTTATTAACCATCAACACTTGATGTTCTTTCTTGATTTCTACCTTCGCCGATTTCAGCATCGTGAAGAGCTCGGGAATTACTTTCATCATCCCTTGCATATTATAGTTCACCACGAAGTTCTACTAACTTGGTGATAGTGACTAGAGAACTTTGTCAATTACTTTCTTATCTGGAGGATTAACTCCCACTTGATTCAAGTAATTGTAGTACCCAGACAATCTGAGCACATGCTCACTAGTTGAGCTATTCTCCTCCATCTTTAGGCAAAGTACTGTCAGAAGTCTTATACCTCTAGACACGGGCATGAGTATGAAATACTAATTTCAACTCTTGGAACATCTCATATGCTCCATGGCGTTTCAAAACGTTTTTGAAGTCCCGGTTATAAGCCGTAAAGCATGGTGCACTAAACTATCAAGTAGTCATCTTACCGAGCTTTTGTCAAAACGTTCATAACATCTACATCTGCTCCTGCAATAGGTCTGCACCTAGCGGTGCATCAAGGACATATTTCTCTGTGCAGCAATGAGGATAATCCTCAGATCACGGAACAATTCCGCATCTCTGCTACTAACATCTTTCAACTTAGTTTTCTCTAGGAACATATGAAAAATAAATGGGGAGCAACATCGCGAGCTATTGATCTACAACATAGATATGCTAATACTACCAGGACTAAGTTCATGATAAATTAAAGTTCAATTAATCATATTACTTAAGAACTCCCACTTAGATAGACATCCCTCGGGTCATCTAAATGATCATGTGATCCAAATCAACTAAACCATGTCCGATCATCACGTGAGATGGAGTAGTTTCAATGGTGAACATCTTATGTTGATCATATCTACTATATGATTCACGCTCGACCTTTCGGTCTCCAGTGTTCCGAGGCCATATCTGTATATGCTAGGTTCGTCAAGTTTAACCCGAGTATTCTGCGTGTGCAAAACTGGCTTACACCCGTTGTATTTGAACGTAGAGCTTATCACACCCGATCATCACGTGGTGTCTCGGCACGACGAACTTTCGCAACGGTGCATACTCAGGGAGAACACTTATACCTTGAAATTTAGTAAGGGATCATCTTATAATGCTACCGTCGTTCTAAGCAAAATAAGAAGCATAATAAGATAAACATCACATGCAATCAAAATATGTGACATGATATGGCCATCATCATCTTGTGCTTTTGATCTCCATCTCCAAAGCACCGTCATGATCACCTTCGTCACCGGCGCGACACCTTGATCTCCATCGTAGCATCGTTGTCGTCTTGCCAACTATTGCTTCTACGACTATCGCTACCGCTTAGTGATAAAGTAAAGCAATTACATGGCAATTGCATTTCATACAATAAAGCGACAACCATATGGCTCCTGCCAGTTGCCGATAACTTTACAAAACATGATCATCTCATACAAAACCGTATAACTCATCATGTCTTGACCATATCACATCACAACATGCCCTGCAAAAACAAGTTAGACGTCCTCTACTTTTGTTGTTGCAAGTTTTACGTGGCTGCTACGGGCTTAGCAAGAACCGTTCTTACCTACGCATACAAAACCACAACGATGTTTCGTCAAGTATGTGCTGTTTTAACCTTCACAAGGACCGGGCGTAGCCACACTTGATTCAGCTAAAGTGAGAGAGACAGACACCCGCCAGTCACCTTTAAGCAACGAGTGCTCGTAACGGTGAAACCAGTCTCGCGGAAGCGTACGCGTAATGTCGGTCCGGGCCGCTTCATCTCACAATACCGCCGAAGCAAAGTATGACATGCTGGTAAGCAGTATGACTAGTATCGCCCACAACTCATTGTGTTCTACTCGTGCATATCATCTACGCATAGACCTGGCTCTGATACCACTATTGGGGAACGTAGTATTTTAAAATTTTCCTACGATCACGCAAGATCTATCTACCAGATGCATAGCAACGAGAGGGGAGAGTGTGTCTACGTACCCTCGTAGACCGAGAGCGGAAGCGTCAAGTGACGCGGTTGATGTTGTCGAACTTCTTCGCGATCCAACCGATCAAGCACCGAACGTACGGCACCTCCGCGTTCAGCACACGTTCAGCTTGATGACGTCCCACGAGCTCTTGATCCAGTTGAGCTTCACGGGAGAGTTTCGTCAGCACGACGGCGTGGTGAGGGATATGATGTGTTCACCGGCGCAGGGCTTCGCCTAAGCTCCGCGACGGTATGACCGAGGTGTGATTCTGTGGAGGGGGGCACCGCACACGGTTAAAACAATTCAACTTGTGTGTCTTTGGGTGCCCCCCTGCCCCCGTATATAAAGGAGCAAGGGAGGGAGGCCGGCCGGCCCTTCCTGGTGCGGCTAGGGAGTGGACTCCTACTAGGAATAGGATTGCAATCCTATTCCTAGTAGGATTCACCAAAAGAAGGAAGAGGGAAAGGAATAGGAGAGGTGGCGCCCCCCCAATCCTAGTCCAACTAGGAACCCTAGGTGGGGGCGCCGGCCAGCCCTATGGGCTGCCTCTCTCTTTCCCTTTAGGCCCACTATGGACCATCCCCTCTCGTAGGCGGTTCCGGTAACCCCCTCCGGCATTCCCGATAAATCCGAAACTTTTCCGGAACACTTCCGGTGTCCGAATATAGTCGTCCAATATATCAATCTTTATGTCTCGGACATTCCGAGACTCCTCGTCATGTCCGTGATCTCATCCGGGACTCCAAACTACCTTCGGTACATCAATACTCATAAACTCATAATACCGATCGTCATCAAACGTTAAGCGTGCGGACCCTACGGGTTCGAGAACTATGTAGACATGACCGAGACTCATCTCCGGTCAATAACCAATAGCGGAACCTGGATGTTCATATTGGCTCCTACATATTCTACGAAGATCTTTTATCGGTCAGAATGGCATAACAACATACGTTGTTCCTTTTGTCAAACGGTATGTTACTTGCCCGAGATTCGATCGTCGGTATCTCTATACCTAGTTCAATCTCGTTACCGGCAAGTATCTTTACTCGTTCCGTAACACATCATCTCGTGACTAACTCATTAGTCTTTTGCTTGCAAGGCTTATTGTGATGTGTGTTACCGAGAGGGCCCAGAGATACCTCTCCGACACTCGGAGTGACAAATCCTAATCTTGATCTATGCCAACACCACGAATACTTTCGGAGACACCTGTAGAGCATCTTTATGATCACCCAGTTACGTTGTGACGTTTGATAGCACACAAGGTGTTCCTACGGTATTCGGGAGTTGCATAATCTCATAGTCATAGGAACATGTATAAGTCATGAAGAAAGCAATAGCAGTTAAACTAAACGATCATAATGCTATGCTGACGGATGGGTCATGTCCATCACATCATTCTCCTAATGATGTGATCCCGTTGATCAAATGACAACTCATGTCTATGGCCAGGAAACATAACCATCTTTGATCAATGAGCTAGTCTAGTAGAGGCCTACTAGGGACATAATGTTTTGTCTATGTATTCACACATGTACTAAGTTTCCGGTTAATACAATTCTAGCATGAATAAAAGACATTTATCATGATATAAGGAAATACAAATAACATATTTATTATTGCCTCTAGGGCATATTTCCTTCACATGGACCATATGAGATGCTCCAGGAGTTGAAGTTAATATTTCAAGCAAATGCCCGGATTGAGAAATATGAGATTTCCAATAAGTTCTATAGCTGCAAGATGGAAGAGAATAGTCCTATCAGTGAACACTTACTCAGAATGTCTGGGTACTACAATCATATGACTCAACTTGGTTGCAAAGTTGACGAGGATAGTGTTATTGATAGAGTTCTTCAATCACTGCCACCAAGCTATAAAGGCTTCGTGATGAAGTATAATGTGCAAGGGATGCAGAAGACAATTCCCGAGCTCTTCGCTATGCTCAAAGCTGCGGAGGTAGAAATCAGAAAGGAGCATCAAGTGTTGATGGTTAACAAGACCACTAGTTTCAAGAAAAAGGGCAAAGGAAAGAAGAGGAACTTCAAGAAGAATAGCAAGACAGCTCCTACTCTCGCGAAGAAACCCAAGTCTGGAGCCAAGCCTGAAACTGAGTGCTGCTAATACAAAGGGACTGGACACTGGAAGCGGAACTGCCCCAAGTATTTGGCGGATAAGAAGGATGGCAAGGTGAACAAAGGTATATGTGATATACATGTTATTGATGTGTACCTTACTAATGATCGTAGTAGTACCTGGGTATTTGATACCAGTTCGGTTGCTAATATTTGTAACTCGAAACAGGGACTACGGATTACACGAAGATTGGCTAAGGACGAGGTGACGATACGTGTGGGAAATGGTTCCAAAGTCGATGTGATCATCGTCGGCACGCTACCTCTACATCTACCTTCGGGATTAGTTTTAGACCTAAATAATTGTTATTTGGTGCCAGCGTTGAGCATGAACATTATATCTGGATCTTGTTTGTTACGAGGCGGTAATTCATTTAAATCAGAGAATAATGGTTGTTCTAATTTTATGAATAATATCTTTTATGGTCATGCACCCTTGAAGAGTGGTCTATTCTTATTGAATCTTGATTGTAGTGATACACATATTCATAATATTGAAGCCAAAAGATGCAAGGTTAATAATGATAGTGCAACTTATTTGTGGCACTGCCGTTTAGGTCATATTGGTGTAAAGCGCATGAAGAAACTCCATATGTCGGGGAAACTGACCACCCACGGACACCTATGGGACCGGAGCCCCTTCTACGTTGCGGTAAGGGAGCGGAGGGAGCACGGAGAGCAAATCGAGGAGCACACGCGGGCAGTTTACCCAGGTTCGGGCCGCGCGGATGCGTTAAACCCTACTCCTGCTTTGGTTGTATTAAGTTTTTGGGCTCGGGAGCTTGAAGATCTACAGTACCAGCTACACCGAGCGAGAGAGTGAGCGAGTTTCTGGGATCGAACCCCCTCTACGTTGTGCATGGGCCTCCTTTTATAGCTCAAAGGGGTCACCGACAGGTGTCAACGTAGAGAAGGGTAGAAGTGTAAATTTGGTGGTAGTTGTAACAGTGCATGAACAGTGTATGAACATTGGATGTACAGTGGTCTTCACCTAACCTTGACGGTGGGGGACAAGGGCATTGAATGCCCGTCGCCGTCGACCCCAAAAGCGTCTATCCATGCGTCTCCGTTCGCCACGGCGGTAGCCTCGTCACCGCGGCTCGCCAGCGTGTCCTTCAGGCTGCACAGCCATCTGCCACGTGCTCCTGGAAGGGCCCCCAGGGCGACGCGTGGCCGAATTAGCTGGAGCGCAGGCACACAGTGTGAGCTTCCCCCGGCAAGCACCTTGCCGGGGGCGCTATCTTGCCGGGCCCGGAAGCTTACCACTTCCCGGGCCCTGCCGGGGCGCACGATGCGCCGCGATATGACTCCTGAGATGCTTATCCCTAGGCCTTCCTGGCAAGCTCCTCTTGCCAGGGTCTTGTGTTGGAGTGGTAACCTTGAGCCTGGTGCGGCCTTCCCGGCAAGCTCCTCTTGCCGGGGTCTTGTCTCTTAACTTGGATACTTTGTTCTTGAATGGCTTCATAGGGACCAGAGCGGGCCTTGGCAAGCGCGTGGTAAGCCCTGCCGCGGGAAGCTGCTACTGCCCGTGCACAAGTTGGGGTACTAGGGTACCCCTACCTTAGTACACCGACGGGAGCCCCCGGGCCTGGGCCACACACGGTGCCGAGCGCTGTTGGGCCAGGCCCAAGACAGTGCACGGGCACACACGGCCCACGGCGAGCCGTATCCCTCTCCGTATCCGCCGCATCCCTCCCTAACGGCACGCGTCGATTGCGGCGTCGTGGGAGAGATCGTGGCCTGTTCTTTAATGGGAAATGCGGAACGTCCCCCACTTCTCCCTTAAAAGCAGAGGAAGCAGGGGCCGTTTCCCTCCATTGCCTTAATTTTGTCTTCAATCTCCAGAAACCCCCGTCGCCCTCTGCTTCCGCAAAGGTCGACGGAGAGCCGAGCTCCACCCTCTCTGCCGCATCCGACACCCGCAGCGCCGGCGACCTCCTAGCCTCCCTCCTTGCCGCCCCCGCCATGGCTCCGAAGAGCGACAAAGCGAAAGGCGACAAGGCGAAGAAGGAGAAGTCTGAGCAGGCGGCGAAGTTAGCAGCCATGCGGAGAAAGAGGGTGGTCTTCCCGCCGAGGCTCGGCGCGAGGGAGCTGCGGGACAAGTATTACTTGTTCTGGGCGAGGGAGACGAAGGCTCATCCCCGCACCAGAGTCCTCCCCGCCGTCGCCATCGACATGTTCCCCGGCGGGTACTTTTACTTTGCCGCATTCTTCCACTGTGGTCTGTGCCCTCCGTTCTCGGAGTTCTTTTGTGATATGATGAATACGTATGGCCTCCACCTCCTAGATTTCACCCCCAACGCCGTCCTCACCTTGGCCGTTTTCGCACATCTGTGCGAAAACTACGTAGGGGTCCACCCAAATGTAGCTCTCTTCCGCCACTTCTTCACGCCTAGAGTAGAGTCCGGATCCCCACTCTCCGGCGGCATCTCCTGGATCTTTAGGTTGAACAAGAAAGAGGCGTACTTGAAAGGGGAGCTTCGCGGCAAGTAGGAGGAGTGGAGGGCAGATTGGTGCTGGGTTCTGGAAGAGAAGCCTGAGCCGTTTACCTCGCCGCGCAAAACTCCAATAGTGCACGGCAAGGATTGGAACGATTTGGCCCCGGAGGACGACAAGTTGGAGATTGCCCTCATTAGGATTCTTCGTCTCCGGGCCGCCAATCTGACTGTGGGCGAAGTTGGGGCTGATTTCCTCCGCCGCCGCATTGCCCCTCTACAGGAAAGAAAGAGACCTGCTTGGGAGTTCGGCAACGCGGCAGACCGCATGAGGCTGCGCCCCGGATTGAACTACAATTTCACCGTCCTAGAGCTGAAGGGGATGGTTCGGGAACTGTTTAAGCATGACCCCAAGCATCCAGAGTGGTTCAAACCGTCGGTGGGAGTGGTGCCGTTATGCAACAACACCGCCCTCAGTGCCATACGCGTGGTGATGCCCGAGTGCGACTCCCACAGGGTCGTCCCCACTTGGCTGGTGCCCTCAGTGGAGACCGTGCAAGCCTTCTTCGACAACTTGGTCGAGAAGCCCCGCAACGCCGAGGAGAAGAAGGGCCTCACCCGGGACACCACTGACCGGGATGTAGCATACATCGCCTCCAGGATGGAGGAGGCCGCCGCAGCTGCGGCTGCGGGCGAATTTGGATATACTGTGAATGAAGCAGAGGCGGCGGACGCGGTGAGCCAGGCTGAGGAGGCAAAAATCCTCAAGCTCCTGAAGATTGCGCCCGAGTAGTTCGCCGGGGAGCCCGCCGGGAAGCTTGCCGGGGCAAGCGAGGTTGCCGGGGCGAGCGAGGCTGCCGGGCAGGGTACCGAGTCCAGCGGGCCTGCCGAGGAGGAGGAGGACGCCGAGTCCGGAGATTCTGACGAAGACTCTGGCGGGTCTCTAAATCTCGCCGCCGCCTCATCATCCTCGGAGAACTCTCCGCCGCCGCCAAGCCCTCCGCAACAACAGAAGAAACGCCTCTGCAAGGCCGCCGAGCCGGCAAGGCCACAGGCGCCTCGACAACAGCCGAAGCGCCGCGCAGCGCGCGCCACCACGACGAGCGAGGTCGTCAAGGAGGCGCCCCGAGCCCGAGCGACAAGCGGAGGGGGATCTTCCCGGAGCGGCTCTGGTGCTCCTTCTGCCCCTCGGGCCTCGGCGACGACTGGTGCTGGGTCTTCATAGCCCACAGCCCCGGAGCCCGCCAAGCGCCCGAGGGAGCCTTCTCCTCCAGCTCCTCGCGCTGGAGCGCGCCAGGCGGAGTTCGACTTCTCCGCCCTTAGCTCCGACGACGAGGAGGAAGAGTAAGCTCTTGCACTTTCTATTCCCGTTGATTTTGTCTTGATTTCTCTCGCTTGATTCTGATCTTGTTTGGTTTCCAGGACCTTGACCCAGCGGGTGGCGAAGAGGGCCAAGATCCCTGTGGTCACTATCGAGGACGACGAGCCTGCCGCAGCGACGGAGGATGCGCTAGCGGCAAACTTGTCGGACCAGCCTGCCGCTCCGGGGAGCAGCCCCCAGCGCAGCCCCCAGCGTAAGTCTATGTGTTCAATTTTCTGCTCGTCGGGCGCGCTTGAGGTTATTGTCATTGTTGATGTCTCATTCGCTTTGTGCAGAAGTGGAGCCGCAGCCGCAGGAGCACCAGGAGGTCACCCCCGACGAGCCGCTTGCCCCACCTTCCCCGCCAAGGGTGAGCTTCCCGGCGAGGGACAGCGTCCCGCCAAGGACGGGTACTCCGCCAAGGGCGAGTACCCCGCCAAGGGCGAGCAGCCCGACAAGGGTGAGCACCCCGCCAAGGGAGGGCACGGGCGGCCCTCCTCCAGCAGGGGCCACTTCTCCGCCGCCAAGGGAGAATTCCCCGGCGAGGGACCCCGTCGTCGAAGAAGCCCGCGAAGGTAAACTTTGTAATTTCTTCTTCTTGGATTCGTCTTTTTTGGATATTTGCTTGATTCTTTCTTTTCTTTTTCTTCTACTAGATCCTCCCGCCCCGGAGCTGATGGAGACAGAAACCATCGCCGAGGAGGAGGTGCGCGGCGACGGCGGCAACGCCACTACCGCCGAGGGAATGGCTGGAGCCGACGAGCCAGCCGCCGAAGAGACCGCCCCGACCGCAGACGGCGCGGCTGGGGAAGGGACCGGCGACCACACTGCTGGCCCGGAGGCCGCAGGAGCGCCGGGCGCTACACCGGCCGCCGACCCCTCCGCCTCCGCGGCTGGGCAGGGCGTCTATCTGGAGGCCGCCAACGGGGTTTTCATTCAAGTCCCGTGGGCGTCCTCGTCTAGGGCACCCGCGGAGGGAGAGACCTTCGGCGGAGAGGTCCTCACCTCCGCCGGGCTGAAGGTTGTGGATGCGCCCGGCAGCAGCGACAAACCCGAAGAGGAGAGACTCCTTCGCCGACTCCTGGCCTTGTACCGGGCCAGGCAGGCGAAGTTGGAGTCTCGGGAGGCTCTGGCTGCCAAGGCTGGTGCTGACCTGGAGAAGCGCGCCGCGGAGCTCCGTGCCGCCAACCAGGCGGCCCTCCGGAACTTGGCGGAGGAGCGCGAAGAGCTTGCCGAGGCGCAACAAGCATTCGTCCTCGAGAAGGCCGAGGTCGAGGAGTAGCAGCGACTGGCCGCCGAGGAGTTGTCTCGGCGGGAAGGAGAGCTCAACCAACGGAAGGTCGACCTCGACGCCCACGAGGACGACCTTACCGCCCGGGAGCAGGCCATTGGCGGGGCTCTGCGGGAGGCGAGGGATGCCGCAGCTGCCGCAGAGACCGCCAAGAAGGATCTGGAGGCCAAGGTGGCGCAGACGGAGCTGTACTTGAAGGCGAGCGAAGAAAGGGTCACCGCGCTCAATGTGGCGCGGGAGAAAGACGCTCACACCAACTCGGAGTTGCAAATCCGCCTCTTCGAGAAGGGCAAAGAGCTCACTGACGCCAGGAACTCCATTGCTGATTTAGAGCTGAAGGTCTCCACCCTCACTGACTCGCTCGACGCCGCCCGGGACCGCGAGACGAAGCTGAAGGATGAACTCCGCAAAGAAAGGGCCTTGGTGGAGAGCGCCGCCGTCTCGTAGAACAACTTCAACCGGGCAGTGGAGCAGTGGACTGATGAACTCGTCACCTCCGCCGCCAACATTGATATGGAGATGATGGCGCTGAGGGCGGAGCACCTCGTGTACTCCCCGACGAGAACCTCCCTCACAGCGCCAAACTGAGTCTGTTCTTCAGGGGAGTAGCGCCGGCGCTTGCGCGGCTGCGGGAGAAGATCCCCGTGTAGCTGGCCGACGAGGCGCGTCGGCTCTGCATGGGCACCATGGAGCGGGTCTTGTCGAAGATTGTCTACCGCAACCCAGGGATCAACCTCGTCAACGTCCTCCGGACCCTGCCGCCCGAAGCTGACCAGGAGGCGTTGAAGGCACAAGTCGCCCATATTGTAGCCAAGGTGGGCAAGATCTAGAGGATTGACGAAGACCGCAGGGACTAGGCTTCCTTCTTTCCGCTTCCGTTGCCGCTGTAGATTAAGTCATAGGCAGTAGTTGATTAGAACAGCGGCAAGTTATCTCTGTAATATATACTTTTATTTTGGGCAATTGACGCAGTGTTATCTCCCTTGCTCAGTCCTTTCACTTTGTATGCCCTCCACCCTACGCTTTTAGGGAACTCGCCGGCAAAAGGACCCTTGCCGCGAGCGCTGAGTGCTGGACTCTTAGCAGCCTGCTGGCAAAGGCCTTGCCGGCAAGAAACCTTGCCGTAGCTAGTCGCAGCACACTTAGCTTGCTGAGCGAACTCGAAAATGAAGTAAGGGCGCGACACTTGTCGCAGCTCACTTAAGCCGTTGAGCGTGCTCGAAACAAAGTAAGGGTGCGGCTAGCCACGGGTAGGTTCCTCTGCGCACAGGTTTTCCATACAAAATGCGGTTGTTCAAGGAAGACAACTAAAGAAATTTTTATAAAAAATTTGAACTGCTCAAATTCTGGTAACTTAGCTTTCATGGGTTGTTTGCTTCCCGGCAAGGCTTTTCTTCTTTGAACAGCACTTGGTCCTTGCCTCCATCTCCTCCCCCCCCCCCCCGGCAAACTTGTGCGTGAGGAACACTTCTTCTGTTTTAAGAGAGAAAGGAAAAGAGGAAGAAACACAAGTATTGAGCCTTGCGGCTTGTTCTTGCTTACCGGGGATGCGTGCTGCACAAGGTGTCAGATGATGCATGCAAGTAAAAGGAAAGGCATGAAATGACAAGCATTGCGAAGCACAAAAGTTTTACTGATGCACAGGGTCTGCGCCCGGCTTTGTACAAAGGTTTACATGCAACAGCGGCAAGACTTGTACAAAAGGTGGTTGCCGGAGCGGATCACGGCAACCGCGCCTTACGGGTGAAACTTGCGAAGATGCTCTATGTTCCAGGAGTTGCTCACCGGTAAGCCTTCTTCGGTCTCAAGGCGGACAGCGCCGGGCCTTGTGACTTGTCTCACCCGATAAGGGCCTTCCCACTTCGGCGTCAACTTGTTGGAATTCTTGGCGGACTGAACACGCCGAAGAACAAGGTCGCCTTCCTCGAGACTCCTGGCCTTGACTTTGCGGCTATGATAGCGGCGCAAAGCTTGCTGGTATCGAGCAGCTCGTACAGCAGCCTGGAGACGTTCCTCCTCAAGGAGCAATGCATCATCTTGTCGCAGTTGCTCTTGCTCGAGCTCATCGTAAGCGAGCACTCGAGGAGACCCGTATACGAGTTTCGTGGGGAGAACTGCCTCTGCTCCATAGACTAGAGCAAAGGGTGTCTGTCCGGTGGCTCGATTTGGTGTCGTCCTGATTGACCAAAGAGCCGCCGGCAACTCCTCTATCCAGTTTCTTCCGCACTTGTGCAGCCTGTCGAAGGTTCTTGTCTTGAGCCCGCGCAGCACTTCAGCATTTGCCCTTTCTGCTTGACCGTTGCTCCTCGGGTGAGCAACGGAAGCAAAGCAGACCTTGGCGCCAAGGTCTTGGACGTATTGCATGAAGGTGCGACTTGTGAACTGTGTGCCGTTGTCGGTGATGATCCTGTTAGGGATTCCGAAACGGCAAACAATTGACCTGGAGAACCTGACTGCCGACTGTGCTGTCACCTTCCTCACTGGTTCCACTTCTGGCCACTTTGTGAACTTGTCGATTGCAACGTACAAGTACTCAAAGCCCCCGACGGCGCGGGGAAAAGGGCCGAGGATATCGAGCCCCAGACCGAGAAGGGCCAGGACAAAGGGATTGTCTGGAGAGCTTGAGCTGGCTGGTGAATTTGCTTGGCATGGAACTGGCACGCTTCACACTTAGTTACTTGTGCAGTTGCATCTTGGAGTGCTTCTGGCCAGAAGAACCCTTGCCGGAACACCTTCCCGACAAGTGCCCCTGCGCCAATGTGGTGGCCACATATGCCTCCGTGTATCTCTGCCAACAGCTTCTGTCCATCTTCCCGGGAAATGCATTTCAACCTGACGCCGTTGAGTCTTCTTCTGTACAATTCGTTGTCGACGAACTGGTACATACTTGACTGTCTGGTTATCCTCTCTATCTCTTCTGGCTCGTCGGGAAGTTCTCCAGTTTGAAGAAAACGGACGATCTGCTGTGCCCATGCTGGAGCCTGAGGTTCAACAGCAAGGACTAAAGGCATCACTTCTTCTGTGGGAACCCCGGCTTCCACGGCAAGAACCTGCGGCTCTGCCGGAGCTGAAGGTTCCCCGGCAAGCCTGCCGGGGAAAGGCTTGTCGGGAACGCCTGCTTCAACTGTACAGACCCTTGGGTCTGCAGGAGCAGACCGTTCCTCAGCACTTTGGTTGCTGATCTTGGGGACCTTGGCAGCGGCTTCGGGAAGATCCGCCGGCAAGTAGTCACCGGAGACCAACTTCCTCTTCTTGCTCTGCCCAATCGACGGTGTAACAGATGGCTGAGTTAGCTTGAGCACGAAGGTCCCTGGTTCCACAGGTAACTTCATTGCAGCACACTTTGAGAGGCCATCTGCGATATCATTCTGAGCTCTTGGGACGTGCTCCATCTGCAAGCCTTCAAAGTGTTCTTCAAGCTTCCTCACTTCATCAACATAAGCTTCCATCAAGGGACTCTGGTAACTCTTGTTCACTTGTCGGACCACCAATTGTGAATCTCCCCGGACAATCAGCTTCTTGATCCCAAGTTCGGCCGCAATCCTGAGGCCGACAAGCAAACCTTCATACTCAGCAGTATTGTTT
Organism: Secale cereale; assembly: GCA_902687465.1. Lineage (NCBI taxonomy): Eukaryota > Viridiplantae > Streptophyta > Magnoliopsida > Poales > Poaceae > Secale > Secale cereale. The sequence continues at coordinate 615,465,291 of LR738710.1, read as the reverse complement.
GTCGCTTGCTCCTTGGGAAAGTGCATTTGAACAACGTACTTGAGGTGCTCTCCGGTGGGCGCTATGAGTACCACGCTAGCACCGGCGCCTTGCAGCGAGAAAGCACCGTCAAAGTACATTATCCACTCTTGGCTTGTTTCTTGGACGGGGACGCTCGTTTCTGGAACTTCTTCATCTGGTGTGGGGGTCCATTCTGCTATGAACTCTGCCAAAGCTCTGCTCTGTATAGTCGAAGTGCTCTCAAACTTGAGACCAAAGCTTGACAGCTCCGGTGCCCACTCGACGATCCTGCCTGTTGCTTCTGGATTTTGCAATATCCTTTTCAACGGAAAGCGAGTGACCACCGTTATCTCATGTGCTTGGAAGTAATGGCGCAACTTTCTTGAGGCCATGAGGAGGCCGAAAAGCAACTTCTGTACCCCAGAGTATCTTGATCTAGCCCCCTGCAAGAGGGAACTTACGAAATACACTGGGCGCTGCACCATCTACTTTCGCACTTCTCCTTGTTCCTGCGCAGACTTCTCCTTGTCGGGGCCAGAGCTTGTCGGGGAAGCCCCCTGCTTGTCGCTGGAAGTACTTGCCGGAGTTGTGGGCTCTTCCTCTGCCTCCCTTTCCGCTACTAACGCAGCACTAACCACTTGATTGGTTGCCGCTAAGTACAGCAGCAACTTCTCTTGTGGCCTAGGTGCGACAAGTATTGGAGTGGAGGACAGGTATCCTTTCAAGTCTTGCAGCGCTGCCTCCGCTTCTGGAGTCCACTTCATAGGACCTGCCTTTTTCAAGATTTTGAAGAAAGGCAGGGCGCGTTCTGCAGACTTTGAAATGAACCTACTGAGGGCAGCCACACAACTAGCAAGTCTCCTTACGTCCTTGACACGCTTCGGGGCTTCAATCTGCTCGATGGCTTTTATCTTGTCGGGATTGGCTTCAATCCCCCTCTGGGACACGAAGAACCCGAGAAGCTTGCCGGAGGGAACTCCGAAGACGCACTTCTTGAGGTTCAACTTGAGCTGTATCTTGCGCAGATTCTCAAAAGTCTCTTCCAGATCTTGAATCAGGGTGTCCTTGCTCTTGCTCTTGACCACTATATCATCCATGTAAGCTTCTACATTTCTGTGTATCTGTGGCTCAAAAGCAGTGTGCACCACCCTTGCAAATGTCGAGCCTGCATTCTTCAATCCAAAGGGCATGCGTATGAAGCAGTATGTACCACATGGAGCAATGAATGCAGTCTTCTCTTCATCTTCTTCAGCCATGAATATCTGGTGGTAACCTGAGTATGCATCGAGGATCGAAAGCAGCTCACATCCTGCTATGGAGTCAACAATCTGGTTGATACGCGGCAAGGGGAATGGATCCTTGGGACATGCTTTATTCACATCAGTGAAGTCTATACAAAGTCTCCACTTCCCATTGGCCTTGCGCACAACAACTGGATTGGCCAACCACGTAGGATGGATTACGCCTCTAACTAGGCCTGCTGCTTCCAACTTCTTTATCTCCTCGGCAATGAACTCTTGGCGCTCCACAGCTTGCTTCCTGACCTTCTGCTTGACGGGCCGCGCGTGAGGATAAACAGCAAGCTTGTGCTCAATTACCTTCCTGGGAACGCCGGGGATGTCAGACGGTTGCCATGCAAACACGTCGACATTTGCCCGCAGGAAGGCAACGAGCGCGCTTTCCTATTTGGGGTCGAGTGTAGCACCGATGGTGAAGGTACCACCGGTGCCGTCCTCCTTGGCGGACACCTTCTTGGTTGCCGGTGGAGCTGCCATTCCTTTCTTGCACTTGCCGGTGGAGCTCGATGGTGCGTCCTCGATGGCAGCGCAGCACTCCGAAGAGGTGTGTTTGCCGGAGTGGGCCCCAGAGCTCTTGCCGGACTTGGTCTTGGTCTTCCCCCCGGGAGCTTCAGCGGCAAGTGTGTTGCTGTCTGTTGCGGCTGCTGCATCCCGGTAGATTTTGTCGGCGCAGATAAGCGCGTCCTTCTTGTCGCCGGGGACAGAGATGACGCTTATCGGCCCCGGCATCTTGAGTACGTTGTATGCGTAGTGGGAAGCTGCCATGAACATGGCGAGGGCAGGATTACCAAGTATCCCATTATATGGCAATGGGATATCGGCGACGTCGAACGTGATCCTCTCCGTCCTGAAGTTGAGCTCCCCACCAAAGGTCACTGGCAGCGTGATCTTCCCCTTCGGCTTGCTCCTTCCCGGGTTGATCCCTTGGAATGTCCCGGTTTCCTCGAGCTCGATGTCATGGATCTGTAGTTTCTTGATCACAGCAGCGAAGATCAAGTTGAGGCCGGCCCCGCCGTCAACCAACATCTTGGTGACCTTGAGGTTGCGGATAGTTGGTGAAACCAACATCGGCAAACACCCGACCGCGGTTGTGCGGTCAGGGTGGTCCTCAAGATCGAAGATGATGGGCGTGCCGGACCATTTCAGTAGCCTGCGTGACTCGACGGGCGGCTCAGCTGCATTTACTTCTAGCACCCACTGCTTGAGTTGGCGGTGGGAAGTGTGCAGAGAGGCGCCTCCATCGACACACAAGACCTCTGTGGCCTTCTAGAACTCCTGCTCGCTGTTGTCTCCTTCTTCCATGTCCTCATCATCGTCCTCGTCTTCATCCTTGTCGCGACCCCGGGGAGGCCTGTCTCCTTGCCGCTGCTTGGCCTTGCCGCGGCGCCCTCCCCGGCCATTGAATGGCCGCTTCTTGCTGGGTTCTCCTCCGCCTCCTTGGGCCTTCTCCTTGTCGCGACGCTCGTATTCAGCCTTCTGCTGCTCTACGAGGTACTCTACCCTCTTGCAGTTTTGGAGATCATGGCCCTTGGTGCGGTGGATCTTGCAGTACTGCTTGTCGGAGCCGTCCTGCTTGTCGGCTGCCGCCACAGGGGCAGGCTCCTTGCCGGAGCCGCCAGCCTGTGTCTTCTTGGCGGGAGCCTCCTTGCCGGACTGTTCGACAACCAGTACTTCCTTGTTCTTCTTCTTCCTGTTGTTCCGCCACCGGCCTTTCCTTGCCGGGGCGGCATCCTCGCTGTCGCTTCCTCCTGCACCGGCATCCTCTCCGGGGAGTCTCCTCCCCTCTTCAGCACGTGCACATTTATCAGCCAGAGCGTAAAGCTCGCTGACGTCCCGGATCTTGGTCATGGCCATCTCCTCCCTCATCCGACGGTTACGCACGTTCTGGTGGAACGCGCTGATAACCGCGACAGGGTGGACATCGGGAATGTTGTGTTGCACGCGGCTGAACCTTTGGATGTATTTGCGCAGGGACTCTCCCTCCTTCTGGGCGAGGATATGGAGATCGCTCTCCTGGCCGTGGGGTTTGTGGCCGCCCGTGAAGGCGCCGACAAACTGGTGGCACAAATCCGCCCATGAAGAGATGGAGTTCTCCGGCAAGTGCATAAGCCAAGACCTGACGTTTGGCTTAAGCACGAGCGGGAAGTAATTGGCTAGGATCTTCTCGTCGCGTCCCCCGGCAGCCTGCACCGCAATGGTGTAGATGCTGAGGAACTCCGAGGGGTGCGTCTTGCCATCGTATTTTTCGGGTACGTCGGGCTTGAAATTCTTCATGCTGGGCCACTGGACTTGCCGCAGCTCTCGGGTGAACGCAGGGCGCCGCGTACGGCAAGTTGCCTGGTTCACCGGGCGCGTGCATGTCAACAGCGGTCCCGGCGCGCTGATCAGACTGTCGTCTGGTTTCTCTTCGACGCTCGATGCGGGTTCGAGCATCCTCTTGCCGCCTGTCGTCGAGGACTTGGCGCTGGTCGCGACGAGCCCACGGATCCGACGACGCCGTGGAGTCGTCGTCGACGTTGATCCGGCGGGGCGGCGACTTCTGCTTCCGCGGCGGGGAGTGCACGGTAGTTGCACCCCCGGCGGTCTTGTCTCCGTCGGCCTTCGCTTGGCTGACTTGCCGCGGCCGTGATGTTGCCGGCTGCTGCGGCGTGTCGTTGTTGGCGAAGGCGATGAGGCTCTGGATCGTAGCCCTCCAGTCTTCGGCTTTGTCCGCCGCTGGAGGGAAATCGAGGAGCAGTTGGGCTTTAGCTAGAGCTTCTGTTGGAGAGGAGGGAAGCGGTGGCGAGCGGTGCGAGGAGTGAGATATGCTCGGACTTCTAACAGGGTTAGAAGGAGCAGGATCCCGCCCCGGCGACCGCGCTTTGCTCGTACCAGCACGCTGGCCTTGAGCGTCCCGCGACCCACCGGTTTGTCCTCGTCCCAGCAAGTGTATGGTACCTCATGTACCACGTCGCTGCTGGTCCGGCACTTCCTGAGAGGGACGTGGTGCATAAACGGACGCCGAGGTCTTGGAGTTCGCTCGGTCGTCCGTCTTGTCCATGGACTTGGCGACGCCACGAGTGTCCTCGCCGGCGTCCACCCCTCCGCCAGCGTCCATCCCACCAACCGTTGGTTCAGGTGGCGGTGGGAGCGACGCAGACGGGCCTCTGACCTCGGAAGACTTCTTCTTCGGAGGCATGTCGTCGTAGTTACAGAAGTTGGTGAAGCTGGAGAGGTTGCTGAAGGTTGCGCCCGCGTGAGCGCCGGATCAGGTTCGCACAACCTCGACGCCCCCTACCTGGCGCGCCAAAGATGTCGGGGAAACTGACCACCCACGGACACCTATGGGACCGGAGCCCCTTCTACGTTGCGGTAAGGGAGCGGAGGGAGCACGGAGAGCAGATCGAGGAGCACACGCGGGCAGTTTACCCAGGTTCGGGCCGCGCGGACGCGTAAAACCCTACTCCTGCTTTGGTTGTATTAAGTTTTTGGGCTCGGGAGCTTGAAGATCTACAGTACCAGCTACACCGAGCGAGAGAGTGAGCGAGTTTCTGGGATCGAACCCCCTCTACGTTGTGCATGGGCCTCCTTTTATAGCTCAAAGGGGTCACCGACAGGTGTCAACGTAGAGAAGGGTAGAAGTGTAAATTTGGTGGTAGTTGTAACAGTGCATGAACAGTGTATGAACAGTGGATGTACAGTGGTCTTCACCTAACCTTGACGGTGGGGGACAAGGGCATTGAATGCCCGTCGCCGTCGACCCCAAAAGCGTCTGTCCATGCGTCTCCGTTCGCCACGGCGGTAGCCTCGTCACCGCGGCTCGCCAGCGTGTCCTTCAGGCTGCACAGCCATCTGCCACGTGCTCCTGGAAGGGCCCCCAGGGCGACGCGTGGCCGGATGAGCTGGAGCGCAGGCACACAGTGTGAGCTTCCCCCGGCAAGCACCTTGCCGGGGGCGCTATCTTGCCGGGCCCGGAAGCTTACCGCTTCCCGGGCCCTGCCGGGGCGCACGATGCGCCGCGATATGACTCCTGAGATGCTTATCCCTAGGCCTTCCTGGCAAGCTCCTCTTGCCAGGGTCTTGTGTTGGAGTGGTAACCTTGAGCCTGGTGCGGCCTTCCCGGCAAGCTCCTCTTGCCGGGGTCTTGTCTCTTAACATGGATACTTTGTTCTTGAAAGGCTTCACAGGGACCAGAGCGGGCCTTGGCAAGCGCGTGGTAAGCCCTGCCGCGGGAAGCTGCTACTGCCCGTGCACAAGTTGGGGTACTAGGGTACCCCTACCTTAGTACACCGACACCATAGTGATGGACTTTTGGAATCACTTGATTATGAATCACTTGGTGCTTGCGAACCATGCCTCATGGGCAAGATGACTAAAACTCCGTTCTCCAGAACTGTGGAGCGAGCAACAGAGTTGTTGGAAATCATACATACTGATGTATGCGGACCAATGAGTGTCGAAGCTCGCGGCGGGTATCGTTATTTTCTGACCTTCACTGATGATTTGAGCAGATATGGGTATATCTACTTAATGAAGCACAAGTCTGAAACATTTGAAAAGTTCAAAGAATTTCAGAGTGAAGTAGAGAATCATCATAACAAGAAAATAAAGTTTCTACGATCTGATCGTGGAGGAGAATATTTGAGTTACGAGTTTGGTCTTCATTTGAAACAATGTGGAATAGTTTCACAACTCACGCCACCCGAACACCACAGCGTAATGGTGTGTCCGAACGTCGTAACCATACTTTATTGGATATGGTGCGATCTATGATGTCTCTTACCGATTTACCACTATCGTTTTGGGGATATGCTTTAGAGACAACTGCATTCACGTTAAATAGGGCACCATCTAAATCCGTTGAGACGACACCTTATGAACTATGGTTTGGCAAGAAACCAAAGTTGTTGTTTCTTAAAGTTTGGGGCTGCGATGCTTATGTGAAGAAGCTTCAACCTGATAAGCTCGAACCCAAGTCGGAGAAATGTGTCTTCATAGGATATCCAAAAGAGACTGTTGGGTACACCTTCTATCAGATATCTGAAGGCAAGATATTCGTTGCTAAGAATGGATCCTTTCTAGAGAAGGAGTTTCTCTCGAAAGAAGTGAGTGGGAGGACAGTAGAACTTGATGAGGTAATTGTACCTTCTCCTGAATTGGAAAGTAGTACATCACGAAAAATTGTTCCGGTGATTCCTACACCAATTAGTGAGGAAGCTAATGATGATGATCATGAAACTTCAGATCAAGTTTCTGCTGAACGTCGTAGATCAACCAGAGTATGTTCCGCACCAGAGTGGTACGACAACCCAGTTCTCGAAGTCATGTTACTAGACCATGATGAACCTACGAACTATGAGAAAGCGATGATGAGCCCAGATTCCGCAAAATGGCTTGAGGCCATGAAATCTGAGATGGGATCCATGTATGAGAACAAAGTGTGGATTTTGGTTGACTTGCCCGATGATCGGCAAGCCATCGAAAATAAATGGATCTTCAAGAGGAAGACCGACGCAGACGGTAATGTTACTATTTACAAAGCTCGACTTGTTGCGAAAGGGTTTCGACAAGTTCAAGGAGTTGACTACGATGAGACTTTCTCACCTGTAGCGATGCTTAAGTCTATCCGAATCATGTTAGCAATTGCCGCATTTGATGATTATGAAATCTGGCAAATGGATGTCAAAACTGCATTCCTGAATGGATATCTCAAAGAAGAGTTGTATATGATGCAACCAGAAGGTTTTGTCGATCCAAAAGATGTTAACAAAGTGTGCAAGCTCCAGCGATCCATCTATGGATGGGTGCAAGCATCTCGGAGTTGGAATATACGCTTTGATGAGGTGATCAAAGCATATGGTTTTATACAGACTTTTGGAGAAGCATGTATTTACAAGAAAGTGAGTGGGAGCTCTGTAGCATTTCTGATATTATATGTGGATGACATATTGTTGATCGGAAATGATATAGAATTTCTAGATAGCATAAAAGGATACTTGAATAAGAGTTTTTCAATGAAAGACCTCGGTGAAGCTGCTTACATATTAGGCATCAAGATCTATAGAGATAGATCAAAACGCTTGATTGGACTTTCACAAAGCACATACCTTGATAAATTTTGAAGAAGTTCAAAATGGATCAGTCAAAGAAAGGGTTCTTGCCTGTTTTACAAGGTGTGAAGTTGAGTAAGACTCAATGCCCGACCACTGCAGAAGATAGAGAGAAAATGAAAGTCATTCCCTATGCCTCAGCCATAGGATCTATCATGTATGCAATGCTGTGTACCGGACCTGATGTGTGCCTTGCTATAAGTCTAGCAGGGAGGTACCAAAGTAATCTAGGATTGGATCACTGGACAGCGGTCAAGAACATCCTGAAATACCTGAAAAGGACAAAGGATATGTTTCTCGTGTATGGAGGTGACAAAGAGCTCGTCGTAAACGGTTACGTCGATTCTAGCTTTGACACTGATCCGGATGACTCTAAGTCACAAACCGGATATGTATTTTTATTGAACGGTGGAGCTGTCAGTTGGTGCAGTTCCAAGCAGAGCGTCGTAGCGGGATCTACGTGTGAAGCGGAATACATAGCTGCTTCGGAAGCAGCAAATGAAGGAGTCTGGATGAAGGAGCTCATATCCGATCTAGGTGTAATACCTAGTGCATCGGGTCCAATGAAAATATTTTGTGATAACACTGGAGCAATAGCCTTGGCGAAGGAATCCAGGTTTCACAAGAGAACTAAGCACATCAAAAGACGCTTTAATTCCATCCGCGATCTAGTCAAGGAGGGAGACATAGAGATTTGCAAGATACATACGGATCTGAATGTTGCAGACCCGTTGACTAAGCCTCTTCCACGGGTAAAACATGATCAGCACCAGGACTCCATGGGTGTGAGGATCATTACTTGGTAATCTAGATTATTGACTCTAGTTCAAGTGGGAGACTGAAGGAAATATGCCCTAGAGGCAATAATAAAGATGTTATTTGTATTTCCTTATATCATGATAAATGTCTTTTATTCATGCTAGAATTGTATTAACCGGAAACTTAGTACATGTATGAATATATAGACAAAATAGTATGTCCCTAGTATGCCTCTACTAGACTAGCTCATTAATCATAGATGGCTATGTTTCCTAGCCATAGACATGAGTTGTCATTTGATCAACGGGATCACATCATTAGGAGAATGATGTGATGGACTAGACCCATCCGTTAGCTTAGCACTATGATCGTTTAGTTTTTACTGCTATTGCTTTCTTCGTGACTTATACATGTTCCTATGACTATGAGATTATGCAACTCCCGAATATCGTCGGAACACCTTGTGTGCTATCAAACATCACAACGTAATTGGTTGATCATAAAGATGCTCTACAGGTGTCTCCGAAAGTGTTCGTGGTGTTGGCATAGAGCAAGACTAGGATTTGTCACTCCGAGTATCGGAGAGGTATCTCTGGGCCCTCTCGGTAATGCACATCATAATAAGCCTTGCAAGCAAATGACTAATGAGTTAGTCATGAGATGGTGTATTACGGAACGACTAAAGAGACTTGCCGGTAACGAGATTGAACTAGGTTTAGAGATACCGACGATCGAATCTCGGGCAAGTAAAATACCGATGACAAAAGGAACAACGTATGTTGTTATGCGGTTTGACCGATAAAGATCTTCGTAGAATATGTAGGAGCCAATATGAGCATCCAGGTTCTGCTATTGGTTATTGACCGGAGATGAGTCTCGGTCATGTCTACATAGTTCTCGAACCCGTAGGATCCGCACGCTTAACGTTTGATGACGATCGGTATTATGAATTTATGAGTTTTGATGTACCGAAGGTAGTTTGGAGTCCCGGATGAGATCACGGACATGACGAGGAGTCTCGGAATGTCTGAGACGTAAAGATTGATATATTGGACAACTATATTCGGACATCGGAAGTGTTCCGTAAAGTTTCGGAATTAACCGGAGTACCAGGGGGTTACCGGAACCCCTGGGGAAGCAATGGGCCTTAATGGGCCGTAGGAGAAAGAGGGAAGGAGGGCCAGGGCTGGGCCGCGCGCCCCCCCACCCCTTGGTCCGAATTGGACAAGGAAGGAGGGGGCGGCGCCCCTTTCCTTCTCCTTCTCCCTCTCCTTCCTTTCCCCCTTCTCCCTTTTGGTAGGTCCTAATAGGAATAGGATTGCAAGCCTATTCCTTGTAGGATTGCACCTCCTTGGCGTGCCACTAGGGTCCGGCCGGCCTCCCCCCTTGCTCCTTTATATACGGGGGCAGGGGGCACCCAAAGACACACAAGTTGAATTGTTTTAGCCGTGTGCGGTGCCCCCTCCACAGAAACACACCTCGGTCATACTGTCGCAGTGCTTAGGCAAAGCCCTGCGCCGGTAACTTCATCATATCCGTCACCACGCCGTCGTGCTGACGAAACTCTCCCATGAAGCTCAACTGGATCAAGAGCTCGTGGGACGTCATCAAGCTGAACGTGTTCTGAACGCGGAGGTGCCGTACGTTCGGTGCTTGATCGGTTGGATCACGAAGAAGTTCGACTACATCAACCGCGTCACATGACGCTTCCGCTCCCGGTCTACGAGGGTACGTAGACACACTCTCCCTCTCGTTGCTATGCATCTGGTAGATAGATCTTGCGTGATCGTAGGAAAATTTTAAAATACTACGTTCCCCAACAGTTCCTTCTCCCGAGCAAGTTCAAGATCAAGAGCAAGCTCAAGATCAAGAACAAGCTCAAGGCGATGCTCATGATGATCAAGTTATCACACCTGAACTCTCACTTGAGGAGCAATTGGAGCGTCGTGCCGCCAAAGTTGCTTCCAGGCTCGCTTCTAGAGAGCATCACATGGAGAATATCCTTGGAAGCATTACAAAGGGGGTAAGCACTCGTAGACAATTATCAAAATATTGTGTTCATCATGCGTTTGTCTCTTGTGTTGAACCCCAAAAGGTCTATGAGGGGCTCGAAGACCCGGATTGGCTCAATTCCATGCATGAAGAACTCCATAACTTCGAACTCAACAAGGTGTGGTGGTTGGTGCCAAGGCCAAAGGAGAACCATAATGTCATTGGAACCAAATGGATCTTCGAGAACAAGCAAGACTCTTACAGGATTGTCATCCGCAACAAGGCTCACTTGGTGGCACAAGGCTACTCCCAAGTCGAGGGTATTGACTACGGTGAAACCTTTGCTCCCGTTGCTCCCCTTGAATCTATTCGTTTGTTGCTTGCCTATGCCTCTCATCATAACTTTAAGTTGCAACAAATGGATGTGAAGAGGGCATTTCTTAATGGTCCTCTTAATGAGTTGGTGTATGTCAAACAACCCCCGGGGTTTGAGGATCCTAAGTTCCCCAATCATGTGTATCAACTCGATAAGGCACTCTATGGCCTTAAGCAAGCCCCACATGTGTGGTATGAGCACCTTACCGAGTTGTTGCAAGATTGTGGGTTTGAAATTGTGAAAATCGACCCCACTCTTTTTACTAAGAAGGTTAAAAGGGAGTTGTTTGTATGCCAACTATATGTTGATGATATTAGTTTTGGTTCACCTAACAAATATTTCAATGATGAGTTTGCCGCACTCATGACCGCGGAGTTTGAGATGTCCATGATGGGAGAGTTGAAGTTCTTTCTCAAGTTCGAAGTCAAACAAAGACGAGAATGAATCTTCATCACCAAGCCAAATATACTCAAGACTTGCTCAAGAGATTCAATCTAAGTGATGTCAAGCCGGCTACTACTCCAATGCCTACCAAGTGCCAACTTGACGTTGATCCCAATGGTAAAGTGGTGGATCAAAAGGTATATCGTTCTATGATTGGATCCTTGCTTTACCTTTGTGCATCTAGACCGGATATCATGTTGAGTGTGGGAATTTGTGCATGTTTTTAAGCCTCGCCTAAGGAAAGTCACTTTGTGGCGGTCAAGCGAATCTTTTGATATTTGGCTCATACACCAAACTTTGGCTTATGGTACCCAAGAGGAGCATACTTCAATCTTGTAGGTTTCTCGGATTCGGATTGGGCGGGAGACAAAGTGGATAGGAAGTCAACTTTCTGAGGGTGCCAATTCCTAGGTTGCTCTTTGGTGAGTTGGTCTTCCAAAAAGCAAAGTTGTGTATCTCTCTCATCCACCAAAGCCGAGTATGTGGTGGCCGGTAGTTGTTGTACTCAACTTTTATGGATGAGGCAAACTTCAAAGAATTACGGTGTCACTTGTGACTAAGTGCCTCTTTGGTGTGACAATGAAAGTGCCACCAAGATTTCTCTCAACCCAGTGCAACACTTCAAGATGAAGCAATTGAGATCCAGTATCACTTCATCCGGGAGCATATTAGGCGAGGGGAGATTGATCTTCATTATGTCAACACTCATGAAAACCTTGCAGATATTTTCACGAAGCCTTTGGATGAAGCAAGATTTCGCGAGTTAAGGCATGACCTACATATCATCGATTTGAGCAATGTGGCTTGAACCCTTGCACACCCCACATCACTCATCATGTTGTCTTGTCTAGATGTAGGCATGAACATAGGGGGGTGTTGTTCTCTCAATGAACTTTCCCTCCCCCCATTATGCACAAATTGATCAACTCTTTCACATTAGCCATTCTTGATGGTACTCGTGCTTCAAAGATCAGTTTTGGTCATGGGCTCAAGGATAATTCTTCACGGTGCCATACCAATTGACTCAAACATAGGTGGCTCCGGCCACCGCCCTCTCTTTGGAGAGGTTGAGTTGTGTTTTTTGTTGTTGTTTTTGTTCCATGTTGTCTTTTTCTTTCTCGTGTATCGCGTTTGTGTTTGAGTTTTCTCAAGTGTGTACTCTTTTGCGTATCCGTTTGCTTGAAGGTTGTATTGCAAAGGCCTCGGTCTTCGTGTTTTTGTGAAACTTGCACTTTTTGGGGGGTATGGTACTACCATGGCAAGCCACGGTACTACCGCAGGAGTTGAGCAGGGTACTACCGCTTCCATCACGACAGTAAATTTTTACTGTCGTTGGAAGAGCGGTACTACCGCCCTGCGTGCGGTACTTCTGCCCGGGTGGTACTACCGTGATGACGAGCGGTACCACCACACCGTCGCGAGTGGGTGGGGGTTAAGAGCGGGCAGGGGGAGTTCAACTCCCCCATACCTATTCATCTCTTATTCCCCATCTCGTCTCTCTCTCTCTCCGGCCCAAGAACGGTGCCGTAGGACCTCGCCAGGTTTCCTTCTCCGGCCGCTCTCCTCGCATTCTGACCGGTGGGACCGTTCCCCACCTCGCCCTCTTGCCATGGACCCTGGTGGTGGCTCCGATTCCAATGTCAGGCGCTCCAATCCCAGCCGTGACACCAGTTCCAAGCGGCTCTGCAACCAAGACGCTCCAGAAGGGTCTAATGCCCCCCAACGTCACGTCAAGAAAACAGTTGGCAAGCTCAAGGAGCCCACTATGGGCATGGATGAGTTGCCTCTAGCCCAGTTTGTCACTCGAAGAAGGCTCAACCCCTATTTGAAGCCTCATGAGATTATCAAAGGCAATGAATTGTTCTGGATCAAGCAGCAAAATCTCATCTACCTCGATGTGATCAAGTCCAATCAGAATATCTATGTTCCGGTGCAATGGATTGACTATCATATGAGGACCGACCAGGCATACTTTGGTGAGCCATTGGATCTGCTGGAGCAGTTTTGCATCGAAGACTTTGTCTCGTTCCAGATGGACTTTGACTCGGAGATCGTAGCTCAGTTCTTTGCCTCTGTTCACTTCTCCGGTGAGGAGAGGACTATGACTTGGATGACCAATGGGAGGAAGTTGTCTGCTACATGGAAGGATTTCATGGATTTGCTGCATGTTCGTGATGAGGGGCTCAATGTGCCCATTGGTGTTCGCCCTCATGCCAACCCAGAGTCCACCAACAAGAACAAGCTTCAACCGTACCTCGTGGAGAAGAAGTTACCCAGTGGCATGTCTACTTGGGTGCTTAACCCCTTCCTTGACGTCATGCATCAGATCTTCCGTAACACTCTCTTTCCGCGTTGGGGACAAGGATAAGGTGCATGCTTATCTTGTGGATATGATGCTTCTGTGTGAGGCGGCGCGTCATCAAGCGCCTGGCCCACTTGACCTCTATCACATCATGTGGGTTGAGCTCCGGTTTGTGGTTTTTAATCGCAAAGTCCCTATCTTTGGTCCTTAGCTGCATATTTTGATCTCGGCGACTTGGGAGAAACTCATCCCAGATGAGGTGTTTGTTGCTCCTGAGTGGATCCGCCATGAGCCCATCAAGTTGCGCCAAAAGAACAAGTGGGATAATACCACTACCCGGGCAGAGGCTGAGGCTGAGGCTGCTAGAATGGATGTGGATGAGGACGAGTTTGAGGAGGAGGAGGGTGAGGACAGCTATGCGGGGTACACCCCCCCTTGTTTGAGCCCTCGTGGGCTAAGAAGCTGAAGGCCATGATGAAGGAACTTTTCTGCATGCAGGCCAAGGGGCAGTACAAGTCCCATGTAGCTTAGAAGGAGAGTTGTCGGCGTGACAAGAGGATCTTGAGGATGTTTGGCGAGCATGTGTCCAGCGGTTCTGAGAAGAACATCACTCTGGAGGCTGAGTGGATGACCAAGCAAGGCTACAACTGGACTGAGTCAGAGGAGGAGTCCGTTCCTGCTGCTGAGACCGATGAGGAGCTTGATGACTGATCTCTGCAGAGGGAGCTACCACCTGTGTCGTAGGTGTCCTCTATGCCTTTTTGGTGTTTCGATGCCAAAGGGGGAGAGAGTGTAGGATTTGTGTGTCGTGTCTTGTGTCTCTTTCGCTTTGCTTTCGTTGAACTCTCTCATTGCTTTGGTGTGTTGGTTTGTGTTGTGTGTGTGAAACCTGGGAGACTATCATATGGTGTGATACATATGGACGCTAGTATGTCTTATTATCCTATCTTAATTGTCTAGTTTGTTTAGTAGACGGTGAGCATATGCTTTCATGCGCCCTTTACTTGATGCTCACATTCTTTACCCTTGCATCCATGCTTAGTGTCACTTACTTAGTTGCAAGGATTATTTGGTTTATAAAATTTAGGGGGAGTGTTGATCCTAGTATGTGTGCTATGCAGTCCAAAGCACCCATCTAAGAATGCACATATCTAGGGGAGCATGTCTATATATTATAAATGTTGGGATTCCTTATGTTCCTATTCATTCCTTTGTGCAAATCCCGTATTGTCATCAATCCACCAAAAGGGGGGGATTGTAAGGGCATATTTCTCCCTTCGTGTTTTTGGTGATTGATGACAATGCATTTTCGGACTAATCGTGTGCATTGAGCATTTCAGATATCTCATGTCTAGGCACAAGATGGTTCATTGCCCCTCGGAGCCTATCGAAGACGGTGTTTCTTTATGTTTCTTTTTGGTGGAATTGAGTCATAGGAAAGCCGTACTATTAAGAGGGGGTCCGCTTCAGAAAGGTTAGGGTGGAATCAACACGTACACATATGTTCCTTTGCACCACCTTTCCTTTGCTTCTTTGGAGCATCGGTTGTTTTCCTTGTCGTTGCGAAGACAGAGGCTTCCAAGTACTATTGTTTTGTGGCATGCGATAGTACTGCTCAAGGGAGCGATAGTACCGTAGAGTCCCACGGTAGTACCGCCCATGGCAGCGGTAGTACCACACATTGTGGTAGTACCACGCCTCGCAAGCGATAGTACCGTGGCCTCTGACCCAGGGTTGTGGCTGGCGCGGAAGTAGGAGCGGAAGTATTTTTTACTTCCGCACCCTACACGGTAGTACCGCTCCCTATGAGCGGTAGTATCGTTCTGGGTTTTTGCATCAATCGAAACTCAGCGAAGTAGCCATGGATGTAATTTTATTAGTCCGTGCCTTTCCCAGCCCAGATTGTGCCCTGCCTTGCGGTAGTACCGCTAGGGCACGCGGTAGTACCGCTCCCGCAGTAGTACTGTTTGTTGATATACGCAACAGGGTCACATCTGGCTCCTGCCGCGCAAGCGGTAGTACCGACTGCCTTGCGGTACTATTGCATGGCCTTGCAGTAGTACCGCAAGTTTGGTGCGGTAGTACCGCACGTCGCAGGCTGAGTTGGTGGATAAAGGTTGGATCTTTCCACATACTATATAAGAGGGTCTTCTTCCCCAAGTTGACCACCTCTTCCTTCCCTAAGCTCCATTGTTGCTCAAAGCTCCATTTTTGCCTGATCTCTCTTCCTAGCCAATCAAACTTGTTGCTTTCCTAGGGATTGGTTGAGAAGGCCTCGATCTACACTTCCACCAAGAGAAATTTGATTCCCCCACTAATCCCTTGCGGATCTTGCTTCTCTTGGGTGCTTAGACGGTTGTGGTCACCTCGAAGCCATAGTCCATTGTGGTGAAGTTTGTGGGGTCGTTTGGAGCCTCCAATTAAGTTGTGGAGATCTCCCCAACCTTGTATGTAAAGGTTCAGTCACCGCCTTCAAGGGCACCACTAGTGGAATCACGGCACCTCGCATTGTGTGAGAGCGTGAGGAGAAAACGGTGGCCTTAGTGGCATCTTGGGGAGCATTGTGCCTCCACACTGCTCTAACGGAGACGTACTTCCTCTCAAAGGGAAGGAACTTCGGTAACACATCCTCGTCTCCACCAACTCCACTCGTGGTTATCTCTTGTCTTTACTTGTGCAAGCTTTTGTTGTGTTGTATCTCTTGCTTGTGTGTGTGTGCTTGTTATTGTTGCATCATATAGGTTGGACACCTAGTTGCATATCTAGACAACCTATCTTGATGCTAAGTTTAATTTGGTTAAGAAAAGCTAAAAATTGTTAGTTGCCTATTCACCCCCCCCCCCCTCCAGTCAGCCATATCGATCCTTCAAGATGCAAAGTTGATAATGATAGTGCAACATATTTGTGGCATTGCCGTTTAGGTCATATTGGTGTAAAGCGCATGAAGAAACTCCATGCACATGGACTTTTGGAATCACTTGATTATGAATCATTTGATACTTGCGAACCATGCCTCATGGGTGAGATGACTAAAACTCCGTTCTCCGGAACAATGGAGCGAGCAGCTGACTTATTGGAAATAATACATACTAATGTATGCGGTCCGATGAGTGTTGAGGCTCGCGGCAGGTATCGTTATTTTCTGACCTTCACAGATGATTTGAGAAGATATGGGTATATCTACTTAATGAAACATAAGTCTGAAACATTTGAAAAGTTCAAAGAATTTCAGAGTGAAGTAGAGAATCATCGTAACAAGAAAATAAAGTTTCTACGATCTGATCGTGGAGGCGAATATTTGAGTTACGAGTTTGGTCTTCATTTGAAACAATGTGGAATAATTTCGTAGCTCACGCCACATGGAACACCACAGCGTAATGGTGTGTCCGAACGTCATAATCGTACTTTATTAGATATGGTGCAATCTATGATGTCTCTTACCGATTTACCGCTATCGTTTTGGGGTTATGCTTCAGAGATGACTGCATTCATGTTAAATAGGGCACCATCTAAATCCGTTGAGACGACACTTTATGAACTGTGGTTTGGTAAGAAACCCAAGTTGTCATTTCTTAAATTTTGGGGTTGCGATGCTTATGTGAAAAAGCTTCAACCTGGTAAGCTCGAACCCAAATCGGAGAAATGTGTCTTCATACACTAGTACGCATCGGTGCTATACAAATGGGTTTTAACCCCTTTCCATGACAGCATTTGGAACCGTTGCCAAGTGAGTGTGGGTGATAGGGGGGTCCTTCCCACACGACCCAGAAATCATCGGGGATAGGCCCTCCTGGGACACCAAATGAGCTCGTGTGTGGTCGGGCGAGGCATCGAAATCCAATCATTTCCGTAGGTATGTACATCCCACACGGTGAATCCCAGAAAAACATTTCGGTGGGTATGTACATCCCACATGGTGAATCCCAAAAAAACATTTCCATAGGTATGTATATCACACACAGTCAATCCAAGGAATACGTTTTCGTTCTTATGTACATCCCACACAGTCAATCCAGGGAAAACGTTTTCGTTCGTATGTACATACCACACAGTTTTATGTATATGCTCATGTGTGAAAGGTGTAACTATCACACACACTCTGCCTTGGTTAACTATTTGCTTTTATGAACTACATCACACATGATTTGATGTACAAAATTGTGTGGCATTGGGCTATCCAACACAAGCGCTTTTACTGCCAGATCCATTTGCAAAGTTCCATGACCGTCTGTTCTGTTTTTATTATTGCCTGTAATTTATTATTAGATTTGGAAATTTTGAAATATGAAACATGCAATTCAAATTCTTAGCACAATGGTTCAATAACGAATCCATAAATAAAATTGTCAATACAATATGTTCAGTAATTACAGGATTAGGCGGCAATTAACTATGATGAACCACAATATTTAAAGGTGGTAAAGGTGAAGAGACAAGTGTAAATCATTTTGACTGCCGACGGTGTTGAAGAAGCGGAATGCCCATAATGTGCCTTCCTGCATGCCATAGGCACGAACCACTTTTGTCCAACCCCTTGGGAATCGCCCACCCATCCTTCACCGCCTTCAGGAAGACTTCTAGAGCATTATCATGGTAGCATAAATTATATACTTTAACCTTAGTTGCATCCACTCCCGTCATGTAGTTTGCAAGATAATCATCAGTAAATAGCTTCGAAAACCACTGAAAAGAGAAAAATATCAGATACCGAGGTCTAATAGAGTAACTTGTTGTGAGCCGGGGGGAAAGGCAATACATTACTTACCATCCTAAAGTTCACTATTGTCTTCAACATATTCCAATCACCTGTTTCTTTCGCCTAACAATCTTTCTTAGTTTCCTCACTTGACGCTTGTTCATGAATATCTCATTGCCACATACGCAAAAGGGATCGAAGCGTGGATCAGTATCGCACATATATGTACCTACAAGCAACCGATAAATGTTAGAAGCTAAACTGAGATTGCACAAATGATGTAAAATACAACTACCTATGTTCCTAATGAAGGAAATATGCCCTAGAGGCAATAATAAAGTTGTTATTTGTATTTCCTTATATCATGATAAATGTCTTTTATTCATGCTAGAATTGTATTAACCGGAAACTTAGTACATGTGTGAATACATAGACAAAACAGTATGTCCCTAGTATGCCTCTACTAGACTAGCTCATTGATCAAAGATGGTTATGTTTCCTAGCCATAGACATGAGTTGTCATTTGATCAACGGGATCACATCATTAGGAGAATGATGTGATGGACAAGACCCATCCGTTAGCATAGCACTATGATCGTTTAGTTTTACTGCTATTGCTTTCTTCATGACTTATACATGTTCCTATGACAATGAGATTATGCAACTCCCGAATACCGTAGGAACACCTTGTGTGCTATCAAACGTCACAACGTAACTGGGTGATCATAAAGATGCTCTACAGGTGTCTCCGAAAGTATTCATGGTGTTGGCATAGATCAAGATTAGGATTTGTCACTCCGAGTGTCGGAGAGGTATCTCTGGGCCCTCTCGGTAACACACATCACAATAAGCCATGCAAGCAAAAGACTAATAAGTTAGTCACGAGATGATGTGTTATGGAACGAGTAAAGAGACTTGCCGGTAACGAGATTGAACTAGGTATGGAGATACCGACGATTGAATCTCGGGCAAGTAACATACCGATGACAAAAGGAACAACCTATGTTGTTATGCGGTTTGACCGATAAAGATCTTCGTAGAATATGTAGGAGCCAATATGAACATCCAGGTTCCGCTATTGGTTATTGACCGGAGATGAGTCTCGATCATGTCTACATAGTTCTCGAACCCGTAGGGTCCGCACGCTTAACGTTTGATGACGATCGGTATTATGAGTTTATGAGTATTGATGTACCGAAGGTAGTTCGGAGTCCCGGATGAGATCACGGACATGACGAGGAGTCTCGGAATGTCCGAGACATAAAGATTGATATATTGGACGACTATATTCGGACACCGGAAGTGTTCCGGAAAAGTTTCGGATTTAACTGGATTGCCGGAGGGGGTTACCGGAACCCCCTACGAGGGGGGATGGTCCATAGTGGGCCTTGAGGAAAGGAGAGAGGCAGCCCATAGAGGCTGGCCGGCGCCCCACCTAGGGATCCTAGTTGGACTAGGATTGGGGGGGCGCCACCTCTCCCTCTTTTCCTTTCCCTCTCTTCCTTCTTGGTGGACTCCTACTAGGAATAGGATTGCAATCCTATTCCTAGTAGGATTGCCCTAGCCGCACCATAGGAGGCCGGCCGGCCCTCCTCCCTTGCTCCTTTATATACGGGGGCAGGGGGCACCCAAAGACACACAAGTTGAATTGTTTTAGCCGTGTGCGGTGCCCCCCTCCACAGAAACACACCTCGGTCATACCGTTGCAGTGCTTAGGCGAAGCCCTGTGCCGGTGAATACATCATATCCGTCACCACGCCGTCGTGCTGACGAAACTCTCCCGTGAAGCTCAACTGGATCAAGAGCTCATGGGACGTCATCAAGCTGAACGTGTGCTGAACGCGGAGGTGCCGTACGTTCGGTGCTCGATCAGTTGGATCGCGAAGAAGTTCGACTACATCAACCGCGTCACTTGACGCTTCCGCTTCCAGTCTACGAGGGTACGTAGACACACTCTTCCCTCTCGTTGCTATGCATCTGGTAGATAGATCTTGCGTGATCGTAGGAAAATTTTAAAATACTACGTTCCCCAACACCTAAGTACAAGTATTTTTTTGAGATTTCAATATGAACTACATACGGATGTATATAGAATTATAGATATAGTTTAGACTACAATCTAGATTCACTCATTTTGCTCCTTATGTAGTCTATATTGTTATCTCTAGATATACTTATATTTAGGAATGGATGGTGTATAAGACATGGGATGCAGCTAACCTCGACGGCAAACAACAGCATCGCTCATTGTAGCCATGTGTAAGTACATGGAAAGCCGATGTTAACTACAACAGGGTTAACATCCACCAAAAATAGCAAATGGTAATAAAACGGCAACATCTGTAGTGATATCTTCATTGTGAAAGAGTAGCACAGTAGCAAAGGGACGGATTAAAAAATGGGTACAACTGCTAATTGCAACAGGCTTAACAACATCCTAATTCATGTTTTGTAAGTTTGTAGCCATTGAAATACAACTCTTTAAAAATGGATACAACTGTTAGTTGCAACAGGTTTAATGGCCATTGAAACCGGTACTGATAAAAATGCAATTGGCAGAGTTAAACATCACAGGGCAGGTGCTGCCACAGCAGATAATGGCCTAGTTGTCTATAAAAAGGTAGGGAAAAAGGCTAAAACGTGTTAGACATGTTTACTACAACATGCTTAATACATCGACCATACAAAACATAGCCATTAATTGCAACTGGTATTGGTAAGATTGAACTGGTGAGTACATACTTGGTAAGTCCTGAGAGGTAGTTGCTAGGGCACTTCATCTTGGCCAGAGCCTGCCCAAAGTCAGCGGAGACGGAGGCGAGCTGTTCCTTCGGGTCGAAGCGTGGATCAGTGCCACTGACATGTGTACCTACAGGCAACCAGTAAATGGTAGAAGTTAAACTACAATTACACAAATGATGTGAAATACTGTAAGACATGGGATGGAGCTAACCTCGACGGAAACAACAGCATCGGCCGTTATGACCCTGTGTAAGTACATGGACAGGCATGTTAAATACAACAGGGTTAGCATCTACTAAAAATAGCAAATGGGCAACATCTCTAGTGATATCATGAGTCATGTATTGTAAGTTTGTTGCTGGTATTGGTGGAATTGAGCTGGACACGGTAATATTTGAACATCACACAGTGTGCAGTACTGAAATAAACAAGGCACGAACATGCTTAATACATCTACCGTACAAATCATAGCCGTTACAAGTTGTATTGGTAAGATTTAGCTGGTCAGATCTTATCTGTTAAGTCCTGGGGGTAGTCACTGGGGGACTTCATCCGGGCCAGAGCCTGCACCATGTCAGCAGCGGCGGCGGAGGCGAGGTGTTCCTCCGGGTCAACACGCACAACGGCCATCACGCCATGGACCGCCATCAACTCCTAGCTGTGGGGATTTGGAGGCATGAGGATGTTTCGCAGGTGTCGTTTAAGCAATCAGGTTTGGGCCGTGATAGAGGTCGGTGGGTTACCTTACTGGATCGGAGCGGAACGTAGATGCGGTTGAAGCTGTGGTTGCGGCGGCGGCGGTTTGAGATGCCGGTAGGGGGAGGCGCGAGGGGGGATACTGAGGGTGGGGATGTGGTTGGAGGAATGAATTCTGAAATTGTGCGCCTAATGAAAATTTCGCTACGAAACTTGAAACTTGGGCGGGGGAAACACACAACGCAGAGGAAGCGCGTAAAATACTCGTGCGCGAGAAAAAAGAAAGTTGGCAGATCCCGTCTCCAAAAAAATGTACACGTGTACTTGATTTGTTTCGGTTAATGGTACATCTGGTTTATTAGGAAACATCGCACACGTAATTGACTTATGCAAGAGCTCAACGACAAACGACAACAGAAATTTGGCTTCCCTTACAATTTTGCTCATTCATTATCGCACACAGTTCATCTCCGTCGCTTTCGGAAATAGTGTACGCTGAGCCTATTGTGTGTTGCGTTATGATTGGTCGGAACCCCAGCCACGCGGATCACATGTGTGCACTGTAGGATGCACCGCGATCGAACGACAATCCACGTCCCTCACATCACACTTGTGCACCTGTAGCTGGATTGGATTTATATGCGCTAAATGCCTAGAAAATGCACATAATCCCCTAAATATGGTAAATGAGCCCGAAAAAATGCCAAATTTGAACACTGTGATTTGCAGGGTGTATGTACGTTGTAGAAAAAAAAGTTTAGGGCAAAGAACGGCGAAAATTTGGATTCCCCTTCAATCTTAGTGATTTCCCTCTTGAAAGCATGGAACTTCTTTGGTGATGGTTCGATTTATGAAGGCCATGCATGACGACATAAGCCAAACCTTCTCTAATTTTTACCAGTGCATGGTGAGGTCATACCATGCCACACCATGCCAAGCGTCATGTTTTTCAAGCATTTATTCAATTTTTTCTATAGTTGAAAACTGAACAAACAAACATTTGTGGTTGACTATTACCACACATTTCACGAAATATATGTCCCTTCCTTGTAAAAGGCATGAGAATTTACTACTCCCTCCATTTTTTGTATACAAGGCCACAAACTCAAATTGCAGGTACCAAGATAAAAATTAATGTTTGCTTTACAAGCTAATTAGTTTTCTCGTTTACCGGGTTAATTAATAGGGTGCATGCCCATTAGAGAAAACTGAGTGGTTGTGAGAGAAGAAGTAGGTGAGTGTGTCATTATCATCCACTACATGCATGCTACTAATTAATCCATGGGTTACTAGTACGAGGAAACACCATTACTATTTGCCTCGATTACTGTTGGTGGCCTTGTATTAATGCAAAACGTATTTTCCATACCGGCCTTGTATACAAAAATGGAGGGAGTAAATGGCACGAGCATGGTTTTCCAGGCCGTTCTTGTGGACCCTTTCATGCACCGATTGTTTGAACTTGAATTGTGTGCATTAATGCCTAGGAAATGCACATAATCCCTTAAATGTGGCAAATGAACCCGGAAAAGTGCCAAATTTGAACACGGTGATTTGCAGGTTGTATGTTCATCATAGAAAAAACTCGTGGACAAAGGACAAAGGAAATTTGGATCCCCCTTCACTCTTGGTGATTTCCCCGTCGAAACCATGAAACTTCGTTGGTGATGGTTCGATTTATGAAAGGCGTGCATCACAACATAAGGAAAACATTCTCCAATTTTTACCAGGGCACGGTGAGGCCATACCATGGCACCACACCAGGCGTCATGTTTTCCAACCATGTGTTTCATTTTTTGTATAGTTGTTAACCAAGTAAAGGATGCGTTTAGGGTTGACTATTGCCACACATTTCCTTGAAATATCTACCCATTCCTTGTAAAAGGCATGAAAATGTACTAAATAACACAATCATAGTTTTCCAAACCGTTCTTTTGCACCTTTTAATGCACCGATTGTTCGAATTTGAATTGTGTCCATTAATGCCTAGAAAATGCACATAATCCCATAAATATGGTAAATGAGCCCGGAAAAATGTCATATTTGAACATGTTGCATTTGTGGCGGTGTGTTGGTCATTGGAAAAAAATCGAATGACAAACTAGGACGGAAATTTGGATTCCCCTTCAATCTTGGGGATTTCACTCTCGAAAGCATGGAAGTTCCTCGGTGATGGTTCGATTTATGAAGGGTGTGCATGACGAAATAAGCCAGACCTTCTCAAATTTTTACCAGGGCATGGTGAGGTCATACCATGGCACCATGCGAGGTGTCATGTTTTTAAGCATTTATCTCATTTTTCTAGAGTTGAAAACCCAACAAACAAACATTTGTGGTTGACTATTGCCACACATTTCATCGAAATATCCATCCATTCATTGTAAAAGGCATGAGAAATTACTAAATGGCACGAGCATGGTTTTCCAGGCCGTTCTTGTGGACCCTTTCATGCACCGATTGTTTGAACTTGAATTATGTGCATTAATGCCTAGGAAATGCACATAATCCCCTAAATATGGCAAATGAACCAGGAAAAGTGCCAAATTTGAACACGGTGATTTGCGGCTTGTATGTTCATCGTAGAAAAAACTCGTGGACAAAGGAAAAAGGAAATTTGGATCCCCTTTCAATCTTGGTGATTTCCCCCTCGAAACCATGAAACTTCCTCGGTGATGGTTCGATTTATGAAAGGCGTGCATCACGACATAAGGAAAATATTCTCCAATTTTTACCAGGGCACGGTGAGCCATACCATGGCACCACGCCAGGCGTCATGTTTACCAACCATGTGTTTCATTTTTTGTATAGTTGTTAACCCAGTAAACGACGCGTTTATGGTTGACTATTGCCACACATTTCCTTCAAATATCTGCCCATTCATTATAAAAGGCATGAGAATGTACTAAATAACACGAGCATGGTTTTCCAGACTGTTCTTGTGCACCTTTTCATGCACCGATTGTTCGAATTTGAATTATGTCCATTAATGCCTAGAAAATGCACATTATCCCATAAATATGGTAAATGAGCCCAGAAAAATGTCAAATTTGAACACGTTGCATTTGAGGCGGTGTGTTGATCGTTGAAAGAAAACTGAATGACAAACTAAGATGGAAATTTGGATTCCCCTTCAATCTTGGGGATTTCCCTCTCGAAAGCATGGAACTTCCTCTGTGATGGTTCAATTTATGAAGGGCGTGCATGACAACATAAGCCAAACCTTCTCAAATTTTTACCAGGGCATGGTGAGGTCATACCATGGCACCATGCCAGGCGTCATGTTTTTAAGCATTTATTTCATTTTTTTCTATAGTTGAAAACCCAACAACAACATTTGTGGTTGACTATTGCCACACATTTCATCGAAATATCTGTCCATTCCTTGTAAAAGGCATGAAAATTTACTAAATGGCACGAGCATGGTTTCCAGGCCATTCTTGTGGACCCTTTCAAGCACCAATTGTTTGAACTTGAATTATGTGCATTAATGCCTAGGAAATGCACATAATCCCCTAAATATGGCAAATGAACCTGAAAAAGTGCCAAATTTAAACACGGTGATTTGCAAGTTGTATGTTCATCATAGAAAAAAGTCGTCTGAAATTCATGAAACTTGGCATGCTATCTTGGAGCGGCATCAACATGCGATGGTAAAAAAATTGTCCCATTTGGGGCAGGTTTGGGTATAAGCTTCGCACAAACCAGAGCTTTTCACAACAAGTTTTAAGTTTTTGTCCCATTTGGGAACGTTCCACCTTTGGGGACGAAACAATATCAGTTGCCTCTTATTGCTTTCAAAAAAATTCTAGTGTCAACATAGAACAACAGGAGTGTTGTGTTAAGTTTTGGAATTTTTCGGGGTTCGTTTGGACATTTTTATACATTAACCGGGTTTTCTAGGCATTTTATGTGCATAATTCAAATTTGAACTACATGCACATGCTCCAGTGCATATAAATTGGTAAAAAATCAAATATGTGTCCTTTGGGTGCATGCATAGGTCCCATGCAAGAAATGGGAATGAATTTCAAACACCAAGGCACTGTTGATTGCCGGCAAAACGTTAAGCAGTCATTCTCACCGGGAAGCGAGACAGACTTTGACCGCCGCCCGCCTCTCTCCCACTGGTATGTATTAATGGCGCGCCCAAGCAGCCACACCCCTCCCATCCTTGCCACACACACAATCCTCTCTCTCCGCCCGCATCCTCGATGCCATCAGTGTATGAGGATGCCGCCGAAGCGCGCCATCAGAGGGAGTGGCGACGCCGGGGCTGCTGAAGCACTGAAGCACGGTGTGAATATGGAGACAGAGGTTTCCATTGCCACTGACGAGGTGGAGAATGTGTCTGCCAACAAGCGGAGGTGGGTCGAGCAAAACCGCAATCGACTCCAGCTGACCTAGACTTCATCAGCAACCTCCCCGATGATATGTTGATAGTCATCATATCCCTCCTCCCAATCAAATATGGGGCGAGGAAAACCACCCTTTCTCGGCAGTGGCGCCTCCTATGGCTCCTCACACCTGTCGACCTCCTCGACGCCCACGAGCTCTGCCATGGCTATCGCAAAAGCTTGGATGCGTTCTCCCAGATCCTGAGTAGTCACCATGGCCCAATCAGAGGCCTTATCACGAGCAAGTTACGTTCCAATGGAAAGGACCGAGCCAAGCTTAACGAGTGGTTCCAATCCCCCGCCATAGATTAGCTCGAGGAGCTCAGTTTTAATGATAGGCATATGCGCTCGCTGCCAACGTCTGCGCTCCGCTTCGCGCCCACGCTGCGCCTCGCCAAGTTAATGAACTGCCATTTCCCCCCACTTAATGACACGCCCGCTCTTTTTCTACCACGACTGAAGCACCTCAAGCTCGTCGCCATCTGCATCCCAAAGGATGACATGGAGCGCCTGCTCCGCGGCTGTACTGCACTCGAGTTCCTTCGTCTTCAGGCGATGAATTGGTCGAGCACCTTCCACATCACCTCCAGGACTCTCCGGACTATTTATGTGTGTTGTTGGTGTTGCAACGAGACATCAAAAAAGGTGGACCACAATATTGTCATTGAGGACACACCTTCACTAGAGAGATTACTTGTAGTTGATCAAAAAGGTCCAACAAGAATCGATGTCATTTCTGCGCTGAAATTGAGAGCGATGGGCTACTCGTCTTTAACATACTACTACTTTCAGGTACAACGGTCGCCTTATACCTCTCCTTGTTGATATCAACATTGTTTCTAGTTTTGAAGATGTATGTTCATCTGTCATCTAGCAAAGCTTCACCCAAATTCTGGGTACAGTGAAGGTCTTGGCACTAGAATTTGTCGGCCCCAACCTGGACCAAGTTGTCAGTTGCGTGAGATGATTTCCGTGCCTGAAGAAGATGTATATCAAGGTGATGCTCCTTTCCTTTTAAATGTTAACCATAAGGGAGTTCAATTTTTTGCACCTTATCCCAAGTTTACTATGACAATGTACTACGATTTTTGAAGGAATTTTAGAGGATTTCAGGACATACATCCCCACCCCATATTGGTTGCATGATTCATATGGTTACAATCCATAAGCATTTCATTGGATTCATCTGTACTAGTTTTCTTAGAGAATTTTTCATCCAATCCATCCTCTTGTGAAGAAGGCTACATTTTTCTAGATTTTAATCAAATGCCCATGTTAATCATGTCAGATCGAAGATGGCACGTTGGTGCATTTTACAAATCCTGCAAACCAAATAGACGTCTAGTACTGTTCAAAACTGCATGTAGGCACTAACACGTTCTCTTTTTTTGCAGATAATAATAGGCCCGGAGGTGGATAATGTTTATAACGACAACCACATCGAATGCCTGGATTTGCATCTCTCAAATATTACTTTGAACTCCTACCGAGGAACCTTACCGGAGATTACACTCGCCAGGTTCTTTCTTGCGAGAGCAAGGGTCCTGAGGGTACTGAGGTTGAACATGCATTTAATTAGGAAAGATGAATGGTATGCTGATCAGGGCCGGCAGGTACTGCAGAATGGAAGAGGCTCCAAAAAAAGCTAAACTTCGTATTGGAAGAGCATATGATAGAGTAATTGGAAGTCATTGTGTCAAACCAACACATGACTTCTCAGCGGCTGATCCCTTTGCAGAAATGATGAGGTTTGCAATGTTTGAATTTGGGCATTGTAATCTTTGAATTTGAACCTTGCAATATTTATGGTATTTGTTATATAACGTAATTGGATGTTTAATTTGGTATTGCAATCATGTCATGTTACAAGTATATATATGTTGGTCTTCTGTATATAGAGCATAGATGTTCTGCAGACAGAGCATATCACATCTTCTTATATTGAACCATTTATGTTCTCTTGTCTCAACACAAACAGTTCATCCGAGTGAACCGCATGTTGTATATCGCACACGACTTGATTTGGCTGACCGTTTCTTTTGTGTTGCCTAATCACAAATAGTTCATATGAGTGAACCGTATGATGTACATCGCACACGCCTTCATCTGGCAACCCATTTCTTTTGTTCCTCCTCATCGCAAATAGTTAATTAAACTAAATCGTATGCCCATCGTCGCACATGCAACCAAAATCTAAACTGTGTTTGATGCATCTGTCATCGCAAACATTTTGCACCTTTTTTGATGGATTTTTTACACCACCGTTTGCGATTATTGCATCACACACAGTTTCGTCGAAGGGTCTCTGATCGTAGTGTCGCGTTAGTAGCATCCTGCAGTAGTGATAGGATACCCAAAGGAAACTGTTGGGTACACCTTCTATCACAGAACTGAAGGCAAGATATTCGTTGCTAAGAATGGATCCTTTCCGGAGAAGGAGTTTCTTTTGAAAGAAGTGAGTGGGAGGAAAGTGGAACTTGATGAGGTAACTGTACCTTCTCCCGAATAGGAAAGTATTTCATCACAAAAATCAGCTCGAGTGATGCCTACAACAATTAGTGAGGAAGTTAATGATGATGATCATGAAACTTCGGATCAAGTTACTACCGAACCTCGTAGGTCAACCAGAGTACGTTTCGCACCAGAGTGGTACGGTAACCCTGTTCTGGAAGTCATGTTACTAGACCATGACGAACCTACGAACTATGAGGAAGCGATGATGAGCCCATATTCCGCAAAATGGCTTGAGGCCATGAAATCTGAGATGGGATCCATGTATGAGAACAAAGTGTGGACTTTGGTTGACTTACCCGATGATCGGCAAGCTATTGAAAATAAATGGATTTTTAAGAAGAAGATTGGCGCCGATGGTAATGTTACTATCTAGAAAGCTCGACTTGTTGCGAAAGGGTTTCAAAAAGTTCAAGGAGTTGACTACAATGAGACCTTCTCACCCATAGCGACGCTTAAGTCTGTCCAAATCATGTTAACAATTGCCGCATTTTATGACTATGAATCTGGCAAATGGATGTCACACCTGCATTCCTTAATGGATTTGTCAAAGAAGAATTTTATATGATCCAACCAGAAGGTTTTGTCGATCCTAAAGGTGCTAATAAAGTGTGCAAGCTCCAGCGATCCATCTATTGACTGGTGCAAGCATCTCGGAGTTGGAATATACGCTTTGATGAGGTGATCAAAGCATATGGTTTTATGCAGACTTTTAGAGAAGCTTGTATTTACAATAAAGTGAGTGGGAGCTCTGTAGCATTTCTGATATTATATGTGGATGACATATTGTTGATTGGAAATGATGTAGAATTTTTGGATAGCATCAAAGGATACTTGAATAAGAGTTTTTCAATGAAAGACCTTGGTGAAGCTGCTTATATATTGGGCATCGAGATCTATAGAGATAGATCAAGACGCTTAATTGGACTTTCACAAAGCACATACCTTGATAAAGTTTTGAAGAAGTTCAAAATGGATCAATCAAGGAAAGGGTTCTTGCCTGTGTTATAAGGTGTGAAGTTGAGTCAGACTCAATGCCCAACCATTGCAGAAGATAAAGAGAAAATGAAAGTAATTCCCTATGCTTCAGCCATAGGTTCTATCATGTATTCAATATTGTGTACCAGACCTGATGTGTGCATTGCTATAAGTCTAGCAGGGAGGTACCAAAGTAATCCTGGAGTGGATCATTGGACAGCGATCAAGAACATCCTGAAACCTGAAAAGGACTAAGGATATGTTTCTCGTTTATGGAGGTGACAAAGAGCTCATCGTAAACGGTTACGTTGATGCTAGCTTTGACACTGGTCCGGATGACTCTAAGTCACAAACCGGATATGTATTTTTGTTGAGCGGTGGAGCTGTCAGTTGGTGCAGTTCCAAGCAGAGCGTCATGGCGGGATCTACGTGTGAAGCGGAGTACATAGCTGCTTCGGAAGCAGCAAATGAAGGAGTCTAGACGAAGGACTTCATATCCGATCTAGGTGTAATGCCTAGTGCATCGGGTCCAATGAAAATCTTTTGTGACAACACTGGAGCAATAGTCTTGGTGAAGGAATACAGGTTTCACAAGAGAAGCAAGCGCATCGAGAGATGCTTCAACTCTATCTGCGATCAAGTCAAGGAGGGAGACATAGAGATTTGCAAAATACATACGGATCTTAATGTTGCAGACCCGTTGACTAAGCCTCTTCCACGAGCAAAACATGACTAGCACCAAGACTCCATGGGTGTTAGAATTGTTACTATGTAATCTAGATTATTGACTCTAGTGCAAGTGGGAGACTGAAGGAAATATGCCCTAGAGGCAATAATAAAGTTGTTATTTATATTTCCTTATATCATGATAAATTTTTATTATTCATGCTAGAATTGTATTAACCGGAAACTTGATACATGTGTGGATACATAGACAAAACACAGTGTCCCTAGTAAGCCTCTACTAGACTTAGCTCGTCAATCAAAGATGGTTGAGTTTCCTAAAGCATAGACATGTGTTGTCATTTGATGAACGGGATCACATCATTAGGAGAATGATGTGATGTACATGACCCATCCGTTAGCTTAGCATAATGATCGTTTAGTTTTATTGCTATTGCTTTCTTCATGACTTCTACATGTTCCTCTGACTATGAGATTATGCAACTCCCGAATAGCGGAGGAACACCTTGTGTGCTATCAAATGTCACAACATAACTGGGTGATTATAAAGATGCTCTACATGTGTCTCCGAAGGTGTTTGTTGAGTTGGCATAAATCGAGATTAGAATTTGTCACTCTGTGTATCGGAGAGGTATCTCTGGGCCCTCTCGGTAATGCACATCACTATAAGCTTTGCAAGCAATGTGACTAATGAGTTAGTTACGGGGTGATGCATTACGGAATGAGTAAAGAGACTTGCCGGTAACGATATTGAACTAGGTATGATGATACCAACGATCGAATCTCGGGCAAGTAACATACCGATGACAAAGGGAATGCCACATGTTGTTATGCGGTTTGACCGATAAAGATCTTCGTAGAATATGTAGGAGCCAATATGAGAATCCAGGTTCCGCTATTGGTTATTGACTGGAGATGTGTCTCGGTCATGTCTACATAGTTCTCGAACTCGTAGGGTCCGCACGCTTAACGTTCGATGATAATTTGTATTATGAGTTATGTGTTTTGGTGACTGAAGTTTGTTCGGAGTCCTGGTTTAGATCACAGACACGACGAGGTGTCTCGAAATGGTGGAGAGGTAAAGATTCATATATTGGAAGGTTGTATACGGACACCGGAATGGTTCCGAAGAGGTTCGGAGATTTATCGGAGTACCGGGAGGCTATCGGAACCCCCCCAGGAAAGTTAATGGGCCTCATGGGCCTTAGTGGAGAATAGGAAGCAGGCCACGAGAGGTGGTGCGCGCCTCCCCCTTTCCCTATCCGAATTGGACAAGGGGTGGGGGCGCGGCCCCCCTTTCCTTCTCCTTCTCCCCCTTTCCCCTTTCCCCTCTTCGTTGGAAGGAAGGGGAGGCGAATCCTACTAGATTTGGAGTCCTAGTAGGATCCCCCCTGGCATGCCTCCTCCCTGGCCGGCCACCTCCTCCCCCTATCCTTTATATACGTGGGCAGGAGGGGGACACCCCAAAGTCACATCAATTGTTCTCTTAGCCGTGTGCGGTGCCCCCTCCACAGTTTACTCCTCTGGTCATAGCGTCGTAGTGCTTAGGCAAAGCCCTACCCGGATCGCATCACCAACACCATCGCCATGCTGTCATGCTGATGGAACTCTCCCTCAACCCTCTACTGGATCAATAGCTCGAGGGACGTCATCGAGCTGAACGTGTGCTGAACACGAAGGTACCGTACATTCGGTACTTGGATCGGTTGGATCATGAAGACGTTCGACTACATCAACCGAGTTAATACAACGCTTAACGTGGACACACTCTCCTCCTCTCGTTGTTATGCATCTCCTAGATAGATCTTGCGTGATCGTAGGATTTTTTTTTGAAATTGCATGCTACATTCCCCAATAGTTACCTCAACTACGATCTTGTTTTCTATGGAGGGTCTTGTAGATAGTCAAGTTTCTCAGCCTTCTTTCTTTCTAGTTGTCTGTACTCACACAGGGTAAGCTTCTGCATGTGCTTGTTGCTTGTATGACTATGAATGTTGGGTCATGAGACCCATGTTTGTAATATCATGTAATGTATGGCTCTTCGGAGCCTTTCAAATAAATACTCCGAGTCATAGAGTTTTGTTGTGATGCCATGTTGTATTTACACATATCGAGCATATTGTGTCTATGTTATTTAAATTCTTGGTATGTGTGGGATCCGACACCTAGTCTTTATTCTTGGTAGCCTATCTTATGGGGAAATACCTCCCTAGTGCTTCCATTGAGCCATGGTAGCTTGCTACTGCTCCGGAACACATGGATTGACCTGCATGTGTCCATCCTTGTTCTTGTGTCTGTCACTTATGGGGAAATGCCACGTGGTGTTTTACTAGAGTACTTGTAGCTTGCTATGACTCGGTTATGCTCGCTGTTGACCGACACGTGCATTGCTGGGTCATGTATGTCTGTCCCCGTAAGTTAGTGCCACCTTGGGTTTACGACTTGTCATGCCGGCCAGGGTTCTCTGTCATATGGATGCCAGTGATACTACCATATACGTGAGCCAAAAGGCACAAACAGTCTCGGGCCAGGTGGTGGCACACGTGGGGATACCATGCGTGAGGCCGCAAAGTGATATGATGTGTTGCATGCTAGATCGGTGTAACTTACGATCGGGTTCTGATGTCTGCTAGAACTACGTCGGTATTTCCCCAAAGAGGAAGGGTGATGCAGTATAGCAGCGGTAGGTATTTCCCTCGGTGATGAGACCAAGGTTATCGAACCAGCAGGAGACCAAGCAACACAACGTAAACAACACCTGCACACAAATAACAAATACTTTCAACCCGACGTGTAAAAGGGGTTGTTAATCCCTTTCGGGTAACGGACGTGATAGAGTTGTAAATATTGATAGATTGAACGTTAAATAATATAAATTACAGCAAGGTATTTTTGGGTTTTTGGT
This sequence comes from Secale cereale, assembly GCA_902687465.1. Lineage (NCBI taxonomy): Eukaryota > Viridiplantae > Streptophyta > Magnoliopsida > Poales > Poaceae > Secale > Secale cereale. The sequence goes on along the minus strand of LR738710.1, from coordinate 615,432,425 downwards.
TTAGTAGATCTGGAAATAAAAGCAAATGAAAATAGATCGCAAAGGCAAATAATATGAGAAAGTGACACGGGGGCCGTAGATTTCACTAGTGGCTTCTCTCAAGAAAATAGCAAACGGTGGGAAAACAATTACTGTTGTGCAATTGATAGAACTTCAAATAATCATGACGATATCCAGGCAATGATCATAATATAGGCATCGCGTCCAAGATTAGTAGACAACTCCTGCCTGCATCTACTACTATTACTCCACACATCGACCGCTATCCAGCATGCATCTAGTGTATTAAGTTCATGGAGAAACAGAGTAATGCAATAAGAACGATGACATGATGTAGACAAGATCTATTTGTGTAGAAATAGACCCCCATCGTTTATCCTTAGTAGCAACGATACATATGTGTCGGTTCCCTTTCTGTCACTGGGATCAAGCACCGTAAGATCGAACCCACTACAAAGCACCTCTTCCCATTGCAAGATAAATAGATCAAGTTGGCCAAACAAAACCCAAATATCGGAGAAGAAATACGAGCCTATAAGAAATCATGCATATAAGAGATCAAAGAAGACTCAAATAACTTTCATGGATATAAAAAGATAGATCTGATCATAAACTCAAAGTTCATCGGATCCCAACAAACACACCACAAAAGAGTTACATCATATGGATCTCAAAGAGACCATTGTATTGATAATCAAAAGAGAGAGAGGAAGCCATCTACCTACTGACTACGGACCCGTAGGTCTACAAGGAATTACTCACACATCATCGGAGAGGCACCAATGGAGGTGGTGAACCCCTCCGTGATGGTGTCTAGATTGGATCTGGTGGTTCTGGACTTTGCGGCGGCTGGAATAGAATTTTGTTGAGTCCCCTAGGGTTTCTGGAATATCTGAGTATTTATAGAGCAAAGAGGTGGTGCGAGAGGACACCGAGGTGGGCACAACCCACCTGGGTGCGTCAGGGGGGCCTGGCGCGCCCTGGTGGGTTGTGCCCCCCTCGGGGAACCCCCCAGGTGCAACTCTGGCCCATTGGGTGTCTTCTGGCCCATAAAAATTCTCCAAAAAGTTTCGCAGTGTTTGGGCTCCGTTTGATATTGATTTCCTGCAATGTAAAAAACATGCAGAAAACAGCAACTGGCACTTGGCACTATGTCAATAGGTTAGTACCACAAAATGATATAAAATGATTGTAAAACATGCAAGAATGATACTATAACAACATGGAACAATCAAAAATTATAGATACGTTGGAGACGTAACAGCATCCCTAAGCTTAATTCCCGCTCGTCCTCGAGTAGGTAAATGATTAAAACAGAATTTTTATGTGGAATGTTGCCTATCATGCCATATCATATTTTTTATTTATAGCATGGACATTTGGACTTTTATATGGTTCAGAGCAATAGTCTAGTTTTGACATGAGATTGAAATACTCAAACATATCAACAAGCAACCATGTCTTTCAAAATATCAATGCTAAAATAAGTTATCCCTAGCCCATCATGCTCAACCATTGATCCATTCATGAAAAACATTCGCATATTAGTTACACCCAATGCTCAAGTACGATCATAGTGTTTCCTAGTTGGTGCTTTATAAGAGAAGATGGAGACTCAAATTCAAAAATAAAAATTGCATAAGTAAAAGAAAGGCCCTTCGCAAAGGGAAGTAGGGATTTGTAGAGGTGCTAGAGCTCAAAGCTTAAATTGAGAGATAAAATTATTTTGGGAGGTATAATTTTCCCACCAACGAAAACGACTCAAGGTTCCCAACACTTTCCATGCTAGATATATCATAGGCGGTTCCCAAACATAAAATGAAGTTTATTCCTTTTCCATCAAACTTTCACAAGCCATGGCTAGCTGAATTCACGGTTGCCATTCATACCAATACTTTCCAAGAAATCTATTATTTGACAACATAAAGTAAATTTGTTTTTCATTTCGGGACTAGGCATCCCTAATACCTTTGTCTTACTCTCGTGCAATGACAAGTGAATAAACACTCATCGTGAGAATAACACATCTAGCATGGAATATATTGGCCACCCCTCATCGCCTCGCGAGCGGTACGGGCACACAAAAGGGAAATTTATTTTGAAAATTAGAGATGGCACATACAAATTTGCTTAGAACAGCAAGGGAATACCGCATATAGGTAGGTATGGTGGACTCATGTGGCAAAACCGGGATAAAGGATTTTGGATGCACAAGTAGTGATCATACTTAGTGCAAAATGAAGGCTAGCAAAAGACTGGAAAGTGACCAACCATGACACGAATAAGATCATAAGCGAACATTGAGCATAAATAACAACGAATAATGCACCACAAGTAGGATGTAATTTCATTGCATGATTATTGACTTTCATGCTTGCATAGGGAATCACAAACCTTAACACTAATATTCTTAATAAAGCATAATTACTCATTAACATGACTCACATATCACATCGTCATGTCTCAAAACTATTACAAGGAATCAAATTTATTTTGTCCAATGATCTTCATGAAAGTTTTTATTATATACTTCTTGGATATCTATCACTTTGGAACTAATTTTTATGTGTTGCTTTTGATAAGCTCAAACAAATATAAGTGAAAATCATGAGCATAATTTTTTTCTTTCTCTCAAAATAATTTAAGTGAAGCAAGAGAGAATTTCTTAAATACTTACTAACTCTCAAATAAATCTAAGTGAAGCAAGAGAGTATTTCTTCAAAAATACTAAAGCACACCATGCTCAAAAAGATATAAGTGAAGCACTAGAGCAAATTCATAGCTCATAAAAATTTAAGTGAAGCATAGAGAGCTATTCTAACAAGTCATGGCATAATTTTGGCTCTCTATAATAGGTGTGTACAGCAAGGATTGATAACTTAAAAAGCAAAACAAAACAAGCAAAGACTCGTATCATACAAGACGCTCCAAGCAAAACACATATCATGTGACGAATAAAAATATAGTTTCGAGTAAAATAGCGATGGTCGTTAGAACAAAGAGGGAATGCCACTCGGGGGCATCCCCAAGCTTAGTTGCTTGCTTCTCTTTGGTAATAGCTTGGGATGCCGGGGCATCCCCAAGCTTAGGCCCTTTTTACTCCTTATTCCTTCATCCATCATAAGATAACCCAAAACTTGAAAACTTCAATCACACAAAACTCAACAAAACTTTCGTGAGATCTGTTAGTGTAAGAAAACAAATAACTACTATAAGTACTGTAGCAAAACAATTCATATTTTGTAAGTGTATTATATCTACTGTATTCCAACTTTTCTATGGCAAAAAATCATCAAAGAAAACCATAGAATCATCAAAACAAGCACATAACACAATAAAACAGAATTTGTCAAAAACAGAACAGTCTGTAGTAATCTGTAAGTTTTGAATACTTCTGTAAGTTTTTTTTAATAAATAGGGCCACGTGGGCAATTTGTGTATTAATCTTCTGCAAACAGAATCAACCAAAAAGCACTCTTTTGTTAAAAATGAGGATTTTTCTCGTGAGCACAAAAGTTTCTGCTTTTCAGCAAGATCAAATCTACTAACACCCAACATGATCCTAAGGCTTTGCTTGGTACAATCCTTTATTCAAACCACAAAAACACATCTTAACAGAGGTATTAAGGGGTATTTTATTGAAAATAGCAAGGAAATCAAAAGGCAAAAAGATACAAGTTGGGTTGCCTCCCAACAAGCGTTATCGTTTTACGCCCTTAGCTAGGCATGATACCAGGATTTCAAGTGCCGTCATCCTTGTTGGATGTTCCATAAGTTTCCCTCATTATAGATTCATAAGGAAAATTGATCTTGGTTCTAGGGAAGTGTTCCATGCCCTTTCTCAAGGGAAATTGGAATTTAATATTCCCTTCTTTCATGTCAATCATCGCGCCAATAGTGCGCAAAAACGGTCTACCAAGTATAATAGGGCAAGACGGATTGCAATCGATGTCGAGAACAATAAAGTCTATGGGTACATAGTTCCTATTTTCAAGAATAAGAACATCATTAATCCTTCCCAAAGGCTTTTTAATAGTGGGATCAGCCAAATGCAAATTAAGAGAGCAATCTTCAATATTGGTAAGACCAAGAACATCGCAGAGAGATTTCGGAATCGTGGAAACACTAGCACCCAAATCATACAAAGCAAAACACTCATAATTTTTATTTTCGATTTTTATAGTGGGTTCCCATTCATCATGCAACTTCCTAGGAATTAATACTTCTAATTCCAACTTATCATCTAAAGCTTTCATCATAGCATCAACAATATGTTTAGTAAAAAAAATATTTTGTTCATAGGCATGGGTTGAATTAATCATGGTTTGCAACAAGGAAATACAATCAATCAAAGAACACCTATCATAATTAAAGCCTTTGTAATCCAAGATAGTGGGCACATCACTAGTTAAAGTCTTGACCTCTCCAAACCCACTTTTATCGATTTACTCACCAAGATTTTCAATCTCTGAAATATTGGGACGCTTTCTACCTAAAGTTGACTCTTCTACAGTCCCTTTATCATCAAGTTGAACTTTACTAAACAAAGAATCAATAGAATAAACACCAATCGTTTTAATGTCTTCATCATTTTTATGAAAGCAATCACTAGAAAATGCCTTTTCTAAAAATTCTCGTTTAGCTCTAAGCATGGCGGTTCTTTTATTACTTTAATCCATGGAAACATAAAGAGCTTTAATTGATTCTTCAACTTTAGGCACAAAAAATTTCAGCTTAAGATTCTCTACATCATGAGAAATTCTATCAATACTCCTAGACATATCATCAAACTTATTCATTTTTTTCTTCTATGGAAGCATTGAAAATCTTTTGAGTATTGATAAATTCCTTAATAGTATTCTCTAGATCAAAGGTGTTCCTATTATTATTGTAAGATTGATTTCCATAGCAATTACCATAATTATTAGAGGAATTACTAGGAAAAGGCCTAGGATTAAATTACCTCTATAAGCATTGTTGTTAAAATTATCTCTAGAGATAAAATTCACATCTATAGCATCACTAGTTTGCTCAACCAAAGTAGAAAAAGGCATGTCATTAAGATCAATAGGAGCACTTTTAGTACCAACCATTTTCATAAGAGCATCAACTTTTTCACTTAAAGAATCAATCTCAACCGAATAAACAATTTTGCTAGTCGGCGCCCTTTCGGTGTGCGATTGCGAATAATTCGCCATAATATTATCAAGCAATTTGATGGCTTCATCCAAAGTAATTTCCATAAAAGTACCACCCGTGGCAGAATCCAAAAGGCTTTGAGAAACAAAATTCAACCCCGCATAAAAAATCTGTATGATCATCAAAGATTTAACCCATGAGTTGGGCAATTCCTAAGCATCATTTTCATCCTTTCCCAAGATTGTGCAACATGCTTATGTTCAAGTTGCTTGAAATTCATGATCTAGGTTCTAAGGGATATAATTTTTGCGGGCGGAAAATATTTAGTGATAAAATCATCTTTGCATTTGTTCCAAGAAGTGATGCTATTGCCAGGCAAAGAAGAAAACCAAATTTTTGCATGATCTCGCAAAAAAGGGAATAGTTTCAATTTCACAACATCATTGTCCACATCTTTTTTTTTCTTTTGCATGTCGCATAATTCCACAAAGGTATTAAGATGGGACTCGGCATCCTCATTAGGAGTGCCGAAAAATTGATATTTCATGACAAGATTCAACAAAGCAGTATTAATATCATAAGTCTCCGCACTAGTGGCGGGAGGAGCACTCGGAGTGCCAATAAAATCATTGTTGTTGGTATTGGAAAAATCACAAAACTTAGTGTTCTTTTGCGTCATTTTTGAGCAATTGTAAACAAGAACACAAGTGGGAGATAGATCCGACCGGAAAACGGCAAACAGAAAACATGTCGAATAAAAACGGCAAATGTTTGTGAAATGGGGGAGATGAAAATGAGAGGCAAATGGAAAATAATGTAAATTGTGAGGAGATGAGATTTGTGATTAGGAACCTGGTATATGTTGAAGGTGCTCCCCGGCAACGGCGCCAGAAATTCCTTTTGATGTCTGCTAGAACTATGTCGGTATTTCCCCAAAGAGGAAGGGATGATGCAGTATAGCAGCGGTAGGTATTTTCCTCAGTGACGAGACCAAGGTTATCAAACCAGTAGGAGAACCAAGCAACACAACATAAATAGCACCTGCACACAAATAACAAGTACTCGCAACCCGACGTGTAAAAGGGGTTGTCAACCCCTTTCGGGTAACGAACGTGCTAGAGTTGTAAATATTGATAGATTGAACGTTAAATAAGATAAATTGCAGCAAGGTATTTTGGAGTTTTTGGTTGAGTAGATCTAAAAATAAAAGCAAATGAAAATAGATCGCAAAGGCAAATAATTGAGGGTCGTAGATTTCACTAGTGGCTTCTCTCGAGAAAATAGCATACAGTGGGAAAGCAATTACTATTCGGCAATTGATAGAACTACAAATAATCATGACGATATCCAGGCAATGATCATTATATAGGCATCACGTCCAGGATTAGTAGACCTACTCCTACATGCATCTACTACTATTACTCCACACATCGACCGCTATCCAGCATGCATCTAGTGTATTAAGTTCATGGAGAAACGGAGTAATGCAATAAGAACGATGACGTGATGTAGACTAGATCTATTTATGTACAAATAGACGCCCATCGTTTTATCCTTAGTAGCAACGGTACATACGTGTCAGTTCCCTTTATGTCACTGGGATCAAGCACCATAAGATCGAACCCACTACAAAGCACCTCTTCCCATTGCAAGATAAATAGATCAAGTTGGACAAACAAAACCCAAATATCGGAGAAGAAATACGAGGCTATAAGAAATCATGCATATAAGATATCAAAGAAGACTCAAATAACTTTCATGGATATAAGAAGATAGATCTGATCAGAAACTCAAAGTTCATCGGATCCCAACAAACACACCGCAAAAGAGTTACATCATATGGATCTCCAAGAGACCATTGTATTGATAATCAAGAGAGAGAGAGAGAGAGAGAGAGAGAGAGAGAGAGAGAGAGAGAGAGAGAGAGAGAGAGAGAGGAAGCCATCTAGCTGCTGACTACGGACTCGTAGGTCTACAAGGAACTACTCACACATCATCGGAGAGGCACCAATGGAGGTGGTGAACCCCTCCGTGATGGTGTCTAGATTGGATCTGGTGGTTCTGGACTTTGCGACGGCTGGAATAGAATTTCGTCGACTCCCCTAGGGTTTCCGGAATATCTGAATATTTACATAGCGAAGAGGCGGTGCGGGAGGCCACCGAGGTGGGCACAACCCACCTGGGCGCGCTAGGGGGGCTGGCGCGACCTGGTCAGTTGTGCCCCCCTCGGGGCACCCCCACGTGCAGCTCTGACCCATTGGGTGTCTTCTGGCCCATAAAAATTCTCCAAAAAGTTTCATGATGTTTGGGCTCCGTTTGATATTGATTTCCTATGGTGTAAAAAACATGCAGACAACGGCAACTGGCACTTGGCACTATGTCAATAGGTTAGTACAAAAAGGTGATATAAGATGACTATAAAATGATTGTAAAACATCCAAGAATGATAATATAACAGCATGGAACAATCAAAAATTATAGATACGTTGGAGACGTATCAGGGTCCCGACATGAGTGTGGTGGCGCCTTCCAGGCCCGCGCCCACGCCCATCGACCTCAACGCTGCGCCGATGGCTAGTGCCTCATCATCCAGAGGGGCCAGCAAACGCGCGCGGGAGATGTCAGCCTACGTGCTCTCCGACGCCTGCAACCTGTTCGACGGAATGCCGGCGGCCGGCGACAACGAGATGGCCAAACGTTTCATGAAGAGCATCATCTTCGAGGGTGGTGCGGCGGTTGCTGGCTCCGATGGCCGTGTCGCAGCTTTCGTATGAACGGTTCCAGCATCACCCTGGTGCGCGCCATGGCTGGGAACACACCATTGATGAGCACCAGCGTCACGTGCAGTCCTCTTGCAACTCCCTGCGCGACTTCTCCACCCTCAGCGTCCTCTCTGTCCCCGTCGTGGCTCGTCGTAGCAGCAAGAAGCTCATCATGCTAGTGCGGTGCTCACGACGGCGGAGATTGAGGTAAAGGAGTGGTTGCTCTACATCGTGGCCTCGTGGGGGGAAAGAAGATGATGGAAAAAATCAAAGCAAGAGTACTCCACATGCCTTGCGGGACACACGCAAGGCGCATGCTCGTCCGGCGCAACTGTTTGGTCGGCGCTCTAGACGTAAACGTTTCCCTCTTTCTAATAGGGCTGGAAATCTTTGGCCTCCATTAGAGAAACTCTAACAGATCCCGTAAACTGGACCATCTGGCAAAAATAACCACCATTTACAGGTAGGAGGCCATTTTGTTGGCCGAATAGATCCCGTAAGTTCGACCATTTCGATTTTTTGCGGGATCCTGGATACGTGAGCTCGTATTTACGGGATTATACTTGTTTTTGTCGGCTCCCCTTCCCTTGGCGTGAACCAACTTCCGCCCGCTTCACTTCCCGCCTTCCATCGCTGCCGCCGCCTCCAATCCATCTGCGGCCTATCGTCCGACCTCAGGTGCCGGAATTCGACCGAATGGAGAACCCACCACCACCACCACCAATGTCTCTCCTTCATCCGCCCGCGCCTCCCACAATCGATCATGACGACGCCACCCCAACTCCTTTTGTCGCCGCCGTCAAGATGAAGCGACAGAGGAACCACCTCGTCCAAGGGGGCGCAGCCGGCGCGGCACCACCCTCTTTCGGCCCATCTCTGGCTACTCCCGTCAAAGCCGTGGGCGGGAGGAAGAAGACGACCTCCACTGTCCCGGTCGGTGCGCAGGCGAAGGCCCCAAGGAAGAAGGCGATCGCAACAAGAGGCCAGCTCCTCCTCCGCCTCCGGCCGGCCACGGCCTCCACATTCACGGCGACTCCGCCGGTCACACCTATAACATGTTCGATGAAATGGCCGGGAGGTATAAATTTCTTTCTTTTGCTTGGTTTGCTCCGGTGATCTTTGCTTTGGTCATTCGAATACTTGTTTGAGCTTTGCCGTTAAATTTTGTAGCCAAAGTGTTCCCTCCACATATACCGAGATGTTGGCTGAGAGCGAGGGGGATTTGAGTGCCCCCCTTGGCGATTTCGATGCTACTTTGAATCGTTGATGTCGAGGCGGAGGTGGACCACGAGAATGACGGTGAAGAAGACGTGCAAGTGATCGACGTAGACGGCTATGATGCTAGGGCAGGGATGACAGGCAACTACACGGAGACGGAGGATGTGTACTTGGTTCAAGCATGGGAGACTGTCACTCTTGACACCGTCGTCCGCAAGGATCAAAGCTATAAAATTATTGGCAAAGATCAAGGACAAATATCACCAAATGGTGTCGTTCCCTTCCGGCCGGACCTTGAAGCCACTTCAAGTCCGTTGGGACACCATCAGCAAAACTTGCGGCCGTTGGAGTGGGGGCTTGGAGCAAGTGTGTAATGCACCTCCGAATGGCGTCACTATTGATGATTGTGTGAGTATTTCTTCATCTTGGTGGCTTTGGCCGTGTTTATATGAAGAGTATGAGCTCGTACTTGTCCCAGCGATTGTGTGTAGGATTGCATCGCCAATGAATACTTCCAGCAAACGCTGGGCTCCAGCAACCAGTCATTCGATCTTCATCATTGTTGGTGATGGCTCCGGGATAGTGAGAAGTGGAGGGTGAGGGACAAAGAAATGCGTCAAATTGGAAGATGAGGATGATGATAGTGATGATGCACCAAGACGGGGAAGAAATAAGGGCAAACCGAATGGAAACAAGGAGAAAGCAAGAGTCGAGAGGATGGTCGAGGCAATCACTTTGAGGGATCAAATTGGTGAGATAGCGAAGATGAAAGAGATAATGTTATCCAAGCTTTGGGATTCTAAAGTGGCCTTGGCCGCGAGGAAAGAGAAGCATAAGGAGAAGTGGGAGAAGAGGTGTGCCTTGAAGGAGCGCAAGATCGCCCTAGAGGAGCAAAAGAGAACGGATGAAGACTGTCGAGGAGGACCGGTTCATGATGATGAATCCGAAGGGCATGGATGCATCGACAAGAGAATTTTAGAAGTTGAAAAGAATGGAGATCATGTGCTGGAGGAAGATGGAGCTTCAAAATCTTATGGACGGTAGTGGTGTTGGGTTTGGAGGGAGTTTTGCTTTCAACAATGTTGGTGGTGGTGGCTTCGGCATGTGTGGTGGAGGGGTGGAGGGTTCGGCAATGATGGCGGTGTTGGGATTGGAGGTGGTGGAGGGATTGGCATTGGGCATATTGGTACCATGGGAGGTAGTGTTGGGTTTGGAGGTGGTGGAGGGCGTGGTGGCTTCGGCAATGATGGTGGAGGTGCGTTTAGAGGTGGTGTTGGTATCGGCATGGCGGTGGAGATGGGGGTGATGCTTCGGCAAACCATGTGATTGGTGGTGGTGGTTGTGCTAGTGGAGATGATGGTGATGGTGCTCGTTCTCCGGTCCAAGTCGAAGATGGTGGTGCTCGTTCTACGGTCTAAGTTGAAGATGGTGGTGCGCGTTCTCCGGTCCAAGTTCATGAAGATGGTGGTGCTATGGAAGGTGGTAATGATCTTCGCAACAATGAGGATGTTGTTTGATGTCTCCATGACCAATGATCATTTGAGCATCCTTTGTTCTGTTTGATGGCTAAACTTGCTACCTCAATGTCGTACATGATTTTGGATGTGATGAACTTGTGTGATGATGAAGTACTCATGTATGAATGCAAACCCTCGTCAAATTTTGTCATATTTAGTTTTTTTGGGTACCACAAGCCCGCCGGCGCAAAATAAATCCGGTAAACACATCCCGAGATCTGTTGTGCATCGTCACTCATCAGGCTCGCGGTTAGGGGTGGATTAACGAGCTGCTCGGCTCGTTAAGCTCGTGCTCGTTAAGGCTCGACTCGTTAAGCTCGTTAAGATTAACGAGCAGAAAACTATGCTCGGCTCGGTTCGTTTAAAGCTCGTTAAGCTCGTGAGCGCTCGCGAGCGCTCGTTAACAGATTTTGATGTGTTACGGTCCACACGATAAGCATGTATATTTCGTTTTAAAAAAGGAAGATGGTGACTACAAAATAAAATGCACTATTGTGTTGCCTTCTATGTGGATTAGATTGAGTGGATGGGATGAGGTACTACGAAAATTTTGTGAGGTAAGATGAAAATACGTGTTATGTTGTTACTAACGAGCTTAACGAGCTACTCATGAAACTCGTTAGCTCGTTCGTTAAGCTCGTTAAGCTTAACAAGCTGAAATCAATGATTGGATCTGTTCATTAAGAAGCGAGCCACGAACTTAACGAGCCCAACTATCGAGCGCTCATTAAACTCGCGAGCTTCGAGCTTTCGGTACCGCAAAACACTCGCGTCGTCAAGGAGGCCATAAATGATTTTTGCAAGATTGGTGTTTATCGGATCTGCTAGAGTTGCTAACTGGTATCATCATATTATTGCCATTTCCCTGAACATTTTCTAATTTCCAGACATATTATAGAGCAATCTAATTTCTTAACTCGTAGGACTTGCTCTATTGGCTGGCACAACTTCAGGTCTGCTAGAGTTGCTCACTGGTATCATCACATTATTGACATTTCCCTGAACATTTTCTAATTTCCAGACATATTATAGAGCAATCTAATTTCCTAGCTCGTACGACTTGCTCTATTGGCTGGCACAACTACAGGTCTGCTAGAGTTGCTCACTGGTATCATCATATTATTGCCATTTCCCTGAACATTTTCTAATTTCCAGACATGTTATAGAGCAATCTAATTTCCTAACTCGTAGGACTTGCTCTATTGGCTGGCACTACTTCAGGTCTATGGTTGGCTAAACATAAGACGTCTACTAGCAAAGATGAACAGGTATCAGTGAACAGAAATTTCACTTGCCAGCAACCTACTCTCCCCATCACAAAATAAGTGACTCAACTTTGTATTAACTTTGTACTAAAGTTACTACAAAGTTGAGTCACTTATTTTACTCACGCTACTGCTGTAGGACAGATGTATCCCAATTCAAACTTGCATCAGAGAGAAACAAATACAGCAAGACACAAGAAATCATAATAGTTCACATGATCGCTAATTTTCAGACATAAAATGCAAGGTTCAGATAAGCACCCACTAGGTGGATGATTTAGGACGACCAACAAACAAATGATCCAACTCTACGAACATAGTATGGCACAGAGTACGGTACTGACATATTACTACACACGACTAGTATTAGTAGTTCACGACACATGATAAGTGTTCAGCAGCAAAAGCAGACACAGATGCCCACCAGAGCAATTCCCACGGGCAAAGCAAGCACCTTAAGCCCTCTCGCCACGGATCCTCCTAGCCAGCTGAATGTCCTTGGGCATGATGGTCACCCGCTTGGCATGGATGGCGCACAGGTTGGTGTCCTCGAAGAGACCCACCAGGTAGGCCTCTGCAGCCTCCTGAAGGGCCAGCACCGCATGGCTCTGGAAGCGGAGGTCAGTCTGCACAGACAGAACAGGATGGTGCTTTTAGTTTACTTGATTCTTACTATAAGAGTCAACATAACAAGAGCATCACAATGTAGTGCACAAACTGATGATCACCTTGAAGTCCTGGGCAATCTCCCTAACAAGCCTCTGGAATGGAAGCTTCCTTATGAGCAGCTCCGTGCTCTTCTGGTACTTGCGGATCTCACTGCAAAGTCAAGCACAAAATTTACTCATTTGAGAATACTTCAAAACGAAACTGTATGCAATAACACACGCTTGCATAGGTAGGAAGGCTTTACGCACCGAAGAGCAACAGTTCCAGGGCGGTAACGGTGAGGCTTCTTCACTCCTCCAGTTGTGGGAGCAGACTTACGGGCAGCCTGTCGAAAAGCAAAACATAGCACATGGTCAAATGAACAATAATAACATGATAATCCATATACATCAGTCAGATATCTGGTCATAAGCAGGCAATGAAGGTTGAGGTTCAAATTATACCCAGTTTAATTTACTGAAACAATAAATAATGGCATAGATAAACTATCAATATTGCAGTCACATACCTTGGTGGCTAGCTGCTTCCTTGGAGCCTTTCCTCCAGTGGACTTACGAGCGGTCTGCTTAGTACGAGCCATGAGCAAAACCTTGGTTTACCTGAAGCAAAAACAGAACATAGTCAGTTCTATGATTTGGATATCACACTAGCACACCTACAGTCTTCTAATAACCAGTAAATTGTGCCTGGCTGCTTGTTTTGCTAGCAAATTCATTCAATGACTAGAGTCCCAACAATCATCAGCCTAGAATACCTACTGAAATTTTGAACATCAAAAACTAACAACATCATACAACACAGCTATATGCCCCTTCAGATAGAATGTGGTGTATTTCTAACTAAAACTTTTCATTCAAAAGATCATACCTACAGCAAGATAGAATTCCACTTCAGATGGAAGTCCTGATCTACCTTTAGCATATAGGTTGTTCACTTAAAAGATACACAGAAAGATGACACACTGAAAAACTGCAACCATGATCACCTAATTTTGCAAACAGAAGCAAGAAAGGAAATAGCAGTCCACCGATAAAATATATGCTTCCTAGTTATCGCATGTAATGGTTGAACATCAACTTCACATAGGTATCTGCATATGCTAACGATGCAAGTTGGTACAATTCAGATACAATAAATCAATACTAGTAGATGTCAAGCAACCGACTATTTTCAAAATAGCTATGCAACTGCTTCCACATATCAATGCACCCAATTGACTTCCACTATCAGAGTAGCCAAGTATATTAGTTTATCCTGATCCTATCATTCCCAGATACCTAGACAGCAGGTTGCTCTCAATATCAAGCTCAAAACAGTAACATAATTACATTTGCGCTGAACATATATCATGCTGTATGCAGACTTTAGAAACTGAATATGCCAATTAAAACTATGAGCTCATGCCAATTCGTTCAAACCCTAGAGTCCTAGAAGAAATTACCAACCCAGAGATACCGAATTCTCCAAACAAGAGTTCAACTCCTCACAAGATATAGCACACACGCCAATAATTCGAAGCAAAATTTATACCACTGTAACACACATGGAACTACAGATTTGAGGGGAAAGCAGATTAACCGGTGGAAATCAAATATGGCACAGCTAATGAACTTGGGTGCAACTACGGTGTACACGAATCTACAGATCTGCGGAAATTCTTTTGGTGGATAAGACACGAAATCATATACCGCCAAATCATGCGATTCGAACTCGAACTACATCGATCGGTCTGCTACCAAACAACAAAACCACCACCAGGTAGGCACACGTAATCGTGACTAAACGAAATTTAAGCATGGCACGAGACCCGAAAGCATCGGTCGAAACAATCAGAATCTGGAACCACGCCCAAACCCTAGCCGCGCCTAAAATTCAAATCCGCGCCATGTACATCCCGTATCAACCGACCCGGCGAGATTAACGCGGACTGATCCCCTACTACAGCGGGCAACGAAGGAATCAAGCTACCGAATCGAAGAGGAGAAGGGGGGAGGATTTACCTCGCGCGCTTCAGAAACCCCAAATTCGCCGAGAGGGAGAGGTTGCAACTTTCAGGAGAGCGGCGGTTGGGTAGTGGGTTTTTTTTTCCTATCCGCGGATGAGGTCAGGTTTTATACTCGGGACCGTCCATGCCTCGGTCAGAGCGGACGGCCTGGATGTCATGGTTTTGTGCTTGGCTTCGAGCGATCGGACGGCGGAGGCCGGCAGTTAGGCGGTGCCACGGATCGCGGTTGCTCCGCTCTACGCTCCTATTGGCTAGAATATGGAGGACGCGGATCGGGGATTAGTGTGGGGGTGGTTCGACTGATGATCGTATACTGCCTGCCTCTGATATGTGGGGACAGAGGTGATGTGCCGTACAAACGTGTGTAGAGCTGGTGTGTGAGTACCTCCTTTTTTTCTTGATGAGGCTATACCTCCTTTGTGTTAGCGTATTGACATAAACATCCCCTCCTGTTTATTTTTAATATTTTTACGGCTAAAAGCTGCCTTTATTAAATTTCAACAATCATTGGAATACATATAATGTTTGGGAAAATGATGCGTGCCGGCCGACCGGCTGAAGCTTCAGCCACACGCACGCGCACCTCGAGGCGCGCAACGATACATCACGCACACGTCTCCCGATCCACCTTTTTGTGTTGATCGTTTTTCTTCCTTGGCCCATCACGATATGTTTTCTTTTTTCCCATCCTCTTCAGTTTGTCGCCCTCACTTCTCGTCCTTCCTCATATCTTCTTCCCCGTGTGAGGAGTGCACTCCAGGTCTACTTCAAACTCCATCTTGAACATCGCTCGATGAAGCTCCAACATGGGGTGGGGGAAGGAGTTGCAACCGCAACTCGGCGAAGCTGCATCCATTTGTCGGCGGTGCTATGGTCGTGGTGACCATGGCCATGACCACACCATCATGGTGTTACGAGCTCGAGGGGTGACAGTGTCCTGCATGTTGCGATCGTGGTGGTTGCGTGTTGAACTAGTGTTGCGCGTGCTAAAATCGGTGACAGTTTTTGCTACACCCAACCGTGGCAGAGCTACGATCTGCTGCAACCGTCGTGTGCTTTTGCTACGACCGACGAGGAAATCTACTACATCCATTCATTGTGGAGATGTGACCCGGGGAGGCAGCGGCAATGTTTTTTCCTGCAGTTGTCGTTGTTTTTCGCTACAACCGGCCTAATAATGGTATTATTGTTCATTTGACAGCCATATCTATTGGATTTATATCAAACGGCCGGCATTCTTCTTCAATCTCTTGTCTTCTTCCTCTAGCGTTGGCGGGACAGTCTGCTCCAGTCTCTGGCGTCCAGCGGCGTTGTTCGCGCGCCTCGCTGCGAAACACTACCCCGCCAACGGCCACGCGATCCCTCCACTCCTTCACGCCTCCTTTATTCTCCGCCGAGTGTAGCCCCACTGTCGGTGTCAAAACTGGCAGATCCCGGGTAGGGGGGGCCAAGCTATGCGTTTAGAGGATCGATGGTAACAAGAGGCTAGGGACACGATGTTTACCCAGGTTTAGGCCCTCTCGATCGAGGTAATACCCTACTTCCTGCTATATTAATAAGGATGAATATGAATACAAGAGTTGATCTACCTCGAGATCGTGATGGCTAAACCCTAAAGTCTAGCCTATGGATATTGTGATGTTGATGATCCCCCCTACAGACTAAACCCTCCGGCTTATATACACGCCAGAGGGGACCTAGGGTTACAAGGGTGACTTGGGGAGGAAGTAATTGATACATCTGGACTCTACACTTGCCTTTCTACGTACATAGAGTCCTGAACAAACACGGGAGGGGAGTCTTCTGCTTCTTCTTTACGTGGCCCATCAATACGGCCCAGCTTCAATGTCCCGGATGCCTGAGGACCCCTGAATACAGGACTCCCTCAGTAGCCCCCGGACTTGCCTTCAAGGACGAGATTGTGTCCGGCTTCATGTCTTCGGTCTTGCAAGGTGAGTCCTCCTGGATGATAGTTCGGCTTCTTTGAACATTGTATTCCGTTGATTCCTCGTTGTCATCGCATTGGCTTCCACGTGTCAAACGAATGCGAATCGTCTGGGCAGTTTTACAAATACCCACGTGACGGTGTGGGGAAGGCGCCTATATAAGAGAATAGATCCCAGTTGCATCTCCATCCCATTCCACGCGGAATACAACCCTAGTGCCTGCAAAAAATCTTCAAGTATGGCTAGTGCCCCAAGCTCTTCCTCGCGCCCTCATGGCCCTCGTGCAGGGGATTGGAAAAGCTGCTCTGTGTCCCATGCGCGTCTAAGGACACTTCAAGCGCAAGGATATCTCCCTCCCGAGGATCTAGTCCCCGTCCGGGCCGGACTAACTTTTATAGACAATCAAGCCCTAGCAGAGAGCTTTCCCAACCCCTCCGATGGAGAGCGGGTATGTTTTGTCCCCTTCCTTTTAAGAGGCATAGGGTTCCCCGTCCACCCCTTCCTTAGGGGACTCCGGAGTTCTATGGTCTCCAATTGCACGATCTTACGCCGGGGTCTATCCTGCATATCGCGGGTTTTGTTGCTTTATGCGAACTGTTCTTGGGATGCGAGCCTCACTTTGAGCTGTGGAGAAAGTACTTCTGCCTTGTCCCTCGATCGGAAAAAGGATCCATATTTGAAGTTGGGAGTGCCGAAGTATGGCGCATAGCCGAGACAGGCTATCTACCCGGTACTCCGAAGAAAGCATCCGAAGAGTGGCCTTCGGAGTGGTTTTACATTGAGGACGTTGCTCTGCCGGATCCAGTTCGGCAAGGCCTCCCCAAATATTCCAATGCTCCACCAAAGAAGCTTTTCAACTGGTGTCCCCGCAGTCCTTCGGAAGAGAGAGCGGAGGTTAGCAGGCTGGCTGGCAAGATCAAATTGCTCGCTAGTTCGGGGTTATCTATAATCGAAGTGATGGCCATTTCAATAAAGCGATGCGTACAACCACTTCAAGCCAGAGGATTTCCAATGTGGCACTATAATGGCCAGGATGATGCCTCGCGCTGCTTACGCCTAGGTCTAGATGACCCTGCCGCTCTAGTCGCTGTCCTAGAAGGTCTTTATAAGGGAGAGAAGCAAGACTTCATTCGTTTAACGTGCCGGGAGGGTTTTTTATGTACAATCCTCCTGACTGGGTAAGTCTATCTCTTGACCGCCCACTTTTTCTTCGCTATGATGTATTGACCGAACTAAACTCGGTTTTCTCCCTACAGGAGTGGAGGAAGGTGATCGAGGGGATTAGTAGTCCCGCCTCTCAGCCAGAGGACCGATTCCAAAATGCGGGCCCCGGATATGATGAAGATCCGGACATAGGCATAGAGCTAGAAGAGGGAGTCTTCTATCAGGCCTGCCGTGAGGGCACCCTGGTGGCTATAGTAGCCGATTACGCAGGCCTCGTTCCTTCTTCCCGTGTAAGTAATTTAGGACATATCTCATCAAAGAGAAGATTCCCAATGCGCCTTACCCACCGTATTTTATCATACTTGAACAGGGATGACACTCCTCATGCCGAACTTTGCGAAGACCATCAACCCAGAAGGTGACGCCCGCGTCGGGTGAGGCCTCGAAGTGAAAGAGGACCGCGAACACCAGCGGACCTTCAAAGAGGTATGTTTGTTTTAACATGCGCTGGGTGGTGAAATTGGTATTACAACTTTCCGCTTTGTTTTTTCCTTTTAGGAGGAATACACACCGGACTGTCTCCGGAGACAATGCAGACCAAGCTCCAGCCAATCCGGCATCAGGCCCGTCAGGGGTTAATGTTGATTCAGTGCCGGATTGTCCTCTCCAGGAGGATTCAGACGGAATGTTAGTTACTAATTCTGAAGTGGAGGTTGCGATGGTTCACCGGCGGCGGAAAAGCAGCCATGCGTGACCCCGCCTTTTCTGAGGAGGCGTTTAACGCCCTCAGCTCTGCAGATGCCTATATCGGAGCCGCTCAAGACGGACTCGCTAGAGCCGCTCACCGGCTGTCAAAAGATATGCGGGTGAGTGTATATTTTGGTGTTCCCATGCCAGTAGCCCTCGAGACTTAAAGCAGTTGGTACAACTGATTTGAGGATCGTTGTGTTTTTGTAGGTGCTTCAAGAAAAGAATAACTCCTTATCCAAGGAGCTTGAAGAGTGCCGGACCCAGCTCGTTGAATTGAAAAATTCGAAGGAATCCAGAAAGGATGCTGGTGGTAAGAACAATGGTGTCCGGGTACTATGATAGTTGTGTTGATTACTAGGATGTTATGTATATACTAATTTGCAATACAGCCACAGGGTCGACCGACCAACTGGAGAGGGAGCTAAGAGCTGCTTTGGCGGACAAAAAAATTGTCGAAGGGGAAACAACCGCTGGCAAGCGCGTATTGACGCAAGCCATAGAGAAAAGAAACCAAGCGCAGGATGAAAGTGTTAGGTTGGAACATGAGCTAAAGGGTGTAAGAGTCCAGCTCTCAAGTACCATGGAAGAGAACCGGATGCTAAAAGGCGGCATGTTCAGTATGTCCCTTATACCTAGCTCTCCTTATAGTCTCTTATTTTGGAAGTTTCTTATAAAACTTTTCCTGCAGGTTTGTTAACTGGGCAGCCCGAAGGAGAAGTGTCCGGTTTTGAGGATGACGTGCTGCAAGAGCTTTCCAGGGTCCACGAGCGGGCTCGAAAGGCCATGAAGAGTATGGCCGGGGCTTTATGGCCGGGTGACTCACCTCCAGAAACTATGGAGGACTTCGCGGACCTGTTCAAAGGGGCTCGACGCTGCTTTGAACTGTGGAATGCATCAACATGCCGCATGGGTGCTCAAGAAGCCTGGGCCATGGTGAAGACGCGCTACACTTGTCTTGATCCAAATCATATGGCCCGTGTGGGACCTCGAGGGTCCATGGACAAGAAATTCCTCCGCATTTGGTATATGACCAAGTAGAGATAGCTGCCAAGCTTTCCCAACAGGACTATAAGCTAGACAGCCTTATAGAGGGAATAGAAAAGGAGTAGTCGTTTGATTCTATGTATTAATGTACTCTGACCATCAAACTTATCTCCGTCCGAATTTATAAAAAAGGTTTTCATGGCCGACCATCGGCTTTAACCTCCATAAACCCAAAGGCTGGAGTGCTTCCGAATACTATATTTGTGGTGAACACGTGATATGTTCGGAAACCAGGCAATCCGGTCATAATTGCTTGAACAGACAAACTGTGTTCGGGGAGTTATGTTATATTACTGTTTAACGTAAGAAACATCTTCCATAGAGAATAGTTCCATTAGGGGTTCATTTCTATGGGTCTACGTGCATACATATGCGGGGCTAGGCTTTTAATCCTATGAAAAAGGATTGTAGGATGCCATATCTTGTGGTAGTTTAAAATACGCTTTAGAATGCGATATGTCGTGTATCCGCCGACCGATTATTCCCTTAAGAGTGCTAGCTTTCGGCTTCACCCAGTGTGAGGTACATATCCGGATTACCTAGTTGTAACAATCGCATAGGCTCCCTTTACACCCTAGCCGAACAATCGGAAATGTAGGGGTAAGCATAGGAGCCAGGCAACCCAGCTTGGCGAGAACTTAAGTCATATTGGTGCATATAATGGCAAGGTAGGACTGTAAGAAATAGATGACATTTTAAGCAATAAGCTTTTATTGGTAAAGGGCTTCGTTAAAGAAGCCCCCAAGTATATTTGAGGTAGATACTTTCGAGGATGTACTTATCCTGTGACAGTTCGGGCGAGCCGAATACTTGCCAACGGAATAGGAAGTAAAAAGGGAGAAAAATAAAAGATAAAAGATAAGACCTGACTTGAAAGGAGGAAAGAAAAACTGCTACCGAACTATCCATAAAATCATCAGACCCTGGCAGCGTTCCATGGGTTTGGCTCAAGGCGGTTGTCCTGTGCATTCCGAAGGCGATAGGCTCCACCAGTGAGTACTTCATCGATAATGAAGGTCCCCTCCCATTTTGGTTTGAGTCTGTCCTTTTTCTTCTCCGGGAGGCGTAGAACGAGTTCACCCACATTGTATGTCTTGGCCCGCACTTCTCTGCTCTTGTATCGCCTGGCCTGTTGTTGATAAAATACAGAGCGGGCTTGCGCTATATCGCGCTCCTCTTCAAGTCCATCTAGGTCGTCCTGCCGATCTAGCTCGGCTTCTCTCTCCTCATACATGCACACTCGAGGTGAGTAATGAATAATGTCGCAGGGCAGAACAGCCTCTGCGCCGTACACCATGAAAAAAGGTGTATATCCGGCCGTACGATTAGGTGTGGTCCGCAGCCCCCAGAGTACGGAGTCAGGCTCTTCGACTCAGTGCTTATCAGACTCCCGTAGGGAGCGCACTAGTCGGGGTTTAATGCCGCTCATTATCAGACCATTGGCTCTTTCGACTTGACTATTTGTTTGAGGATGGTACACAGAAGCATAATCGAGTTTAATACCTAACTTTGCGTACCAATTTTTTACCTCATCAGTTGTGAAGTTGGAGTCATTGTATGTGATAATACTATGCGGGACACCATAACGGTGTACTACGCTGGATATAGAATCTATCACAGGCCCTGCCTCAACTGTTTTTACCAGATTGGCTTCTATCCATTTAGTGAATTTATCTACCATCACCAGTAAGTATTTCTTTTTATGGCTTCCCCCTTTAAGAGGTCCGACCATATCAAGCCCCCAGACTGCAAAAGGCCAAGTAATGGGGATTGTTCTTAGAGCAGTGGGAGGCATGTGACTTTGATTTGCAAAGAGCTGGCAGCCAACGCAGTGTTGGACTAAGGTTTGGGCATCTGCTCGGGCAGTGGGCCAGAAAAAGCCAGCTCGAAAAGCTTTGCCTACGAGCGCCCGGGCTGCGGCATGGTGTCCGCCCATCCCAGCATGTATTTCAGTGAAAATTTGCCTTCCCTCCTCTTCGGAGATGCACCTCTGTAGAACACCAGTAGTGCTTTTCTTATATAGTTCACCTTTGTGAACTTTGTAGGCTTTAGAGCGTCGGACTATGCGGCGGGCCTCATTTTGGCCATTGGGGAGTTCCTGCCTTATAAGGTAAGCTAGGAAGGGCTCTGTCCAGGAGGCTATGTCAGCCATGATTTGGGAGATAGCGAGGTTTGAGTCTCCGCGTACCTCGAGGCGTTGTATGCCCATGGATACAGCTAGGCGGAGACCATGCAATAGGGCCTCATATTCTGCCGCATTGTTCGAGTCCGTGTACATAATCTGTAGAATGTACCGGACTGTATCCCCTGTTGGAGATATCAATATTACGTTGGCCCCCAATCCGGCTAGCATTTTGGAACCGTCAAAGTACATTGTCCAGTGGGAGTATGAGCCGTACTCTTTAGGGAGTTTGGCTTCAGTCCATTCTGCGACAAAGTCAGCCAACACTTGGGATTTAGTAGTCCGGCGTGGCTTATAAGATATTTCGAACGGTAAGAGCTCGATGTCCCAGTTGGCTATGCGTTTGGTGGCATCTTTATTGTTAATGATATCATAGAGTGGTACCTCGGATGCCACTGTGATCGAACACTCTTGAAAGTGGTGTCGAAGTTTGCGAGATGACATGAACACCGCATATGCAATTTTCTGATAGTGGGGGTACCGTGATTTGCACGGTGTTAGAACCTCAGATACGTAGTATACGGGTTTTTGAACGGGGAATTTATGTCCCTCTTCGGCTCATTCGACAACGAGCACGGCACTCACTACCTGTTGAGTGGTTGATATATACTGCATTGGTTCGCCAGCATTGGGGGCGGCTAGGATTGGGTTGCTCGCTAATAGAGTTTTTATTTCTTCCAATCCAGCTGTGGCCGCGTCCATCCATTCGAAATTATCAGTGCGTCGTAGCAATCTATAAAGTGGTAATGCTTTTTCTCCTAATCTGGAGATGAAGCGGCTTAAGGCCGCTATGCAGCCTGCTAGTTTTTGCACTTGCTTGAGGTCGGTTGGTATTTTGAGTTCTGACAAGGCCCGGATTTTAGCTGGGTTAGCTTCAACTCCTCCATGGGATACGATGAACCCTAATACCTTTCCGGCTGGAACGCCGAAAACACATTTTTCCGGATTGAGCCTTATGTCATATTCTCGAAGGTTGGCAAACGTAAGACGAAGATCTTCCACCAAAGTTTCGACGTGTTTGGTCTTAATGACTATGTCGTCAACATATGCCTCCACTGTTTTGCCAATTTGTTTTTCTAAGCATGTTTGAATCATGCGTTGATATGTGGCGCCAGCGTTTTTAAGTCCAAAGGGCATAGTGTTGAAACAGAAAGGACCGTACGGGGTGATAAATGTCGTTGTGGCCTGATCAGATTCCTTCATCTTTATCTGATGGTATCCGGAATAAGCATCAAGGAAGCACAATGAGTCGTGTCCGGCCGTTGCATCGATGACTTGATCAAGGCGGGGCAAAGGAAAGGGATCCTTTGGATAGGCCTTATTTAGGTCTGTGAAGTCGACGCAGAGGCGCCAGGATTTATCCTTCTTCGGTACCATGACTAGGTTGGCTAGCCAATATGGGTGTTTAATTTTTTTGATGAATCCGGCTTCCAATAGCTTGGCTAGCTCTTCTCCCATTGCTTGTCTTTTCGGTTCAGAAAACCGTCGCAGTGACTGCTTGACTGGTTTGAACCCTTTGATGATATTGAGGCTGTGTTCGGCCAGCCTGCGTGGGATTCCCGACATGTCTGAAGGGTATCACGCGAATATATCCCAATTTTCCCGAAGGAAGGCGCGCAACGCGCTATCTACCGTCGGATCCAGCTGTGCCCCGATAGATGTTGTCTTATTAGGGTCCATTGGGTGCACTTGGAATTTGATGATTTCATCTGCTGGCTTGAAGGAGGTAGACTTCGATCTTTTGGCGAGGATCACATCGTCCTTATCCACCTTTGATCGTAGGGTAGTTAGTTCTTCGGCCGCGAGGGCTTCGGA
Source organism: Secale cereale (assembly GCA_902687465.1). Classification (NCBI taxonomy): domain Eukaryota; kingdom Viridiplantae; phylum Streptophyta; class Magnoliopsida; order Poales; family Poaceae; genus Secale; species Secale cereale. The sequence goes on along the minus strand of LR738710.1, from coordinate 615,408,949 downwards.
TAATGCCTCTAAGGGTAAGGATGACGTCTTGTTCTCGGCACGGAGTGCTCTATCCGGATCACTTATTAATGTGATCACTCCATTGGGCCCTGGCATTTTAAGATTCATGTACCCGTAATGGGGTATAGCTTGAAAGCGTGAGAAAGCGTCCCGTCCTAGAAGGGCATGGTATCCGCTGTGAAAGGGAACAATGTGGAAGAGCAGTTCCTTCGATATGTAGTTATTGGATGTGCCGAATAATACATCGAGCTTAATGCTTCCCAAACACCGGGCTTCGCAGCTGGGTATAATTCCTCTAAAGGTTGTGTTAGTGTGCTCAATGCGGGGTTTTTCAACCTGCATTTTTTCAAGCGTTTCCTCATATATGAGGTTCAATCTGCTTCCTCCGTCCATAAGTACTTTAGTGAGGCGGAAACCGTCCACTATTGGATCTAGTACAAGATTTGCTGATGCTCGGATCAGCCGGACTCGGGGTGCGTATTCGGCAGAAAAACTGATTGCCGTGTCGCTCCATGGGCTTGCAGAGCTAATTTGGTAGACCTCGGCAAGTTTGTGATTCGCTCTCGTGCGGCGGTTCTTTGAGGAGAACGTCTCGAAGACAGTGAAGACATCGACGTCTTTCTCCCTTGATACGATGGTGGCAAGAATTGCCGCGCCGGTCTTTGCTAACTGCCGGAGTACCCAACACGCTCTAAGGCAATGGCTTGGGACATTGTCCGGGGCTGCATGTATTTGGCAAGGTGTATCGAGCAGTTCGTCCAGTACGGACTTGTGCCTTAAGAAAGGTTTGTTCTTCTTGCCAATAGGCATGTTTTCGGATGACCTTCTAGGGTATATCCGTTTAGCCTTGATAATGCATTGTCCGGGTATGGACTATTCGAGAGGTGTATTCTGGGCTTTCCAAATGTTTTCCATTGTGCAGTACTTTTGTACTAAATGCGACAGTTCTGTGAAACTCGGAACACGACGTCGGTTGAGGGCGTTCAAGACTCCCTCGTCCATGCAGTTGCGGTAAAATAGAGAGACCGCCTCGTCATTGTAAGAGTCCTTGATCTTGTTTTTAACAAGCAGTAATGTGGCCCAAAAGTGGTTGGCCGTTTCCTCAGGTTGCTGATGTATGTTCGCGAGATCATCTATGTCCGGAGATCCGGATTTACTTGGAGAGTTTTTCCCAGGGTGGGTGGGTGTTGGTAATTTTAGGTCCCTACCCAAAGTGGTATTCGGGGTTTTGACAACCTCCGATGGGGACGATCCGGGTTCGACATGATATAATCGTCTTTCGAGTCCGGTGTCAGTCCCAGAGCTCAAAGAACATAAAGTGCCTCCCGATAGGGGCGTGTTCGGCTCGAAGGGTTTGGAGATCCAAACTGTAATGGTCTCCGTCTCGAGAGGAGAAGTCTCTATGGCTTCGTCCTCAACTGTTGCCACCAGATGAGTGATCGGGAAATGATCGATCTCATCATGACAGGATTTAAGTTCGATCTGATCTCCTGGCGATGAGAGCCCCAGGGCGGCGATGCAATCCAGCAGCTCGTTTAAGGGCGAGAGATCTGCCGAAATTGCATCCTCGGAGTGGTTGGAGTTGACGTAAGGTTGGTGCTCGATGACCGCGGGGAGTGCGGCCGGCCCTGAGGCCACGCGGGCGCATATAGCGAATCCGCCGAGCTGGAGAACCTGACCCATGGCCAAGTTGTTTCCGAGGGTGATCCCATCGTTGACGACGAGATGAGCCATCGATCGCTCATCACGAGCGCACATCGGATCTCTCAATGAAAGTACCATTGTCGGTGTCAAAACCGGTAGATCTCGGGTAGGGGGGCCCAAGCTATGCGTTTAGATGATCGATGGTAACAGGAGGTTGGGGACATGATGTTTACCCAGGTTCAGGCCCTCTCGATCGAGGTAATACCCTACTTCATGCTATATTAATAAGGATGAATATGAATACCAGAGTTGATCTACCTCGTGATTGTGATGGATATACCCTAAAGTCTAGCCTATGAGGATTATGTGATGTTGATGATCCTCCCTACAGACTAAACCCCCTGGCTTATATACACGCCAGAGGGGACCTAGGGTTACAAGGGTGACTTGGGGAGGAATTAATTGATACATCCGGACTCTACACTTGCCTTTCTACATACATAGGAGTCCTGACCGAACACAGGGGAGAGTCTTCCGCTTCTTCTTTACGTGGCCCATCAATACGGCCCAGCTTCAACGACCCGGATGCCTGAGGACCCCTGAATACAGGACTCCCTCACCCGCCCCGCACCCGAACCAGTCAACCCTCGTGCTCTTATCCGTTCGTGAGTCCACTTACGCGTCTTCACCATCTCTGGATCGTTCCCATCCAGGGCCTCGTTGTCGTCCACCGCCTTGGTGCGCTCAGTGTAGCTTGGTCAATGTGGTCAACAAACGAGAGTCGTTGGAAAAGGATTGTGCATGGAAAGGCTGACAGTGTGGTCGCACAGGTCGATGGATGCACGCATGCAACTACCACCTTATTATGCGAAAAATAATTATCTCCCCCTAACAGCTAGAACCCACCAGCTACATCTTCGCACGCAAAGAAGTGTATCCGTATTACGCGGGAAAATGTTTCCTCCCCCTGACAGCTTTGACCCACCAGCTCCATCTTCGCACGCAAGAAAGTGCCTCTTTATTACACATAAAAAAAGATTCCTCCCCCAGACAGCTGGGACTCACCATCTATATCTTTGCACGCAAGGAAGTGTATCCTTATCACCATGGCAGTTGGGACCTGACGGTACAAAAATCGGCTGATCTCTGGTAGAGGTCTCGAGCTATGGATCTGGGAACGATAGGCAACATGAGACAAGGGAAACGGTATTTACCCGGGTTTGGGCCCTCTCAAATAGGTAAAACCCTATGTCATTCTTTGATCATATTGATGATGGAGTAACGAGTACATGTGATCTACCTCAAGATCGTATGTTGTGGTCTAACCCCAAGGCAAGTAATTGTGAACATGCCTATACAGACAAAACCCCTGGCTTCTATAGGCACTAAGAGGATCTAGGGTTACACATGGTCGATTGCCATCTAGCAATAAACACACCGACAATTGGAGTTATCCTTGAAGTATACGCCAAGTCTTCGACCATGTTCGTCTTGATGACGCCTAGGGTTGAGGCTCCCGGAGTCCTTATATGCATAAATCGGTGGGCCGTAAGCTCGACCCAAGGATTGTGGGCCAACTAGGTTGGTACCCCCTAGTCCAGGACATCGCCAGAAGCCCCTGAACTTGTCTTCGAAGCCGAGAACGAAAACTCCATCCCGAGACAACTATCTCGGGCTTGAAGTCTTTGGATTGACGGGCGAGTTCCTTCCCCCATAATGCGGGGAAACTTTTCAGGCTTCACTTAACGGCAACGCCTGCCGACCATGTGCTTTCCCGGATCATACCTCGACATCTAAAGTATGGACATGGCTTAGCCTCGAAGGCTTGCAACACATGTGTGAACTCTTGCCTTTATCTGACAACTTTACCGAAGCGTCACCACCTATGGTGTTCAACAGGGCCAGTTATTATGAGTCGAACCATGGCTCGAGGAAACTCTCTCATTGGCACGTCTTATCAAAGTAGAGATCGTGCCCCGTTTTTTTTAGGGAAATCATCGATGAATTGATTCACCCAATGCGCATATAATGACACGAAAGGTTGTAACATGGCGATTTACACAATGCGGTAAGGGGACTATTGGTATTTTATTGACTAATAAAGCAAAGGATTGTCCTTCCACTTTCCCCCACACTTCCATCTCCCGCACCATTGCCAACAGTCTCCAGAGCTCTAGCGCTCCAGATTCATTCCAAACCTCCAAGCTCTCATCTTTCTCCAATAATGGCGGATGCAGAGTTGAAGGGCAAGTGGGTGCCTTCCAATATTACGGAGGGTACCATCCAGGAGCTCCGGACCGCGGGGTATTGATGGAGTCCTGGATCGAGGGGTCCTCATGTGGCCGGACAAACTCCTGGTGGGCCGGACTGGTGGGCCGTGAAGATTATTATAGAAGATCATCTCTCGTATCCGGATAGGACTCCTGGATTCTTGTAATGGCAAGTTTTAGGCTCGGTGTAGATTTTTCTTCCTCTGTAAGATGATATGTACAAATCCTAGGCCCCTCCGATGTGTATATAAACAAGAGGGTTTAGTCAGTAGAGGCTAGAGAAGAATCATACAATCCTCACAGGCTAGACTTAGGGTTTAGCCTTTACGACCTTGAGGTAGATCAACTCTTGTATCCATATTCATCCATCTTAATATAGCAGGAAGTAGGGTATTATCTCGATCGAGAGGGCCTGAACCTGGGTAATCATCGTGTCCCCAGCCTCCTGTTACCATTGATCTTCGGACGCATAGTTCGGGACCCCCTACCCGAGATCCGCCGGTTTTGACACCGACATTGGTGCTTTCATTGAGAGTTCCATTATGTCGTCGATGGAAGGGTTGATGGATCACGTAGTCAACAGCAACGGCAACGTCGAAGGGATTTTCCCTCCCGGCCAACTTTTCGTGTTCGACGGCTTTGCGCTTCGCACCAACACTGAAGGCCACGTTGAGCAGATCGAGAGCTACGCCCCTGGCCACCACGTCAGATTCGGAAGCTTGAACTACGTTGCTGATATCCGCGGAGACTTGATCTTCACCAGATTTGAGCCAACGGTAGCCTCTCTCTGTCTCCACGATGATCATGACCTAACTTTGTCATCGGATCTGAAAATAGTGCCTGTAAAGGTTTCTGGCTCTAGATCCAGAACAGATCACGTCCCCCGGGGATGGGAAGCTCAACCCCACCAAGGGGGCCACGAACTCTACGGCGTTGGAGCCACACACGGACCCGACTACGAGCGAGGTCTGTCTTACCGGAACCCCGGACCTTATTCCGGTCTCTGATTCCGAATTGTGCGTAACCGCACCCTATTCGGCGCCCATCACCGAATTCTATGCTGAAGATATTTTCCAGCACTCACCACTTGGCGACATGTTAAAATCGTTAAGATCTCTCTCCTTGGATGAGAGCACACAGCCGCACTATATCCGGTCTGGACTGGAGGCTGATAAACAGCCGTGCTATACCCAGGGGGATGAAGAATTTCGTTCCCCACCCACCAGCCACTTGGTAGCCACGGTTGAAGATCTAACCGACCTACTCGACTACGCTTCGGAAGACTTCGACGGGATGTATCTCGAAGTGGAAGCAAACACAGATCAAAGCCGGCCCATAACAGGGCGGTGGAAAGCTACATCTTCATATGATGTGTATATGGTGGATACACCCAACGAGGCGGAAGGCAACGGAGAAAACAATCCCTTAGAGGATAAGCCAGTGCTACCTCTTGAGCTTGCGTTGTATTCCCTCGAAGAGGAAAGGGAGATGCAGCATGGTAGCGTAAGTATTTCCCTCAGTTTTTGAGAACCAAGGTATCAATCCAGTAGGAGACCACGCGCCAGTCCCTCGCACCTGCACAAACAAATAAGAACTTTGCAGCCAACGCGATAAGGGGTTGTCAATCCCTTTACGGTCACTTACGAGAGTGAGATCTGATAGAGATGATAAGATAATATTTTTGGTATTTTCGATGTAGAAACAGAAATTAAAGAAAGCAAATAAACAACGGCGGCAGAAATTGGCTAGTTGAAAGAAAAGTAATATGATAAAGATAGACCCGGGGGCCATAGTTTTCTCTAGTGGCTTCTCTCATGATAGCGATATTCTACGGCGGGTAAACAAATTACTGTCGAGCAATTGATAGAAAAGCGAATAATTATGAGACTATCTAGGCATGATCATTGTATATAGGCATAAGTCCGAGACAAGTAGATCGACTCCTGCCTGCATCTACTACTATTTTACTCCACACATCGACCGCTATCCAGCATGCATCTAGTGTATTGAGTTCATACGAACAGAGTAACGCCTTAAGAAAGATGACATGATGCAGAGGGATAAACTCAAGCAATATGATGAAAACCCCATCTTTTTATCCTCGATGGCAACAATACAATACGTGCCTTGCTGCCCCTACTGTCACTGGGAAAGGACACCGCAAGATTGAACCCAAAGCCAAGCACTTCTCCCATTGCAAGAACTATAGATCTAGTAGGCCAAACCAAACCAATAATTCGAAGAGACTTGCAAGGATATTATGAGCACACATAAAAAGTTCAGAGAAGAACCAAATATCTTTCATAGATAACCTTGATCATAAACTCACAATTCATCGGATCTCGACAAACACACCGCAAAAAGATATTACATCGAATAGATCTCCTCGAAGACCGAGGAGAACATTGTATTGAGATCCAGAGAGAGAGAAGAAGCCATATAGATACTAGCTATGGACCCGAAGGTATGAGGTAAACTACTCACAACTCATGGTGAGGGCGATGATGATGATGATGATGAAGGCGTCCGTGATGGATCCCCCTCCCGGAACAGACTCCAAGATGGTATCTCCACGGGAACAGAAGCTACGCGGTGGAATTAGAGTTTTCTCCCTCAGCTTGGAGTTTCTGGGGTACGTAGGTATATATATAGGAAGAAAAGGGGCACCGGGGGCCACAAGGGCTGCCCTCGAGGCAGGGGCGCGCCCTGGGAAGGAGGGCGCGCCCCCACCCTCGAGGCTAGCCCCTCTGTCCCCTGGCTTGGCCCCGAAGTCTTTCGTGCGCGATTTCCTCCAAAAATATCTCCTGCGAAGGTTTCAATACGTTTGGACTCCGTTTGATATTCCTTTTCTGCAAAACCCTGAAATAGGCAAAAAAACAGCAATCTGGGCTGGGCCTTTGGGTTAGTAGGTTAGTCCCAAAAATGATATAAAAGTGAATGATAAAGCCCATTAAACATCCAAGACTTCGTAAATAATAGCATGGAACAATAAAAAATTATAGATACGTTGGAGACGTATCAAGCATCCCCAAGCTTAATTCTTGCTCGTCCTTGAGTAGGTAAATGATAAAGAAAGAATTTTTTATGTGGAATGCTAACCAATATAGTTTTGCAATGTAATTCTCTTAATTGTGGCATGAATGTTCAAATCTGAAAGATTCTAGACAAAAGTCTATATTGACATAAGAAATAACAATACTTCAAGCAATACTAACAAAGCAATCATGTCTTCTTAAAATACTATGGCTAAAGAAAGTTATTCCTACAAAATCATATAATGTTGGCTATGCTCCCTTATTATCACACTAAATACTCATATCGTGCACAACCCCAATTTCAGCCAAGCATCGTTTTCATGCTCTATCTTTTCAAGCCTTTCGACTTTTACGCAATACATGAGCGTGAGCCATGGATATAGCACTATGGGTGGAATAGAGGTGCTTGTGGAGAAGACAAAAAGAGGGAGATAGTCTCACATCGACTAAGCGTATCAACGGGCTATGGAGATGCCCATCAATAGATATCAATGTGAGTGAGTAGGGATTGCCATGCAACGGATGCACTAGAGCTAAATACGAATGGAAGCTCAACAAAAGAAACTAGTGGGTGTGCATCCAACTTGCTTACGAAGACCTAGGGCATTTGATGAAGCCCATCATTGGAATATACAAGCCAAGTTCTATAACGAAAATTCCCACTAGTATATGAAAGTTACTAAACATGAGACTCTCTACAATGAAGAACATGGTGCTACTTTGAAGCACAAGTGTGGAAAAAGATAGTAGCAATTGTCCCTTTTTTCTTTTCCTTTTCTTTTTTTCCTTTTTCTTTTTTTGGGCCTTTCTTTTTTCTTTGGCTTTTCTTTTTTTCCTTTTTTTTCTTTCCTTTTTTTGCGGAGGGGCTTTATAGATCCAGCCTTTCCTCCCTTGGGACAATGCTCTAAAAATGATGATCATCACACTTTAATTACACCACAAAATTACAACTCGATACTACAACAAAGTATGACTCTATATGGATGCCTCCGTCGACGTACCGGTATGTGCAATGAAACAAGAGTGACATGTATGAAAGAATTATGCATGGTGGCCTTGCCACGAATACGATGTCAACTACATGATCATGCAATGGCAATATGACAATATGATGCGTGTCATATAAACGGAACGGTGGAAAGTTGCATGGCAATATATCTCAGAATGGCTATGGAAATGCCATGATAGGTAGGTATGGTGGATGTTTTGAGGAACAATATGGTGGCTGTTTTGAGGAAGGATATAGTGGGTTTATGGCACCGGCGAAAGTTGCGCGGTACAAGAGAGGCTAGCAATGGTGGAAGGGTGAGAGTGCGTATAATCCATGGACTCAACATTAGTCATAAGAACTCATATACTTATTGCGAAAATCTACGAGTCATCAAAACAAAGCAATCAACACATGCCCCTAGGGGGAGGTTGGTAGGAGTTAACCATCTCGCGCCCCCGACCTCCACACAAAGGTTGACACTTTACAAATACCTCATGCTTTAACTTAGTCACATAACGGTTCACCATACGTGCATGCTACGGGAATCACTAACCTTAACACAAGTATTTCTCAATTTCATAATCACTCCACTAGCATGACTTTAATATCACTATCCTCATGTCTCAAAACAATTATCAAGCAACCAACATCTCTTTCTATTCAATGCACTTGATGTGAATTTTTTTACTACATTGACATTGGATGTTTATCATGTGAAGACTAGTTTCTTTAGCCTAAACACTTTACCATGCTGTTTTAATAGACTCTCAAATAGATCTAAGTGAAGCATGAGAGTTCAACAATTTCTACAAAATATTACCACCACCATGCTCTAAAAGATATAAGTGAAGCACTAGAGCAAAAACTATTCAACTCAAAAGATATAAGTGAAGCACATAGAGTGTTCTAACAATTTCTAGGCCATATTTAACTCTCTCAAATAGGTGTGTCCAGAAAGGATGATTGTGACAAACTAACAAGCAAAGACTCAAATTATACAAGACGCTCCAAGCAAAACACATAGCATGTTGCGAATAAAAATATAGCTCCAAGTATAGTTACCGATGGATGAAGACGAAAGAGGGGATGACTTCCCGGGGCATCCCCAAGCTTAGGCTTTTTGATTATCTTGAATTTGCTTGGGGTGCCATGGGCATCCCCAAGCTTAGGCCTTTGCTACTCCTTGTTCCATAGTCCATCAAAGCAATACTCAAAACTTGAAAACTTCACAACACAAAACTTAGACAAAAATTCTCGTGAGCTCCGTTAGTAAGAGAAAGCAAACCACCACTCAAAGGTACAGCAAGGAGTTCATTCATTGTTTATATTGGTGTTAAACCTACTGTACTCCAAGTTCTCTCTGGCTCATATCCTCCAATATTACTCATAGATGCATCGGAATAAGCAAACAACACACGAAAAACAGAATTTGTCAAAAACAGTACAGTCTGTAGTAATCTGTTGGGTTCGCCTACTTCTGGAACTCCAAAAATTCAAACTAAATTGGTAAATTTGCTAAATTTGTCTACCAATCAGAAGCAAAAAGAATCAACTAAAAAAGCATGCTCCAGTAAAATCTTAAGTCTACTTTAGCTAGCGCTAACAATTCTGTTTTTCACAACAAGATCATATAAACTTTACACAAGTCTTACCAAAGGTTCTACTTGGCACAAACACTAAACAAAACATGAAAACACATCTAATCAGAGGCTAGATGCAATATTTATTCCCTAACAGCAACAAAAGCACAAAGCATAAAATTGGGTTGCCTCCCAACAAGCGCTATCGTTTTACGCCCCTAGCTAGGCACGATAATTCAATGATGCTCACACGAAAGATAAGAATTGAAGCACGAAGAGAGCATCATAAAACATGAGACCAACACATCTAAGTCTAACATACTTCCTATGCATAGGCATCTTATAGGAAAACATATTACCAAGACAAGCAAGATCTATCATATGCAAGGAAGGAGAAAGAAACAATAGCAATCTCATCATAACGAGAGGTAATTTTGTAACATGAAAATTTATACAATCATATTTCCCTCTCTCATAATAATTGCATGTAGGATCATGATCAAATTCAACAAAATAGCTATCACATAACATATTCTCAACACGATCCACATGCATGCAAAGTTGACACTCTTCCAAAATAGTGGGATTATCATTAAATAAAGTCATGACCTCTCCAAACCCACTTTGATCAAAAAATTCATAAGATTGAACATTCTCCAAGTATGTGGGATCTAAAGTTGACACTCTTCCAAACCCACTTTCAATATTATTGCAAACATTATTATCAATCTCATATTCATCATGGGGTTGAAATAAATTTTCAAGATCGTAAGAAGAATCACCCCAATCATGATCATTGCAACAAGTAGTAGCCATAGCAAAACAAGCATCCCCAAGCTTAGGGTTTTGCATATCATTAGCATAATTGAGATCAATAGAATTTATAATAACATCATTGCAATCATGCTTTTTACTCAAGGAGCTATCGTGAATCAATTTATGTTTTTCTTTCAATACTTCGTCACAATTTTCAGATTCACAAATTAAAAGCAAAACCCCATAAAGATAATCTAGTGCAGTCAACCCCCTAGCAATAGGTTCAACATAATTGGATCTCTTAAAGAGATTAGCAAGTGGATGAGGATCCATACTTTAGCAAGCGAAGATGCAAGCTAATTGAGGGCACATAGCACACAAGCAAATGAGAGGCAAGCGAACGAAAAACACACGGCAGAAGAAGGGCGAATAAAACGACAAAGGTGAAGTGGGGGAGAGGAAAACGAGAGGCAAATAAATGTAATGCGAAGGATAAGGGTTTGTGATAGGTACTTGTTATATGACTTTTGCGTAAGCCTCCCCGGCAACGGCACCAAAAATTCTTCTTGCTACCTCTTGAGCTTGCGTTGTATTCCCTCGAAGAGGAAAGGGAGATGCAACACAGTATCGTAAGTATTTCCCTTAGTTTTTGAGAACCAAGGTATCAATCCACTAGGAGACCACGCGCCAGTCCCTCGCACCTGCAGAAACAAATATAAACTTCGTAGCCAACGCGATAAGGGGTTTTCAATCCCTTTACGGTCACTTATGAGAGTGAGATCTGATAGAGATGATAAGATAATATTTTTGGTATTTTTGATATAGAAACAGAAAGTAAAGAAAGCAAATAAACAACGACGACAAAAATTGGCAGTTGACAGAAAAGTAATATGATAAAGATAGACCCGGGGGCCATAGTTTTCTCTAGTGGCTTCTCTCATGACAGTGGTATTCTACGGCGGGTAAACAAATTACTGTCGAGAAATTGATAGAAAAGCGAATAATTATGAGACTATCTAGGAATGATCATTGTATATAGGCATCACGTCCGAGACAAGTAGACCGACTCCTGCCTGCATCTACTACTATTACTCCACACATCGACCGCTATCCAGCATGCATCTAGTGTATTGAGTTCATACGAACAGAGTAACACCTTAAGAAAGATGACATGATGTAGAGGGATAAACTCAAGAAATATGATGAAAACCCCATCTTTTTATCCTCGATGGCAACAATACAATACGTGCCTTGTTGCCCCTACTGTCACTGGGAAAGGACACCGCAAGATTGAACCCAAAGCCAAGCACTTCTCCCATTGCAAGAACTATAGATCTAGTAGGCCAAACCAAACCAATAATTCAAAGAGACCTGCAAGGATATTATGAGCACACATAAAAAGTTCAGAGAAGAACCAAATATCTTTCATAGATAACCTTGATCAGAAACTCACAATTCATCGAATCTCGACAAACACACCGCAAAAAGAGATTACATCAAATAGATATCCTCGAAGACCGAGGAGAACGTTGTATTGAAATCCAATGAGAGAGAAGAAGCCATCTAGATACTAGCTATGGACCCAAAGGTCTGAGGTAAACTACTCATAACTCATGGTGAGGGTGATGATGATGATGATGAAGGCCTCCGTGATGGATCCCCCTCCTGGAAAAGGCTCCAAGATGGGATCTCCACGGGAACAGAAGCTACGGCGGTGGAATTAGGGTTTTCTCCCTACGCTTGGAGTTTCTGGGGTACGTAGGTATATATAGGAAGAAGAGGGGCATCGGGGGCCACAGGGGCTGCCCTCGAGGCAGGGGGGCGCGCCCTGGGAAGGAGGGCGCGCCCCCACCCTCGAGGCTACCCCCTATGTTCCCTGGCTTGGCCCCGAAGTCTTTCGTGCGTGATTTCCTCCAAAAATATCTCTTGCGAAGGTTTCATTCCGTTTGGACTCCATTTGATATTCCTTTTCTGCAAAACCCTGAAATAGGCAAAAAAAAAAATAGTAATCTGGACTGGGCCGTTGGGTTAGCAGGTTAGTCCCAAAAATGATATAAAAGTGAATGATAAAGCCCATTAAACATCCAAGACTTCGTAAATAATCACATGGAACAATGAAAAATTATAGATACGTTGGAGATGTATCAGCCAGTCGAAGAACATCCCAAGCGTCGGCGTCCAAAACACCGAACAAAATCCCGTAAAGGAAAGGACAGCAACATCGTGACTAATGACGGTGCTATTCTGGACCAAGCCGAAGACCCCGCAGATCCATAGATAGAACAGGAGGAGCGAGAGGACGACAAACAGAGTCCGAAGCCGTAGCCTGATGACAGCGATGCCGAAGACGGTGACTACGAACCGATCTCTGAAGAAGAGGCCAGTCTGGATGACGACGAGTGCACCGTCCCAGAAGAACCCTCTGAACAAAAGCGCTTCCACCGACGGCTTATAGCCACCGCACGGAGCCTGAAAAAGCAGCAGAGACAGCTTCGAGCTGCACAAGACACGCTCAACGATAGATGTAATGAGGTGCTAGACGCTGAACAGAAACATGGCTTCAACGACCAAACCCAAGGCTATCCCAAGCGCAAGCTGCTTCCTGAATTCGACGACGAGGCTGTCGTGCCCGTCCTACCAAAAAATAACACTGCCGACAAGCCGGACTGACCACCTCACAGACAGGATAAGGTAGCTAGCAATGTATACAAACCTGCACCACCACCCCGTAAAGCAAAGGAGGATGCGGCACAAGTCTGACAACACGATCTACGTGAGGACCTAAACAAAAAAACTAGCAAGACCATGTCTATATTCGGACCTAGGGACCGAGCTCCCACACGGGACGGCGGCTATCAAGCCAATCGTACGAGTGACATACCAGTTCGGAGTCAATACCGAACACCACAACCATCGGATATACGCCACGATATAGCAAGATACAGAGGAGCTTCACACCCTCTATGCTTCACCGATGAGGTGCTGGGTCATGATTTCCCAGAGGGGCTTAAACCCGTGAACATCCAAGCGTACGATGGAACGACATATCCTGCCGTGTGGATAGAAGACTTTATTCTTTACATCCACATGGCTCGAGGAGATGATCTCCACGCCATTAAATATTTACCCCTCAAGCTGAAAGGACCAGCTCGACACTGGCTAAACAGCCTCCTAGAGAACTCCATCGGGAGCTGGGAAGAACTTGAGGACGCTTTTCGGGCCAATTTTCAAGGGACTTATGTCTGTCCCCCGAACGTTGACGATTTAAGTCACATTATCCAACAACCCGGGGAGTCAGCCCACAAGCTTTGGAATCAGTTTCTCACTAAGAAGAACCTGATCGTCGACTGTCCGGACGCAGAAGCCTTAGCGGCATTCAAGCATAGTATCCGAGACAAATGGCTAGCCAGACACCTTGGACATGAAAAGCCGAGGACAATGGCAGCCCTAACCACACTCATGACTCGCTTTTGCGCGTGTGAGGATAGCTGGTTAGCTCGTAGCAGCACCAGTGACCCTGGAACATCTGAAGTCAGGGACGACAATGGAAAGCCACGGTGCAATAAAAACAAGCATCGAAACAATCTTGGAAGCCCAGATGATACAACGGTAAACGCCGGATTCAGTGGCTCCAGACCCGGTCAACGGAAGAAGCCATTCAAAGGCAACAAAGATGGTCCATCAAGTTTGGACAGAATATTAGATAGGCCCTGCCAAATCCATGGCACCCCAGAAAAACCTGCCAATCACACCAACCATAACTGTTGGGTTTTCAAGCAGGCCGGCAAGCTAAACGCCGAACACAAGGGGAAGGAGCCTCAGAGCGAAGACGAGGATGAACCTCACCAACCAAATATAGGGGGATAGAAGAAATTTCCACCGGAGGTCAAAATAGAGAACATGATATATGCCACTCATATCCCAAAGAGGGAGCACAAGCGCACACTCCGAGATGTCTATGTCGTTGAGCCTGTCGCCCCAAAATTCAACCTATGGTCAGCCTGTCCGATCACTTTCAATCGCAGGGATCATCCGACTAGTATTCGGCATGGGGGTTCGGCTGCCTTAGTGCTCGACCCAATAATAGATGGATACCATCCAACCCGAGTCCTTATGGACGGCGGCAGTAGTCTCAATCTGATATATTAGGACATTGTCCGCAAGATGGGGATCGACCCATCAAGAATCAAGCCAAGCAGCACGACCTTTAAAGGAGTGATACCGGGTGTTGAAGCTCGCTGCACAGGCTCTTTAACGTTGGAGGTTGTATTCGGTTCTCCTGACAACTTTCGAAGTGAAGAATTACTCTTCGACATAGCTCCATTCTGAAGTGGCTATCATGCTCTACTCGGAAGAACAGCCTTCGCCCGCTTTAATGCAGTCCTGCATTATGCTTATTTAAAGCTCAAGATGCCTGGACCACGTGACGTATTCACGATCAATGGAAATATGGAGCGCTCACTCCGTACGGAGGAAGACACTACTGCCTTAGCAGCCGAAGTACAATGCGACCTATTCAAGCCAGATAACCTATCAAAAGCGAACACAACCAAACGTGTCCGGCACATGCCTCAGTGCGGCATCTTAGATGAACATGAGCAAGGTTGACAACTATACCCCCGTCGACCGTCCCATAAGGCGATAGCATACGTGCGTCAAGTACATAATTATGCCCTAAAAATTCCTTGGGCGGTGACCGGGGGCACCTGTATTGTCGAGGAATTAGCACGGCAGATGTCCGGTTTAGAGGACTTAGGTGTGGAGCCATCGCGTGGGTTAGCTTGAAGAGGTTAAAGCACACAAAGAACACAGAGGATTTATACTAGTTCGGCCCCTTCGCAGAAGGTAAAAGCCTACGTCTAGTTTGGTTTAGTATTGCCTGGGCGTCGATGAACAGGGAGCAGATTGCTTGCCTGTCTCTCGACGGGTTGTTGCTTGCCCCTGAACCGTCGCCGGGCCGTTCCTTTATATAGGAGGCAACGCCCGGTCCGGTTTACAAAGTCCCGAGGCCGGCTCATAATCGTGTCTGCCTCGGTCTCTACTCTTTCTTCCTTGTACCTCAAGTTACATGATAGGACGGTTTATAAACCGTAAACTTTACACATGGGCCCTAAGCTTTCATGGGCCGTAACCTCTACTGAGCTTATAACAACACAACTACATTATCGTAATCTGGATCTCCCTAGCCGGTTTATACCTGCTAGTAATATCCCTGACATTAGGCCCCAGAGTGATTTGAACTTGTTCATGTCAGTCTTCTAAGTCTTGCATAAACTTCTTCTTTGTATCTTCTCTGCTTTGTAAACCGGCTATGCCGTCATCTCCGGAAATCATTTTATTCGGTCGTGACATCACCTCCAAATTTATTGCTCACAGCTGTTTGTTACCTTTGTTTAAAGACTATCCCGAAAATCGAGGCGACAACGGAATCTTTATCCAATCTCTGACCTCCTTGATTCCCGCGCTTGCCGTTTCACCTCTCCAGTCTTTATAAATACCGCTGAGCCCTATTCTTTTCCTTCCTTCCGCTCTTCTTCTTCCTCCGTCGCTCGAAGCTCCGCCGCTGCCTTCGAGCTCGTGCTAGGCTTCTCGCCCCTCGTTGGTTACCCCAAGTGGAAGGTGTGAGATGTAGTGTTGCGGAAGTTTTTCCCTTGGCAAAGATACCAAGGATCGAATCCCCAGAGACTCCTAGGTTCAACAAGAAGGTGTCAACTGCTACGGCGCCAGATATTAGCAATCAACGTGGACCTGCACACAGATACAAATAACTTTGCTCCCAACGAGTACAGAGAGGTTGTCAATCCCTCCGGCCTTGTAGTTCACAAAGGATTAAACGCAAGTGATAGTAGTGATAGATATAATTGCAATAGTAAATAAAAGCGAAAAGTAAACAGCGGATGTGATCAATGATGGTAAAATGGACCGGAGTCTCATGATGTTCACTAGTGATGTCTCTCTCCCAAAAGACGATAAAACAGCTACGTGAGGTAAACGAATTACAGCTGGGCAATTGACAGGACCATGTGCGCAAACCAATGCTGACTACATTGCAAGAAAGGTTGAGGTTCAAAGCATGGGCGGTACGCCAAAGTAAGTAGACCGAAATCCATCAATATCTACTACTAATCATCCACCTTGAGATATCTATCCAGAACATCTCGCTGGTATTAAGTTGCGAGTCCCACCCATAGTGTAAACTCAATGCAACAGACAACTGCATTAAAAGAACTTTGCGTAAAGTAAACAATCCTTGCACCCGCGGGCACAAGCACCGTCGTTTTTCCCCCTTGTGGCAACAGCACATCCCCTAGACTCATGTTTCTGTCACTCAAACTAGTCATCGAGGGGCATGAACCCACAATCAAGCATAACGTTCCCTCTTGGAGTCACTACCTATTACTTGGCCAAAGCAATAAATAACAACGGAGAACATGCAAGAATTACTTACGAACATAAATATAAAAGAGGTAGATCAAATATATTACGCAAGCACAATCTGAACATAATCTCATAATCCATCGGATCCCAGCAAACTCATCATAGCAACAGCAGAAGGATTACATATGTGCCTCGATCATGTAGGGCAGCTCACGAGGACTAATTAGTGAAGCACAAGAACGGGAGGAGAACATCACATAGCTACCGGTCATGGACTCATGGTCCAAGGGAGACTACTCACAACTCATCTGGGAGGCGTCCATGGTGGTGGAGAGGCTCCCGGTGGTGATCCTCCCCTCCGACAGGGTGCCGGGAAGAGTTCTCCCGGTGCTCCCGATCTTGGAAGCGGCGGCGGCGGCGGAACAGAGATGGGATCGCGGAAAGAGTTCCTCCCTCAAGGGTTTCGGGAGACGCTTTAAATATATGCCAAAGGGGGCATCGGAGGAGCCTCGGGGGGCCCAGGCGCCCCCCCCCCGGCGCGGCCCAAGGGGGGGGGGCGCCGCCAGGGCGCCTGGAGCCCTGGTGCCCCCCCGGCTGTCCTTCGGGCGCACGGTAGTTTCTGGAACGCTGATTTTTTATATAATTTTTCTGGATTTTTCCTGGCAGTTCTCGTAACGTGAAAACCTGAAATACAAAAACAGCCGAAAACAGAAACTGGCACTGGGGTGCACTGAGTTAATAGGTTAGTCCAAATATGATCAAAAGTGTATGAAAGTGTATAAATATCATAACAATATCACCCAAAAGAGGCATGGAGCAAGCAGAAATTATAGATACGTTTTGGACGTATCAACATCCCCAAGCTTAATTCCTGCTCGTCCTCGAGTAGGTAAATGATAACAAGAATAATTTCTGTGGTGACATGCTATTAACCATATAGGACTTTTTCATAGTCATATGACAAAAGCTTACTGAGACAATGAATCTATAGTAATTAAGTTGCCTCATGAGAAAATCACAAAGGACTGAAAGTTTTACAATATGATACTGAAACATCAAATAGATTTGCAATGAACATGATGTGCAAATATGATAAAGTGATATCTAGCTTGCCCCCTTTAGTGAAGCAAAACATAAATGCAGGGGCACCTCCAAGGTTTAAGTGATGACTAGATACAATGATTTCAAAATAAACGATATCACAATCATGCAAAAGACAATGCTACTTTGGGACAATGCACATTACACTCAGAATGACAATCATGCTCTCAGTAGTTGGTGCTTTTAAGAAAGAAGGTGGAGACTCAACATAAAAGTAAAAGAATGGCCCTTCGCAGAGGGAAGCAGGGATTACTCATGTGCTAGAGCTTTTTATTTTGAAAACATAGAAACAATTTTGTCAACGGTAGTAGTACTTCATATGTGTTATGCATAAGACATCCTATAAGTTGCAAGCCTCATGCATCGAATACCAATAGTGCTCGCACCTTGTCCTAATTAGCTCGGATTTCCATGGATTGTCATTGCATTACATATGTTTCAACCAAGTGTCACAAAGGGGTACCTCTATGTCACCTGTGGAGATAGATCGCATTTGATTTCTCGTTTTTGATAGATCTCAACTTGAGGACATCCATACCGGGACAACATAGAAAATAGATAATGGACTCCTCTTTAATGCTTAAGCATATTCTCATAAGAGATTGAGGATTAATGTCCAAGCTAAAACTTCCACCATGATACATGGCTTTGGTTGGCGGCCCAATGTTCTTCTCTAACAATATGCATACTCAAACCATTCAACCCATGGCAAATCACCCTTACTTTAGACAAGACGAACATGCATAGCAACTCACATGATATTCAACAAAAGTGTAACAGTTGATGGCGTCCCCAGAAACATGGTTACCGCTCAGCAAGCAACTTATAAGAAAATAAGATACATAAGCAACATATTCTTTACCACAATAGTTTTTAAGCTACTTTCCCATGAGCTATGTATTGCAAAAACTGAAGGTTTTAAAGGTAGCACATATAAATTTACTTGGAGTGGCGGTGAAATACCACATATAGGTAGGTATGGTGGACTCATATGGCATAACTGGATTAAAGGATGTGGATGCACAAGTAGTCAGTCCGCTTAGTACAGGCGAAGGTTAGCAAAAGACTGGGAGCGACCAACTAAGAGAGCAATGACGGTCATAATCATGCAGAGCGACAAAGCAACATTGAATCAGGCATGGTAGTTATATCGCTACTCAGAAAAAAAAAGATCATCAAGGCTTGATAGACTTTCTTTACAGTCTTAAATATGCGTGAGCATACGCCAAGTCAATCAAAATAAATTCTCGAAGGAAGATATTACTAAACCATACCACATCATAGGCAAACAAATCATGTTGGTATTCCAATAACACATTGGGAACCCCCTAGTTATTTGAGACTAACCATAAGAAAACATGAACTACTAAGCGCCATCATGCACGTAGCATCTTTATCATAGATATATCAACCAATGCAACGGAAGCAAACTCTCTTAATAAGGTGAGCATGGTAATTAAAGAGAGTTCAAGCAACCAACTAAACAAAAGCTCTTGAAAAGATAAGCATGAAAGCTAAGAGCTGAACATGATAGTAGCTATTAAAAGACAAAGAACACACACAGCAAGGATAGACATGAAAATTCTATGTTATGTTCTAGGTAGAAGTGGAGCGTGTTTCTCTCCCACATAAAGAAAGCTGAGTTCCGACTCGTTATGAAAAAACTAAAGAAAACTAAAAGCAAGACGCTCCAAGCATAGCACATAACACATGAAGTGATTAAAATATAGTGGAACGAAAGACGAACTGATAATGTTGATGGAGAAGGGGATGCACGGGGGCATCCCCAAGCTTAGACGCTTGAGTCTCCTTGAATATTTCTTGGGGGTGCATGGGGGCATCCCCAAGCTTGAGCGCTTGACACTACTGAATCTTTTTATCATCTTCCCTCGCACACTTGAAAACTCCCTTCATACATAACTCATCATAATCTAATTAGCGAGGTTAGTACCCATAATAAAATAATTGAACCTTGTTGGAAATAAAGATATTCTTGAAGGTCTACTGTTTCTCAAGATTGCCAAAAGGTTTTTGCAAAGAAAAAGCAAGCTCTTGGTTTGCAAAATGAAGGAAAGGCAAAACAGGACAGAATCTGTGAAAAACAGAACAGCAGGTAGTAATTGATTTGTTCGGGGCACTTCTGCAACTCTAATCAAAAAACTCATAACAGAAGCACGAAAGAAAATTATATAGAGCACGCTGTCGAAAAAATTCAGACCAAAAAGATGATCTGGTGATTTTATACGTATTTTTCTATCCAAGGACAGAATCTGTTTCCTGGACAGCACCTCACAACTTTTGAACTTTCTAGCAATCAGAGGCTACACTTGGCACAAAATTGGAAAGCAAAGATACAATGATGATTCTACAGTAGTAAACAACATCAAGACACAACAAAAGCAAAATAAATTTATTCATGTGGGCTGCCTCCCAAAAGCGCTTTCTTTTATGCCTTTAAGCTAGGCATAATGCATATAGTTCAAGCTATATCAATTGAACCATCATCAAGATCATCAAAGAGCTCTTCAATAATACAACAAGTCTTAAGAGGACTTTCAAATAAAGGCCTCATAGAGATACTTCTAGGTAGAAGACCAAAAGGATAAGAGTCAAGGGAAGATTCATTTATAAATTCATCAAAGACAGGTGTTTCTTCCAAAGTCTTTACAGTTTCAACCCCTTTGGTAATAGGTGGATTACTTTTAGAGCGGGAAGCCTTTGGAACGTGAACGAACTTAGGCTCCTTCTTTGCCAGAGTTTCTTCCTTTTTGGTTTTGATTGAGGAGAAGGTGGTTCCTAGAGTATCAAAGATATCCTCAATCTTGTCTATCCTAGAAGAGTCCAAGTCATGGAATTTGACGGTCTCCAAAATTTTGAAAATTTTATGCATGGAGCTATCAAGTCTATTAAAATTCCCTTGGATCTTACAATCCAACTCATTTATCTTATTAATGCTTGGCATCTCTAGCTCTATCTTTTCAAGTTTTTTCATAATGTGAGCTAGGGTGATGTCCTCTCGAATGCTAACAACAGGGAGATTCCCAACAATATTTTCAATAATACTAAGGGACTCCCAAACTGGGGCCTCTAGGAAATTCCCATTGATAGCAGTATCTAGAATAAACCTATTCCAAGAAGTAATTCCAACATAAAAATTTCTAAGCAGGATAGTAGTAGGTTGCTTCTTGGTGGCTCTTTTTTGTGAATCATTAATTCTATACCAAGCATCTTTCAAACTTTCCCCACCTCTTTGTTTAAAGGTGAGAACTTCTGCCTCGTCAAAGACAAAAGGACCCGACATAATGACAACTAAAGAACGAGATAACTATTTTTGTGATTTTCGATAAAAGATACTAAAGCAAAAACTGAAAGGTAAACTAACAAGACTAAAAGCAAAGGTAAAAGATAGCGTGCGACTCCCCTATCTTGAAGAGTGGAGTCCCCGGCAACGGCGCCAGAAAAACTCTTGCTAGGCTTCTCGCCCCTCGTTGGTTACCCCAAGTGGAAGGTGTGAGATGTAGTGTTGCGGAAGTTTTTCCCTTGGCAAAGATACCAAGGATCGAATCCCCAGAGACTCCTAGGTTCAACAAGAAGGTGTCAACTGCTACGGCGCCAGATATTAGAAATCAACGTGGACCTGCACACAGATACAAATAACTTTGCTCCCAACGAGTACAGAGAGGTTGTCAATCCCTCCGGCCTTGTAGTTCACAAAGGATTAAACGCAAGTGATAGTAGTGATAGATATAATTGCAATAGTAAATAAAAGCGAAAAGTAAACAGCGGATGTGATCAATGATGGTAATATGGACCGGAGTCTCATGATGTTCACTAGTGATGTCTCTCTCCCAAAAGACAATAAAACATCTATGTGAGGTAAACGAATTACAGCTGGGCAATTGACAGGACCATGTGCGCAAACCAATGCTGACTACATTGCAAGAAAGGTTGAGGTTCAAAGCATGGGCGGTACGCCAAAGTAAGTAGACCGAAATCCATCAATATCTACTACTAATCATCCACCTTGAGATATCTATCCAGAACATCTCGCTGGTATTAAGTTGCAAGTCCCACCCATAGTGTAAACTCAATGCAACAGACAACTGCATTAAAAGAACTTTGCGTAAAGTAAACAATCCTTGCACCCGCGGGCACAAGCACCGTTGTTTTCCCCCTTGTGGCAACATCACATCCCCTAGACTCATGTTTCTGTCACTCAAACTAGTCATCGAGGGGCATGAACCCACAATCAAGCATAACGTTCCCTCTTGGAGTCACTACCTATTACTTGGCCAAAGCAATAAATAACAACGGAGAACATGCAAGAATTACTTACGAACATAAATATAAAAGAGGTAGATCAAATATATTACTCAAGCACAATCTGAACATAATCTCATAATCCATCGGATCCCAGCAAACTCATCATAGCAACAGCAGAAGGATTACATATGTGCCTCGATCATGTAGGGCAGCTCACGAGGACTAATTAGTGAAGCACAAGAACGGGAGGAGAACATCACATAGCTACTGGTCATGGACTCATGGTC
>LR738710.1:615369581-615386634 GCA_902687465.1 Secale cereale | reverse complement strand
CCCTGGTGCCCCCCCGGCTGTCCTTCGGACGCACGGTAGTTTCTGGAACGCTGATTTTTTATATAATTTTTCTGGATTTTTCATGGCAGTTCTCGTAACGTGAAAACCTGAAATACAAAAATAGCCGAAAACAGAAACTGGCACTGGGGTGCACTGAGTTAATAGGTTAGTCCAAATATGATCAGAAGTGTATGGAAGTGTATAAATATCATAGCAATATCACCCAAAAGAGGCATGGAGCAAGCAGAAATTATAGATACGTTTTGGACGTATCAGCTCGTCCCCGTCGTCCAGTCAGGCCGCTGCATCACCCTGAAACGCGTCCAGAGTACTCCGCCGTCGTCCCTTTCCTTCTCAGGTATTTCTTTCCTCTCGCTACAGATCTTTAATCTAGGGTTCCTCCATTGCTTCCGCCATGAGACCTCGAAGCTCTGCTGTTCATCTTGTAGGTTATATCTGCAGTAGATTCAAACCCTAGATTTGTTTCGAACGCGCTCCTGCTCCGTAGTTTAAACTTAGATTCGGACCTTTAGATTCACTTGATCTGTAGAAATCCTTCGTAGTTCTTCCTGTGATAGACTTGCATCTATTTCATCTTTTTCTTACCGCTCAGATCCACTTTTACTTTACCCTTCTGTAGAAACCTGTTTCTTCGTCTTGATAGATCTGTAAGTTACTCACCGGTTTAACCAATCACATACTCCTCTTGCAAAGAATTAACCATGAGCTCGACGGTTTAGCCTCTTCCTTTTTATCATAAACCGGTAGCAATTCGTTTCACATCTGCTTCCGGGTTGCCAATGCCATTAGTCCCCTGTCTAAACCGTCAATATGATTTGATAATACACTCCGGTTTATGCTTCGGTATTGAATAATCCGGATTTTGCACTTTACTTTTTCAGCTTTTCCTTTTTGCTCACATGGCTGCCAAGCAGTTCGTTTCCTGCAATTGTGTTCCTTCCCGCATTACGGAAGAGGACTTAAATGCCGCTTCAATAAGTATTCTGGGCCCTCAAGCAGTTCTGAAATGGCGGGCCCCAGGGGATGAGTGTCCTCCTACCCCTAAAGAAGGAGAAGTTATCGTTTTCTTTGATCATCTAGCCCGGGGTTTTAGCCCTCCCGGGTCAAAAAATTTCCGGGATGTGCTGGCCGCTTTTCAGCTCCATCCTCAGGACATAGGTCCAAATTCCATATCAAACGTCTGCAATTTCCAAGTCTTCTCCGAAGTGTACCTTCAAGAAGAGCCGTCAGTGGACTTGTTCCGGGACTTTTTCCACTTAAACCAGCGGACAGAGTTTACTGCCGGACCACATCAAGAGCTGGGCGGTGTCAGTATTCAGAAGAGAAGAGATGTGGTCTTTCCTCATGCTGCTCTCCATACACACCCCAAGGACTGGAATCAATCCTGGTTTTATTACAAGGATACCTCGCCTGAAGGAGAAAACCCACTGCCGGGTTACCGTGAACATCGTCTTCCTGAAGATCATCCCCTGCCGCAGCGTCTTAGTTCCTCAGAGCGGGCCCGATTTGTTCCTCAGCTTGCCAAGCTTAAGGCCTTTATGGCCAACGGTTTGACCGGAGTGGATTTCATCTGTTGTTGGCTTGCCTGGAGCATCCTTCCTCAACGCCACATTGACGGATGACCCTCAACGCCACATTGACGTGATGCTTCCTGAGAAGGAGATCACAGAATCCACAAAGAAAATGCTCAACATTTCTCTGGAAGAGTGCAGTCAGACCGGACTGGCTCCATACTATGAGAAGAACAAACCGCCAGTAGTAAGTTTTTTCTAACCTCTTCTGTTTGTTTCTAATCCGTCCATATCAATTATCTTCTATTTATCTTTCATCTTCTGCACAGGCCAACAATCCTTTTTGGAAGAGAAAATCTCAGGATAAGTCAGGTAAACAGCCACGCCGGAAGACATGCGCTGTCAAGAAGAAGAAGGCAGCCGCTGCTCCGGTTCACACCTTGAGGAGGATGATCCGGATTCTGAGGTATGAGTTGATCCTGATATGTTTTGATCTCTCTTTATCCAGATTTATGTTAACAGTGTCTTTTCACAGGATTTGGCTGAAGGAAGCAAAGCGGCAGAAATTGAGGTAATCTCTCTTTCTTCAGATTCTGAACCACCGGTGCCCAAAACTCGTCGGGCATCTCGGAAGTACCCTTTTTCTCATCCTTACGCTCAACTGGACCCTAAATTTCTTTTGAAGAAGCAGCAACATGAAGCACGCCGGACTACGCGCCATAGTGGCCATGTCGTAGAATCTTCCGGAATATCTCTCACTCCGGCTCGCAGGCGCCGCTCTGAGGTTTTACTTTTTCCAACTCTTCTCCATCCAAAGGCCGGACTTATATGCAAACTGCTTAAACCGTCTGATCCTAACTATCAATAGACACCCTTGTCATCCTCTGGCGAATCGACTGCCACACAGGTCCCTATACTGAAGACAGTACCTGGGTAAGCCCCTTTCCACATCCGGTTTATATTTGTATTTGTTCCTTTATAATTCTGATTGCTTTTTCAATTTATTTCAGCAAGCCCAAGCCTAGCAAAAAGGCAAAGGCCACCAAAGCAGCTGCCGAGACTGCTGCTGCTGATCTAATGGCTGATCCGGATGACGTCATCCCTCCAGAGAGTGAGCCTGCAATTCAGCTTGATGATCCTGCTCCCATGGACCATGACTACATTGTTGCTCCTGAAGATACAAATGTAGAAGATGTCCTTGAACCGGCGAGTCCTGTCCGGGTTAGCCCTCCTCGGACTAGCCCGACTCCTTCTAGTCTGGCTCGTACTGCTGCCCCTTCGCAGCCAAACACTGCTTCTTCTCCGGATGTTCAGGTAACCGGGACAGGTTTTACCGCTCCTGCTGAGCCTATCATCTTGGCCAAGCACACTGCTAAAGCGGAGAAGTTTCAACAAGAGAAGAGCAAGTGGAGCACGGACTTGTCCAACTATGCCGAATTGAGTGCCCAGGAACTTTATTCCGAGTATTTGAACCGGCTTCATACCAGCCGCGACTATGAACTGGGCTTGGTTAATATGATGAAGGACAAATACGAGGTACCTTACTTGTCTTTGCTTTTGCTTTCTTTATACTTCTGTCTTTATGCCATAATAGCCCCCAAGTTCCGGTTTAGCTTCGTTATAGGTGAACCGGTACTTCCAAATGTATGAAAAAATGACCTTACATTAGCCCTCAAGTGCCAGGGGCATAACTTGTTTTATGTGCCTGGGACTTGTCTGAATCTCTATGTTGATACTTCAACTGCCCATTAGCCCCCAAGTGTCAAGTGGATAACTTGGTTATGTGCTTGAGACTTGTCTGAGTTTCTCTTTTAACACTTCAACTGCCCATTAGCCCCCAAGTGTCAAGTGGATAACTTGGTTATGTGCTTGAGACTTGTCTTAATTGTCATCTATTCCACTTGATTTTCTCGTAGGCTGACTTGACCCGGAGGGCTGTAGATATAACTGAGCTCCGGAATAGACTTGCTGTCACTGAAACTGCTTCTGCCAAGGCCAAAGATGAGCTGGCGCTGAGCTTAACCAATGCTGAACAACTGAAAAAAGATTTTGAAGCGGAGCGATCAGTCTAGGAAGTGCATAGGAACGCCCTTGAGAAAAGGGCAAAGGATGCTGAAGAGGCCCTTAATCCGGTAATGCAAGAGCTGACCGGCTTAAGGTAGCAAATAGAGCTTATGACCTCTGCCATCTTTGGTGAGCACTTAATTTTCATATGCTTTCATCTCTGCAATTTTTAAGAAGTTCCGGGTTAACTGTAATAATTATATGTAGGGTGACGCGTCACCCATCTTGGGGATGATCTCCGGAAGAAACTCAAGGCTTCTTATACTCTGGTTGAGCAGCTGTATTCCGGCGCTCAAAGGATTATAAGTGCAATGTCCCATTATAAAGCGGCCCCCACTACTATCCAAGGTACTTTGGAGAAACTTTCTATACTGCCTGTACGCTTGGAAGAAGTGAAGAAATCTGCTCCACGGGTCGGTTCTCTTGTAGCGCTGACTAGAGCCAAGGCATGGGTTCCGGACTTTGATCCGGAGGAAGCTATGAACGGGTACCCCAGCAACAAGGAGGATGGATCTGCCTTCTCCGGCAAAGACCTTCATGCTTTGACTAAAGAAATGCGTCCACTTACGAGCAAGCTTGCTGATGAAGCGGACCTGACCAGGTATCATCCGGCATATGACTTAAAGAATGAGCGGGTGGACCGGCCGGTTGTGACGCCCCCGATTTGACCGTACACTAATCATGCACACAAATGTGTACGACCAAGATCAAGGACTCACTGGAAGATATCACAACACAACTCTAGACACAAATTAAAATAATACAAGCTTTATATTACAAGCCAGGGGCCTCGAGGGCTTGAATACATAAGCTCGAATACAGAAGAGTCAGCGGAAGCAATAATATCTGAGTACAGACATAAGTTAACAAGAATGCCTTAAGAAGGCTAGCACAAAACATCAATGATCGAAAAGGCAAGGCCTCCTGCCTGGGACCTCCTAACTACTCCTGGTCGTCAGCTGTCTCCACGTGGTAGTAGGCTCCGTCGGGGTAGTAGCAGTCATCAAGTGTGGCATCTGGTTCCTGGACTCCACCATCTGGTTGCATCAACCAGCAGGAAGAAAGAAGGGGGAAAAGGGGGAGCAAAGCAACCGTGAGTACTCATCCAAAGTACTCGCAAGCAAGGATCTACACTACATATGCATCGGTATCAATGAAAAGGGTAGTATCTGTGGACTAAGCTGCAGAATGCCAGAATAAGAGGGGGGAGAAGCTAGTCCTATCGAAGACTAGCATCTTCTGGAAACCACCGTCTTGCAGCAAGAGGGGGAAGTAGAGTAGTATAACATAAGTCATATTTATGTTGTTGTTCCAATGCTCCGGGATCCTTTCTCGACTCCCGAAGCAACATATCCAAACAATGCCTCAGCATCCAGTTCTAGTTGTAGCGATCGGGATACAACTCCAAGTGTCCGTTACCGTAGGACAGGCTATCGATAGATGATTTCTTCCCTGCAGGGGTGCACCAACTTACCCAACACGCTTGCTTAACTCCGGCCGGACACACCATCAGGTCATGCCCGCCCTCGGCCAAACAATACGCCGCAACCCGACCTAGACTTAATAGAGAGGTCATGCACGCCGGACTAAACCCTATGCTCCCAGGGGTCATGGGCCAATCGCCCCGGGAACTCCTGCACGTTGCGTACGCGGCCGGTGAGCAGACCTAGCAACCACCTTTAAAAAGGTACGAGCCTAACCAGTCCAACCCGGCGCGCGCCGCTCAGTCGAAATGACGTCAGTTAAGCTTCGACTGATGCATACGACGCAGAACGCCCATACTATGCCCACGTGATGGTTAGCGCTATCAGGCCAGAGGCCCCTTGGATCAAATATCCAAACCGTTTAGTGTCTTGGGGACGCGCGGTAACGAGCAGAGACTCACGAAAATGTGACCCCATCTCCCCGTCTCGAGAACTTGCGGCAAGGGCGAGTGCCCGGCCACGCCTCGTATTCATCTCGCGGGCACCTTCCAGGTCAACCCGACTACACATCACTCGCAATTAAGCTCGCGCGGGTACCCCTCTGGGTCGACCCGTCTTTAGTAACTAGGTTCAGTGTAAAGTCATAGTAACCAAAGTAACTGTGTGTCTGACACCAAAGGAAAACCTGAGGAAATCACCCTCGATGGAATTCCACCTGATGTTTATCGTCAAGGTGAACGAAAGAGGAGTCACCCTCGAGGTCCACTCTTGAGGAGTTGCACGACAGTGTCGTTATCGAGAGTGGAGAAAGAGGAATCACCCTCGATGACCACAACCGATGAATTAACCTACAAGGTTAACATCAGAAGTGCTGATGAGATCTCACCCTCGGCACTCGATAGTAACCCAGTAGTGTCGAGCAACTAAGGGGAAAGTGATGTGCGGTGCCGGGTCCTGGTCTTCGATCCCGTTGATCGGGTCTTCTGATAATCCAGCGGGGCAGTCGGGACAAGGTAGGGGGTCACTGATGGATCTCTAACCAGCCTATACTAAGCAGTTTAGTATAAACATGTAAGGTATGAAAGCAGTATCAACAACAGGCTATGCATCAGAATAGGATCATACAAAAAGCAGTAGCAATTCTAATGCAAGCATAAGAGAGAAGAGAATGGGCGATATCGGAATGATCAAAGGGGGTTGGCTTGCCTGGTTGCTCTGGCAAGAAGGAGGGGTCGTCAACACCGTAGTCGATCACCGGGGCATCTTCGGTCTCGGGGTCTACCGGAGAGAAGAGGGGGAAGAAACAATAAATACAAAGCATACAGATGCAATAAAAGCACGGCAAGTTAACACGCAGTGCTAGGGTGCTCTAACGCGGTAGTACACGGTACCGACGAAGGGGGATATCACTCGGGAAAGTATCCCCGGTGTTTCGTGTTTTCGGTTAGATGAATCGGAGGGGAAAAGTTGCAGGTTCACTATGCTAGGGATGTGTGGCGGACGAACGGACAGCGTATTCGGATTCGTCTCGTCGTTCTGAGCAACTTTCATATACAAAACTTTTTCATCCGAGTTACAGATTATTTTCTATGATTTATCAAAGATTTAATGATTTCTGAAATCTTTGGATTTATTAGAATTTCGAAATTAAAACTGTAAATTTACTTTTGTCACCTAGTGTGTTGCCAGCCACAGTCAATGACATGTGGGGCTAGGTCAAAGTCAACAATCCACTTAGCTGTTGACTGGGTCAACTAGTGAATAGTTCATATGGGTCCCATGTGTCATTGTCTATGTTTTAACTAGACATTAATTAAATTAGATTAGCTAGCAGTGGGGGCCACTGTCATTGGCTAGTAGTTAAACTAACTAGTAATTAATGCCTAAAATAATTTGCGCGGCCGGCCGGTGGTGGTTGTGCATACACACGCACACCACACTTGCTTGGACATGGCCACGTCCATGGACATTAGCAGCAACTAGTGGCTGTAGGACGAACAACAATGGCAAGCAGCAGTAGCTAGCAGCCTGGAGCATCGCTTAGGAGGAACATCAACGATTAACTAGCAGGAGCAGCAGCAAAACAGTAGTGGCGTCAGCTAGCAGATAAACAACAGTAAGCTAGTAGGAGCAACAGAGTAGCAACGGCGACAGTTTATCATAAGCAAGGAGCTGCGGCGCTAGCAACGACTGCAGAGCAGCCAGCGTGCGCGGGAGCGGGCCGGCGGGACGCGGCCAGAGGAGGCGTGGGGAGCATGACCACGAGCGCGGTGAGCGCGTGCGAGAGCGAGCACGGTGCAGCTACAGCGGGGCGGGCGAGCACGCGCGGAATCAGAGCTGCAGTGTGGCCATGGACGAGCTCCGACCACGGCGAGCAACGGCGTACAGGGGCACGAATTGAGGCCGGGAAGAGGGGGCACCGGATGAGAGGCTCACCGCGAGCTTGATGGCGAGGTCGGGGAGGCCGGAGGTGGACCGGAGCAGTGGGAATCGACGACGAAAGCTGGTGATGTACGCGACGAAAACGACGACGATGGCGAGCGTACGGGTCGGCCCCGCTCGATTTGGTGCTCGGGATGGACGAAGTGGACTGTGGCGATTCTCCTAGACGTCTTCTTGTGGCGCGGGGAGCACGGTGGTCGCAGCCATGGCGACGGCAGCGGCGGTTCCGCGTGGGGAGAAGAGGGAGAGCGAGGGAAAGGGGGAAGTGGGGGGCTAGGGTTCTCCTGGGGGTCGCGGGGTTGGCCTTTATGCTCCAGAGGAGCCGGGGGATGGCCGGCACGCGGCATGGCGCGGCCATGGCCGGTGGATCCCTGCCACGATCCCCATCTATGAACAGAACGTAGGGGATGACCGTGGGGTGGGGTGGGCCTGCACTGTAGACTAAAGGCCCAACTACACAGTAAGTCTTTTCCTCTTATTTGCAAATTTAGTTATCTATTTTTTTTAGCTGATGTTTTCCATTTTGTTCAGATAGCAAACGATTTTTGTTAGATGTCAAACTTGGCACATAAATACTAGATGTTATTCTTGGACTGCACAAAAAGTCTGCGGTCAATAGTGATTATCTAATTTTGTGTTTGAATTTAAATGGTTTCTTTTAGTGCTGCTGGACCACTTAAGTATTTTGCTAGGGAGTAATTGGTGAGTCAAATGATGTTGGTTTCTTCAAGAAAATTAGTTAGTGAATATTTTCAACCCAACGAACATTTTTAATTTTGTGATATTAATAAATATTAATCTAACTTTATTTTAAGTTGAATTTGACTTGAATTTCTATCAAGTGGCCTATGGCTTAGCAAAAAGGTGATGACATGGCACCATTAGGGTGAGGTTACTGTAGCATGACCCTAGGGGTGTTACAATTCTCCTTCACTACAAGAAATCTCGTCCCGAGATTTAAGTGGGGAAGTAAAGATTAACTTCGGGAGAACTGACCCTTATAGGGTTAATTATCTGGTGAACAATTCAGGGAATGAGGCGGAAGTATCTCTCGAGTTGAAACTTAATAAAAATGTCGAGAGCAAGTAAAAAGGTACCACTAGAAGTTTCAATCGGGCAGGCAATCGTTCGATGCCTAAATAGAAGGTGAAAGGGGTTCAGAGCAACGAAATAACCATTGCGTTTGATACCATAGTAGATCATTTCTAGGAAGGTGGCTCGTGAATTACATACGAAGCCAGTGTGAGGAATAACTTTGGCAACAAGGGTGTACAGGAGAGTCAGGTTTCAATCCTACGGAACTGTGGGTTATGGGCCCACCATGAGGGTCGAAAGTAGGAAGGGCAATGATAGCAAGGCATGTCAGAGCATAGATTGTCAGTTATGTTGGAAACAACGTTGGTACCAAGGGCGAGGGACGAAGAGAACCATTTTCCTGCTCGTTGAAACGAGGCGGACCAAATAGGCAAAGTTCTCGTCCATCGATAGTAACCGGAATGTTATCAACACTAGTAACGGGGTCTTATTGATAGAGTTGTACACCAATGTGTTTACATAAGCAGAAAATTGTTACTGCTTAGATTATATGTAGATAAAAGAAAGGTTAAACAAACAAATGGAAAGGAAAATGTGTTTAAACACAATGAATAGGAGTATACCATTCCCAAGATTAAGCAGGGCATGATATACGTGTCAGGAGATCAAAGTCATGACCATATAGATAAAAGGGATAAGAAGAATTATGATAGGTACCCACACAACGGTGTTGGATAGTTGATCAAGAAACATTTAGCCTTGCGCTTACAATGTTCTTGTGGATCTTCGGAGTACCACCTACATGCTTCGAGATAGCACCGACATGGTCATTGGGTAAAGATCAGACTTTGGATATACCAGGATAGGTACTGAAGTGTGTTCGTGGAGAACATCCACAATTAAGTATTGAACGAAATGCACCCGGAAATACCTACCAGTAGCAAGATCGATGTCAGCATGGAGGTTTAATAACCAGAAGGGTTGGAATGAAACTATTGACCATTCGCTTCAAAGCATTCGATTTGCTAGAAGTTTTGGATTTGCACGCCATACTTCAATTGTTGGGTTTCCGGTTAGAAACAACACGAGGACTAAGGAATGAGCGGATATGGCAAGAAGTATCACCTGTATAAAGAATTCTTAAGAGGTGGTGAAATTCTCACGACATTCTTGATATGAAAGATGGTAGTACTCCAAGGTAGAGCATATCATAAGTCGGATAACCAGGAACAAGTTTGTGTTGGAGGGAATGCCAGAATATACAAATCATCGAGGGGAAAGGATGGTATTTCCCATCATGAATTCGATTCACAACTTGGAAGAAGGGAAATCATTGTTGATGATGATCACGACACATTTGTCGAGAGATTTCATTAGGATGTAATCGGTCGGCGATGACAACAAGTCAAATGAATGATGGAACGAAAGGTTGTTGAAACCACTAGTACATTACAAACTTGAATTCAAGCTAGTTGTTCAAGGTGAATGATATGCCGAGGAAGATCGGCGTAAGCTTAGCTCATTACCGGAATTGTGCTCCATGAAGAAGGACCAGGTAGCACAGTTTAAAAAGATGCACGATAATGATATAGCTGATCAGGCTAGATACGACTTGAAGAATTAATAAACTCATAAGCAATGGAGATTACTTAGAGTTATTGAATCGGAGTGCGGAATTGATTCACTTATCGATGTCCTTGAGTGTATAACAACTCAGAACCCGGGGAAAATTGGAATCGGTGAGAAGTAATACTTGAAGAAGAGCTCATAAGAAGTAATATGGTTCTGTGAAATTATCGAGATACCACGAGGTAATACTCGAAGGTAGATTATAATAGAGGTTGGACAGGTGCATTGACCTACAGAGGACAAGTGGTTTAACTTGTCCGAGATATGGTATTTAAAGGAGAGCATGGTCGGAACCATGATTGCAAAAGGCCAGATCCCAGATATAAGATGCACTTATATCAAGGGGATAATTAATTTAAGAGAAGCTTTAAGGATAAAATCTACATCGTGTCCATGGGCATGAACAGAAAGCTCAAGGTTGACTCCCACTTCTTCAATGCATAAGCTTTCATTCATTGCTCTATTAAAAATGAATTGATTGCGAAGACTTGCCTGGTGAATTACCAGAGGAGTATGAACCTTGGAAAACTTTCGGGTTCGCACAGATTAAGGAAGGCATAAGTTCAACCCATCGGGGCATCTTAGGCACATACTACGAAAACTTGAGGAGCAATTTATACAAGCTCGAAAGAAGAGCATGGATGAGAAAGCGGATGATATATTTTACCCAAGGCATTATATATCATGGAAGTGCTCACAAGGTATTTGAATATGAAGGCCGATGTCGGATAAAATCCAACAAAGGATCCAGTGGTCTACAAGGGATCTGATGTGAGCATCCGTACTCAACCAGAAGAAGAAAGAATACAAGGGGATCAGATTATAGAAACAACTGATTAATTCAAGCTCGGATGCAAAGGAATTACGATTTCCAAACCAAGGGATCAGAAGCAAAAGCTCCGATAAAGGATGCATAAGTTGAATAGATTTAGGGGTAGAATCGACGATAAACAGATTGGCCGAGAACCAGCTCATATTCGGAATGACGAAGTCAATCACAAAGGATTTTAATGAATATTGCTGTACATATGGAATTAACCATAATGCAAGCAGGTAAAACTTTCCAGAGCAATAGGTTGCTGAGAATTTTGGAAGATTGAATAGTGTTTCAAAGACCTTTGTGAAACGCATGAACAACTTGGGACGAACGAATCCCCGATAAGTGTGAGGAATTATTTGTAGGGGTATTTAGGCGGAAAAGAGCTGCAAGGTAGTCGGAAAAAGGATTCTCGAAAGTCGGAGAATACTTTCGGGTATCTTGTAATAACAAGAACAGCTAGGGATGGAAGTATGAACGGCGAGGGTACGCAGTTATCCATAAGGGATTTATCGGCGATATGGAATTGCAATGGCGAAGGGCACAAGGGTCTCGGAAAAACATCGAATATTATCTCTAGAATCTTCTGATGAAATGGGCGACCATCTTAACTGAAGGGACTCTTTGGGAGGAAGTATTTTCGGTAACCTAAAGTTAGATTTTAGCAAAATCATTTAACCCGAATAGAAGAGAGGACAGAATCCCAGAGTATAGACGAGGAGTAAAAGATCCTAATACCACCCAATTGGCGACGTGGGCCCGTAAGCTACACAGCCATGTTAGTAAAACAGTTTTTCAAAGACTAGACTCAACTTCAGCCAAGGAGTTGGAAAGGGGGCTCCTACAGGCAGTCGGCTCTGATACCAACTTGTGACGCCCCCGATTTGACCGTACACTAATCATGCACACAAATGTGTACGACCAAGATCAAGGACTCACTGGAAGATATCACAACACAACTCTAGACACAAATTAAATAATACAAGCTTTATATTACAAGCCAGGGGCCTCGAGGGCTTGAATACATAAGCTCGAATACAGAAGAGTCAGCGGAAGCAATAATATCTGAGTACAGACATAAGTTAACAAGAATGCCTTAAGAAGGCTAGCACAAAACATCAATGATCGAAAAGGCAAGGCCTCCTGCCTGGGACCTCCTAACTACTCCTGGTCGTCAGCTGTCTCCACGTGGTAGTAGGCTCCGTCGGGGTAGTAGCAGTCATCAAGTGTGGCATCTGGTTCCTGGACTCCACCATCTGGTTGCATCAACCAGCAAGAAGAAAGAAGGGGGAAAAGGGGGAGCAAAGCAACCGTGAGTACTCATCCAAAGTACTCGCAAGCAAGGATCTACACTACATATGCATCGGTATCAATGAAAAGGGTAGTATCTGTGGACTAAGGTGCAGAATGCCAGAATAAGAGGGGGGAGAAGCTAGTCCTATCGAAGACTAGCATCTTCTGGAAACCACCGTCTTGCAGCAAGAGGGGGAAGTAGAGTAGTATAACATAAGTCATATTTATGTTGTTGTTCCAACGCTCCGGGATCCTTTCTCGACTCCCGAAGCAACATATCCAAACAATGCCTCAGCATCCAGTTCTAGTTGTAACGATCGGGATACAACTCCAAGTGTCCGTTACCATAGGACAGGCTATCGATAGATGTTTTCTTCCCTGCAGGGGTGCACCAACTTACCCAACACGCTTGCTTAACTCCGGCCGGACACACCATCAGGTCATGCCCGCCCTCGGCCAAACAATACGCTGCAACCCGACCTAGACTTAATAGAGAGGTCATGCACGCCGGACTAAACCCTATGCTCCCAGGGGTCATGGGCCAATCGCCCCGGGAACTCCTGCACGTTGCGTACGCGGCCGGTGAGCAGACCTAGCAACCACCTTTAAAAAGGTACGAGCCTAACCAGTCCAACCCGGCGCGCGCCGCTCAGTCGCAATGACGTCAGTTAAGCTTCGGCTGATGCATACGACGCAGAACGCCCATACTATGCCCACGTGATGGTTAGCGCTATCAGGCCAGAGGTCGCTTGGATCAAATATCCAAACCGTTTAGTGTCTTGGGGACGCGCGGTAACGAGCAGAGACTCACGAAAATGTGACCCCATCGCCCCGTCTCGAGAACTTGCGGCAAGGGCGAGTGCCCGGCCACGCCTCGTATTCATCTCGCGGGCACCTTCCAGGTCAACCCGACTACACATCACTCGCAATTAAGCTCGCGCGGGTACCCATCTGGGTCGACCCGTCTTTAGTAACCAGGTTCAGTGTAAAGTCATAGTAACCAAAGTAAGTGTGTGTCTGACACCAAAGGAAAACCTGAGGAAATCACCCTCGATGGAATTCCACCTGATGTTTATCGTCAAGGTGAACGAAAGAGGAGTCACCCTCGAGGTCCACTCTTGAGGAGTTGCACGACAGTGTCGTTATCGAGAGTGGAGAAAGAGGAATCACCCTCGATGACCACAACCGATGAATTAACCTACAAGGTTAACATCATAAGTGCTGATGAGGTCTCACCCTCGGCACTCGATAGTAACCCAGTAGTGTCAAGCAACTAAGGGGAAAGTGATGTGCGGTGCCGGGTCCTGGTCTTCGATCCCGTTGATCGGGTCTTCTGATAATCCAGCGGGGCAGTCGGGACAAGGTAGGGGGTCACTGATGGATCTCTAACCAGCCTATACTAAGCAGTTTAGTATAAACATGTAAGGTATGAAAGCAGTATCAACAACAGGCTATGCATCAGAATAGGATCATACAAAAAGCAGTAGCAATTCTAATGCAAGCATAAGAGAGAAGAGAATGGGCGATATCGGAATGATCAAAGGGGGTTGGCTTGCCTGGTTGCTCTGGCAAGAAGGAGGGGTCGTCAACACCGTAGTCGATCACCGGGGCATCTTCAGTCTCGGTGTCTACCGGAGAGAAGAGGGGGAAGAAACAATAAATACAAAGCATACAGATGCAATAAAAGCACGGCAAGTTAACACGCAGTGCTAGGGTGCTCTAACGCGGTAGTACACGGTACCGACGAAGGGGGATATCACTCGGGAAAGTATCCCCGGTGTTTCGTGTTTTCGGTTAGATGAATCGGAGGGGAAAAGTTGCAGGTTCACTATGCTAGGGATGTGTGGCGGACGAACGGACAGCGTATTCGGATTCGTCTCGTCGTTCTGAGCAACTTTCATATACAAAAATTTTTCATCCGAGTTACAGATTATTTTCTATGATTTATCAAAGATTTAATGATTTCTGAAATCTTTGGATTTATTAGAATTTCGAAATTAAAACTGTAAATTTACTTTTGTCACCTAGTGTGTTGCCAGCCACAGTCAATGACATGTGGGGCTAGGTCAAAGTCAACAGTCCACTTAGCTGTTGACTGGGTCAACTAGTGAATAGTTCATATGGGTCCCATGTGTCATTGTCTATGTTTTAACTAGACATTAATTAAATTAGATTAGCTAGCAGTGGGGGCCACTGTCATTGGCTAGTAGTTAAACTAACTAGTAATTAATGCCTAAAATAATTTGCGCGGCCGGCCGGTGGTGGTTGTGCATACACACGCACACCACACTTGCTTGGACATGGCCACGTCCATGGACATTAGCAGCAACTAGTGGCTGTAGGACGAACAACAATGGCAAGCAGCAGTAGCTAGCAGCCTGGAGCATCGCTTAGGAGGAACATCAGCGATTAACTAGCAGGGGCAGCAGCAAAACAGTAGTGGCGTCAGCTAGCAGATAAACAACAGTAAGCTAGTAGGAGCAACAGAGTAGCAGCGGCGACAGTTTATCATAAGCAAGGAGCTGCGGCGCTAGCAACGACTGCAGAGCAGCCAGCGTGCGCGGGAGCGGGCCGGCGGGACGCGGCCAGAGGAGGCGCGGGGAGCATGACCACGAGCGCGGTGAGCGCGTGCGAGAGCGAGCACGGTGCAGCTACAGCGGGGCGGGCGAGCACGCGCGGAATCGGAGCTCCAGTGTGGCCATGGACGATCTCCGACCACGGCGAGCAACGGCGTACATGGGCACGAATTGAGGCCGGGAAGAGGGGGCACCGGATGAGAGGCTCACCGCGAGCTTGATGGCGAGGTCGGGGAGGCCGGAGGTGGACCGGAGCAGTGGGAATCGACGATGAAAGCTGGCGATGTATGCGACGAAAACGACGACGATGGCGAGTGTACGGGTCGGCCCCGCTCGATTTGGTGCTCGGGATGGACGAAGTGGACTGTGGCGATTCTCCTAGACGTCTTCTTGTGGCGCGGGGAGCACGGTGGTCGCAGCCATGGCGATGGCAGCGGCGGTTCCGCGTGGGGAGAAGAGGGAGAGCGAGGGAAAGGGGGAAGTGGGGGGCTAGGGTTCTCCTGGGGGTCGCGGGGTTGGCCTTTATGCTCCAGAGGAGCCGGGGGACGGCCGGCACGCGGCATGGCGCGGCCATGGCCGGTGGATCCCTGCCATGATCCCCATCTATGAACAGAACGTAGGGGATGACCGTGGGGTGGGGTGGGCCTGCACTGTAGACTAAAGGCCCAACTACACAGTAAGTCTTTTCCCCTTATTTGCAAATTTAGTTATCTATTTTTTTTAGCTGATGTTTTCCATTTTGTTCAGATAGCAAACGATTTTTGTTAGATGTCAAACTTGGCACATAAATACTAGATGTTATTCTTGGACTGCACAAAAAGTCTGCGGTCAATAGTGATTATCTAATTTTGTGTTTGAATTTAAATGGTTTCTTTTAGTGCTGTTGGACCACTTAAGTATTTTGCTAGGGAGTAATTGGTGAGTCAAATGATGTTGGTTTCTTCAAGAAAATTAGTTAGTGAATATTTTCAACCCAACGAACATTTTTAATTTTGTGATATTAATAAATATTAATCTAACTTTATTTTAAGTTGAATTTGACTTGAATTTCTATCAAGTGGCCTATGGCTTAGCAAAAAGGTGATGACATGGCACCATTAGGGTGAGGTTACTGTAGCATGACCCTAGGGGTGTTACACCGGTTTATGACACCGAGAATCTAATCCCGCCAGTGCGTGCCCATACTTTCGCCCCAGATGTTGATCCGTCCGATCTCATTACTGAAGAGATGTACTTCCGTGCATTATCCAAGATCGACTGGCACGTTCCTGATTTTCAGCCGCTTCAAGAGGACGAAGAAGTCCCGGAACAAGTCAATCCTCAGCCTTCGCAGCAGGAAGAAGCATAAGTCGCTTCGTTTTATTTTAATCTGCTGTAATCCGTTACCGAAAAACCTTAATCCGTCCAGGCCTTCAAGTGCCTTGTAATAGGATAGCTCGAAACATTTTCTGCCTTAATCCGGATGTCCGAGTTTTGATTTGGAATCTTCCAATTTTAATCCCTTGTCTGCTATGGTTGATCCTTTATATTACCTGTATCTGCATAGATAACGCTGAAAAAATGTCCTGGCGGTTTACCGCCGGACCGACTAAAGTGCTCTCATAGGCATATATATATCGAACGAGTATCTGCTTTATACAAAGAATAATTTCATACCTTTAATTAAGTATGCTTGACATCCTTAATCCGGTGAACATTGTAGATTCTGAGGAGGCTCTTGGCTCTGTTGGTGTGTACCCAATGATTGTTCCGGGTTATAATAAATACCGGTTTAAATTATGCTGGTGCTCTATGACCCAGACTTTTTGTACTTACGTGGTCAACTTTGAAGTTGCCCAGTTCCGAATCAAAAAACCATAGAAAACTTTGAAAAATCACAAAACACAAAACACAATTTTGCAAATAAGACCATGTAGTCGAGGCTTTTTACGAGCTGCCACGCTCCATATGTGCCAATCAATGGATGCGACCCAAAGGGCTATGATTTTTTTCTTTTGCCATCAAAGGATGTACTCCAAGGGGCAAGAACTGTTTCTTTTGCCATCAAAGGAAGTATCAACCAAGGGGCAAGAATTTTTGCATTTGCCATCAAAGGAAGTACCCCTAGGGACAAGAACATTTTTTTCTTTTGCCATCAAAGGAAGTATCAACCAAGGGGCAAGCATTTTTGCATTTGCCATCAAAGGAAGTACCCCTAGGGACAAGAACATTTTTTCTTTTGCCATCAAAGGAAGTATCAAC
>LR738710.1:615248445-615369227 GCA_902687465.1 Secale cereale | reverse complement strand
AATTTTGCATTTGCCATCAAAGGAATTACTCATAGGGACAAGAACAGTTTTTTCTTTTGCCATCAAAGGAAGTATCAACCAAGGGGCAAGAATTTTGCATTTGCCATCAAAGGAAGTACCCCTAGGGACAAGAACATTTTTTCTTTTGCCATTAAAGGAAGTATCAACCAAGGGGCAAGAATTTTGCATTTGCCATCAAAGGAAGTACTCCTAGGGACAAGAACAATTTTTTCTTTTGCAATCAAAGGAAGTATCAACCAAGGGGCAAGAATTTTGCATTTGCCATCAAAGGAAGTACTCCTAGGGACAAGAACATTGTTTGCCAATCGATGGATGTAATCCAAAGGGCGCTGGCGTGAAGACAATCATGTAAACCGGACCAGAAGAGATTTAAGCGAGGATTCACATGTGATCCGTAGCCCCCTAGTGATCCTGGAGGTAGGGTTCCTATGAAGGAGTTGCACTTGAAAGGCAAGTCCTGTTTGGTCCCTTATAGCATTGTCCTGCATAACAAAATAGACCGTTCGAAATATCTGTATTAACTTTCATAAGACACTTATTTAGAAGAAAAAAGGCTGGTCCCCCGGTTTACCAGGGGTGCCGGTTTATTTATTAATCAGAATATATATAGGATACATAAGGCGGAGCTCATGGCTCAGGTGTAGTAAGGCCGCAGGAGGGCAATGTTCCACGGCCTCTTCGTCTCTTCTTCTGATGTCCGTGAGTCTTTGTGCTCTCGAACGTCCACCAGGTTGTATGAACCGTTGTGTAGGTTCTTGCTGACCACAAAGGGTCCTTCCCAAGGTGGGGATAGCTTGTGCATATCAGTCTGGTCCTGGATGAGCCGGAGTACTAAGTCCCCCTCCTGGAACGTCCTGGTTTTAACCCGGCGGCTGTGATATCTGCGCAGGTCCTGTTGATAAATTGCAGATCTTGCTGCTGCTATGTCACGCTCTTCATCCAGCCGGTCCAAACTGTCATGTCTTGCTTGCTCATTGGCTGCTTCAACATAAGCCGCCACCCGTGGTGAGTCATGGCGGATATCACTTGGAAGACCCGCTTCAGCACGTACACCATGAAGAAAGGTGTGTAACCTGTGGACCTGTTCGGTGTAGTATTGATGCTCCAGAGGACAGGGGGCAATTCCTCAACCCAGCACCCTGGCATTCTTTGCAAGGGAGTCATAAGCCGGGGCTTGATACCTCACAAAATCTCTTGATTGGCCCTTTCAGCTTGACCATTGGATTGAGGGTGAGCTACAGAAGACACATCTAGGCAAATATGCTCCCTTTGACAAAACTCTTCCATCTCTCCTTTAGATAGATTGGTGCCATTGTCAGTGATGATGCTGTGTGGAAAGCCAAACCGGAAAATTACCTTCTTGATGAATTTAACCGCTGTTGCCGCATCACATTTGCTCACAGGCTCTGCCTCAATCCACTTTGTAAACTTATCCACTGCGACCAACAAGTGAGTTTTTTTGATCTTGGGATCGTTTAAAAGGCCCAACCATATCAAGCCCCCCAAGTCGCAAACGGCCAAGTAATTGGAATCATCCGCAGCTCCTGTGCCGGAACAAGAGCACGCCGTGAAAATTTCTGACATGCATAGCATTTTCGGACTAGATCCTCCGCATCAGCATGGGCTGTCAACCAGTAGAACCCATGACGGAAAGCTTTAGCTACTAAGGATTTTGAACTGGCATGATGACCACAATCCCCTTCATGAATCTCTCGAAGGATGTCACAGCCTTCCTCGGATGATACACACCGCTGAAACGCTCCGGAAACGCTGCGATGATGAAGTTCCCCGTTTACAATTGTCATGGATTTGGACTGCCGGATTATCTGCCTCGCTTCAATATCATCATCTGGCAACTCTCCTCGGCTTAGGTATGCCAAGTAAGGGAGCGTCCAATCCGGAATAACATGAAGTGCCGCAACCAGCTGCGCTTCCGGATCAGGAACAGCCAAATCTTCCTCCGATGGTACCTGAACTGATGGACTGTGTAGCTCATCCAAAAAAGTATTCGGTGGCATCAGTTTACGCTGAGAACCTAGCCGGCTTAGAGCATCGGCCGCTTCATTTTTTCGCCGGTCTATGTGATCCACCTGATATCCTTTGAAATATCCCGCGACTGCTTCAACTTCTCGTCTGTAAGCTGCCATGAGAGGGTCTTTAGAATCCCACTTGCCGGATACTTGCTGTGCCACTAAATCTGAATCACCAAAACACTTGAGCCGGCTCAAGTTCATCTCCTTAGCCATCCGCAGGCCATGAAGCAATGCCTCATATTCTGCTGCATTATTAGTACAAGGAAACATTAGACGGAGGACATAACAAAATTTGTCACCTCGCGGGGAAGTTAACACAACTCCAGCCCCCGAGCCTTCTAATTGCCTTGAACCGTCAAAGTGAATAGTCCAGTATGTATGGTCCGACTTTTCCTCTGGTGCTTGCAATTCTGTCCAATCATTGATAAAATCTACCAATGCTTGGGATTTGATAGCGGTGCGTGGCACATACTTCAATCCGTGTGGGCTAAGCTCAATGGCCCACTTTGCTACTCTGCCAGTGGCTTCTCTGTTCTGGATTATATCCCCCAACGGAGCTGAACTGACAACAGTTATTGGGTGGCCTTGGAAATAGTGCTTCAACTTCCGGTTTGCCATGAACACACCATACACCAGCTTCTGCCAGTGTGGGTACCTTTGCTTGGATTCAATGAGAACCTCACTGACATAATAAACGGACGCTGAACCGGATATTCCTTGCCTGCTTCTTTGCGCTCGACCACGATTGCCACGCTAACTGCCCGGGCATTGACGGCCACGTACAACAGCGGCTCCTTATCAATGGGGGCAGCAAGGACCGGTGGTTCTGCTAATTGCCGCTTCAAGTCCTCGAACGCGGCGTTCGCAGCATCGCTCCATATAAACCGGTCTCTTTACTTCAGCATCTGATAAAGCGGGATTGCCTTCTCTCCCAAACGGCTGATGAACCGGCTTAATGCTGTAATCCGGCCAGCGAT
This sequence comes from Secale cereale, assembly GCA_902687465.1. Taxonomy (NCBI): domain Eukaryota; kingdom Viridiplantae; phylum Streptophyta; class Magnoliopsida; order Poales; family Poaceae; genus Secale; species Secale cereale. The sequence continues at coordinate 615,366,196 of LR738710.1, read as the reverse complement.
ACGCTGGACATCATTGATACAAGCTGGCTTAGTTAAGGATGTGATCGCTTTGATCTTCTCTGGATTGGCCTCTATTCTTCTGTTTGACACCAAGAACCCAAGGAGCTTGCCAGCTGGAACACCAAAAACACACTTCTCCGGATTAAGCATCATTTTATAGACCCGGAGGTTATCAAAGGTTTCCTTTAGGTCCTCTATCAGCGTTTCTTCCTTCCTTGATTTTACAACAATGTCATCCACATAAGCATGAACATTTTCCCCTATCTGCCCCTTAAGACAGTTCTGCACACAACGCTGGTAAGTTGCTTGGGCACTCTTGAGCCCAAAAGGCATAGACACATAGCAAAAGGCTCAAAAGGGAGTTATGAAGGCTGTCTTCTCCTGGTCCTTAATTGCCATCTTGATCTGGTGATACCCTGAATATGCATCCAAAAAACTTAGCCGCTCACATCCTGCCGTAGCATCGATGATCTGATCAATACGGGTGAGAGCAAAAGGATCGGTTGGACAAGCTTTGTTTAAGTCCGTGTAATCTACACACATCCTCCACTTTCCATTTTTCTTTAACACCAGAATGGGATTGGCCAACCACTCCGGGTGGAACACTTCTACTATGAACCCTGCGGCCAAAAGCCTGGCCACTTCTTCACCAATAGCCTTGCGCCTTTCTTCATTGAAGCGGCGCAGATACTGCTTAACCGGTTTAAACTTCGGATCAATATTAAGACTGTGCTCAGCGAGTTCCCTCGGTATACCTGGCATGTCAGAAGGTTTCCATGCAAAGATATCCCGATTCTCACGGATGAACTCGATGAGCGCGCTTTCCTATTTGGGGTCAAGGTTAGCGCTGATAGTGAACTGCTTGGATGAGTCGCCAGGTACAAAATCAACTTGCTTGGTTTCCTCTGCCGATTTAAACTTCAACGCCGGATCATGTTCTGTAGTTGGTTTCTTCAACGGGGACATATCTGCCGGATCAACGTTGTCTTTGTAGAACTTTAACTCCTCCGTAGCACATACTGCCTCTGCATAAGCAGCGTCTCCTTCCTCGCACTCCAATGCGATCTTGCGACTTCCATGAACCGTGATGGTTCCTTTGTGACCCGGCATCTTGAGCTGTAGATAAACATAGCACGGCCTAGCCATAAACTTGGCATAAACCGGCCGTCCAATAGGGCATGATATGGGCTCCGTATCTTTACAACTTCAAAGGTTATCGTCTCTGACTTGGAATCCTGTTCATCTCCAAAGGTAACTTCTAGATCAATTTTCCCAACTGGGTAAGCTGATTTACCTGGCACCACTCCATGGAACACCGTATTTGACTGTCTTAGCTTCTTGTTCGTTAACCCCATGCAACGGAAAGTCTCGTAATATAAGATGTTGATGCTGCTGCCGCCGTCCATGAGTACCTTAGTGAATTTGTAGCCACCCACCTGTGGTGCCACCACTAAGGCCAACTGACCCGGATTATCGATCCGCGGCGGGTGATCCTCTCTGCTCCACACAATAGGTTGTTCCATCCAGCGCAGGAAACGTGGTGTTGCCGGTTCAACCGCGTGTACCGCCCGCATTAAGATTTTTTTATCTCGTTTGCACAAACTCGTAGTAAACACATGATACTGTCCACTACTTAGCTCCTTCGGATTACTCTGATATTCGGATTGTTGCTGCTGCTGACGCTGCTGATTGCCTTGGTTATTGTGATTACCCTGGCCATGCTGATGGTTGCCTTGGTTATTGTAACCGCCCTGACCATGCTGATGGTTGCCTTGGTCATTGTAACCACCCTGACCGTGCTGATGATTGCCTTGGTTGTAGCCATTATTGCCACCATGATATCCTGATCCGGAGCTATTACCCTGGTGACCCGGACCATGAAATCCGGGACCTGAAACCGCCGCCCGGTGGTCCGTTGTTGAATTTGGCCCGACTGATGGCCTCTATCATGACCCGGCATTGCCCCCATCTATGTTTAGCTGGGCGTTCCTCTGTGCTGTGCTTCGGGTAAGGCTCGTTCAACTGTTGATCCAGATTAATGAATCCTCCGCCGCTCTGTGGAGGCGGTCTACCCTTGCGGTGCTGAAAATTTCCCTGAACATTGGTGTTGGCCACAAAATCAGAGCCACCTTCTGCCTTTCGCTTACCATTGAAGCTTGTTCCTGCCGGATTAACCTGCGCCGGTTTACCAGCCTTATTTGCTTTTCCGGATTTGTCTCCCTTCGCTTCTGGGTATTTAGTGTTGTCAGAGTCCCCATACTTCACCAGAGCGCTCATGAGTGTCCCCATGCCATTACAATCCCGCTTGAGCCGTCCCAACTTCAGCTTCAGAGACTCAAACCGGCAATTGTTTTCTAGTGTCATTATTGCCGTGCTTGGATTGATGCTATTGGAAGAGTGTAGGATTTTCGAAACTCGCCAGATCCAGGTGCTCTTAGGCTCCTGTTCTCCTTGAACACACGCCGCCAAGTCCACTATGGACATCGGTTGCTTGCACGTGTCTTTGAAATTTTTGATAAACTGACGACGCAGCTCACCCCATGATCCGATGGAGTTAGGGGGTAAGCCCTTTAACCACGTCCGGGCTGTACCCTCAAGCATCATGGTAAAATACTTCGCGCACGCCGCTTCATCCACCTCTAGCATCTCCATGGCCATCTCATAGCTATCAACCCAAGCCTCTGGAGCCAGATCTGCTGTATAGTTAGGCACCTTGCGCGGTCCTTTGAAGTCCTTGGGTAACCATACGCTTCGTAAAGCGGGAACGAGGCACTGTACTCCAAAAGAACTCGTCGTGACCCCTGCCTCTGTTGTGGTTGGGTGAACCGGCGTCGTTTGACGGGTATCCTCGCGGGCAGTAGGTCTGACCCGGTTTACTGCCTCCTGAGCGTGCACCTCTGCCCCCGCCGGATTATCTTGCCTGTGACGGTGACGTCTCCGCTCGCTGCTAGACACCTCCGGTTCATCCCAATGCCTAGTATAACTCCTGATGTGACGGGGTGTTGAATGAAGTCTCTCCCTGCTGTAAGAGTACGCCTGCTGCTGTGTCAACGCTGTGTCTAGCAATTCCTTGACCCTGCGCGCTTCCGCTGCCATGGGAGATGTTCCCTCAATGGGTAAAGCGGCCAGCCGTGAAGCGGCAGTGACAATGTTATCCAAGGGATTTGAGTAATGGCCAGGAGGAGTGGGGACGTGCGGTGCGGGCACAACCCGACGATTTTGCTCCGCGGTTGGTTGGTGAACCAGTGCGCCTGTTGCTGGGGCTCCCCTCCGGTTTACTTCTAGATTATTGCTGGCTCCCGCTCCTGGCGTGCCAAAGAGATTCATCGCCTCATAGACCGGCGGTAGACGAGTCTGATACCTTCTGTTCCTTACTTCCTGCGCAGAGACCTGATCCATCCTGAGCCGAAAAGCTTGGGAATCCAACTCTGCTTGCCTTGTCACCATTGCGGCCTTCTCTGCGTCCAGATCCCGCCTGGCTTGCTCGATCCGACCCTTTAATTGGAGGATCTCTGCATCATGTTGCGCCTTGTTAGCAGGAGCCACCTCTGCTGTTGCTCGGGCTGTCAACTCCTCAATCAAGGTGGATAGAGCGTCAGATGGCGAGGGGGCTTGGTTGCTCGCCCCTGCACCAACTACCTCTGCTGTGAACGCCCCAGTCACCGTGAGCTACTGCGCAGATTGTGATCCGGCCATAAAGACAGCCACCAGGTTTGGTGGATCAAAGGGGTCCGGAATACTGTCACCATCGGATACACCCCCGGATCGACCGTCCCACAACAGATACAAAGATTCGGTCTCTCCGGATGAAGATTCATCATCGGAGTAGACAAGTGTCTCGCCACCAGAAACCGATCCGTCCTCGGCTTGGACTCCCTGTATCACTCCAACGAAAACATGCTTCTTGGCGGGCTGAATCCGGGCCGATCTCACATGCTGAGCTGGCTCGACGATGTTGGGGAAGATGTCCGGCTCAGGTCCCGGTTCACCAATGTTGCCAATGAAGACGTGGATGTCGCCGAAGGGGACCCGATACCCGTATTCGATTGAATCGGCCTCATGGCCCCAGCCTGCGTCATCGATGTAGATCCGGCCGCGGCGAATCTTGGTCATCCGGCCGACTGCGTAACCCTTGAGTCCTCCAAAGCTGCCCTTCAAGAACTCGAAACCATCGTGCGACAGCCCCACGGTGGGCGCCAACTGTCGAGGAATTAGCACGACAGATGTCCGGTTTAGAGGACTTAGGTGTGGAGCCATCGCGCGGGTTAGCTTGAATAGGTTAAAGCACACAAAGAACACAGAGGATTTATACTAGTTCGGCCCCTTCGCAGAAGGTAAAAGCCTACGTCTAGTTTGGTTTGGTGTTGCCTGGGCGTCGATGAACAGGGAGCAGATTGCTTGCCTGTCTCTCGACGGGTTGTTGCTTGTCCCTGAACCGTCGCCGGGCCGTTCCTTTATATAGGAGGCAACTCCCGGTCCGGTTTACAGAGTCCCGAGGCCGGCTCATAATCGTGTCCGCCTCGGTCTCTACTCTTTCTTCCTTGTACCTCAAGTTACATGATAGGACGGTTTATAAACCGTAAACTTTACACATGGGCCCTAAGCTTTCATGGGCCGTAACCTCTACTCAGCTTATAACAACACAGCTACATTATCGTAATCCAGATCTCCCTAGCCGTTTTATACCTGCTAGTAATATCCCTGACATGTATATAGTCCATAGTTCGGCTAGATCCTATTCGGACTTTAAACCTATCTTCTTTTGGTTCATTAAACGAACCAGACCTGCTATGGCCACACCGGATTAACTTCTTTGTTTCCAAGTTTATTTCCTTTTTCTACAGATGACCATCATACTCGAACCTTCAAGGGCACATTACAGAGGAGAAAACGGCACAGACGTGCAGCAGGGACCCGCACTAAGGTTTCTTTTTAGATTAAGACCCTGTGTAAACCTTTTTTTCTCTTTCTTATATACCTTCTTGGCATGTAAAATGTCCAAAAAGTAAAAGTTTGCGGCTTGCCGTACTATGGAGGGATATTCATAGAGCAATTTTATTCATATATATCCAGAGTATTATTCACTCACCATGGAATGTTCTCTTCCCGCATCAGATTGCCATATGTGCCTTATCAATAAAGGTTTATTACCAGGGGCTGTATTCAGCCCTGGTATATGTTGAAAAGACCGAACACCTATAGGGAGTGTTCGGCGTCCTGGGTGTTTGCATTATATGCATCAGTTACGAATCATGTCTTGGGTCAATAGTTGGGTTACCCGGCTCCTGTGCTTACCCCTACGTTCCCGATTGTTCAGCTAGGGTGTGAAGGAAGAACTACTGCGATTTTATTTCTGGCTATTCCGGTCCTTAGTAGAGAAAGCCGATAACTGACTGTCATGATAAGCGAGAACCTGGTCTGCAATCCTGTGACTTGGTTTTATACTACGATCGACAGAGATCTACCCCGTGTTATATGAAGGGTTGGTTCTTCGCCCAGCCAGGTGCAATTGGATACTTTATCCGCACTAGGGGCTAGTACTTAGCCCCATTTGTCAAACTCCTATGACTAAGTGAAAGCAATAACGTCGCATATTCTGATTGCCTGGTTCGCTCTGCATACACCTCCTATACGGACCACGACGTTGGATAAAGAGTGTATTTGCATATGACCGAACACCCGAGTACTATGTACTTGGGTGCTGAAGCCGACGACTGGAAACTTTCAGATTCAGATAAACAGTCACACAAGAGGTAAGAAAGACGCTGATATTATAAATAGCGCAAAAGTGATATAACATTGGATTCATAAGCATAGTCTTTACATCCGGATACAATCAATCGAAAACAACATCTTTCGAACACTAGCCTTCTACAAGGTGGGCGCCCTCGACGACGTCTTCGAAATACTTCTCCGGCTTGCGGTGCTCCTTGCCCGCGGGCGGGCCAGCGGTGGCTATATGCAATGCGTTCATCTTCGTCCAGTGCACTTTGACGCAAGCGAAGACCATCCGAGCGCCTTCTATGCAAGCCGACCGCGTTGAAGCGTCGACTCGCGGACTCGCCTCAACGAGCCGCTTCACCAATCCAAAGTAACTGCTTGGGATTGGCTCAGCGGGCCATAGCCGGACTATTAAGTCCTTCATGGCCGAACCCGCCATGTTATGCAGCTCGACCAGCTGCTTCATCTGGTCGTTGAGGGGAACTGGATGTTGTGGCGCATAGAACTGCAACCAAAACAATTTCTCCGTGGCATTCCCCTCCTGGGCTCGGAAGTATTGAGCGGCATCTACGCTGCTCCTCGGAAGATCAGCAAACATGCCTGGAGAACTCCACAATCGTGTCAGCCCAATATACTTCCCCTCGCCGAAGATACTCTGTAAGAGAAATATCTTACCAGATGCTATCTATCGCACTTGTTTGATTTCCTAACAGGCACTGCGCGCCTCGCCTCGCGCGTCCTGGGCAGACTTTACTGCCGCTGATAGCTCGGTTGTCTGCTCCGATGCCTTCTTCTCCGATGCCTCACACTTAAGGATGGCATCTTGGAGCTCGACCTCGACTTCGAACACCCGAGATTTGTGCTTCTCGCACTCTACCTTTTCGGCCTCCAAATCAGCAGCCGCTTTATCAGCGGCCGCCTTGTTCGCCTTGGCCTCCTCCCTGGCCGTGGAAGCCTCGCCCTTGAGGGCCTCGAGCTCAGTGGCGCCAATTGTGTAATACATAATATAATATTAGAGTTTGTACTCATACTCAATCAATTAAGTCTTATTGACATTTAAAAAATCCGCATACCTTGCGTTTTATCAAAACGCCGATTGATGCGATCGAGGTCCGCATTGGCCACCTCGAGGTTTCGATTTAGTTCGGCAACCTCTGCGTCTCGCGCAGTCGCGGTAACTAAGGAAGCCTAGACAATAGTTCGGCTCTATAAATATGCTACTCTATGGATACTTCGTCCGATTCTTTTCAGAATCACACAAAGCATCAGGGGCTACTGGTTATATATGTGTATTTAAAACAAATAAAATTTCTTAAAAGCATTACATTGCTTACCTCAAAGCCTGTTAAAGTCTGTTGAACGCTTCATTCAGTCTACCCTTGACGGACTGAATCTTCTTCATCACCGCACCCATCACGTGCAGTGTTCTTCAATGACGAGAGCACTTTGCAGTGCTCCCTCCATAGAATCCAACGCCTCCAGATTAACTCCGGGCGCCGCCGTATCCTCCTCTGCTTGAGGAGTCGGGTCTTCGGACCCCGGAGCCGCACTAGGCTCCGGGACGGTGTTCGGTGGGGCCCCAAACTGTTTGGGCCCCATGTCTTCGGTCTCCATGGGGGCCGTCTCCCCATGGTCAGCGACCGTCGAGGTATTACCCCCGACCACCTTGTCTCCTACCCCTCCCTCATCTCCTTGGGTGGAGAGAACCCGCTGGGACGACACTTCGGTGTCCCCACCGATTACGGGCGATCGAGCCCGGACTGGTGGGTCACTCTGTGTCTCCCCAGGTGCCAGAGAGTTCCCCTCCGATGATGTAACGTCGAGGTTTACACCGGGAGGGCTGTAGGTCAACATGAGAAGAATACGAAGTAGGTATCATAAATACTGAATAAACAAAGCTGAAATAGTCAATCCGGACAAACTTAAGATTCGGGCAGGGGTTTCACCCTGGGCTTCACCATGAAGCTATGTTCGGATGAATCCGAACTATCTCCGAGCTTCAGCTTCCTCCAGGGCACGGCCGTGCCCGCGTCAGCAACGGCCCCCTCTTCTCCCCCCCGCCTTGCGCAGGAGGCACTTCTTCTTCCTCCTCTTCCTCCTCATCATCTTCCTCCGCCTCGTCAGAGGAGAGCATATGGAGGTCCTCGGGCTTCTTGCCCGCAGGGCGGGGGCTATCCCCGGTACCCTTGCCCTTCGACTTCTTGGGCTTCTTGGTCGGTGCCTGCTACTTCTCGAGCTTGCGTTGTATTCCCTCGAAGAGGAAAGGGTGATGCAGCACAGTAGCGTAAGTATTTCCCTCAGTTTTTGAGAACCAAGGTATCAATCCAGTAGGAGACCACGCGTGAGTCCCTCGCACCTGCACAAACAAATAAGAACTTCGCAGCCAATGCGATAAGGGGTTGTCAATCCCTTTACGGTCACTTACGAAAGTGAGATCTGATAGAGATGATAGTTTGATATTTTTGGTATTTTTGGATATAAGAACATAAAGTAAAAGCAGAAAAGTAAAGTAGATTGTAGATTGATATGTTGATAATAGACCCGGGGGCCATAGTGTTCTCTAGTGGCTTCTCTCATGATAGTGATATTCTACGGCGGGTAAACAAATTACTGTCGAGCAATTGATAGAAAAGCGAATAATTATGAGACTATCTAGGCATGATCATTATATATAGGCATCACATCCGAGACGAGTAGACCGAAATGATTCTGCATCTACTACTATTAATCCACACATCGACCGCTATCCAGCATGCATCTAGAGTATTAAGTTCATAAGAACGGAGTAACGCCTTAAGCAAGATGACATGATGTAGAGCGATAAACTCAAACATAGTGATATAAACCCCATCTTTTTATCCTCGATGGCAACAATACAATATGTGCCTTGCTGCCCCTACTGTCACTAGGAAAGGACACCGCAAGATTGAACCCAAAGCCAAGCACTTCTCCATTGTAAGAAATACAGATCTAGTAGGCCAAACCAAACCAATAATTCAAAGATACTTGCAAGGATATTATAATCACACATAAAGAGTTCAGAAAAGAACCAAATATTTCTCATAGGTAATCTTGATCATAAACCAACAATTCATCGGATCTCGACAAACACACCACAAAAAGAGATTACATAGGAGAACTTGGTATTGAGATCCAAAGAGAGAGAAGAAGCCATCTAGATACTAGCTATGGACCCGAAGGTCTGTGGTAAACCACTCACAACTCATCGTGAGGCGATGATGATGATGTAGAAGCACTCCATGGTAGATCCCCCCTCCGGCGGAGCTCCGGAACAGGTCCCAAGATGGGATCTCACGGGAACAGAAGGTTGCGGCGGTGGAACTAGGGTTTTCTCTGTTGTTTTGATAGTTTCGGGGTACGTAGGTACATATAGGAGAAAGGAGGGCACCAGGGGCCAGACGGGGTGCCCACGAGGCAGGGGGCGCGCCCTATAGGACGCCACGTCAGCCCTACTCCGTGGTTCTCAAGTCTCCCGTGCGTATTTTGCTCCAAAAATATATCTCCCGAAGGTTTCATTCCGTTTGGACTCTGTTAGAAATTCCTTTTCTTTAAACCCTAAAATAGGCAAAAAACAACAATCTGGACTGGGCCTTTGGGTTAGTAGGTTAGTCCCAAAAATAATATAAAAGTGTATAACAAAGCCCATTAAACATCCAAAACATCATAAATAATAGCATGGAACAATCAAAAATTATAGATACGTTGGAGACGTATCAAGCACCCCCAAGCTTAATTCATGCTCGTCCTCGAGTTGGTAAATGATAAAGACAGAATTTTTGATGTGGAATGCTAACCAACATAGTTTTTCAATGTAATTCTCTTAATTGTGGCATGAATGTTCAGATCTGAAAGATTCAAGACAAAAGTCTATATTGACATAAGAAATAATAATACTTCAAGCATACTAACAAAGCAATCACGTCTTCTCAAAATACTATGGCTAAAGAAAGTTATCCCTACAAAATCATATAGTCTGGCTATGCTCCCTCTTCATCACACAAAATATTCCTATCATGCACAACCCCGATTTCAGCCAAGCACTTGTTTTCATACTCTATTCTTTCAAACCTCTCAACTTTCACGCAATACATGAGCATGAGCCATGGACATAACACTATGTGGAATAGAGAGGTGGTTGTGGAGAAGACAAAAAGGAGGGAGATAGTCTCACATCAACTAGGCGTATCAACAGGCTATGGAGATGCCCATCAATAGATATCAATGTGAGTGAGTAGGGATTGCCATGCAACGGATGCACTAGAGCTAAATATGTATGAAAGCTCAACAAAAGAAACTAGTGGGTGTGCATTCAACTTGCTTGCTCACGAAGACCTAGGGCATTTGAGGAAGCCCATCGTTGGAATATACAAGCCAAGTTCTATAATGAAAATTCCCACTAGTATATGAAAGTGACTAAACATGAGACTCTCTATCATGAAGAACATGGTGCTACTTTGAAGCACAAGTGTGGAAAAAGATAGTAGCAATTGTCCCTTTTTTGGCCATTCTTTTTTTCTTTGGCCTTGCTTTTCCTTTTTTTGGAGGGGCTTTCTTGATTTAGCCTTTCCTCACATGGGACAATGCTCTAATAATGATGATGATCACACTTTCGTTGAATTACAACTCGATACTAGAACAAAGTATGACCTATATGAATGCCTCCAGCGGTGTACCGGGATGTGCAATGAATCAAGAGTGACATGTATGAAAACTTATGCATGGTGGCTTTCCCACAAATACGATGTCAACTACACGATCATGCATGGCAATATGACAATATGAAGTGTGTCATATGAACAGAACAGTGGAAAGTTGCATGGCAATATATCTCGGAATGGCTATGGAAATGCCATGATAGGTAGGTACGGTGGTTGTTTTGAGGAAGATATATGGTGGTTGTTTTGAGGAAGGATATATGGTGGGTGTATGGTACCGGCGAAAGTTGCGCGGTACAAGAGAGGCTAGCAATGGTGGAAGGGTGAGAGTGCGTAATATCCATGGACTCAACATTAGTCATAAGAACTCATATACTTATTGAATAAATCTACGAGCCATCAAAACAAAGCAATCAACGCATGCTCCTAGGGTGGAGGTTGGTAGGAGTTAACCATCGCGCGCCCCTGACCTCCACACAAAGGTTGACACTTTACAAATACCTCATGCTCTAACTTCGTCACATAGCGGTTCACCATACGTGCATGCTACGGGAAGCACTAACCTTAACACAAGCATTTCTCAATTTCATAATGACTCCACTAGAATGACTCTAATATCACTATCCTCATATCTCAAAACAATTATCAAGCATCCAACTTCTCATCATATTCAATGCACTTAGTGTGAAAGTTTTTACTACATTGATATTGGATGTCTATCATGTGAAGGCTAGTTTTATAGCCAAAGCACATTACCATGCTGTTTTAAGAGACTCTCAAAAGGATACACATGAAGCATGAGAGATCAACAATTTCTACAAAATATAATCACCACCGTGCTCTAAAAGATATAAGTGAAGCACTAGAGCAAATTCTATTTAACTCAAAAGATATAAGTGAAGCACATAGAGTGTTCTATCAATTCCTAGGCCATATTTAACTCTCTCAAATAGGTGTGTCCAGCAAGGATAATTGTGGCAAACTAACAAGCAAAGACTCAAATGATACATGACGCTCCAAGTAAAACACATATCATGTGGTGAATAGAAATATAGCTCCGAGTATAGTTACCGATGGATGAAGACGAAAGAGGGGATTCCTTCCCGGGGCATCCCCAAGCTTAGGCTTTTGGTTGTCCTTGAATTTTACCTTTGGGTGCCTTGTGAAGGAAATATGCCCTAGAGGCAATAATAAAGTTATTATTTATTTCCTTATATCATGCTAAATGTTTATTATTCATGCTAGAAATGTATTAACCGGAAACTTAGTACATGTGTGAATACATAGACAAAACAGAGTGTCCCTAGTATGCGTCTACTAGACTAGCTCATTGATCAAAGATGGTTATGTTTCCTAGCCATAGACATAAGTTGTCATTTGATCAACGGGATCACATCATTAGGAGAATGATGTGATGGACAAGATCCATCCGTTAGCTTAGCACTATGATCATTTAGTTTTACTGCTATTGCTTTCTTCATGACTTATACATGTTCCTATGACTATGAGATTATGCAACTCCCGAATACAGGAGGAAAACCTTGTGTGCTATCAAACGTCACAACGTAACTGGGTGATCATAAAGATGCTCTACAGGTGTCTCCAAAAGTGTTCGTGGTGTTGGCATAGATCAAGAATAGGATTTGTCACTCCGAGTGTCGGAGAGGTATCTCTGGGCCCTCTCGGTAATTCACATCATAATAAGCCTTGCAAGCAAATGACTAATGAGTTAGTAACAGGATGATGTACTACGGAACGAGTAAATAGACTTGCCGGTAACGAGATTGAACTAGGTATTGAGATACCGACGATCGAATCTCGGGCAAGTAACATACCGATGACAAAAGGAACAACGTATGTTGTTATGCGGTTTGACCGATAAAGATCTTCGTAGAATATGTAGGAGCCAATATGAGCATCCAGGTTCCGTTATTGGTTATTGACCGGAGATGAGTGTCGGTCATCTCTACATAGTTCGCGAACCCGTAGGGTCCGCACGCTTAACGTTTGATGGCGATCGGTATTATGAGTTTATGAGTTTTGATGTACCGAAGGTAGTTTGGAGTCCCAGATGAGATCACGGACATGACGAGGAGTCTCGGAATGTCCAAGACGTAAAGATTGATATATTAGACGACTATATTCGGACGCCGAAGTGTTCTGGAAAGTTTCGGAATTTATCGGAGTACCGGAGGGGTTACCGGAACCCCCCGGGGGAAAGTTGGGCCTTAGTGGGCCATAGGGGAGAAAGAGGGCAGCAGCCAGGAGGTGGCGCGCCCCCTCCCAAGGGCAGTGCGAATTGGACTAGGGGAGGGGGGCGCGGCCCCCTCTTTCCTTCCCCTTCTCTCCCTCTCTTTCCTTCCCCTCTTGGTGATTCCTACTAGGAATAGGATTGCAATCCTATTCCTAGTAGGATTGCACCCTAGGCGTGCCATAGAGGGGCCGGCCAGCCTCCCCCTTGCTCCTTTATATACGGGGGCAGGGGGGCACCCTGGGAGACACAAGTTGATCAGTTGATCTCTCCCAACCGTGTGCGGTGCCCCCTCCACACCTCGGTCATACCGTTGCAGTGCTTAGGCGAAGCCCGTGCCGGTAACTTCATCATATCCGTCACCACGTCGTGGTGCTGACGAAACTCTCCCGTGAAGCTCAACTGGATCAAGAGCTCGTGGGACGTCATCTAGCTGAACGTGTGCTGAACGCGTAGGTGCCGTACGTTCGGTGCTTGATCGGTTGAATCGCGAAGAAGTTCGACTACATCAACCGCGTCACTTGACGCTTCCGCTTTCGGTCTACCAGGGTACGTAGACACACTCTCCCCTCGTTGCTATGCATCTGGTAGATAGATCTTGCGTGATCGTAGGAAAATTTTAAATTCTACGTTCCCCAACAGTGGTATCAGAGCCAGGTCTATGCGTAGATGATATGCACGAGTAGAACACAAGTGAGTTGTGGACGATACTGGTCATACTGCTTACCAGCATGTCATACTTTGCTTCGGCGGTATTATGAGATGAAGCGGCCCGGACTGACATTACGCGTACGCTTACGCGAGACTGGTTTCACCGTTATGAGCACTCGTCGCTTAAAGGTGACTGGCGGGTGTCTATCTCTCTCACTTTAGCTGAATCGAGTGTGACTACGCCCGGTCCTTGTGAAGGTTAAAACAGCACATACTTGACGAAACATCGTTGTGATTTTGTATGTGTAGGTAAGAACGGTTCTTGCTAAGCCCGTAGCAGCCACGTAAAACTTGCAACAACAAAGTAGAGGGCGTCTAACTTTATTTTGCACGGCATGTTGTGATGTGATATGGTCAAGACATGATGAGTGATACGGTTTTGTATGAGATGATCATGTTTTGTAAAGTTATCGGCAACTGGCAGGAGCCATATGGTTGTCGCTTTATTGTATGAAATGCAATCGCCATGTAATTGCTTTACTTTATCACTAAGCGGTAGCGATAGTCGTGGAAGCAATAGTTGGCGAGACGACAATGATGCTATGATGGAGATCAAGGTGTCGCGTCGGTGACGAAGGTGATCATGATGGTGCTTTGGAGATGGAGATCAAAAGCACAAGATGATGATGGCCATATCATGTCACATATTTTGATTGCATGTGATGTTTATCTTATTATGCTTCTTATTTTGCTTAGTACGACGGTAGCATTATAAGATGATCCCTTACAAAATTTCAAGGTATTAGTGTTCTCCCTGAGTATGCACCATTGCGAAAGTTCGTCGTGCCCAGACACCACGTGATGATCGGGTGTGATAAGCTCTACGTTCAAATACAACGGGTGTAAGCCAATTTTTGCACACGCAGAATACTCGGGTTAAACTTGACGAGCCTAGCATATGCAGATATGGCCTCGGAACACTGGAGACCGAAAGGTCGAGCGTGAATCTATAGTAGATATGATCAACATAAGATGTTCACCATTGAAACTACTCCATCTCACGTCATGATCGGACATGGTTTAGTTGATTTGGATCACGTGATCATTTAGATGACCAAAGGGATGTCTATCTAAGTGGGAGTTCTTAAGTAATATGATTAAATTGAACTTTAATTTATCATAAACTTAGTCCTGATAGTTTTTGCGTATCTATGTTGTTGTAGATCAATGGCCCGTGCTACCGTTCCTTTGAATTTTAATGCATTCCTAGAGAAAGCTAAGTTGAAAGATGATGGTAGCAATTACACGGACTGGGTCCGTAACTTGAGGATTATCCTCATTGCTGCACAGAAGAATTATGTCCTTGAAGCACCGCTAGGTGACAAGCCCCCTCCCGCTAATGTAGACGCTTTGAACGTCTGGCAGACGCGGTCTGATGACTACACGATAGTTCAGTGTGCCATGCTTTACAGCTTAGAACCGGGACTTCAACGACGTTTTGAACGTCATGGACCATATGAGATGTTCCAGGAGTTGAAGTTAATATTTCAAGCAAATGCACGGATTGAGAAATATGAGATTTCCAATAAGTTCTACAGCTGCAAGATGGAGGAGAATAGTCCTATCCGTGAACACTTGCTCAGAATGTCTGGGTACTACAATCATATGACTCAACTTGGTTGCAAAGTTGACGAGGATAGTGTTATTGATAGAGTTCTTCAATCACTACCACCAAGCTATAAAGGCTTCGTGATGAACTATAATATGCAAGGGATGTAGAAGACAATTTCCGAGCTCTTCCTATGCTCAAAGCTGCGGAGGTAGAAATCAAAAAGGAGCATCAAGTGTTGATGGTTAACAAGACCACTAGTTTCAAGAAAAAGGGCAAGGGAAAGAAGGGGAACTTCAAGAAGAATAGCAAGACAGTTGCTACTCCCACGAAGAAACCCAAGTCTGGAGCCAAGCCTGAAACTGAGTGCTTCTACTGCAAAGGGACTGGACACAGGAAGCGGAACTGCCCCAAGTATTTGGCGGATAAGAAGGATGGCAAGGTGAAGAAAGGTATATGTGATATACATGTTATTGATGTGTACCTTCCTAATGCTCGTAGTAGTACCTGGGTATTTGATACCGGTTCGGTTGCTGATATTTGTAACTCGAAACAGGGACTACGGATTAAACGAAGATTGGCTAAGGACAAGGTGACGATGCGCGTGGGAAATGGTTCCAAAGTCGATGTGATCGCCGTCGGCACACTACCTCTACATCTACCTTCGGGATTAGTTTTAGACCTAAATAATTGTTATTTGGTGCCAGCGTTAAGCATGAACATTATATCTGGATCTTGTTTATTGTGAGACGGTTATTCATTTAAATCGGAGAATAATGGTTGTTCTATTTTTATGAATAATATATTTTATGGTCATGCACCCTTAAAGAGTGGTCTATTCTTGTTGGATCTCGATTGTAGTGATACACATATTCATAATATTGAAGCCAAAAGATGCAAGGTTAATAATGATAGTGCAACTTATTTGTGGCACTGCCGTTTAGGTCATATTGGTGTAAAGCGCATGAAGAAGCTCCATAGTGATGGACTTTTGGAATCACTTGATTATGAATCACTTGGTGCTTGCGAACCATGCCTCATGGGCAAGATGACTAAAACTCCGTTCTCCGGAACTGTGGAGCGAGCAACAGATTTGTTGGAAATCATACATACTGATGTATGTGGACCAATGAGTGTTGAAGCTCGCGGCGGGTATCGTTATTTTCTGACCTTCACTGATGATTTGAGCAGATATGGGTATATCTACTTAATAAAGCACAAGTCTGAGACATTTGAAAAGTTCAAATAATTTCAGAGTGAAGTAGAGAATCATTGTAACAAGAAAATAAAGTTTCCGCGATCTGATCGTGGAGGTGAATATTTGAGTTACGAGTTTGGTCTTCATTTGAAACAATGTGGAATAGTTTCACAACTCACGCCACCCGGAACACCACAACGTAATGGTGTGTCCGAACGTCGTAACCGTACTTTATTGGATATGGTGCGATCTATGATGTCTCTTACCGATTTACCAATATCATTTTGGGGTTATGCTTTAGAGACAGCTGCATTCACGTTAAATAGGGCACCATCTAAATCCGTTGAGACGACCCCTTATGAACTATGGTTTGGCAAGAAACCAAAGTTGTCGTTTCTTAAAGTTTGGGGCTGCGATGCTTATGTGAAAAGGCTTCAACCTGATAAGCTCGAACCCAAGTCGGAGAAATGTGTCTTCATAGGATACCCAAAAAGAGACTGTTGGGTACACCTTCTATCACATATCTGAAGGCAAGATATTCGTTGCTAAGAATAGATCCTTTCTAGAGAAGGAGTTTCTCTCGAAAGAAGTGAGTGGGAGGAAAGTAGAACTTGATGAGGTAATTGTACCTTCTCCCGAATTGGAAAGTGGAACATCACAGAAACTAGTTCTAGTGATTCCTACAACAATTAATGAGGACTCTAATGATGATGATCATGAAACTTCGGATCAAGTTACTACTGAACTTCATAGATTAACCAGAGTACGTTCCGCCCCAGAGTGGTGCGACAACCCGGTTCTGGAAGTCATGTTACTAGACCATGATGAACCTACGAACTATGAGGAAGAGATGATGAGCCCAGATTCCAAAAAATGGCTTGAGGCCATGAAATCTGAGATGGGATCCATGTATGAGAACAAAGTGTGGACTTTGGTTGACTTGCCCGATGATCGGCAAGCCATCGAAAATAATGGATCCTCAAGAGGAAGACCGATGCTGACGGTAATGTTATTGTTTACAAAGCTTGACTTGTTGTGAAAGGTTTTCGACAAGTTCAAGGAGTTGACTACGATGAGAGTTTCTCTCCCGTAGCGATGCTTAAGTCTGTCCGAATCATGTTAGCAATTGCCGCATTTTATGATTATGAAATCTGGCAAATGGATGTCAAAACTGCAATCCTGGATGTATATCTTAAAGAAGAGTTGTATATGATGCAACCAGAAGGTTTTGTCGCTCCTAAATGTGCTAACAAAGTGTGCAAGCTCTAGCGATCCATCTATGGACTGGTGCAAACATCTCAGAGTTGGAATATACACTTTGATAAGTTGATCAAAGCATATAGTTTTATACAGACTTGCGGTGAAGCATGTATTTACAAGAAAGTGAGTGGGAGCACTACAGCCTTTCTGATAAGTATATGTGAATGACATATTGTCGATCAGAAATGATATAGAATTTTCTATAAAGCATAAATGAGTGTTTGAAAGGAGTTTTTTCAAAGAAAAACCTCGGTAAAGCTGCTTACATATTGAGCCTCAAGATCTATAGAGATAGATCGAGACGCTTGATAAGTTTTTTCAATGAGTACATACCTTGACAAGTTTTTGAAGTAGTTCAAAATGGATCAGTCAGAGAAGGAGTTCTTGCCTGAGTTGTAAGGTATGAAGTTGAGTAAGACTCAAAGCCCGACCTCGGCAGAAGATAGAGAAAGAATGAAAGTCATTCCCTGTGCCTCAGCCATAGGTTCTATAAAGTATGCCATGCTATGTACCAAACCTGTTGTGTACCTTACCATGAGTTTGGCAAGGAGGTACAAAAGTGATCCAGGAGTAGATCACTGGACAACGGTCAATATTATCCTTAGTTACTGGATGACTAAGGAAATGTTTTCTCGATTATGGAGGTGATAAAGAGTTCGTCGTAAAGAGTTACACCGATGCAAGCTTTACACTAATCCAGATGACCCTAAGTATCAATATGGATGCATATTGGAAGTGGGAGCAATTAGCTAGAGTAGCTCCATGTAGAGCTTTGTAGACATAGAAATTTGCGAAATACATACGGATCTGTATGTAACAGACCCGTTGACTAAACTTCTCTCACAAGCAAAACATGATCACACCTTATTACTCTTGGGTGTTAATCACACAGCGATGTGAACTAGATTATTGACTCTAGTAAACCCTTTGGGTGTTGGTCACATGGCAATGTGAACTATGGGTGTTATTCACATAGCGATGTGAACTATCCGTATTAAATCACATGGCGATGTGAGCTAGATTATTGACTCTAGTGCAAGTGGGATACTGAAGGAAATATGCCCTAGAGGCAATAATAAAGTTATTATTTATTTCCTTATATCATGATAAATGTTTATTATTCATGCTAGAATTGTATTAACCGGAAACTTCGTACATGTGTGAATACATAGACAAAACACAGTGTCCCTAGTATGCCTCTACTAGACTAGCTCATTGATCAAAGAAGGTTATGTTTCCTAGCCATAGATATAAGTTGTCATTTGATCAACATGATCACATCATTAGGAGAATGATGTGATGGACAAGACCCATCCGTTAGCTTAGCACTATGATCGTTTAGTTTTACTGCTATTGCTTTCTTCATGACTTATACATGTTCCTATGACTATGATATTATGCAACTCCCGAATACCGGAGGAACACCTTGTGTGCTATCAAACGTCACAACGTAACTGGGTGATCATAAAGATGCTCTACAGGTGTCTCCAAAAGTGTTCGTGGTGTTGGCATAGATCAAGAATAGGATTTGTCACTCCGAGTGTCGGTGAGGTATCTCTGGGCCCTCTCGGTAATGCACATCATAATAAGCCTTGCAAGCAAATGACTAATGAGTTAGTCACAGGATGATGTATTACAGAACGAGTAAAGAGACTTGCCAGTAACGAGATTGAACTACGTATTGAGATACCGATGATCGAATCTCGGGCAAGTAACATACCGATGACAAAAGGAACAACGTATGTTGTTATGCGGTTTGACCGATAAAGATCTTCATAGAATATGTAGGAGCCAATATGAGCATCTAGGTTCCGCTATTGGTTATTGACCGGAGTGAGTGTCGGGGGAAACTGTCCGCCACGAACACCTATGGGACCGGAGCCCCTTGTCTGTGCGGTACGAGGGCGGAGGGAGCACAAAGAGCAGATCGAGGCAGACGCGCGGGCAGTTTTTACCCAGGTTCGGGCCGCACGGATGCGTAAAACCCTACTCCTGCTTGGTTGTGTATTGAGTTGAGCGCTCGGGAGCTTGAAGAAGCAGCTACACCGTGCGTGAGAGTAATCTAGGTTTCGAACCCCCTCCACGTTGTGCATGGGCCTCCTTTTATAGTGCAAGGGGTCACCGACAGGTGTCAACGTAGGAGAAAGGGGTAAAAGAGTAAAAGAGGTGGTAGTTGTAATAGTGCGGGAACAGTGGAGCTACAGTACAGAACAGTGGTCTATACCTACTTTAACAGTGGGGGACAAGGGCATTTAATGCCCGTCGCCGTCGACCCCAAAAGCTCCCGCCTTGGCGTCTCCGTCCGCCACGGCGACGGATTTATTGCCGTGGTGTGCCACCGTGTACCCCAGGCTGCACAGCCATCCGCCACGCGTCCCTGGTTAGACCTCAGGGCGACGCGTGGGCCGATGAGCTGGAGCGCGGGCACACAGCGTGGCCTTCCCGGCAAGCGCCTTGCCGGGGCCTTGATCTTGCCGGGCCCGGGAACTTGCCGCTCCCCGGGCCCCTTGCCGGGGCGCGCATAGCGCCGAGGCAACGCCTTCTAACCTTCCTGGCAAGCTCCTCTCGCCAGGGTCTTGTGTTAGTGGAACAGCCTTGAGCCTGGTACGGCCTTCCCGGCAAACTCCTCTTGCCGGGGTCTCGATCTTCTGTTTTGTATACTTTGTTTTTGAATGGTTTAATAGGAGGCAGGAAGGTCTCCGGCGAGCACGCAGTAAACCTTGCCGCGGGAAGCTGCAACTGCCCGTGCACAAGTTGGGGTACTAGGGTCCCCCTACCTTAGTACACCGACAGGAGCCCCCGGGCCTGGGCCACACACGGTGCCGAGCGCTGTTGGGCCAGGCCCAAAACAGTGCACGGGCACCCGCGGCCCGCGGCGCGCCGAATCCACTTCCATATCCGCCGCACCCCACGGTAACGGCACGCGTCGATTGCGGCGCCGTGGGATGGGACGTGCCCACGATCTCTTAATGGAAAGGGGAAAAACGCCCCCCACTCCCCCATAAAAGCAGAGGCAGCGGGCGCGGTTCCCCTCCCTGTGCTCTCATTACGTCGTCTTCTTCCTGCAAAAAGATTCCTTCTTGCGCTCCGCCTCCACAGCCCCGCCGCCGCCTAGCTCTTCGTCCCCTTCCCTCCGCCGCATCCGCCATGGCCCCAAAGAGCGACAAGGGGAAAGCGGAGAAGTCCAAGAAGGAGAAATCCGAGCAAGCAGCCAAGCTCATCGCTTACCGGAAGCGGAACGTCGTCTTCTCGCCGAAGCTCGGTGTGGAAGAACTCTGGAACAAGTACTACTTGTTCTGGTCCAAGCGCACCGATGCGCATCCCCGCACCCGAGCATACCCGGCCGCCGCCAAGGACCACTATCCCGGCGGGTATTACTTCTTTGCTCCCTTTTTCCACTGTGGTCTCTGCCCTCCATTTTCGAACTTCTTCTGTGATATCATGAATACGTATGGCTTCCATCTGCTTGATTTCACCCCCAACGCCATCCTCACCATGGCCGTTTTCGCACATATGTGCGAAAACTTCATAGGAGTCCACCCCAACGTAGCCCTCTTTAGACACTTTTTCACCCCTAGAGCCGAGGCCGATGCCCCTCTCTCCGGATGTATTTCTTGGGTCTTCCGTCTCGGGAAGAAGGGGTCGTACTTGCCGGGGGAGCTCCGCGGCAAGTGGGAGGAATGGCGAGCTGAGTGGTGTTGGATTGTAGAGGACCAGCCGCAAGCCTTTACTGCGCCGCGCACAACGCCTATCGCGCGCGGCAGAGATTGGAGCGAACTAGACTCCGACGACGTCAAGCTCGACATCGCGCTTGTCCGGATCCTCCGTCTTCGGCTGGCCCGGCTGTCAGTTGCCGAGGTGGGCGCAGATTTCCTCCGCCGGCGCATCGCCCCTCTCCAGGACCGGAAGAGGCCGGCCTGGTTGTACGGCGGCCCGGCAGACATCATGTGGCTGCGCCCTGGACTTAATTTTAACTTCACCACTCTGGAGCTGCGCGGGATGGTACGAGAGCTCTTCAAGTACGACCCGGCGCACCCCGAGTGGTTCAGGACTCCCCGGGAAGTGGTGCCGCTCTGCAACAACGCCGCGAGGGACCGAATCCTTGCCATGATGCCGATGTGCGACTCGCATGGCCTGGACCGCTCGTGGATCCCCCCGAAGCCAATCGACGTCCTCACTTTCTACGACAACCTCGTCGAGGTGGCGAGCAACAAGGAGGACCTCAAGCTGCATACGCGGGACACCACCGAGCAGGAAATCGCCTACATAGCTTCTCGGGCTGAGGAGGCCGCCGCAGCCGCGGCGGCAGGAGTCTTCGGATTCTCGCCGGAGGAGGCGGAGGCCGAGGAGGCGTCCACCCAGGCGGAAGAGGCGGAGATCCGTCGGTTGCTGAACCTCCCACCCGACGCGCTCGCCGGGGTCCCCTCGTTGAGGCACTCCGGGATCCATGGGATCGCGACGGAGGCCGCGGCAAAGGAGGGAACCGCCGGAGGAAGCAGAGGCGCCGCGAGGGGCGGAGGCGCCAAGGGGAAGAGGGCCGCATCGCTGGATGCTGGGCCCAGCGAGCCGGCCGAGGCAGAGGAGGAGGAGGAGGAGGAGGCTGAAGACTCCGGCGGATCGACAGAGTTGTACGCCGACGACCTCTCCTCGTCGGAGAGCTCCCCGCCCCCGGCAAGCCCGAAGGAGTCCCCGGCAAAGCGTCTCCGCAAGGCGGCGACGGGGGAAAGGGCACAGGCGCCCCGGCAACAGCCACCTCGGCGGGCGGCTCCCCGGGGGAGTCAAGCCGCGCCAAGGCCGTCCGGCGCACCAGCCGCAGCAGAGGCGGGCCGGGCGCGGACCACGACGGAGGCGCCCCGCAGGCCGGCAGCGAGCCGGCAGGGGTCTTCTCGGAGCGGAGCAACGGCTCCGCCCGTCCCCCGGGCGCCGGCAGCCACAGGGGCTGGGTCTTCGCAGCCCCCAGCCCCGGCGAGTACCAAGCGCGCGAGGGAGTCCTCGCCTCCCGCTCCTCGCGTCGACGCGCCCACGGTGGAGTACGACTTCTCCGCCCTGAGCGAGGACGACGAGGAGGACCAGGAGTAAGGATCCGAGATTCTTCATCTTCTTAATTTTTGTCTTGAGCTTCTGTTGATGCTAACTCTGTCTTCTGTTCTGGTTTCAGGACCCTGGCTCATCGCACCGCGAAGAAGGCCAAGGCGCCCGAGGCTGAGGTCGCGGAGGACTCGGCGGCGGCGGCAACAGAGGGCGCGCCGGAGCCGATCCTACCGGACTCTGGCACTGCTCCGATGAGCAGCCCCCAGCGCAGCCCGCAGCGAAGCCCCCAGCGTAAGTCTGGGGTTCTTTCTTTTTGCTTGTCGGGGTACGTCTGAGGCTTTTGATTTTATCTTCATATTTTGACATCCCTCGTCTTGTTTCGTGCAGAGGAGGAGCCGCAGCGGGAAGAGCGCCCGGAGACCACCGCCGAGGAGCTGCAGGCACCGCCATCCCCGCCAAGGCAGGACTCTCCGGCAAGGGAGAGTGCTCCGTCAAGGGCGGGTACTCCGCCAAGGCAGAGTACCCCGCCAAGGACGAGCAGCCCGGCGAGGGCGGCCACCCCGCCGAGGCCAAATTCCCCGGCGAGGGCGACTACCCCGACGAGGCCGAGCTCCCCGGCGAGGGAGCCCGCCGCTGAGGACGTCCGCCAAGGTAACCTTTATAACTTTGTCTTCTTGGCTTGTCTTTTTTGGATATTTGCTTGAGTCTTGAATTTCTTTGTCTTCTTCTTCTTCCTAGATCTTCCTCCTCCTGTGTCTATGGAGACGGAGGTAATTATCCTCGAGGAGGAGGACGCGCAAAGCGGCGGCGGCGACGCACCAGTCGTCGAGGAGGTGGGCGAGGCCGCCGAGCCGGCCGCGCAAGAGACTGCTCCGGCTGCGGACGCAGCGGTCGGGGAGGGGGACGGTGGCCGCACCGCCGACCCGGAGGTGACGGGAGCATCGGATGCTGCGCCGGCCACCGGTCCCTCCGCCGGCGAGGAGCAAAGGTTTTATCTCGAGGCCCCCAATGGCGTCTTCATCCAGATGCCGTGGGGGTCTTCGTCGCGAGCTCCTGCGGAGGGCGAGGCGTTCGACGGAGAGGTCCTCGCCTCCGCAGGCCTGAAGATAGTCCAGGCGCCCGGTGGAGGTGAGGGGCCCGAGGAGGAGCGATTGCTTCATCAACTCCTGGCCCTTTACCGGGCCAGGCAAGCAAAGCTCGCTTCCCGGGAGGCTCTTGCCGCCAAGGCTGCGGCAGAGATGGAGAAGCGCGCGGCGGAGCTCAGCGCCGCCAACCAGGCTGCCCTCCGCCAGGTGGCAGAGGAGCGAGAGCGTCTCGCCGGCGAGTACCAAGAGTGGGTACTTGAGAGGGCCGAAGCCGACGAACAACAGCGCCTCGCCGGGGTGGAGATGTCCCGGCGAGAAGGAGAGCTCGCGCAGCGGAAGGTGGATCTGGACTCCCATGAAGAAGACCTTGCCGCTCGCGAGGCTGCCCTTGGCGGGGAGCTGAAAGAGGCGAAGGCCGCCGCGGCTGCCGCGGAGGACGCCAAGAAAGAGCTCGCCGCCAAGGTTGAACAACTGGAGAAGGCGATGAAGGTGAGCGCCGAGAAGGTTGCCGCGCTCATCCTGGAGCGCGAGAAGGATGCTCACACCAACTCAGAGCTCCAGGTGAGTTTGTCCCAGAGGGGTGACGAGCTGAAGGCCGCCAAGGATTCCATTGAAGACTTGGAGCTGAAGGTCACCACCCTGAAGGAATCGCTTGATGCTGCCCGGGCCCAGGAGACCAAGCTGAAGGATGAGCTCCGCAAGGAGCGAACCTTGATGGAGAGTGTCAACAAGGCCTCCGAGCTCTTCCGGCAGACTATCGAGGTGTGGACCGAAGAGCTGGTTTCTTCTGCGTCCAACATTGACCAGGAGTTGCTTGCTTTGAAGGTCGAACATCTTATCTACTCGCCGGATCCAGATCTCCCGCACAGCGCCAAGCTCAGCCTCTTCTTCAGAGGCGTCGCTCCGGCCCTTGCAGGTCTCCGGAACCGCATCCCCGCGCAGCTGGCCGAGGAGTCGCGCCGTCTCTGCGCAGGAACTCTGGAGCGGGTCTTGACGAAGATCGTGTACCGCAACCCGGGGATCAACCTCACGAACGTTCTTCGCAGCTTGCCGGCAGATGCAGACACGGAGGCCCTGAAGGAGCAGGTCGGCCATATCATCGCCAAGGTGGCAAAGCTTGGCAGGAAGGAGGGCGACCGCGTAGACTAGGGCCCCATTTATCTTTATCTTTTTGTTGCTGCACGTTATGTTATGAACTCATTAGTCCATTGCGACAAGTTATCCTTGTAAGATATTTGCTTTACTTCAATCAATCAGTGCAATGTTATCTTCCTTGTTCCAATCTTTGACTTTGTATGTTTTTCACCCTACGCTCCCGGGGAGCTTGCCGGAAAGGGGCCCTTGCCGCGAGCGCTGAGTGCTGGACTCTGAGCGGCCTGCTGGCCAAGGTCCTCGCCGGCAAGCAACCTTGCCGCAGCAAGTCGCAACGCACTTAGCTTGCTGAGTGTACTCGGAAACGAGGCAAGGGCGCGACACTTGTCGCAGCTCACTTAAATCGTTGAGTGGACTCGAAAACAAGATAAGGGTGCGGCAAGCCACGGGTAGGTTCCTCCGCGCACAGGTTTTCTATACAAAGTGTGATCGTTCAAGGAAGACAACCAAAATTTAAAATTTGAACTGGTCAAATTCTAACAACTTATCTTTCATATGCTGCTTGCTCATGTTGTTTGCTTTCCGGTAAGGCTCTTCTTTCTTGAACGGCACTTAGTTCCTCCTCCATCTCCTTCCCCCCCGGCAAACTTGTGCGCGAGGAACGTTCCTTCTGCTTAAGAGAAAAAGGAAAAGGAGAGGGAAACAAGCATATTGCCTTTCGGCGTAATAGTGCTTACCGAATGTCTAAGTGTTGCATCAAATGCCAAATAAAACATGCAAATAGCAAAGAGAAGCATGCGAAAGGCAATCGATGCGAAAACACGAAATCTTTACTGATGCACGGGGTCTGCGCCCGGCTTTGTACAAAGGGTTACATGCAACAGCGGCAAGGCTTGTACAAAAGATGGTTGCCGGAGCGGATCACGGCAACCGCGCCTTAGGGGTGAAACTTGCGAAGATGCTCTATGTTCCAGGAGTTGCTCACCGGTAAGCCTTCTTCGGTCTCGAGGCGGACAGCGCCGGGCCTCGTAACTTGTCTCACCCGATAAGGGCCTTCCCACTTTGGCGTCAACTTGTTGGAATTCTTGGCGGACTGAACACGCCGAAGAACAAGGTCGCCTTCCTCGAGACTCCTGGCCTTGACTTTGCGGCTATGGTAGCGGCGCAAAGCTTGCTGGTATCGAGCAGCTCGTACAGCAGCCTGGAGACGTCCCTCCTCAAGGAGCAATGCGTCATCTTGCCGCAGTTGCTCTTGCTCGAGCTCATCATAAGCGAGCACTCGAGGAGATCCGTATACGAGTTCCGTGGGGAGAACTGCTTCTGCTCCATAGACTAGAGCAAAAGGTGTCTGCCCGGTGGCTCGACTCGGTGTCGTTCTGATTGACCAAAGAGCCGTCGGGAGCTCCTCTATCCAATTCCTTCCGCACTTGCGCAGCCTGTCAAAGGTCCTTGTCTTGAGTCCGCGCAGCACTTCAGCATTTGCCCTCTCCGCTTGGCCGTTGCTCCTCGGGTGAGCAACAGAAGCGAAACAGACCTTGGCGCCAAGGTCTTGGACGTACTGCATGAAGGTGCGACTAGTGAATTGTGTACCGTTGTCGGTGATGATCCTGTTAGGGATCCCGAAACGGCAAACAATCGACCTGAAGAACCTGACTGCTGACTGTGCTGTCACCTTTCTCACTGGCTCCACTTCTGGCCACTTTGTGAACTTGTCGATTGCAACGTACAAGTACTCAAAGCCCCCGACAGCGCGAGGGAAAGGGCCGAGGATATCGAGCCCCCAGACCGAGAAGGGCCATGACAAAGGGATTGTTTGGAGAGCTTGAGCTGGCTGATGTATTTGCTTTGCATGGAACTGGCACGCTTCACACTTGGTTACTAGTGCAGTTGCATCTTGGAGGGCTTCTTGCCAAAAGAACCCTTGCCGGAAAGCTTTCCCGGCAAGTGCCCTTGCGCCAACGTGGTGGCCGCATGTGCCTCCGTGTATTTCTGCCAACAGCTTCTGTCCATCTTCTCTGGAGATGCACTTCAACCTGACACCATTGAGTCTTCTTCTGTACAGCTCGTTATCCACAAACTGATACATACTTGACTGCCTGGTTATCTTCTCTATCTCTTGAGGGTCGTCGGGAAGTTCTCCAGTTTGCAGAAAACGGACGATCTGCTGTGCCCATGCCGGAGCCCGGGGCTCGACGGCAAGGACTAAAGGCTCGAGGGCCGCTGCGGGAACCCCAGCTTCTACGGCAAAGACCTCTGGTCCCGTCGGAGCTGACGGTCCCCCGGCAAGCTCGCCGGGGCGAGGCTTGTCGGGAACACTTGCTTCAACTGCACAAGCCCGAGGGCTTGCAGGAGCAAACTGTTCCTCAGCGTTGTCGTTGATCCTGGGAACTTTGGCGGCGGGTTCAGGAAGATCCGCCGGCAAGTAGTCGCCGGAGACCAACTTTCTCTTCTTAGACTGCCCAATTGATGGTGTAACTGATGGCTGAGTCAGCTTGAGCAAAAAGGTCCCTGGTTCCACAGGTAACTTCATCGCGGCGCACTTTGAAAGGCCATCTGCAATCTCATTTTGGGCTCTTGGGACGTGCTCCATCTGCAAACCTTCAAAGTGCTCTTCAAGCTTTCTCACTTCATCGACATATGCTTCCATCAAAGGACTCTGATAGCTTTTGTTAACTTGTCGGACCACCAACTGAGAATCTCCCCGCACAATTAGCTTTCTGATCCCAAGTTCGGCCGCAATCCTGAGGCCGGCAAGCAAGCCTTCATATTCTGCAGTGTTGTTTGTCGCTTGCTCCCTGGGGAAGTGCATCTGGATAACATATTTGAGGTGCTCTCCGGTGGGCGCGATGAGTACCACGCCGGCACCGGCGCCTTGCAGCGAGAAGGCACCGTCAAAATACATTATCCATTCACTTGTCGCTTCTTGCACGGGTACGCTCGTTTCTTGAACTTCTTCTTCTGGTGTTGGGGTCCACTCAGCAATGAATTCTGCCAAAGCTCGGCTCTGTATGGTTGAAGTACTTTCAAACTTGAGTCCGAAGCTTGACAGTTCCAGTGCCCACTCGACGATCCTGCCCGTTGCCTCCGGATTGTGCAATATCCTCTTCAACGGAAAGCGAGTGACCACCGTTATCTCATGGGCTTGGAAGTAGTGGCGCAGCTTTCTCGAGGCCATAAGGAGGCCGAAAAGCAATTTTTGCACACCAGAGTACCTTGATCTAGCTCCCTGGAGAAGGGAACTTACAAAATACACTGGGCGCTGCACCATCTTCTTCCGCACCTCTCCTTGTTCCTGCGCAGAGTCTTCCTTGTCGGGGCCAGAGCTTGTCGGGACAGCCCCCTGCTTGTCGCTAGATTCGCTTGCTGGTGACGCTGGCTCCTCGTCGGACTCCCTCTCCGCTACCAACGCAGCACTAACCACCTGGTTGGTTGCCGCTAAGTATAGCAACAACTTTTCCTGTGGTTTAGGTGCGACAAGTGTAGGAGTGGAGGACAGGTACCGTTTCAAATCCTGCAACGCCGCCTCCGCTTCCGGAGTCCACTTCATGGGACCTGCCTTCTTCAAGATTTTGAAGAAAGGTAGGGCGCGTTCTGCGGATTTTGAAATGAACCTACTGAGAGCAGCAACGCAACCTGCAAGCTTTCTGACATCTTTGACGCGCTTTGGAGCTTCTATCTGCTCGATGGCTTTGATCTTGTCGGGGTTGGCTTCAATCCCCCTCTGTGATACAAAGAACCCGAGAAGCTTGCCGGAGGGAACTCCAAAGACGCACTTCTCGGGGTTCAGCTTGAGTTGTATCCTGCGCAGGTTCTGAAACGTTTCTTCCAAGTCTTGAATCAGTGTTTCTTTGCTCTTGCTCTTCACCACGATGTCATCCATGTAGGCTTCTACATTCCTGTGGATCTGTGGCTCAAAAGCAGTGTACACTACCCTTGCAAAAGTTGAGCCTGCATTCTTCAGTCCAAATGGCATGCGGATAAAGCAATAGGTGCCACATGGAGTGATAAATGCAGTCTTCTCTTCATCTTCCTTAGCCATGAAAATCTGGTGATAGCCTGAGTATGCATCAAGAAAACAGAGTAGCTCACATCCGGCAGTGGAGTCAACGATCTGGTCAATGCGCGGCAAAGGGAAAGGATCCTTGGGACATGCTTTATTGACATCAGTGAAGTCTATACACAGTCTCCACTTCCCGTTGGCTTTGCGCACGACGACTGGGTTTGCCAACCACGTCGGATGGATCACACCTCTAACTAGGCCCGCTGCCTCTAGTTTCTTGATTTCCTCATTGATGAACTCTTGGCGCTCCACGGCTTGCTTCCTCACTTTTTGCTTGATGGGCCGCGCATGAGGACAGACAGCAAGCTTGTGCTCAATCACCTTCCTGGGAACACCGGGGATGTCAGATGGTTGCCAAGCAAACACATCGACATTCGCCCGCAGGAAGGCGACGAGCGCGCTTTCCTATTTGCTGTCAAGGGTGGCACTGATGGTGAAGGTACCACCAGTGCCATCCTCCTTTGCGGACACTTTCTTGGTTGCCGGTGGAGCAGCCATCCCTTTCTTGCTCTTGCCGGTGGAGCTCGATGGAACGTCCTCGACGGCGGCGCAGCACTCCGAAGAGGTGCGGTTGCCGGAGTGGGTCCCAGAGCACTTGCCGGACTTGGTCTTCGTCTTCTTCCCCCCGGGAGCTTCAGCGGCAAGAGTATCCTTCTCGGCTGCAGCTGCCGCATCCCGGTAAATCTTGTCGGCGCAAATAAGCGCATCTTTCTTGTCGCTGTGGACAGTGATGACGCTTATCGGCCCCGGCATCTTCAGCACATTGTAGGCATAGTGGGAAGCTGCCATGAACTTGGCGAGGGCGGGACGGCCGAGTATTCCATTGTAGGGCAATGGAATATCGGCAACGTCAAAAGTGATGCGCTCAGTCCTGAAGTTGAGCTCCCCGCCAAAGGTCACCGGCAGAGTAATCTTTCCCTTGGGCTTGCTCCTTCCCGGGTTGATTCCTTGGAATGAACCGGTCTCTTCGAGCTCGCCGTCTTGAATCTGGAGTTTCTTGATCACAGCAGAGGAGATCAAGTTCAGCCCGGCCCCGCCGTCAACCAACATTTTGGTGACCTTGAGGTTGCGGATGGTGGGGGAAACCAGCATCGGCAAGCACCCGACCGCCGTGGTGCGGTCAGGGTGATCCTCAAGGTCAAAAACGATGGGCGTGCTGGACCATTTGAGGAGCCTGCGCGACTCCACGGGCGGCTCCGCTGCATTCACCTCACGCACCCACTGTTTCAGCTGGCGGTGGGAGGTGTGCAGAGAGGCGCCACCGTCGACGCACAGGACCTCCGTGGCTTTCTGGAACTCCTGCTCGCTGTTCTCGTCGTCCTCCATGTCTTCATCGTCGTCTTCGTCGTTGTCGCGGCCCCGGGGAGGTCGATCTCCTTGCCGCTGCTTAGCCTTGCCGCGGCGTCCTCCCGGCCATTGAATGGCCGCTTCTTGCTGGGCTCTTCCCCGCCACCTTGGGCCTTCTCCTTGTCGCGCCTCTCGTACTCAGCTTTTTGCTGCTCGACGAGATACTCGACGCGCTTGCAGTTGGAGAGATCGTGACCCTTGGTGCGGTGAATCTTACAGTATTGCTTGTCGGAGCTACCCGGCTTGTCGGCCGCCGCCGCAGGGGCAGGCTCCTTGCCGGAGCCGCCGGCCTGCGCTTGCTTGGCGGGGGCCTCCTTGCCGGACTTCTCGACGGCAAGCACTTCCTTCTTGCCCTTCTTCCTGTTGTTCCGCCGCCGGCTCTTCTTTGCCGGGGCGGCGTCGTCGCTGTCGCTTCCCCCTGCGCCAGCATCCTCCCCGGGGAGTTTCCTCCCCTCTTCTGCACGGGCGCACTTGTCGGCAAGAGCGTAGAGCTCGCTGACGTCCCTGATCTTGGTCATCGCCATCTCCTCACGCATGCGGCGGTTTCGCACGTTCTGATGGAACGCGCTGATAACCGCAGCAGGGTGAACGTCGGGGATGTTGTGCTGTACTCGGCTGAAGCGTTGGATATACTTGCGCAGGGGTTCGCCTTCCTTCTGGGCCAAAATGTGGAGATCGCTCTCCTGGCCATGGGGTTTGTGGCCGCCGGTGAAGGCGCCAACAAACTGATGGCAGAGGTCGGCCCAAGAAGAGATAGAGCCTTCCGGCAAGTGCATGAGCCACGAACGGACGTTCGGCTTCAGCACGAGCGGGAAGTAGTTGGCTAGGATCTTCTCGTCGCGCCCCCCGGCAGCTTGCACTGCTATAGTGTAGACGCTGAGAAACTCCGAGGGGTGCGTTTTGCCGTCGTACTTCTCCGGTACGTCGGGCTTAAAGTTCTTCATGCTGGGCCACTGGACGCGCCGCAGCTCGCGGGTGAACGCAGGACAGCCTGCCGCGTACGGCAAGTCGCCTGGTTCACCGGGCGCGGGTGCGTCGACAGTGTTCCCAGCTCTCTTGTCGGATTGTCGCCGAGCTTCTCGGCGGCGCTCGATCGTGGTCCGAGCGTCTTCATCTCGCTGGTCGTCGAGGACCTGGCGCTGGTCCCGACGGGCCCGCGGGTCCGACGAGGCGGTGGAGCCGTCGTCGGGGTTGTTCCGGCGGGGCGGCGTCTTCTGCTTCTGCGGCGGGGAGTGCACGCTTGTCGCACCCCCGGCAGTCTTGTCGCCGATAGCCTTCGTCTTCTCAGCCTGCCGCGGCCGTGAGGCCGACGGCTGCTGCGGAGAGTCGTTGTTGGCGAAGTCTATCAGGCTCCGGATAGTGGCCCTCCATTCCTCGGCCTTGTCGGCCGCTGGAGGAAAATCGAGGAGCAGCTGCGCCCTTGCGAGCGCTTCTGCCGGAGTAGTGGGGAACGCGGGCGAGCGGTGCGAGGAGCGGGATACGCTCGGACTTCTAACGACGTTAGAAGGAGCGGGGTCCCGCGCCGGCGCCTTCGCTTTGCTTGTGCCCGGACGAGGGTCCGGGGCGCCTCGCGAACCTCCAGTTTGGCCTTGCCCCAGCAAGCGGATACCACCTCCCGTGGTATGGCGCTGCGGGGTCGTCGTATGTTGCGATGGACGCGGCGCGTCCACGGAGACCGAGGTCCGGTCATCCGTCTTGTTCTTGGATCTGGTGGCACCGTGAGTGTCCTCGCCGGCCACCACCCTTCCGACGGCGTCTCCCCCGCCCACCGTTGGCTCTGGTGGCGGCAGGTGAGACGCAGACGGGCCTCCGACCTCCGAAGGCTTCTTCTTCGGGGCCATGGAGTTGTCGCTGATGAAGTTGCTGATGAAACTTGGAGAGGTTGATGAAGAATGCGCCCGCGCGAACGCCGGATCAGGTTCGCACAACCTCGACGCCCCCTACCTGGCGCGCCAAAGATGTCGGGGGAAACTGTCCGCCACGAACACCTATGGGACCGGAGCCCCTTGTCTGTGCGGTACGAGGGCGGAGGGAGCACAAAGAGCAGATCGAGGCAGACGCGCGGGCAGTTTTTACCCAGGTTCGGGCCGCACGGATGCGTAAAACCCTACTCCTGCTTGGTTGTGTATTGAGTTGAGCGCTCGGGAGCTTGAAGAAGCAGCTACACCGTGCGTGAGAGTAATCTAGGTTTCGAACCCCCTCCACGTTGTGCGTGGGCCTCCTTTTATAGTGCAAGGGGTCACCGACAGGTGTCAACGTAGGAGAAAGGGGTAAAAATGTAAAAGAGGTGGTAGTTGTAATAGTGCGGGAACAGTGGAGCTACAGTACAGAACAGAGGTCTATACCTACTTCAACAGTGGGGGACAAGGGCATTTAATGCCCGTCGCCGTCGACCCCAAAAGCTCCCGCCTTAGCGTCTCCGTCCGCCATGGCGACGGATTTATCGCCGTGGTGTGCCACCGTGTACCCCAGGCTGCACAGCCATCCGCCACGCGTCCCTGGTTAGACCTCAGGGCGACGCGTGGGCCGATGAGCTGGAGCGCGGGCACACAGCGTGGCCTTCCCGGCAAGCGCCTTGCCGGGGCCTTGATCTTGCCGGGCCCGGGAACTTGCCGCTCCCCGGGCCCCTTGCCGGGGCGCGCATAGCGCCGAGGCAACGCCTTCTAATCTTCCTGGCAAGCTCCTCTTGCCAGGGTCTTGTGTTAGTGGAACAGCTTTGAGCCTGGTACGGCCTTCCCGTCAAGCTCCTCTTGCCGGGGTCTCGATCTTCTGTTTTGTATACTTTGTTTTTGAATGGTTTAATAGGAGGCAGGGAGGTCTCCGGCGAGCACGCAGTAAACCTTGCCGCGGGAAGCTGCAACTGCCCGTGCACAAGTTGGGGTACTAGGGTCCCCCTACCTTAGTACACCGACAGTTTCTTCGCGAGAGTTGGCCTAACACCCTATTGTATCCATACATGGGTGGGGCGCCAAGGACCTGAACACCAAAGTGATATGCCGGCTCATCAAAATTTGAGCTGTAATTGCGATAACTTTCATTTTTTCCAATCCTGCAGGCCATTTTTGAGGGCCAAGACGACCCTTTTTGGGCTCAGAATTTTCCACGCACGTGATCCTGTGTGTGCACGTATGTAAAATCCTCCAGATCGTAAAAACTAGAAGTCCTATCACCTCAATTCCCCAATAGCTTTCCAACGCCTATGAAAATGACGAAATCGGAGCTTGTTCTCACTTGCTTTGAGAGTCTCGATCAATTCGGACTCTAGGTTGATTTTTGTATTTTCTTTGATCACCGTTTCTTCGCGAGAGTTGGCCTAACACCCTATTGTATCCATACATGGGTGGGGCGCCCAGGACCTGAACACCAAAGTGATATGCCGGCTCATCAAAATTTGAGCTGTAATTGCGATAACTTTCATTTTTTCCAATCCTGCAGGCCCTTTTTGAGGGCCAAGACGACCCTTTTTGGGCTCAGAATTTTCCACGCATGTGATCCTGTGTGTGCATGTATGTAAAATCCTCCAGATCGTAAAAACTAGAAGTCCTATCACCTCAATTCCCCAATAGGTTTCCAACGCCTATGAAAACGACGAAATCGGTGCTTGTTCTCACTTGCTTTGAGAGTCTCGATCAATTCGGACTCTAGGTTGATTTTTGTATTTTCTTTGATCACCGTTTCTTCGCGAGAGTTGGCCTAACACCCTATTGTATCCATACATGGGTGGGGCGCCAAGGACCTGAACACCAAAGTGATATGCCGGCTCATCAAAATTTGAGCTGTAATTGCGATAACTTTCATTTTTTCCAATCCTGCAGGCCATTTTTGAGGGCCAAGACGACCCTTTTTGGGCTCAAAATTTTCCGCGCATGTGATCCTGTGTGTGCACGTATGTAAAATCCTCCAGATCATAAAAATAGAAGTCCTATGACCTCAATTCCCCAATAGCTTTCCAACGCCTATGAAAACGACGAAATCGGTGCTTGTTCTCACTTGCTTTGAGAGTCTCGATCAATTCGGACTCTAGGTTGATTTTTGTATTTTCTTTGATCACCGTTTCTTCGCGAGAGTTGGCCTAACACCCTATTGTATCCATACATGGGTGGGGCGCCAAGGACCTTGTCGGGGGAAACTGTCCGCCACGAACACCTATGGGACCGGAGCCCCTTGTCTGTGCGGTACGAGGGCGGAGGGAGCACAAAGAGCAGATCGGAGCGGACGCGCGGGCAGTTTTACCCAGGTTCGGGCCGCACGGATGCGTAAAACCCTACTCCTGCTTGGTTGTGTATCGAGTTGAGCGCTCGGGAGCTTGAAGAAGCAGCTACACCGTGCGTGAGAGTAATCTAGGTTCCGAACCCCCTCCACGTTGTGCATGGGCCTCCTTTTATAATGCAAAGGGGTCACCGACAGGTGTCAACGTAGGAGAAAGGGGTAAAAATGTAAAAGAGGTGGTAGTTGTAACAGTGCGGGAATAGTGGAGCTACAGTACAGAACAGTGGTCTATACCTACTTTAACAGTGGGGGACAAGGGCATTTAATGCCCGTCGCCGTCGACCCCAAAAGCTCCCGCCTTAGCGTCTCCGTCCGCCACGGCGACGGATTTATCGCCGCGGTGCGCCACCGTGTACCCCAGGCTGCACAGCCATCCGCCACGCGTCCCTGGTTAGACCTCAGGGCGACGCGTGGGCCGATGAGCTGGAGCGTGGGCACACAGCGTGGCCTTCCCGGCAAGCGCCTTGCCGGGGCCTTGATCTTGCCGGGCCCGGGAACTTGCCGCTCCCCGGGCCCCTTGCCGGGGCGCGCATAGCGCCGAGGCAACGCCTTCTAATCTTCCTGGCAAGCTCCTCTTGCCAGGGTCTTGTGTTAGTGGAACAGCCTTGAGCCTGGTACGGCCTTCCCGGCAAGCTCCTCTTGCCGGGGTCTCGATCTTCTGTTTTGTATACTTTGTTTTTGAATGGTTTAATAGGAGGCAGGGAGGTCTCCGGCGAGCACGCGGTAAACCTTGCCGCGGGAAGCTGCAACTGCCCGTGCACAAGTTGGGGTACTAGGGTACCCCTACCTTAGTACACCGACAGGAGCCCCCGGGCCTGGGCCACACACGGTGCCGAGCG
This sequence comes from Secale cereale, assembly GCA_902687465.1. Classification (NCBI taxonomy): domain Eukaryota; kingdom Viridiplantae; phylum Streptophyta; class Magnoliopsida; order Poales; family Poaceae; genus Secale; species Secale cereale. The sequence continues at coordinate 615,331,107 of LR738710.1, read as the reverse complement.
CTGTTGGGCCAGGCCCAAAACAGTGCACGGGCACCCGCGGCCCGCGGCGCGCCGAATCCACTTCCATATCCGCCGCACCCCACGGTAACGGCACGCGTCGATTGCGGCGCCGCGGGATGGGACGTGCCCACGATCTCTTAATGGAAAGGGGAAAACGCCCCCCACTCCCCCATAAAAGCAGAGGCAGCGGGCGCGGTTCCCCTCCCTGTGCTCTCATTACGTCGTCTTCTTCCTGCAAAAAGATTCCTTCTTGCGCTCCGCCTCCACAGCTCCGCCGCCGCCTAGCTCTTCGTCCTCTTCCTTCCGCCGCGTCCGCCATGGCCCCAAAGAGTGACAAGGGGAAAGCGGAGAAGTCCAAGAAGGAGAAATCCGAGCAAGCAGCCAAGCTCATCGCTTACCGGAAGCGGAACGTCGTCTTCTCGCCGAAGCTCGGTGTGGAAGAACTCTGGAGCAAGTACTACTTGTTCTGGTCCAAGGGCACTGATGCGCATCCCCGCACCCGAGCATACCCGGCCGCCGCCAAGGACCACTATCCCGGCGGGTATTACTTCTTTGCTCCCTTTTTCCACTGTGGTCTCTGCCCTCCATTTTCGAACTTCTTCTGTGATATCATGAATACGTATGGCTTCCATCTGCTTGATTTCACCCCCAACGCCATCCTCACCATGGCCGTTTTCGCACATATGTGCGAAAACTTCATAGGAGTCCACCCCAACGTAGCCCTCTTTAGACACTTTTTCACCCCTAGAGCCGAGGCAGATGCCCCCCTCTCCGGATGTATTTCTTGGGTCTTCCGTCTCGGGAAGAAGGGGTCGTACTTGCCGGGGGAGCTCCGCGGCAAGTGGGAGGAATGGCGAGCTGAGTGGTGCTGGATTGTAGAGGACCAGCCGCAAGCCTTTACTGCGCCGCGCACAACGCCTATCGCGCGCGGCAGAGATTGGAGCGAACTAGACTCCGACGACGTCAAGCTTGACATCGCTCTTGTCCGGATCCTCCGTCTTCGGCTGGCCCGGCTGTCAGTTGCCGAGGTGGGCGCAGATTTCCTCCGCCGGCGCATCGCCCCCCTCCAGGACCGGAAGAGGCCGGCCTGGTTGTACGGCGGCCCGGCAGACATCATGCGGCTGCGCCCTGGACTTAATTTTAACTTCACCACTCTGGAGCTGCGCGGGATGGTACGAGAGCTCTTCAAGTACGACCCAGCACACCCCGAGTGGTTCCGGACTCCCCGGGAAGTGGTGCCGCTCTGCAACAACGCCGCGAGGGACCGAATCCTGGCCATGATGCCGATGTGCGACTCGCATGGCCTGGACCGCTCGTGGATCCCCCCGAAGCCAATCGACGTCCTCACTTTCTACGACAACCTCGTCGAGGTGGCGAGCAACAAGGAGGACCTCAAGCTGCATACGCGGGACACCACCGAGCAGGAAATCGCCTACATAGCTTCTCGGGCTGAGGAGGCCGCCGCAGCCGCGGCGGCAGGAGTCTTCGGATTCTCGCCGGAGGAGGCGGAGGCCGAGGAGGCGTCCACCCAGGCGGAAGAGGCGGAGATCCGTCGGTTGCTGAACCTCCCACCCGACGCGCTCGCCGGGGTCCCCTCGTTGAGGCACTCCGGGATCCATGGGATCGCGACGGAGGCCGCGGCAAAGGAGGGAACCGCCGGAGGAAGCAGAGGCGCCGCGAGGGGCGGAGGCGCCAAGGGGAAGAGGGCCGCATCGCTGGATGCTGGGCCCAGCGAGCCGGCCGAGGCAGAGGAGGAGGAGGAGGAGGAGGTCGAAGACTCCGGCGGATCGACAGAGTTGTACGCCGACGACCTCTCCTCGTCGGAGAGCTCCCCGCCCCCGGCAAGCCCGAAGGAGTCCCCGGCAAAGCGTCTCCGCAAGGCGGCGACGGGGGAAAGGGCACAGGCGCCCCGGCAACAGCCACCTCGGCGGGCGGCTCCCCGGGGGAGTCAAGCCGCGCCAAGGCCGTCCGGCGCACCAGCCGCAGCAGAGGCGGGCCGGGCGCGGACCACGACGGAGGCGCCCCGCAGGCCGGCAGCGAGCCGGCAGGGGTCTTCTCGGAGCGGAGCAACGGCTCCGCCCGTCCCCCGGGCGCCGGCAGCCACAGGGGCTGGGTCTTCGCAGCCCCCAGCCCCGGCGAGTACCAAGCGCGCGAGGGAGTCTTCGCCTCCCGCTCCTCGCGTCGACGCGCCCACGGTGGAGTACGACTTCTCCGCCCTGAGCGAGGACGACGAGGAGGACCAGGAGTAAGGATCCGAGATTCTTCATCTTCTTAATTTTCGTCTTGAGCTTCTGCTGATGCTAACTCTGTCTTCTGTTCTGGTTTCAGGACCCTGGCCCATCGCGCCGCGAAGAAGGCCAAGGCGCCCGAGGCTGAGGTCGCGGAGGACTCGGCGGCGGCGGCAACAGAGGGCGCGCCGGAGCCGATCCTGCCGGACTCTGGCACTGCTCCGATGAGCAGCCCCCAGCGCAGCCCGCAGCGCAGCCCCCAGCGTAAGTCTGGGGTTCTTTCTTTTTGCTTGTCGGGGTACGTCTGAGGCTTTTGACTTTATCTTCATATTTTGATAACTCTTGTCTTGTTCCGTGCAGAGGAGGAGCCGCAGCGGGAAGAGCGCCCGGAGACCACCGCCGAGGAGCTGCAGGCACCGCCATCCCCGCCAAGGCAGGACTCTCCGGCAAGGGAGAGTGCTCCGTCAAGGGCGGGTTCTCCGCCAAGGCAGAGTACCCCGCCAAGGACGAGCAGCCCGGCGAGGGCGGCCACCCCGACGAGGCCGAGCTCCCCGGCGAGGGAGCCCGCCGCTGAGGACGTCCGCCAAGGTAACCTTTATAACCTGTCTTCTTGGCTTGTCTTTTTTTTTGGATATTTGCTTGAGTCTTGAATTTCTTTGTCTTCTTCTTCTTTCTAGATCTTCCTCCTCCTGTGCCTATGGAGACGGAGGTAATTATCCTCGAGGAGGAGGACGCGCAAGGCGGCGGCGGCGACGCACCAGTCGTCGAAGAGGTGGGCGAGGCCGCCGAGCCGGCCGCGCAAGAGACTGCTCCGGCTGCGGACGCAGCGGCCGGGGAGGGGGACGGTGGCCGCACCGCCGACCCGGAGGTGGCGGGAGCATCGGATGCTGCGCCGGCCACCGGTCCCTCCGCCGGCGAGGAGCAAAGGTTTTATCTCGAGGCCCCCAATGGCGTCTTCATCCAGATGCCGTGGGGGTCTTCGTCGCGAGCTCCTGCGGAGGGCGAGGCGTTCGACGGAGAAGTCCTCGCCTCCGCAGGCCTGAAGATAGTCCAGGCGCCCGGTGGAGGTGAGGGGCCCGAGGAGGAGCGATTGCTTCATCAACTCCTGGCCCTTTACCGGGCCAGGCAAGCAAAGCTCGCTTCCCGGGAGGCTCTTGCCGCCAAGGCTGCGGCAGAGATGGAGAAGCGCGCGGCGGAGCTCAGCGCCGCCAACCAGGCTGCCCTCCGCCAGGTGGCAGAGGAGCGAGAGCGTCTCGCCGGCGAGTACCAAGAGTGGGTACTTGAGAGGGCCGAAGCCGACGAACAGCAGCGCCTCGCCGGGGTGGAGATGTCCCGGCGAGAGGGAGAGCTCGCGCAGCGGAAGGTGGATCTGGATTCTCATGAAGAAGACCTTGTCGCTCGCGAGGCTGCCCTTGGCGGGGAGCTGAAAGAGGCGAAGGCCGCCGCGGCTGCCGCGGAGGACGCCAAGAAAGAGCTCGCCGCCAAGGTTGAACAACTGGAGAAGGCGATGAAGGTGAGCGCCGAGAAGGTCGCCGCGCTCATCCTGGAGCGCGAGAAGGATGCTCACACCAACTCAGAGCTCCAGGTGAGTTTGTCCCAGAGGGGTGACGAGCTGAAGGCCGCCAAGGATTCCATTGAAGACTTGGAGCTGAAGGTCACCACCCTGAAGGAATCGCTTGATGCTGCCCGGGCCCAGGAGACCAAGCTGAAGGATGAGCTCCGCAAGGAGCGAACCTTGATGGAGAACGTCAACAAGGCCTCCGAGCTCTTCCGGCAGACTATCGAGGTGTGGACCGAAGAGCTGGTTTCTTCTGCGTCCAACATTGACCAGGAGTTGCTTGCTTTGAAGGTCGAACATCTTATCTACTCGCCGGATCCAGATCTCCCGCACAGCGCCAAGCTCAGCCTCTTCTTCAGAGGCGTCGCTCCGGCCCTTGCAGGTCTCCGGAACCGCATCCCCGCGCAGCTGGCCGAGGAGTCGCGCCGTCTCTGCGCGGGAACTCTGGAGCGGGTCTTGACGAAGATCGTGTACCGCAACCCGGGGATCAACCTCAGGAACGTTCTTTGCAGCTTGCCGGCAGATGCAGACACGGAGTCTGCGCCCGGCTTTGTACAAAGGGTTACATGCAACAGCGGCAAGGCTTGTACAAAAGTTGGTTGCCGGAACGGATCACGGCAACCGCGCCTTAGGGGTGAAACTTGCGAAGATGCTCTATGTTCCAGGAGTTGCTCACCGGTAAGCCTTCTTCGGTCTCGAGGCGGACAGCGCCGGGCCTCGTAACTTGTCTCACCCGATAAGGGCCTTCCCACTTCGGCGTCAACTTGTTGGAATTCTTGGCGGACTGAACACGCCGAAGAACAAGGTCGCCTTCCTCGAGACTCCTGGCCTTGACTTTGCGGCTATGGTAGCGGCGCAAAGCTTGCTGGTATCGAGCAGCTCGTACAGCAGCCTGGAGACGTCCCTCCTCAAGGAGCAATGCGTCATCTTGTCGCAGTTGCTCTTGCTCGAGCTCATCATAAGCGAGCACTCGAGGAGATCCGTATACGAGTTCCGTGGGGAGAACTGCTTCTGCTCCATAGACTAGAGCAAAAGGTGTCTGCCCGGTGGCTCGATTTGGTGTCGTTCTGATTGACCAAAGAGCCGCCGGGAGCTCCTCTATCCAATTCTTTCCGCACTTGCGCAGCCTGTCAAAGGTCCTTGTCTTGAGTCCGCGCAGCACTTCAGCATTTGCCCTCTCCGCTTGGCCGTTGCTCCTCGGGTGAGCAACAGAAGCGAAACAGACCTTGGTGCCAAGGTCTTGGACGTACTGCATGAAGGTGCGACTAGTGAATTGCGTACCGTTGTCGGTGATGATCCTGTTAGGGATCCCGAAACGGCAAACAATCGACCTGAAGAACCTGACTGCTGACTGTGCTGTCACCTTTCTCACTGGCTCCACTTCTGGCCACTTTGTGAACTTGTCGATTGCAACGTACAAGTACTCAAAGCCCCCGACAGCGCGAGGGAAAGGGCCGAGGATATCGAGCCCCCAGACCGAGAAGGGCCATGACAAAGGGATTGTCTGGAGAGCTTGAGCTGGCTGATGAATTTGCTTTGCATGGAACTGGCACGCTTCACACTTGGTTACTAGTGCAGTTGCATCTTGGAGGGCTTCTTGCCAAAAGAACCCTTGCCGGAAAGCTTTCCCGGCAAGCGCCCTTGCGCCAATGTGGTGGCCGCATATGCCTCCGTGTATTTCTGCCAACAGCTTCTGTCCATCTTCTCTGGAGATGCATTTCAACCTGACACCATTGAGTCTTCTTCTGTACAGCTCGTTATCCACAAACTGATACATACTTGACTGCCTGGTTATCTTCTCTATCTCTTGAGGGTCGTCGGGAAGTTCTCCAGTTTGCAGAAAACGGACGATCTGCTGTGCCCATGCCGGAGCCCGGGGCTCGACGGCAAGGACTAAAGGCTCGAGGGCCGCTGCGGGAACCCCAGCTTCTACGGCAAAGACCTCTGGTCCCGTCGGAGCTGACGGTCCCCCGGCAAGCTCGCCGGGGCGAGGCTTGTCGGGAACACTTGCTTCAACTGCACAAGCCCGAGGGCTTGCAGGAGCAAACTGTTCCTCAGCGTTGTCGTTGATCCTGGGAACTTTGGCGGCGGGTTCAGGAAGATCCGCCGGCAAGTAGTCGCCGGAGACCAACTTTCTCTTCTTAGACTGCCCAATTGATGGTGTAACTGATGGCTGAGTCAGCTTGAGCAAAAAGGTCCCTGGTTCCACAGGTAACTTCATCGCGGCGCACTTTGAAAGGCCATCTGCAATCTCATTTTGGGCTCTTGGGACGTGCTCCATCTGCAAACCTTCAAAGTGCTCTTCAAGCTTTCTCACTTCATCGACATATGCTTCCATCAAAGGACTCTGATAGCTTTTGTTAACTTGTCGGACCACCAACTGAGAATCTCCCCGCACAATTAGCTTTCTGATCCCAAGTTCGGCCGCAATCCTGAGGCCGGCAAGCAAGCCTTCATATTCTGCAGTGTTGTTTGTCGCTTGCTCCCTGGGGAAGTGCATCTGGATAACATATTTGAGGTGCTCTCCGGTGGGCGCGATGAGTACCACGCCGGCACCGGCGCCTTGCAGCGAGAAGGCACCGTCAAAATACATTATCCATTCACTTGTCGCTTCTTGCACGGGTACGCTCGTTTCTTGAACTTCTTCTTCTGGTGTTGGGGTCCACTCAGCAATGAATTCTGCCAAAGCTCGGCTCTGTATGGTTGAAGTACTTTCAAACTTGAGTCCGAAGCTTGACAGTTCCAGTGCCCACTCGACGATCCTGCCCGTTGCCTCCGGATTGTGCAATATCCTCTTCAACGGAAAGCGAGTGACCACCGTTATCTCATGGGCTTGGAAGTAGTGGCGCAGCTTTCTCGAGGCCATAAGGAGGCCGAAAAGCAATTTTTGCACACCAGAGTACCTTGATCTAGCTCCCTGGAGAAGGGAACTTACAAAATACACTGGGCGCTGCACCATCTTCTTCCGCACCTCTCCTTGTTCCTGCGCAGAGTCTTCCTTGTCGGGGCCAGAGCTTGTCGGGACATCCCCCTGCTTGTCGCTAGATTCGCTTGCTGGTGACGCTGGCTCCTCGTCGGACTCCCTCTCCGCTACCAACGCAGCACTAACCACCTGGTTGGTTGCCGCTAAGTATAGCAACAACTTTTCCTGTGGTTTAGGTGCGACAAGTGTAGGAGTGGAGGACAGGTACCGTTTCAAATCCTGCAACGCCGCCTCCGCTTCCGGAGTCCACTTCATGGGACCTGCCTTCTTCAAGATTTTGAAGAAAGGTAGGGCGCGTTCTGCGGATTTTGAAATGAACCTACTGAGGGCAGCAACGCAACCTGCAAGCTTTCTGACATCTTTGACGCGCTTTGGAGCTTCTATCTGCTCGATGGCTTTGATCTTGTCGGGGTTGGCTTCAATCCCCCTCTGTGATACAAAGAACCCGAGAAGCTTGCCGGAGGGAACTCCAAAGACGCACTTCTCGGGGTTCAGCTTGAGTTGTATCCTGCGCAGGTTCTGAAACGTTTCTTCCAAGTCTTGAATCAGTGTTTCTTTGCTCTTGCTCTTCACCACGATGTCATCCATGTAGGCTTCTACATTCCTGTGGATCTGTGGCTCAAAAGCAGTGTACACTACCCTTGCAAAAGTTGAGCCTGCATTCTTCAGTCCAAATGGCATGCGGATAAAGCAATAGGTGCCACATGGAGTGATAAATGCAGTCTTCTCTTCATCTTCCTTAGCCATGAAAATCTGGTGATAGCCTGAGTATGCATCAAGAAAACAGAGTAGCTCACATCCGGCAGCGGAGTCAACGATCTGGTCAATGCGCGGCAAAGGGAAGGGATCCTTGGGACATGCTTTATTGATATCAGTGAAGTCTATACACAGTCTCCACTTCCCGTTGGCTTTGCGCACGACGACTGGGTTTGCCAACCACGTCGGATGGATCACACCTCTAACTAGGCCTGCTGCCTCTAGTTTCTTGATCTCCTCATTGATGAACTCTTGGCGCTCCACGGCTTGCTTCCTCACTTTTTGCTTGATGGGCCGCGCATGAGGGCAGACAGCAAGCTTGTGCTCAATCACCTTCCTGGGAACACCGGGGATGTCAGATGGTTGCCAAGCAAACACATCGACATTCGCCCGCAGGAAGGCGACGAGCGCGCTTTCCTATTTGCTGTCAAGGGTGGCACTGATGGTGAAGGTACCACCAGTGCCGTCCTCCTTTGCGGACACCTTCTTGGTCGCCGGAGGAGCAGCCATTCCTTTCTTGCTCTTGCCGGTGGAGCTCGATGGAACGTCCTCGACGGCAGCGCAGCACTCCGAAGAGGTGCGGTTGCCGGAGCGGGTCCCAGAGCATTTGCCGGACTTGGTCTTCGTCTTCTTCCCCCCGGGAGCTTCAGCGGCAAGAGTATCCTTCTCGGCCGCAGCTGCCGCATCCCGGTAAATCTTGTCGGCGCAAATAAGCGCATCTTTCTTGTCGCTGTGGACAGTGATGACGCTTATCGGCCCCGGCATCTTCAGCACATTGTAGGCATAGTGGGAAGCTGCCATGAACTTGGCGAGGGCGGGACGGCCGAGTATTCCATTGTAGGGCAATGGAATATCGGCAACGTCAAAAGTGATGCGCTCAGTCCTGAAGTTGAGCTCCCCGCCAAAGGTCACCGGCAGAGTAATCTTTCCCTTGGGCTTGCTCCTTCCCGGGTTGATTCCTTGGAATGAACCGGTCTCTTCGAGCTCGCCGTCTTGAATCTGGAGTTTCTTGATCACAGCAGAGGAGATCAAGTTTAGCCCGGCCCCGCCGTCAACCAACATTTTGGTGACCTTGAGGTTGCGGATGGTGGGGGAAACCAGCATCGGCAAGCACCCGACCGCCGTGGTGCGGTCAGGGTGATCCTCAAGGTCAAAAACGATGGGCGTGCTGGACCATTTGAGGAGCCTGCGCGACTCCACGGGCGGCTCCGCTGCATTCACCTCACGCACCCACTGTTTCAGCTGGCGGTGGGAGGTGTGCAGAGAGGCGCCACCGTCGACGCACAGGACCTCCGTGGCTTTCTGGAACTCCTGCTCGCTGTTCTCGTCGTCCTCCATGTCTTCATCGTCGTCTTCGTCGTTGTCGCGGCCACGGGGAGGTCGATCTCCTTGCCGCTGCTTAGCCTTGCCGCGGCGTCCTCCCCGGCCATTGAATGGCCGCTTCTTGCTGGGCTCTTCCCCGCCACCTTGGGCCTTCTCCTTGTCGCGCCTCTCGTACTCAGCTTTTTGCTGCTCGACGAGGTACTCGACGCGTTTGCAATTGGAGAGATCGTGACCCTTGGTGCGGTGAATCTTACAGTATTGCTTGTCGGAGCTACCCGGCTTGTCGGCCGCCGCCGCAGGGGCAGGCTCCTTGCCGGAGCCGCCAGCCTGCGCTTGTTTGGCGGGGGCCTCCTTGCCGGATTTCTCGACGGCAAGCACTTCCTTCTTGCCCTTCTTCCTGTTGTTCCGCCGCCGGCTCTTCTTTGCCAGGGCGGCGTCATCGCTGTCGCTTCCCCCTGCGCCAGCATCCTCCCCGGGGAGTTTCCTCCCCTCTTCTGCACGGGCGCACTTGTCGGCAAGAGCGTAGAGCTCGCTGACGTCCCTGATCTTGGTCATCGCCATCTCCTCACGCACGCGGCGGTTACGCACGTTCTGATGGAACGCGCTGATAACCGCAGCAGGGTGAACGTCGGGGATGTTGTGCTGTACCCGGCTGAAACGTTGGATATACTTGCGCAGGGGTTCGCCTTCCTTCTGGGCCAAAATGTGGAGATCGCTCTCCTGGCCATGGGGTTTGTGGCCGCCGGTGAAGGCGCCAACAAACTGATGGCAGAGGTCGGCCCAAGAAGAGATAGAGCCTTCCGGCAAGTGCATGAGCCACGAACGGACGTTCGGCTTCAGCACGAGCGGGAAGTAGTTGGCTAGGATCTTCTCGTCGCGCCCCCCGGCAGCTTGCACTGCTATAGTGTAGACGCTGAGAAACTCCGAGGGGTGCGTTTTGCCGTCGTACTTCTCCGGTACGTCGGGCTTAAAGTTCTTCATGCTGGGCCACTGGACGCGCCGCAGCTCGCGGGTGAACGCAGGACAGCCTGCCGCGTACGGCAAGTCGCCTGGTTCACCGGGCGCGGGTGCGTCGACAGTGTTCCCAGCTCTCTTGTCGGATTGTCGCCGAGCTTCTCGGCGGCGCTCGATCGTGGTCCGAGCGTCTTCATCTCGCTGGTCGTCGAGGACCTGGCGCTGGTCCCGACGGGCCCGCGGGTCCGACGAGGCGGTGGAGCCGTCGTCGGGGTTGTTCCGGCGGGGCGGCGTCTTCTGCTTCTGCGGCGGGGAGTGCACGCTTGTCGCACCCCCGGCAGTCTTGTCGCCGATAGCCTTCGTCTTCTCAGCCTGCCGCGGCCGTGAGGCCGACGGCTGCTGCGGAGAGTCGTTGTTGGCGAAGTCTATCAGGCTCCGGATAGTGGCCCTCCATTCCTCGGCCTTGTCGGCCGCTGGAGGAAAATCGAGGAGCAGCTGCGCCCTTGCGAGCGCTTCTGCCGGAGTAGTGGGGAACGCGGGCGAGCGGTGCGAGGAGCGGGATACGCTCGGACTTCTAACGACGTTAGAAGGAGCGGGGTCCCGCGCCGGCGCCTTCGCTTTGCTTGTGCCCGGACGAGGGTCCGGGGCGCCTCGCGAACCTCCAGTTTGGCCTTGCCCCAGCAAGCGGATACCACCTCCCGTGGTATGGCGCTGCGGGGTCGTCGTATGTTGCGATGGACGCGGCGCGTCCACGGAGACCGAGGTCCGGTCATCCGTCTTGTTCTTGGATCTGGTGGCACCGTGAGTGTCCTCGCCGGCCACCACCCTTCCGACGGCGTCTCCCCCGCCCACCGTTGGCTCTGGTGGCGGCAGGTGAGACGCAGACGGGCCTCCGACCTCCGAAGGCTTCTTCTTCGGGGCCATGGAGTTGTCGCTGATGAAGTTGCTGATGAAACTTGGAGAGGTTGATGAAGAATGCGCCCGCGCGAACGCCGGATCAGGTTCGCACAACCTCGACGCCCCCTACCTGGCGCGCCAAAGATGTCGGGGGAAACTGTCCGCCACGAACACCTATGGGACCGGAGCCCCTTGTCTGTGCGGTACGAGGGCGGAGGGAGCACAAAGAGCAGATCGAGGCAGACGCGCGGGCAGTTTTTACCCAGGTTCGGGCCGCACGGATGCGTAAAACCCTACTCCTGCTTGGTTGTGTATTGAGTTGAGCGCTCGGGAGCTTGAAGAAGCAGCTACACCGTGCGTGAGAGTAATCTAGGTTTCGAACCCCCTCCACGTTGTGCATGGGCCTCCTTTTATAGTGCAAGGGGTCACCGACAGGTGTCAACGTAGGAGAAAGGGGTAAAAGAGTAAAAGAGGTGGTAGTTGTAATAGTGCGGGAACAGTGGAGCTACAGTACAGAACAGTGGTCTATACCTACTTTAACAGTGGGGGACAAGGGCATTTAATGCCCGTCGCCGTCGACCCCAAAAGCTCCCGCCTTGGCGTCTCCGTCCGCCACGGCGACGGATTTATTGCCGTGGTGTGCCACCGTGTACCCCAGGCTGCACAGCCATCCGCCACGCGTCCCTGGTTAGACCTCAGGGCGACGCGTGGGCCGATGAGCTGGAGCGCGGGCACACAGCGTGGCCTTCCCGGCAAGCGCCTTGCCGGGGCCTTGATCTTGCCGGGCCCGGGAACTTGCCGCTCCCCGGGCCCCTTGCCGGGGCGCGCATAGCGCCGAGGCAACGCCTTCTAACCTTCCTGGCAAGCTCCTCTCGCCAGGGTCTTGTGTTAGTGGAACAGCCTTGAGCCTGGTACGGCCTTCCCGGCAAACTCCTCTTGCCGGGGTCTCGATCTTCTGTTTTGTATACTTTGTTTTTGAATGGTTTAATAGGAGGCAGGAAGGTCTCCGGCGAGCACGCAGTAAACCTTGCCGCGGGAAGCTGCAACTGCCCGTGCACAAGTTGGGGTACTAGGGTCCCCCTACCTTAGTACACCGACAGTGAGTCTCAGTCATCTCTACATAGTTCTCAAACCCGTAGGGTCCGCACGCTTAACGTTTGATGGCGATCGGTATTATGAGTTTATGAGTTTTGATGTACCGAAGGTAGTTCGGAGTCCCGGATGAGATCACGGACATGACGAGGAGTCTCAGAATGTTCGAGATGTAAAGATTGATATATTGGACAACTATATTCGGACACCGGAAGTGTTCTGGAAAGTTTCGGAATTTACCGGAGTACCGGAGGGGTTAGCGGAACCACCCGGGGGAAAGTTGGGCCTTAGTGGGCCATAGGGGAGAAAGGTGGCAGCAGCCAGGAGGTGGCGCGCCCCCTCCCAAGGGCAGTCCGAATTGGACTAGGGGAGGGGGGGCGGCCCCCTCTTTCCTTCCCCTTCTCTCCGTCTCTTTCCTTCCCCTCTTGGTGATTCCTACTAGGAATAGGATTGCAATCCTATTCCTAGTAGGATTGCACCCTAGGCGCGCCATAGAGGGGCCGGCCGGCCTCCCCCTTGCTCCTTTATATACGGGGGCAGGGGGGCACCCTGGGAGACACAAGTTGATCAGTTGATCTCTCCCAACCGTGTGCGGTGCCCCCCTCCACAGAAACACACCTCGGTCATACCGTTGCAGTGCTTAGGCGAAGCCCTGCGCCGGTAACTTCATCATATCCGTCACCACGCCGTCGTGCTGACGAAACTCTCCCGTGAAGCTCAACTAGATCAAGAGCTCGTGGGATGTCATCAAGCTGAACGTGTGCTGAACGCGGAGGTGCGTACGTTCGGTGCTTGATCGGTTGAATCGCGAAGAAGTTCGACTACATCAACCGCGTCACTTGACGCTTCCGCTTTCGGTCTACGAGGGTACGTAGACACACTCTCCCCCTCGTTGCTATGCATCTGGTAGATAGATCTTGCGTGATCGTAGGAAAATTTTGAAATTCTACGTTCCCCAACACCTAGGGCATCCCCAAGCTTAGGCTCTTGCCACTCTTTCTTCCATAGTCCATGAAAGCAATACTCAAAACTTGAAAACTTCACAACACAAAACTTAGACAAAAATCTCGTGAGCTCCGTTAGTATAAGAAAACAAACCACTACTCAAAGGTACTGCAATGAATTCATTCTTTGTTTATATTGGTGTTAAACCTACTGTATTCCAACTTCTCTATGATTCATACTTCCCAATACTACTCATAGATGCATTGAAATAAGCAAACAACACACGAAAAACAGAATCTGTCAAAAATAGAACAGTCTGTAGTAATATGCTATTTTCGCATAATTTTGTAACTCCAAAAAAATTGAAATAAATTGGTAAACATGAGGAATTTTTCTATTAATCATCTACAAAAAGAATCAACTAAATAGCACACTCCAGCAAAATATGGTGGCCATTCTAGCGAGCGCTAACGATTCTGTTTTTCACAGCACGATCATATAAACTTCACACAAGTCTTCCCAAAGGTTCTACTTGGCACAAACACTAATTAAAACACAAAACCACATCTAAACAGAAGCTAGATGCAATATTTATTCCTAAACAGAAGCAAAAAGAAAAAAAATATAAAATTGGGTTGCCTCCCAACAAGCGCTATCATTTTACACCCCTAGCTAGGCACGATACATGGATAGATCTAGGGAATGCCATAATGATACGATATATCGTGAAACTCATCTCATATTCCCTACGTTTAGCAGCAAGTTTCCTTTGTGGCAAGCAAAAGTAAACAAAAGGGCTAAATTTAATGGGACAAAAGTCCCCCATATCAAGTTCAGGAGGAATAGGTTCCTCTTTTGGCCCTTTGTAGTGAACAACTAATTCATCATTATAGGCATTCTTTTGGCAGAAGGTCATGAGCCTTCGCTCAAGGGAGAAGCCTAACCCATTGTTTTGAATAGCAAAATCATCATTCAACTCAGAAATTCTATCAACCAAGACATCGGTAGGAACCTTTTTTCTAAGGTTTTCATTAAAAGCAACATGATCAGGAGATCGCAACCGCATTATGTCTTCTTGATTAAATAAGATAGCTTCTATGGGAGGTCGGCCAGCATCTACCCCGTAATGAGCGAAGATTTCTTTGGCCTCTTTCATGATAAATCTAAATTCATGAGCCAAATAGATAGTAGCTGCACACTTAACAGAAGAATGCTCAATGTTGGAAAATTCCAGAAAGATTCTCTGAATACAGGGATGCATATGGATAAACTGCCTTTCAATTTCAACAACAAGCATAGATATGGCATCCGCAAGGCTACTAGTTCTGTGAAGAATAGAGCTACCCATAGTGGGCAAAGCACCGGCACAAGTAAAGAAGTCTTGAAGAACTCCTTTTCCAATAATATTACCACTACCAACTCGGAACTTCTTAATATGTAAAGTGGCAGTTTCATCCGGAGGGTCAACATAGATGTTGCCCTCAACATTACTACCCTTCTCGTTAAAATCTTCCCCCATCTGAGACATGAGGGAAAGCGAACGATAAACACACGACAGAAGCAGGGCAAATAAAACGACAAGGGTGAAGTGGGGGAGAGGAAAACGAGAGGCAAAAATGTAATGCAAAGGATAAGGGTTTGTGATAGGTACTTGGTATATGAATTTTGGGTAAGCCTCCCCGGCAACGGCGCCAGAAATTCTTCTTGCTACTTCTCGAGCTTGCGTTGTATTCCCTCGAAGAGGAAAGGGTCATGCAGCACAGTAGCGTAAGTATTTCCCTCAGTTTTTGAGAACCAAGGTAGCAATCCAGTAGGAGACCACGCGCGAGTCCCTCGCACCTGTACAAACAAATAAGAACTTCGCAACCAACGCGATAAGGGGTTGTCAATCCCTTTATGGTCACTTACGAAAGTGAGATCTGATAGAGATGATACTTTGATATTTTTGGTATTTTTGGATATAAGAATAGAAAGTAAAAGCGGAAAAGTAAAATAGAATGTAGATTGATATGTTGAGAATAGACCCCGAGGCCATAGTGTTCTCTAGTGGCTTCTCTCATGATAGCGATATTCTACGGTGGGTAAACAAATTACTGTCGAGCAATTGATAGAAAAACAAATAATTATGATACTATATAGGCATGATCATGATATATAGGCATCACGTCCAAGACAAGTAGACCGAAACGATTCTGCATCTACTACTATTACTCCACACATCGACCGCTATCCAGCATGCATCTAGAGTATTAAGTTCATAAGAACGGAGTAACGCCTTAAGCAAGATGACATGATGTAGAGGGATAAACTCAAACATAGTGATATAAACCCCATATTTTTATCCTCGATGACAACAATACAATACGTGCCTTGCTGCCCCTACTGTCATTGGGAAAGGACACCGCAAGATTGCACCCAAAGCCAAGCACTTCCCCCATTGCAAGAACTATAGATCTAGTAGGCCAAACCAAACCAATAATTCGAAGAGACTTGCAAGGATATTATAATCACACATAAAGAGTTTAGAAAAGAACCAAATATTTCTCATAGATAATCTTGATCATAAACCCACAATTCATCGGATCTCGACAAACACAGCGCAAAAAGAGATTACATCAAATAGATCTCCTCGAAGACCGAGGAGAACTTGGTATTGAGATCCAAAGAGAGAGAAGAAGCCATCTAGATACTAGCTATGGAGCCGAAGGTCTGTGGTAAACTACTCACAACTCATGGTGAGGCGATGATGATGATGTAGAAGCACTCCATGGTAGATGCCCCCTCCGGCGGAGCTCCGGAACAGGCCCAAGATGGGATCTCATGGGAACAGAAGGTTGCGGCGGTGGAACTAGGGTTTTCTCTATTGTTCTGAGAGTTTCAGGGTATGTAGGTATATATAGGAGGAAGGAGGGTGCCGGGGACCAGACGGGGTGCCCACGAGGTAGGGGGGCGCCCCCACCCTCGTGGACGCCACGTCAGCCCTACTCCAGTGTTCTCAAGTCTCCCGAGCGTATTTTGCTCCAAAAATATCTCTCCCGAAGGTTTCATTCCGTTTGGACTCCGTTTGATATTCCTTTTCTGTAAAACCCTAAAACAGGCAAAAAAACAACAATCTGGACTGGGCCTTTGGGTTAGTAGGCTAGTCCCAAAAATAATATAAAAGTGTATAACAAAGCCCATTAAACATCCAAAACATCATAAATAATAGCATGGAACAATAAAAAATTATAGATACGTTGGAGACGTATCAGCACCTTGTACGGCGTCAGAACCAGCATCGCCGTCAGTAGAGGCAATGCTGGGTCTTCGGGCAAAGGCACCGGACACTTAATCCGGGATGCCTTCTTCGTCCAGCCTTGTATATCATGCAAAAATTCCAACTCCTATTATCATTAAATAAGGGAAAGGGTATGTGTTCGGAAAGTATCATTGTTACCTCTGTGGCGGAAACTTAAGTGCTGAAGCCCGCATCCTTGTCCTCTTTGGGCCATTCCTTTTGGCTCTTGAAGAGGTGCTTCCAGATTTCTTTGTGCATAGAGCCGAAGAGATGCTTCAGCGGCTTGTCTCCTGCCCGATTGAACTCCCATAGGGAGGAATCCCGGCTTTGGCAAGGGAGAATGAGCCGGGTCAGCATCACCTGGATCATGGAGGAGAGCAGGTGCCCCTTGGAAATCACGCCGGACACACGACCCATGAGAGTCGTTACCTTAGTGTGCGACCCCCAGTCCAGAGCCTTTTTGGTCCAGGAGGTCAACCTCATTGGGGGTCTAGATCTGAAAGTAGGCTCCGCCGCCCACTTGGTGACGCGTCGTTCGATAATGTAGAACCATTCTTGTTGCCAGACCTTGTTCGTCTCCACGAATGAGCCCTTGGGAAAAGTCACGTTCAGGGGCTTGTTGATCATGGAGCCCCCGCACTCCACATGTTCCCCATCAACCACCTTCGGCTTCATGTTGAAGGTCTTAAGCCACAGGCCGAAGTGTGGGGGGATGCGGAGAAAGGCTTCACACACCACTATGAAAGCGGATATGTGAAGGATTGAGTTTGGGGCTAGATCATGGAAATCTAGCCCGTATAAGAACAAAAGACCCCGAACAAACGGGTGGAGTGGAAACCCTAGCCCCCTAACAAAATGAGAGGTGAAAAATACCCTCTTGCCCGCCTTAGGAACGGGAATCACCTGGCCCTTAGGGGGGACTCGGTGTGCGATGTCGCCGGCGAGATACCCCGCGCTCCGTAGATCCTCCATGGTCTTTTCAGTGACCATGGAAGCCTCCCACTTACCTCTGGCACCAGATCCAGCCATTGCTGGAAAGGGGAGTTGTGGTTGAGGAACGAGGAGTTGTGGGCGCAGGAGATGAGAGTACGGGGGCAAGGGAGATTGGCGAGATCGAGCTTGAGGAAGGCGTGGGGCTGATGAAAGGGATTGGTGTCCTTTTATAACGCTGCGAATAGCGTCTCCGCACCTTAGCCATAAAACTCACGGGTTCCCAAAACGGTCGTGCGTAATGCGCGGTGTGAGTGCTCACGTCACAATGATAAGAATCCCACAATAAGCGGGAAATGATCTCTATTCTGATGGGACGTGTCAATGAGGATATACCTCGAAACGCGAAACTAGGACCAAATAAAACAATTCGATATGTTGGTGGGTTGGGCATGACGCTTCGCCCAAAAAATTGTCAGTAGAGACACATTTTTTTCAAGGCCTTGCCTTCGAGGCTAAGGGTTGTACTAATCTTGCAGAGCCGAACACAATCCATCTATTTGCAGAAGATATATTCGGATGAGGAACCCGCCTTGCAATGCCGAAGACAATACGGAAGCCAAACTCATCGTCATCGAAGACAGGTTCATGGGCTACTGAGGGAGTCCTGGATCGAGGGGTCCTCATGTGGCCGGACAAACTCCTGGTGGGCCGGACTGGTGGGCCATGAAGATTATTATAGAAGATCATCTCTCGTATCCGGATAGGACTCCTGGATTCTTGTACTGGCAAGTTTTAGGCTCGGGTGTAGATTTTCCTTCCTCTGCAAGATGATGTGTACAAACCCTAGGCCCCTCCGGTGTGTATATAAATCGGAGGGTTTAGTCCGTAGAGGCTAGAGAAGAATCATACAATCCTCATAGGCTATACTTAGGGTTTAGCCTTTACGATCTCGAGGTAGATCAACTCTTGTATTCATATTCATCCATATTAATATAGCAGGAAGTAGGGTATTACCTCGATCGAGAGGGCCTGGACCTGGGTAAACATCGTGTCTCCAGCCTCCTGTTACCATCGATCTTCAGATGCATAGTTCGGGACCCCCTATCCGAGATTTGCCGGTTTTGACACCGATAGGTATATCCCTGTCGACGCCTTCTGCCGGGCTCCAGAGAGTAACCAACGTATCCCCACTCCCAAGCAACGGGGAGAGGGTGATCTTCGTCCCCCACCATGTCCGAGGGCTGGGGTTCCCCCTTGATATGTCTTCAACGTATCTATAATTTTTTATTGTTTTGTGTTATTATAGTATCAATCTTGGATGATTAGTATGCAGTTGTATGCAATTATATATATCATTTTTTTGGGACTAACCTATTAACCTAGTGCCCAGAGCCTGTTTTTGTTGTTTTTACTTGCGTTTGGCCCTTCAGAAATTTAGTACCAAATGGAGTCCAAATGCTATGACCTTTTTGATTATTATTTTCGGACCAGAAGGGATCCTAGAAGCTTCGGGAGAAGACCTTAAGAGCCACAAGGGAGCGACAAGCGTGCCACACGCACCCCGGGGGGGGGGGGGGCGTGCTTGTGGGCCCATCGTGGCACCTCTTGGCCTAATTCCAACTCTATAAACCCAAATATATTCCTCGTATACTAGAGAGCCACCCAAAATACTATTTCCACCACAACAAGTTTCTGTTCTCGCAAGATCCCATCTGGAGGCCTTTTTCTGCTACTCTGTCGAAGGGGGAATCAATCATGGAGGGCTTCTACATCAACCTTGATGCCCTTTCGATGATGTGTGCGTAGTTTAGCACAGACATACGGGTCCATAGCTAGTAGGTAGATGGCTTCTTCTCTCTCTTTGATCTTCAATACAATGTTCTCCTCAATGTTCTTGGAGATCTATTCAATGTAATCCCCTTTTGCGGTGTGTTTGTTGGGAACCGATGAATTATGAGTTTATGATCATATTATCTATGAATATTATTTGAGTATTCTCTGAACTCTTTTATGCATGATTTTTATAGCTTTGTATTTCTCTCCGATCTATCTGTTTGCATTGGCCAACTAAATTGATTTATCTTGAAATGGGAGAGGTGCTTTGTGTAGGGTTCGATCCTGCGGTGCTCAACCCAAGTGACTGAAAGGGACATGACACGTATTTGTATCATTGCCATTAAGGATAAAAATATGGGGTTTATTCATATTAATTGGGTTTATTTGTCTACATCATGTCATCTTGCTTAAGGCGTTACTCCATTTTTTATGAACTTGATACTCTAGATGCATGTTGGATAGCGGTCGATGCGTGGAGTTATAGATGCATGTAGGAGTCAGTCCACTTGTCTCGGACATCATGCCTATATACATAATCATTGCCTTGGTATCGCCAGAACTATGCGCTTTTCTATCAATTGTCCAACAGTAAATTGTTTACCCACCGTATGCTATGTTCAAGAGAGAAGCCTGTAGTGAAAACTATGCCCCCAGGGTCTATCTTTATCATATATTAAGATCCAAAAATATATTTCTGCAATTTATTTACCTTTATTTTTTGTGTTTTTATTTATCTATCTACCACTACGAGATTTGATCCTTGCAATTAACCGCCAAGGGATTGACAACCCTTTGTTTGCATTTGGAGTAAGTATTTGTTATTTTGTGTGTAGGTGATGTTCACAAGGTATTGCATGGTTCTCCTACTGGATTGATAACCTTGGTTCTTAACTGAGGGAAATACTTATATCTATTGTACTGCATCATCCTCTCCTAATCAAGGAAATCCCAACGTAGCTCACAAGCAGCACGAAGGAAATCTGGTGCCATTGCCGGGGAGACATCACCAACACCTATCAAGTACAATCGTACAAATTTTCATCTCCTCGCATCTACTTTCATTTTCCATTTGCCTCTCTTTTTCATCTCCCCACTTCTAAAATGTTTTCACAAAAACACAAAAACATTTTTTGTTCGCCTCTTTGCTTGCTTTACCAATATGGCTAGCTCTTATCTTGTTACATGTACCCCTGAAAATGAAGTTCTTAATTTTAAACAAAGGGGAGGAGAGAATCTAAAAGATGTTTGGTATAGGATTCGCGATGCTCAAAATAGATCAACTCGTAAGAAATCCACTAGCATTATGAAACACAATTTTTATGTGGATATAAATACTTGTTATAGATTTGTGTTGGATACTATTACCGGTGGGAATTTTTTGAGTAGTCGCCCTATGTATGCTTTCAATGATATGGGAAGTTTAGTTGGTTCACCACTTATCACTATTGATTGAACACCATTAACTTTGGAGCATGTTATGCAAAGATTGGAAGCTATTGAAAATAAAATGCCACCATTGAGCATATTGAAAATTTGGATAAAAATATTCATAATCATGTACTCATTTTGGATTAAATGTAGTGAAAGGATCTAGATGACGACTAAAGTGGGGGTGAATAGGCGCTTTAAAACTTTTATGGATTTGGCTTTACCCTAATGCAGAATTAAACTAAACAGATACTTTTCAAGCACAAATCATAAATATGCTAGGCTCAACTAAGTGCACCAATAACCTGTGCTAAGCAAGATAGGCACTTAAGTAAACTAACAAGCACAAACTATATCACAAGATATGGAAATGTAGGAACAACTAAGCAATTCAACTAGCACACGATATATCAATATGAGCAAGTATGAATTGAGGAAAGTAAAGGGTGTGGGTATGAGATAACCACAAGTGAGTCGGGGATGCAAATTTATCCCGAAGTTCACACTCGTGAGAGTGCTAATCACCGTTCGAGCGGTGCCGAAGCCAAAGCTCCGGGGTGTCACCAAGTGACTCACCACATTCTCCATTTTGAGTCACCCCCAACGGACGAGCCATGATTAACTCGGGTTTGGTCTTGAAGGCGCTTGATAACCCACAAGTATAGGGGATCGCAACAGTTTTCGAGGGTAGAGTATTCAACCCAAATTTATTGATTCGGCACAAGGGGAGCCAAAGAATATTCTCAAGTATTAGCAGTTGAGTTGTCAATTCAACCTGAAAGACTTAATATCTACAACAAAGTATTTAGTAGCAAGTAGTATGGAAGTAACAGTAACGGTGGCAAAAGTAACAGTAGCAGTTTTGTAGTAATCGTAACAGTGGCAACGGAAAAGTAACTAAGCAAAGATCAATATGTGAAAATCTCGTAGGCAATGGATCAATGATGGATAATTATTTCGGTTGAGATTCCTCATGCAATAGTTATAACATAGGGTGACACATAACTAGCTCCAGTTCATCAATGTAATGTAGGCATGTATTCCGAATATAGTCATACGTGCTTATGGAAAAGAACTTGCATGCCATCTTTTGTCCTATCCTCCCGTGGCAGCGGGGTCCTACTGGAAACCAAGGGATATTAAGGCCTCCTTTTAATAGAGTACTGGACCAAAGCATTAACACTTAGTGAATACATGAGCTCCTCAAACTACGATCATCACCGGGAGTGGTCCCGATTATTGTCACTTCGGGATTGCCGGATCATAACACATAGTAGGTGACTATTGACTTGCAAGATACGATCAAGAACTCACATATATTCATGAAACATAATAGGTTCAGATCTGAAATCATGGCACTCGGGCCCTAGTGACAAGCATTAAGCATAGCAAAGTCATAGCAACATCAATCTTAGAACATAATGGATACTAGGGATCAAACCCTAACAAAACTAACTCGATTACATGATAAATCTCATCCAACCCATCACCGTCCAGCAAGCCTACAATGGAATTACTCACGCACGGCGGTGAGCATCATGAAATTGGTGATGGAGGATGGTTGATGATGACGACGGCGGCGGATTCCCCTCTTCGGAGCCCCGAACGGACTCTAGACCAGCCATCCCGAGAGAGATTAGGGCTTGGCGATGGCTCCGTATAGTAAAACGCGATGAATCCTTCTCTTTGATTTTTTTCTCCCTGAACATGAATATATGGAGTTGGAGTTGAGGTCGGTGGAGCTCCAGGGGGCCCACGAGGCAGGGCGCGCGCCCAGGGGGTAGGCGCGCCCCCACCCTCATGGACAGGGTGTGGGCCCCCTGATGCTGATTCTTCCGCCAGTATTTTTTATTATTTCCAAAACATGTCTCTCTGGATTTTCAGGTCATTCCGAGAACTTTTATTTTTGCACAAAAATAACACCATGGCAATTCTGCTGAAAACAGCGTCAGTCCGGGTTACTTCCATTCAAATCATGCAAGTTAGAGTCCAAAACAAGGGCAAAAGTGTTTGGAAAAGTAGATACATTGGAGACGTATCAACTCCCCCAAGCTTAAACCTTTGCTTGTCCTCAAGCAATTCAGTTGACGAACTGAAAGTGACAAAGAAAAACTTTTACAAACTCTGTTTGCTCTTCTTTGTGACAGCCTGGATTTTACCCTTTTCTTTTTCTTTTAATTTTCTTGGATTTCTTGATTTTATTTGCTTTTCAATGGCTATGTGGTTCTGAAACTTGGGAAGATCATGTCTTCCTAGGTTTTATAGTGGCTTGCCATCCTCATCATCATCCCAAGACCCTGCCAATTCCATCCTTGACCTAACCCAATATTCTTTTTCCAAGGAATATTCCTTTTCTATTAAAGGAATAATTCTTTTTGCCCTAGGTTGTGAAGCAACCTATATCTCTGTCATTCTAAAAATTCCCAAATAATTCCCATAAATTGTTTGGGTCCTATCTTGCTAAAATATGGCAAAACATTTCATTGCCATGTTCAAAAATAATCCTCCAATAATCATTTTTCTATTCTGCACTAAATGGCACTTTGTGAAGCAAGTACCATTTATCTTTGCCCAATTGACTCCAAACTTTGTGGACATCTTTTCCTGTCCATATCATTGCCCTGTGCCAAATTTCAACTTCATTTGCCTAGTAAATATTGTTCAGTGATTTTCCAAAGTTTCTGTCTAGAAAGAAACTTTGTGATGGAGGTATATTCTAGGCATGTCCAAATGAGGTGAAACTTGGTCACATCCTTCATTTGATTAAATCATGCTACTCCAGCAAATTTGAGCTCATGGAGATAATTTATGTGAGCTGAGCTCCAAATCTTGTTTTCTGGTAAAACTTTCACTTTGTGAAGCAACCCTATTTTACCTTGCTTCATTTGAGCTAACAACTTACCAGGACATTCTTACATCTACATCTACTCCCTCCACCAAGTTTTGGCTCCATCCCCTTAGCCATTTACACTCAGTAAATTTTCTTAGCTTCTGTGCAGAATGGAGCTTTGTGAAGCAAGTGCCACTTTGGTAACTCCAAATGGCATGATATTTTTACAGCAGCTCCATATAGTCAAATAATCCCACTTCACCCAATTCCAGCTCATGACACTTAAGTATGTGAGTGCAACATCATGGTTCCTTAATCTGGCCAGTTTTGCACTTTCTACAGCAAGTGTCATATAAACTCCTCCTCTTAGTCTGATTTTTGGTGATCAGCATCACCTTAGTATGTTATCATCATCAGACAAACTAGTTACCACGTTACCAAGCTGGTTTAACCATAGTAAGTTACAAGCACCTTCCTGTTGATTTACTTTGGAGCTAAGTGCAAATCACTTCTTTTCCCCTGGACCAATTGATTTCCTTATTTAGAGTCATGGCACTTAGGTAATCCTACTGGACATGGTTGGCCACGGCAAAGAGCTCCGCTTGCGCCAGTGCGCGTGGTGATCACGCTTGCGTCATGCACAGCGCGCGCTCTGGCTCGTTTCGGCCACTATGCTCGTCCTCTCCCTCCTCGTCTTGACCTCAAACCTTGTCCAGGAGCTGCCCCGTGCTCGTGTGCGTCACCCTGCCTCGATGCCTCATCGTGGTTTGCCATCATTGCGCCGTCACAACAGTGCCCCTGCGATGCCCAACCTCTGACCTCCATTAGAGCACTGCTCAAGCTCGCTTATGAGCTCGAGAGCCCTCGCCTCGCCTATATAAGGACCCCTCGACCCCTCCCGCAGCTCACCAGCTCCTCCCTCGCCTCATTTGACCACCAGGGCACCTCTCCCTCGCTTCTGCCCGTCGCCGTTCACCATGGTCGCCTCGGTTTCGGCATGGTTCCGGTGCGCCTAGCCCTTCATGTCGTGGAATTGGCACGACAGATGTCCGGTTTAGAGGACTTAGGTGTGAGGCCATCGCGCGGGTTAGCTTGAAGAGGTTAAAAGCACACAAAGGACACAGAGGGTTTATACTAGTTCGGCCCCTTCGATGAAGGTAAAATCCTACGTCTAGTTTGGTTTGGTATTGCTTGGGCGTCGATGAACAGGGAGCGGATTGCTTGCCTGTGTCTCGACGGGTTGTTGCCTTTTTTCTGAACCGTCACCGGACCGTCCCTTTATATAGGAGGTGACGCCCGACCCGGTTTACAGAGTCCCGAGGCCGGTTCATAATCGTGTCCGCCTCGGTCTCTACTCTTTCTATCTTACACCTCAAGTTACATGATATGACGGTTTACAAACCGTAAGCTTTACACATGGGCCCTAAGCCTCTATGGGCCGTAACCTCTGGTTCATATTCAACTGGGCTTTATGATAATACAACTATGTTAGTATAATCTGGATCTTCTTGGACGGTTTATACCTGCTAGTAATATCCCTGACATTAGGCCCCAGATTGATTTGAACTTGTTCATGTCAGTCTACTAAGTCTTTGCATAAATTTCTTCTCTACAGCTCATCTGCTTCGTAAACCGGCCATGACGTCATCTTCGGGAATCATCTTAATCCGTCGTGACATCACCTCCGCATTTATTGCTCACCTCTGTTTGTTATATTTGTTAAATGCCATCTCGAAAATCGAGGCGACAGCGTAATCTTTATCCAATCTCTGACCTCCTCGATTCCCGCGCTTGCCGTTTCACCTCTTCGGCTTATAAATACCGCTGGGCCCTGCCTTCTTTTCCCCCTTCTGCCTTCGTCTTCCTCCGTCGCTCGAAGCTCCGCCGCCGTTCTTCGAGCCCATCTCCGTCGTCGAGCCAGGCCGCTGCATCACCCTGAATCGTGTCCAGAGCAACTCACCGCTGCCTGCTTCTTCATCAGGTATTCCTTCTTCCTCACTGTAGATCCCAATCTAGGGTTCCTTCCATAGCTTCCGCCATGAAACTTTGAAGCTTCGCTGTTCATCCCTATGGGTTAACCTTGCGGTAGATTCAAACCTTGCTTAGATTTGTTTTGAGTGCGCTTCTGTTCCGCGCTCACGCCTTTAGTTCCTCTAGCTTAACAGCTTAGATTTGATCTGTAGAAAACCTCCGTGGTTTTTCCTATATAAGACTTGCATATATTTCATCTTTTTCTTATGCCTTAGATCCATTTTTACTTCAGCCTTCTGTGGAAACTGTTTCTTCGTATTGTAGATCTGTAGCTCACTCACCAGTTTAATCAATCATATGCTCTTTCCGACGGTCTAGATGTAATCATGTACCTTGTAATTAACGGTTTAGCGTCTGCCTTCTCTATCATCATAATTCAGTAGCTACCTTACTCTTATATGCTCCCGGACTAGTAATACCATTAGCCCCTTGTGTAAACCGGCAATTTAGATCCACAATCTTATATAATGCTCCGGCTTAATTTTAGCAATTGGTAAACCGGACTTCGTTTTGTACTTTTCAACATTTCCTTATTTCGAACAATGGCCAAGCAGTTTGTCGCTTGCAACTGGGCTCCTTCCCGCATTACTGAAGAGGACCTAACGAACGCCGCTTCAATCGGTATTCTGGGTCCTAAAGAGGTCCTGCACTGGCGGGCCCCACAAAATGAATGTCCACCTACTCCTAAGGAAGGAGAGGTCATTGTTTTCTTTGATCACCTGGCCCGGGGTTTTAGCCCTCCCGGTTCAAAATTCTTCCGGGATGTGCTAGCTGCTTTTCAACTCCATCCTCAAGATGTAGGTTCGAACTCTATATCAAATGTCTGCAATTTTCAAGTCTTCTCAGAAGCATATCTTCAAGAAGAACCATCAGTGGATCTGTTCAGAGACTTTTTCCATTTAAACCGGCGGACAGAGTTTTCTGACGGGCCGCATCAAGAATTGGGTGGCGTCAACATTCAAAAGAGAAAGGATGTGAGCTTCCCTCACACTGTCCTTCTCACGCACCCCAAGGAATGGAACCAATCGTGGTTCTATTGTATAGATACTTCGCCTGAGGGGGAAAGCCCACTGCCGGGTTACCATCCATATCGCCTACCTGAGGATCATCCCCTGCCGCAGCGCCTCAGTGCCCCAGACCGAGCCCGATTTGCCCCTTAGCTTTCTAAGCTTAGGGCCTTTATTGCCAACGGCTTAACCGGAGTAGACTTTGTTCGCTGTTGGCTTGCTTGGAGCATCCTTCCACTGAGCCGGCGTTCAGGTCTGATGTGCGAGTATACCGGAAAGCCGGATGATCCTCAGCGCCATATTGACATAATACTTCCTGAGAAAGAAGTTGCTGAATCCGCAAAGAAAATGCTCAACATCTCTCTGGAGGAGTGCAGCCAGACCGGTTTAGCTCCATTTTGTGAAAACAATAAACCACCAGCAGTAAGTTCTTTCTAATCTTTTCTGTTTGTTCTGATCCGTCCATATCGATTGTCTTCTATTTATTCTCTATCTTCTGTACAGGCCAACGATCCCTTCTGGAAGAGGAAACCTCAAGATAAATCGGCCAAACAGCCACGCCGGAAGACGTTTGCTGTCAAGAAGAAGAAGGCGGTTGCTGCCTCCGGTTCACACCCTAAGGAAGATGATCCGAATTCTGAGGTATGAGTTGATCCTGATACGTTTTAATCTCCCTTTATCCAAATTTATGTTAACAGTGCCTTTCCATAGGATTTGGCTGAAGGAAGTAAAGCGGCGGAAGTTGAGGTAATCTCTCTTTCTTCAGACTCAGAACCACCACCCCCCAAAATCCGCCGGGTGTCCCGGAAATACCCTTTTTCTCATCCTTACGTTCAATTGGACCCCAAATTTCTTTTGAAGAAGTAGCAGCATGAAGCACGCCGGACCACGCGCCACAGTGGCCATGTGGTGGAATCATCCGGGATACCTCTTACTCCGGCACGCAGACGCCATTCTGAGGTTTTGCTTTCTCCAACTCTTCTTCATCCAAAAGCCGGGCTCATACGTAAACCACTTAAACCATCTGATCCTAACTATCAGGAGGCTCCCTTGTCCTCTTCTGGCAAGTCGATTGCTACACAGGTCCCTGTGCTGAAGACCATGCCCGGGTAAGTCCTTTTTAATCATCCGGTTTGTCTTTACCTTTGTACCTTTATGATTCTCATTGTTCCTTTGATTTTCTCCAGCAAGCCGAAGCCTAGCAAGAAGGCAAAAGCAACCAAAGCGGTTGCCGAGACTGCTACCGTTGAACCGACCGCTGATCCGGACGAAGTTATCCCTCCAGAAGATAATCCTGCAGCTTAGTTTGATGATCCTATTCCCATGGATCGTGATGACTTTGTTGCTCCAGAGGATGCTAATGCGGAGAATGTAGTTGAACCGGCGAGCCCTGTCCGGGTTAGCCCTCATCGGACTAACCCGGCTCCTGTTAGCCCGGCACCTACTGATGCCCTTCTTCAACCAACTGCTGCTACCTCCCCGGACGTTGATATAACCGGATTAGGTTTTACCGCTCCTGCTGAACCCGTCATCTTGGCCAAGCACACTGCCAATGAGGAAAAACTTCAACAGGAAAAAGGCAAGTGGAGCATGGACTTATCCAGCTATGCCTAGTTGAGTGCCCAGGAACTTCATTCCGGGTATTTGAACCGGCTCTTCACCAGCCGCGATTATAAATCCGGGTTGGTTAACATGATGAAGGATAAGTACGAGGTAACTCCCTTTACTTGTCTCTGTTTTGAATTCTTTGAAATCCTGTCTTTAGGCCATAGTAGCCCCCAAGTACCGGTTTAGCTTCGTTTATAGATGAACCGGGGCCTCCAGTGTATCAGAAAATGAACTTACATTAGCCCCAAGTGCCAGGGGTATAATTTGCTTTATGCGATTGGGACTTGTCTACAATTCTCTTTTGATACTGCTACTGCACATTAGCCCCCAAGTGTCAAGTGGATAACTTGCTTATGTGCTTGAGACTTGTTTGACTTGTCTTCTAATCCATTTGATTTCCTTGTAGGCTGATTTGACCCGGAGGGCTGCAGAGGTAACCGAACTCCGGAATAGATTGGATACTACTGAAACTGCTTCTGTCAAAGCCAAGGAAGAGCTTGTGCTGAACTTAACCAACATAGAAAAATTGAAAAAAGACTTTGAAGCAGAGCGGTCCGCCTGGGAGGTGCAGAGGAATGCTCTTGAGAAAAGAGCAAAGGATGCTGAAGCTGCCCTTAATCTGGTTACGCAGGAGCTGACCGGTTTAAGACAGCAAATAGAACTTATGACTTCTGCTATCTTTGGTGAGCACTCAAGTGTATATGCTTTTCATCTTTGCAATCCTTGTTCTACTCCGGTTTAACTTTTAACAAACATATTTAGGGCGACACATAACTCATCTTGGAGATGATGTCCGGAAGAAGCTCAAGGCCTCTTATACCCTGGTGGAGCAGCTGTATTCCGGTGCTCAAAGGGTCATAAGTGCAATGTCCCATCAGAAACCGGCCCCAACTACCATCCAAGGTACTTTGGAGAAATTATCTGTCTTGCCTGTGCGCCTGGTGGAAGTGAAAAAATCTGCTGCGTGGGCTGGCTCTCTGATAGCATTGACCCGGGCCAAAGCATGGGTTCCGGACTTTGATCCGGAGGAGGCTATGAACGTATATCCCAGCAATAAAGAGGATGGATCCACCTTCTCTACCGAAGACCTCCGTGCCTTGACGAAAGAGATGCGCCCACTCGCCAGCAAACTTGCCGATGAAGCGGATCTGACCAGGTATCATCCGACATATGACTTAGAAAATGAACGGGTGGAGCGGCCGATTTATGACACCGAGAATCTGATCCCGCCAGTACGTGGCCATACTTTCGCTCCAGATATTGATCCGTCCGATCTGATTAATGAAGAGATGTACTTTCGCTCACTCTCCAAGATTGATTGGCGCATTCCTGATTTCCAGCCACTACCTGAAGATGAAGAAGATCCGGAACACGCCGATCCTCAGACTTCACAGCATGAAGAGGAGTCGTAATCCATCCAGTTTAATTCATAGCTGCCGAACACTTTTGCAAAAACTTTAATCCGTTCGGGCCTGCGAGTGCCTTGTAATAGGATAGTTCGAAACATTGCCTTTGTCCCAATTCGTATGTCACGGCTTGACTTGGCGTCTGCCAATTTTATATTTTTGTCTTTTATTAAATGTACCTGATGTTCTTAATCCGGTAGGCATATTTGAATATGTATATTCTGATGAGGCTCTTGGCTCTCTTGGCCTTTGCCTGATGACTATTCCGGGTTATGGTAAACACCGGTTTAAATCATGCTGGTGTTTATGACCCGGACTTTAAACTCATGCTGGTATTCATGATCGAGACTTTTAACTTTGTAGATATGTGGTCAACTTTGAAGTTGCCCAATTCCGGATCTTAACTTGGTTAACCGCAATTTTTTTTTGAAATCGCAAAAAACAAAGCATTGTTGGCAAATAAGACCATGTAGTCGAGGCTTTTTGCGAGCTGCCAGGCTCCAAATCGAGGCTTTTTGTGAGCTGCCAGGCTCGAAATCGAGGCTTCTGATTCGAATGCGATCAGTAAACCGGACCAAAGGGGTTGAGCTAGGATTCGAATGCGATCCGTAGTCCCCAGTGGCCTTGAAATTTTGCCGATCAGTGGATTCGAATGCGATCCAAGGCGGACCCAAGCGGGGTTTGAGCTATAATTCGAATGCGATCATATATATTGGACCAAACGGGGTTGAGCTAGGATTCGAATGCGATCCGTAGCCCCCAGTGGCCTTGAAATTTTGCCGATCAGTGGATTCGAATGCGATCCAAGGCAGACCCAAGCGGGGTTTGAGCTATGATTCGAATGCGATCATATATATTGGACCAAAAGGGGTTGAGCTAGGATTCGAATGCGATCTGTAGCCCCCTAGTGAGTTTGGCTATGTTCTCTTTGGTTCGAATACGACCTATGTTTGAACAGGAAGCCTGTAGAGGCAGGATACCTATATGGGGGTTGCGTTTGTATATAATTGTCCTGCATATCAAAATAGATTGATCAAAGCATCTTGTTTTCTTGAAAAATAATCTATATCAAGAGAAATAAACTTTAGATGGATATCACCCGAGTGAATTCCCATAAGACACTTCTATTGGAAGAATATGGCTGATCCCCCGGTTTACCGGGGGTGCCGGTTTATTTATTAATCATAATATATACAGGATACATGAAGCGGAGCCCATGGCTCAAGTGTAGTAAGGCCGCAGAAGAGCAATGTTCAACGGCCTCTTCATCTCTTCCTCTGCTGTCCGTGAGTCTTTATGTTCTCGAACGTCCACCAGGTAGTATGAACCGTTGTGTAGGTTCTTGCTGACCACAAAGGGCCCTTCCCAAGGTGGGGATAACTTGTGCATATCTGTCTGGTCTTGGATGAGCCGGAGCACCAGGTCTCCCTCCTGGAACGTCCTGGTCTTAACCCGGCGGCTGTGATATCTGCGCAGGTCTTGCTGATAAATTGTGGATCGTGCCGCTGCTATGTCCCATTCCTCGTCTAGCCGTTCTAAGCTGTCTTGTCTTGCTTGCTCGTTGGCCGCTTCAACATAAGCCGCCACTCATGGTGAGTCGTGCCGGATATCACTAGGGAGAACCGCTTCAGCACCATACACCATGAAGAAGGGCGTGTAGCCTGTAGACCTATTAGGCGTAGTGTTGATGCTCCAAAGGACAGAAGGTAACTCCTCAACCCAGCACCCTGGTGTTCTTTGCAAGGGAGTCATAAGCTGGGGCTTGATGCCTCACAAGATCTCTTGGTTGGCTCTTTCAGCTTGACCATTGGATTGAGGGTGAGCTACTGAAGATACATCCAGGCGAATATGCTCCCTTTGGCAAAACTCTTCCATCTCTCCTTTAGATAGATTGGTGCCATTATCAGTAATAATGCTGTGTGGAAAGCCAAACCGGAAAATTACCTTTTTGATGAATTTAACCGCTGTTGCCGCATCACACTTACTGACAGGCTCTGCCTCAATCCACTTTGTAAACTTGTCCACTGCCACCAACAGGTGGGTTTTCTGATCTTGGGATCGTTTGAAAGGTCCCACCATATCAAGCCCCCAAGTGGCAAACGGCCATGTGATTGAAATCATCCGCAGCTCCTGTGCCGGAACAAGAGCACGCCGTGAAAATTTCTGACAAGCATCGTATCTCCGGACTAAATCCTCCGCATCAGCATGAGCCGTTAACCAGTAAAACCCATGACAAAAGGCCATGGCTACTAGTGATTTTGAACCGGCGTGATGACCACAATCTCCTTCGTGTATCTCTCGAAGAATATCATTGCCTTATTCTGATGATACACAGTGTTGAAACGCCCCCAAAACGCTGCGGTGATGAAGTTCTCCGTTAACGATGGTCATAGATTTGGATCACCGGATTATCTGCCTAGCTTCAACCTCATCATCTGGCAACTCTCCTCGGCTCACGTACGCCAAGTAAGGGAGTGTCCAATCCGGAATAACATGAAGCGCTGCCACCAACTGTGCCTCCGGATCAGGAACAGCCAAATCCTCCTCCGATGGTACCTGAACTGATGGACTGTGCAATTCATCCAAGAAAGTATTTGGTGGAACCGGTTTACGCTGAGAGCCCAGCCGGCTTAGAGCATCGGCCGCCTCATTTTTCCGCCGGTCTATGTGATCCACCTGATATCCTTTGAAACATCCTGCTACCGCTTCAACTTCTCGCCTGTAGGCTGCAATGAGAGGGTCTTTAGAGTCCCACTTGCCGGACACTTGTTGCGCCACTAGATCTGAATCACCAAAGCACTTGACCCGGCTCAAGTTCATCTCCTTAGCTATACGTAGGCCGCGAAGAAGAGCTTCATACTCAGCAACATTGTTAGTGCAAGGGAACATTAATCGGAGGACATAACAAAATTTATCACCTCGTGGGGAAGTTAACACTACTCCAGCCCCCGAGCCTTCTAATTGCCTTGAACCGTCAAAGTGAATAGTCCAGTATGTGTGATCCGGCTTCTCCTCTGGTGCTTGCAATTCTGTCCAATCATTGATGAAATCTACCAGTGCTTGGGATTTGATAGCAGTACGGGGTACATACTTCAATCCATGTGGGCTAAGCTCAATGGCCCACTTTGCCACTCTACCAGTAGCTTCTCTGTCCTGGATTATATCCCCCAACGGAGCTGAGCTGACAACAGTAATTGGGTGGCCCTGGAAATAGTGTTTCAGCTTCCGGTTTGCCATGAAAACGCCATATACCAGCTTCTGCCAGTGTGGATACCTTTGCTTTGACTCAATTAAAACCTCACTGATGTAGTAAACCGGGCGCTGAACCGGATATTCCTTGCCTGCTTCCTTGCGTTCCACTACAATTGCCACGCTAACTGCACGGGCATTAGCGGCCACGTATAATAGCAGTGGCTCGTTGTCCACAGGGGCAGCAAGAATTGGTGGTTCTGCTAATTGCCGCTTCAAGTCCTCAAACGCAGCATTTGCAGCATCGCTCCATATAAACCGATCTGTCTTTTTCAGCATCTGATACAGTGGAATTGCCTTCTCTCCCAAACGGCTGATGAATCGGCTTAATGCTGTAATTCGGTCTGCTATGCGTTGGACATCATTGACGCAAGCCGGTTTAGTCAAGGATGTGATCGCCTTGATCTTCTCTGGATTGGCCTCTATTCCTCTGTTTGACACTAAGAATCCAAGGAGCTTCCTGCTGGAACACCAAAAACACACTTCTCCGGATTAAGCATCATCTTATAAACCCGGAGGTTGTCAAAGGTTTCCTTTAGGTCCTCTATCAGCGTTGCCTCCTTACTTGACTTCACCACAATGTCATCAACATTGGCATGGACATTTTTTCCTATCTGCCCTTTGAGGCAGTTCTGTACGCAATGCTGGTAAGTTGCTTGGGCACTCTTGAGCCCAAAGGGCATAGATACATAGCAGAAGGCTCCAAAGGGAGTTATGAAGGCCGTCTTCTCCTGGTCCTTGACTGGCATCTTGATTTGATGATACCCTGAATATGCATCCAAAAAACTTAGCCGCTCACATCGTGCCGTAGCATCAATGATCTGATCAATACGGGGGAGAGCAAAAGGATTGGTTGGACAAGCTTTGTTTAGGTCTGTGTAATCCACACACATCCTCCACTTTCCATTTTTCTTTAACACCAATACCGGATTAGCCAACCACTCCGGGTGGAAGACTTCAACTATGAACCCTGCGGCCAAAAGCCTGGCCACTTCTTCGCCTATAGCCTTGCGCCTCTCCTCATTGAAGCGGCACATGTACTGCTTGACCGGTTTAAACTTCGGATCAATGTTAAGACTGTGCTCAGCGAGTTCCCTCGGTATACCCGGCATGTCAGAAGGCTTCCATGCAAAGATATCCCAGTTCTCACGGATGAACTTGATGAGCGCGCTTTCCTATTTGGGATCTAGGTTAGTGCTGATTGTGAACTCCTTGGATGAATCGCCTGGCACAAAGTCAACTTGCTTGGTTTCCTTGGCCGATTTGAACTTCAATGCCGGATCATGCTCTGTAGTTGGGTTTTTTAACGGGGACATATCTGCTGGATCAACGTTGTCTTTGTAGAACTTCAACTCCTCTGTAGCACACACTACCTCTGCATAGGATGCGCCTCCTTCCTCGCATTCCAATGCAATCTTGCGACTTCCGTGAACCGTGATGGTTCCCTTGTGACCCGGCATCTTGAGCTGTAGATAAATATAACACGGTCTAGCCATGAACTTGGCGTAAACCGGTCTCCCGAACAGAGCATGATATGGGCTCCTGATCTTTACAACCTCGAAAGTCACTGTCTCTGACCTAGAATCCTGCTCATCCCCAAAGGTGACTTCCAGACCAATCTTCCCAACTGGGTAAGCTGATTTACCTGGCACCACTCCATGGAATACTGTGTTGGACTATCTCAACTTCTTATCTGTCAACCCCATACGCCGGAAGGTCTCGTAGTACAAGATGTTGATACTGCTGCCGCCGTCCATGAGTACCTTGGTGAACCTGTAGCCACCCACCTGTGGTGCTACCACTAGGGCCAACTGGCCCAAATTATCAACCCGTGAAGGGTGATCCTCTCTGCTCCACACAATAGGTTGTTTCGACCAACGTAGAAAACGCGGCGTTGCCGGTTCAACCGCGTGTACTGCCCGCTTCAGAATCTTTTGATCTCATTTGCACAAACTCGTGGTAAAGACATGGTACTGTCCACTGCTTAGCTCCTTCGGATTACTCTGATATCCGGATTGCTGCTGCTGTTGACGCTGCTGATTACCTTGGTTATTGTAACCACCCTGACCATGCTGTTGGTTCTGTTGATGCTGACCGTTACTGTTGTTGTTGGGATAGTTACTGTTACCACCGTGATATCCTGACCCGGAACCATTACCCTGGTGTCCCGGACCCTGAAAACCGGAACTCGAGCCGCCGCCCGGGGGCCCCTGGTTATATTTGGCTTGCCTCATGGCCTCTATCATGATCCGGCATTCCCTCCATGTATGCTTAGACGGGAATCCCTCTTTGCCGTGTTTAGGGCAAGGCGCGTCTAACTGCTGTTCTAGATTGAGGAATTGCCCTTCACCACGAGGAGGTGGTCTACCCTTGCGGCGCTGCCCGTTTCCCTGAACGTTGGTATTAGCCACAAAATCAGAACCACCCTCTGCTTTTCGCTTACCGCTGTAACTCGTTCCTGCCGGATTAGCTTGTGCCGGTTTGCTGGCCATGTTTGCCTTCCCAGATTTGTCTCCATCTGCCTCTGGGTACTTAGTGTTATCAGAATCCCCATATTTCACCAGAGCGCTCATGAGTGTCCCCATGTCATTACAATCCCGCTTGAGCCATCCCAACTTCAGCTTCAGAGACTCAAACCGGCAATTGTTTTCCAGTGTTACTATCGCTGTACTGGGGTTGATACTATTGAAGAGTGTAGGATTTTTGATACTCGCGGTACCCAGCTGCTAGTGGGCTCCTGCTCTCCTTGAACACATGCTGCTAAATCTACCACTGACATTGGCTGCTTGCATGTGTCTTTGAAATTTTTGATAAACTGGCGACGCAGTTCTCCCCATGATCCGATGGAGTTAGGTGGTAAGCCCTTTAACCATGTCCGGGCTGTGCCTTCCAGCATCATGGTGTAGTATTTGGCGCATGCTGCTTCATCCACATCTAGCATCTCCATAGCCATCTCATAGCTCTCAACCCACGCCTCTGGAGCCAGGTCTGCCGTGTAGTTGGGCACCTTGCGTGGACCTTTGAAGTCCTTGGGTAATTTTATGCCTCGTAAAGCGGGGACAAGACACTGTACTCCAAAGGAACTCGCCGCGACTCCCGTTTTTGCTGTGGTTGGGTGAACCGGCGTCATTTGACGGGTATCCTCGCGGGCGGTATGTCTGGCCCGGTCTGCTGCCTCCTGGGCGTGTGCTTCTGCTCCTGCCGGATTATCCTGCCTGTGGCGGTGACGTCTCCGCTCACTGCTAGACACGGCCGGTTCATCCCAGTGCCTAGTGTAACTCCGACTCTGGCGGGGGGTTGAATGAATCCTCTCCCTGCTGTAAGAGTACGCATGCTGCTGTGTCAACGCCGTGTCCAGCAATTCCTTAGCCCGGTGCGCTTCCATCGCCACGGGGGATGTCCCCTCAATGGGTAAGGCGGCCAGTCGTGAAGCGGCGGCAACAATGTTGTCCAACGGGTTAGAATAATGGCCGGGGGGGTGGGGATGTGCGGCGTGGGCACAACTTGACGATTTTTCTCCGTGGTCGGTGGCTGAACCGACGCGCCAGTCCCTGGAGCTCCTCCCCGGTTTACCTCTGGGCGGTTACTGGTTCCCGCCCCTGGTGTGCCAAAGAGATTCCTCGCCTGGTAAACCGGCGGTAGACAAGTTTGTTGTCTTCTGTGCATTACTTCCTGTGTAGAAGTCTGATCCACCCTGAGCCGGAAAGCTTGGGAGTCCAGCTCTGCTTGCCTCGTAGCTATCATGGCTTTCTCTGCGTCCAGATCCCGTTTAGCCTGCTCAATCCGGCCCTTCAGCTGAAGGATCTCCGCATCATGTTGCGCCTTGTTGGCAGGAGCTACTTCTGCTATTGCGCGTGCTGTCAACTCCTCGACCAAGGTGGATAGAACGTTAGAGGGTGAGGGGGCTTGGCTGCTCGCCCCTGCACCAGCCACCTCTGCTGTGAACGCCCCGGTCACCGTGGGCTGCTGCATAGACTGTGATCCGGCCATGAAAACAGCCACCCGGTTTGGCGGATCAAAGGGGTCCAGAATACTGCCACCATCGGATATACCCTCGGATCGGCCGTCCTGCAACAAATACAAAGATTCGGCCTCCCCGGATGAAGACTCATCGTCAGAATAGACAACTGTCTCGCCACCAGACTTTGATCCGTCCTCGGCTTGGACTCCATGTACTGCTCCAACGAAGACATGCTTCACGGCGGGCTGAATCCGGGCCGATCTCGCACGCTGAGCCGGCTCGATGATGTTGGGGAAGATGTCCGGCTCAGGTCTCGGTTCACCAATCTTGCCGATGAAGACGTGGATGCCGCCAAAGGGGACCCGGTATCCGTATTCAATTGAATCGGTTTCGGGGCCCCAGCCTGCGTCACCGATGTAGATCCGGCCGCGGCGACTCTTGGTCATCCGGCCAACCGCGTAACCCTTGAGTCCTTCAAAGCTGCACTTCAAGAACTCGAAACCATCGTGCGATAGCCCCACGGTGGGCGCCAACTGTTGTGGAATTGGCACGACAGATGTCCGGTTTAGAGGACTTTGGTGTGAGGCCATCGCGCGGGTTAGCTTGAAGAGGTTAAAAGCACACAAAGGACACAGAGGGTTTATACTAGTTCGGCCCCTTCGATGAAGGTAAAAGCCTACGTCTAGTTTGGTTTGGTATTGCTTGGGCGTCGATGAACAGGGAGCGGATTGCTTGCCTGTATCTCGACGGGTTGTTGCCTTTTTTCTGAACCTTCGCCGGGTCGTCCCTTTATATAGGAGGTGACGCCCGGCCCGGTTTACAGAGTCCCGAGGCCGGTTCATAATCGTGTCCGCCTCGGTCTCTACTCTTTCTATCTTACACCTCAAGTTACATGATACGACGGTTTACAAACCGTAAGCTTTACACATGGGCCCTAAGCCTCTATGGGCCGTAACCTCTGGTTCATATTCTACTGGGCTTTATGATAATACAACTATGTTAGTATAATCCGGATCTTCCTGGCCGGTTTATACCTGCTAGTAATATCCCTGACACTTCCCGTGCCCCCTCTCCATGTCCATAGTGTTCCCCTCATCCCACCGAGCCGCCCCGCCCATTTTCCCCTCACCGGAGAGCCTCCTGGCCGCGAGTCCCTTGTCCGGCCGCCGCTTCTGTAACCTCCCGTCACCGTAGACTCCCCTCCTCTCCACTCCTTCCCGGCGGCCCCTTTGCCTCTGAACGGAACCGCCGCACCACCCCGCATCCGCGGGTGTGCTCCGCTCGGCCGGAGACGACCGGAGCTGGCCGGCCCCATCGCCGCAACCGCCTCTGCCTCCTCCCATCCTCCTCCCATTCGACACCTCCACGCCACCCCGGCGGCCACAGTCCCTCCAAGCGGCCTCGCCTCGGCTTCCCGCGCTCGCCGGCGGTCTCCGTTTAGCCGGAGGTAGCCAGAGCCGGCCAGGCCATCGGCTGGCAGGGCCCTCCCCTGCTCCTGCTCCGTCCCGTGCGGCGACAAGGCAAGGAGGAAGATGACGCAAGCGCGCTGGCCCCCTGCCCGTGGGACCCACTGTCGGTGTCCCACGCGTTGACCTGGCCCCGGGCCCACGCTCAGTAAGTGGAAGCGTACTTTCTGGAATACGCTTCTCCTTACTGAAAGCGTACTTCTGTTCTTCATTAGAACAAAGTGCGTTTTCCAGTCCAGAAGACGTATTTCTCTAAATGCGTTTCTGTTTTATCCACTCAGGGACCCGTTGGTGATAAAAATATTCATAGAATAGTCCCTGACCTTCTACCCTTGATAACTCCGCAACCATAACTTCGAATCAGGTGAAACCAACGCTCACGTCTTCGTCTCGTCGAGCTCTTTCTGTTGGTACCATTTCCACCAAGTGTTCACACTGTGAAAATGACCATTATGCCCTTGCCTCTAATCAGACCCCCTCGAGAGAGTAGACGTTCGGTGTTTCGTTCCGCGGCTTCACCGCACTTCTTCCCGGAGTCTCCGTCACCCCCAGGAAAGCCACAACAACCACTTGCATGATAGCCATGCAGTAGCCATGGTTTTCAACTTGAATATTTAATAAAAGTTTCCTCCTTATCTGTCTGCTTATTTGCTACTAATGTCGTTGTTTCGGTTATGCTCATGGTTTCATGTTCATTTTCATGCTATGATCTGATGCTTCTTGTTATCTTGTACTACTTGTTAGTATCATAATCGCATGTTATGCTTGGTCATAGAAGTACATGCTAGTAGTAGTCTTGATGCATGCTTGTTGTCCGTCAAGTACCATGATATGCATGTTTCGTTGCAACTAGTTAGTTACATGATTACTTGGCAGTGTTCTTGCTATGTTCTTGCATGGTATTTATTTATGATGCTAGTAGTCATGTATGCCATGAGTAGCGTATGCTTGTAATATTTATGCTAGTTAGTATGCCATGCTCATTTGGATATATGCTTCATTGTGGTTATGCTCGATGATTATGTTGCACCTCCATGCTTATGTTGATATCATGGTCATGCATTGTAGTTGCATCATGTTATTTTATTATGACTCAGCTTATTGCATTCAAGTTTAACCGGATAATAATGAACTTGAACAACTGTTGGCTGAGTCACGGTGCCATCAAATCGAGCGGACCAGTGCAGCCACACTGGACTTTTATGGGAAGGCCCTAACTGGGTCTATTGTCATGCCTCTCGCCAGTGCCTCCAACGAGTGAAGGTTATGGGCGCGCGCTACCCTGATCAGGTAGGCGGACATAACCTTGTGTGCCCGTTGTTGTTGTTATGAGCTCGTGTCCCCGTTTGGGACCGTTTATGTTTTGGCCACGACGATGGTCGGTGGTGCCTTTCGTAGACACCGGGACCACCCAGGACTAGCTCAGTGGGGAGTGAGTCAGAGTGGCCGGGACAGTGTCATGGTAGTAGGATGATACGTCCAAAACGTATCTATAATTTCTGCTTGCTCCATGCCTCTTTTGTGTGATATTGCTATGATATTTATGCACTTCCATACACTTTTGATCATATTTGGACTAACCTATTAACTCAGTGCACCACAGTGCCAGTTCCTGTTTTCTGCTGTTTTTCTATTTCAGGTTTCCCCCATATTAAAAGTGCCCTAAAAATTCTGGGAAAAATACAGGAAAAATCAGCGTATCGGGAGCTTCCGAAAAAACCAAGGCAGAGCCAGAGGGGAGCCTAGGGGGGGC
This sequence comes from Secale cereale, assembly GCA_902687465.1. Taxonomy (NCBI): domain Eukaryota; kingdom Viridiplantae; phylum Streptophyta; class Magnoliopsida; order Poales; family Poaceae; genus Secale; species Secale cereale. The sequence goes on along the minus strand of LR738710.1, from coordinate 615,291,586 downwards.
CCAAGCGGCCACCCGGTGCGGCCCCACCCCTGGCCACGCCAGGGGGGCGTCTGGGGATCCACCTCCGCCTCTGGTGCCCCCCTTTGGCATATATATTGCACGCTTCCCGAAACCCTCGAGGACGGAACCCTTTTTCGCGATCTCATCTCTGTTCCGCCGCCGTCGCGCTTCCAAGATCGGGAGCACCAGGAGAACTCTTCCCGGCACCCTGTCGGAGGGGAGGATCACCACCGGGAGCTTCTCCACCACCATGGACGCTTCCCGGATGAGTTGCGAGTAGTTCCCCTTGGACCATGGGTCCATGACCAGTAGCTATGTGATGTTCTCCTCCCCTCTTTGTTCTTCATCGATTAGACCTCGTGAGCTGCCCTACATGATCGAGGCACATATGTAATCTTTATGCTGTTGCTATGCTGGGATCCGATGGATTATGAGATTATGTTCAGATTGTGTGTGAGTAATATATTTGATTCACCTCTTTTATATTTATGTTCTTGAGTAATTCTTGCATGTTCTCCGTTCCTGTTTATTGCTTTGGCCGAGTAGTAGGTAGTAACTCCAAGAGGGAACGTTATGCTTGATTGTGGGTTCATGCCCCTCGATGACTAGTTTGAGTGACATAAACATGAGTCTAGGGGATGTGCTGTTGTCACAAGGGGGAAAACAACGGTGCTTGTACTTGCGGGTGCAAGGATTGTTTACTTTACGCAAAGTTTTTTTAATGCAGTTGTCTGTTGCTTTGAGTTTACACTTTGGGTGGGACTCGCAACTTAATACCAGCGAGATGTTCTGGATAGATATCTCAAGGTGGATGATTAGTAGTAGATGCAGATGGATTTCGGTCTACTTGCCTTGGCGTACCGCCCATGCTTTTGAGCCTCTACCTTTCTTTGCACCATAGTTAGCATTGGTTTGCGCACATAATCCTGTCAATTGCCCAGCTGTAATTTGTTTACCTCGCTTAGTTGTTTTATCGTCTTTTGGGAGAGAGACATCACTAGTGAACATCATGGGACCCCGGTCCATATTACCATCACTGATCACACCCGCTATTTACTTTCTGTTCTTATTTCCTAGTTGCAGTCATACCTATCACTATTATCTCTTGCGTTTGATCCTTTGTAAACGACAAGGCCGGAGGGATTGACAACCTCTCTGTACTCGTTGGGAGCAAAGTTATTTGTATCTGTGTGCAGGTCCTGTCAAGCAAAAGTTTCTGGCGCTATTGACACCTTCTTGTCGACCCTCGGAGTCTCACGGGATTCGATCCTTGGTATCTTCGCCAAGGGAAATTTGCCGCTACGCTACATCTCAAACCTTCCACTTGGGGTAACCAACGAGGGGCGAGAAGCCATCAAGCAAGTTTCTGGCGCCGTTGCCGGGGACTCCACTCTTCAAGATAGGGGAGTTGCACGCTGTCTTTTACCTTTGCTTTTTAGTCTTGTTAGTTTACCTTTCAGTTTTTGCTTTAGTGTCTTCTATCAAAAATCACAAAATAGTTATCTTGCTTGCTGCTATGGGTTCCACCGAGAACACCAAGTTGTGTGACTTCACTAGTCACAACAACGATGACTTTATCTGCACGCCTATTACTACACCTGCCACTTCAGCACCTTCTTATGAAATTAAACCTGCTTTACTGAACCTAGTTATGAAAGATCAATTCTCCGATGCTGGAGATGATGCTGCTTTGCATTTTAATAATTTTGTTGAACTCTGTGATATGCAAACGTACCAAGAAATAGATGGTGATATTGTTAAGCTTAAGCTTTTTCCTTTTTCCTTGTGAGGAGGAGCTAAAATCTGGTTTCAATCCTTGCCTAGGAATAGCATAGATTCTTGGGACAAGTGCAAGGATGCCTTTATTGGGAAGTACTATCCCCCTGCTAAAATTATCCAACTAAGGATTAACATAATGAATTTTAAACAATTGGATAATGAACACGTTGCCCAAGCTTGGGAACGCATGAAATCTCTTGTCAAGAACTGCCCTACTCATGGTTTGACTACTTGGATGGTTATCCAAACTTTTTATGCAGGCTTGAACTTTACCTCACGGAACTTGTTGGATTCGGCCGCGGGAGGAACCTTTATGTCTATTACACTTGGTGCTGCCACGAGGCTTCTCGATGAGATGATGACCAACTATTCCCAATGGCACACCAAACGCGCTCCAACAGGTAGGAAGGTAAACTCTGTCGAGGAGATTTCCTCCCTAAATGAAAAAATTGACTTGATCATGTCTCTACTTTCCAAGCAATCTCCTATTGATCCTCATGATGTTCCTTTAAATTCTTTGATTGCTCAAGATCAAGTAGATGTGAACTTTATCTCTAGAAACAATTTCAATAACAATGCTTATAGGAGTAATTTTGGTAGCAACCCTAGACCGTTCCCCTCTAATTCCTATGGGAACAACAATGCTTATCCTAACACCAAGAACTCCACTTCTGAACTAGAGATTATGCTTAAAGACTTCATCACTACCCAAAAAGCCTTCAATAAGAGTGTAGAAGAAAAACTAAACAAACTAGATAATCTCTCTTCGAAGGTAGACAATTTAGCCCATGAGGTAGAATTGCTTAAAATTAGAACTTCCCCTCTTGAGGAGAGGAAGACCACTCGTATGAATGCTATTCAAGTGCAAATTAATGAAAACATTAGGATGATGGCTAAACTTAAAGAGAGATGGGCTAGATAAAAGGAGGAAGAAGATAGAATTAAGAGCCTTCCTACCCACCTGTGATGCCCCCGATTTGACCGTACACTAATCATGCACGCAAATGTGTACGACCAAGATCAAGGACTCACTGGAAGATATCACAACACAACACTAGACACAAATTAAAATAATACAAGCTTTATATTACAAGCCAAGGGCCTCGAGGGATCGAATACATAAGCTCAAAAACACAAGAGTCAGCGGAAGCAAAAATATCTGAGTACATACATAAGTTAAACAAGTTTGCCTTAAGAAGGCTAGCACAAAATTAACAACGATTAAAAAGGTAAGGCCTCCTTCCTGGGACCTCCTAACTACTCCTCGAAGTTGAACTCCATGTAGAAACATCATTGGGATCCTCTGGCTCCTGGACTCCACCACCTGGTTGCATCATCTGAGAAGAAAGGAAGAAAGGGGGGAAAAGTGGGAGCAAAGCAACCGTGAGTACTCATCCAAAGTACTCGCAAGCAAGGATCTACACTACATATGCAAAGATATCTGTGTAAAGGGATAATATATGTGGGTTAAACTGCAGAATGCCAGAATAAGAGGGGGATAGCTAATCCAATCGAAGACTACGCTTCTGGCCACCTCCATCTTGCAGCAGTAGAAGAGAATATATGGAAGTAACAAGTATCCTCGCGTCTCGCACCGTCTTGAAGCAGTAGAAGGGAAATAGATGGTAAGTTCACCAAGTAACAACGTATAGCATAATCCTACCCGGTGATCCTCCCCTCGTCGCCCTGTGAGAAAGCGATCACCGGGTTGTATCTGGAACTTGTCTGGGTGTGTTTTATTAAGTATCCAGTTCTAGTTGTCATGAGGTCAGAGTACAACTCCGGGTCGTCCTTTTACCGAGGGACACGGCTATTCGAATAGATTAACTTCCCTGCAGGGGTGCACCACATAAACCAGCACGCTTGATCCCATTTGGCCAGACACACTTTCCAGGGTCATGCTCGGCCTCGAAAGATCAACACGTCGCAGCCCTACCTAAGCACATCAGAGAGGTCAGCACGCCGGTCTAAGTCCTAGGCGCACAGGGGTCCGGGCCCATCGCCCAACGCACACCTGCACGTTGCGTACACGGCCGGTGAGCAGACCTAGCAACCTCCATTACTAAGGAAGTTGCGTTACACGGTCCAACCCGGCGCGCGCCGCTCAGTCGCTGACGTCAAGAAGGCTTCGACTAATACCACGACGTCGAGTGCCCATAACTGTTCCCACGCAGCTGGTTAGTGCGTATAGACCAAATGGCCAGACTCAGATCAAATATCCAAACTCGTTAAGCATGTTATTATGAAATAACCGCGGACAACGACCAGGGCCAGGCCACCTCTCCACTGGGTGTCTCAACCTGCCCTGTCGCTCCGCCACAAAGATCCACTCGGGAGCCGTTAGGAACTCAGGCCCACCACTACCTGGATGGAGCCACCTGTCCTTTCAGCCCCCACATCGAATCACTTGCGGGTACTCAACGAGCCGACCCGACTTTAGTCACATCATGTGTCATGTCAAGTATGTATATAGTATATACCCGTGATCACCACCCGAGGTGATCACGGCCCGATAGTATAGCATGGCAGACGGACAAGGATGTTGGGCCACTGATGGAATACTAGCATCCTATACTAAGCATTAGGATAACAGGTAAAGGTATCAACAGTGGTAGCAACAATGACAGGCTATGCACCAGAATAGGAGTTATCGAATCGACAACAGTAGTAAACTAATGCAAGAGTAAGAGGGAGGAGAATAGGCGATATCTGGTGATCAAGGGGGGGCTTGCCTGGAAGCTCTGCAGACGAAAGGAATCTTCGGAATCGTAGCCGTAGTCGAACACCGAAGCATCAATGGTCTCGGGGTCTATCACAATATCGGAGTATATCGAAAATAAGCATCGAAGGGGAAACAAATAAATAACAGAGCAAACAATAGCATCACAAATCATAACATGGCAAAAGGCGGTGCTACGTGTGACCTAACGCGGTGCTCGGTGATACAGGCGAAGAGGAATAACATCCGGGAAAGTATTCCCGGTGTTAGGCATTTTCGGGCAGATGAAACGGAGGGGAAATGTTGCATGTTCGGCATGATAGAGATGTGTGGCGGACGAACGGACCGCTTATTCGGATTTGTCTCGTCGTTCCGAGCAACTTTCATATATAAATTATTTTCATCCGAGTTACGGTTTAAAAGATATGATTTTCTAAAGTTTTTATTAATTTCTGGAATTTAATTACTTAATTTAATAGAACATTATCCAGAATAGGACGGATGACGTCAGCATGACATCAGCACGACGTCAGCAGTCAACCAGTCAGTTGACTGCGTCAAACTGACGTGCAGGGCCCAGCAGTCATTGACTAAGACTAACTAAACAAGTTTAATTAGTTTAATTAATTGATTAGGTTAATTAAACAGTGATTAATTAAGTTAATTAATTTAATTAATTAATTAATTAATATTTTTATTTTTATTTTTATTTAATTCTTTTTTTTGTATCTTTTTTTTACTTCTTGGGGATGGGGCCCCTTGTCATAGGCCCCTAGGGCATAGCGGATCGGGCGTACGGGCGACGGGCGCCAGCCCGAATGGGCGCCCGCCCAGGCCGATCGGCGGGGCGCCGAAGCAGTGCGGCGAGGGGGCGCGGATGGGGCCTCGACGGCCGGCGCAGTGGCGGGATTCGCCAGCGGCCACGGCGGGGCTCGGTGGAGGCGGGGCTGCAGCGACGGCCACGGCGGGGCAGTTGTGGAGCAGCAGCAGCTAATGCGCGGGGCGGCCATGAGATCGAGGCGAGGCGCGAAACGGAGCGCCGAGGAGCTGGCGAGGCAGGAGATTGCAGGGCAGGGGCGGAGCCGACGGATGAGGGAGGCGGCGGCAGCGCGCGGGCTGGGCGCGCGCGGTGAGCAGGGCAGGCCGGCGACCATGGTGCTCGGCCAACGGCCAGCGGCGGCGGGAGCTAGGTGAGAGCAGCGGTGGGTGCGCGCAGCGGCAGTTGCGGGAGGAGCAAGGGCGTGGCTACATCGCGGAGCTCCGATGGCCATGGCGATTCACGGGCGGCTTCGACGACGAAAATGAGAGGGGGTAGGGGGAATCGCTCTGGGTGGCTCACCAAGCTCTGTAGGTGTGCAATAGCGTACGTGGGGAGGAGTCGGGGAGGCGCCGGAGCTCATGGTAGCGGTGGTCGACGGCGGGTTTCAGTGGCCGTGGGCGTTGATGGTGACGACGGGGTCGATGCGCTGTTCGCCGAGATGATGCAGAGCGCCAGCTCGACGGAGGAGAGTAAGGCGGAGCTTGTGGGCACGAACTGCAATCGAGGAAACGACGGTGGCCATGGGATCTCGGGGTGCACGGCGACTGCAGCGTGCGGGGAGGAGCGAGCGCGCGAGAAAGAGGGGAACGAGCGAAGGGGGAGGGAAATATCTGGGGTGCTGACGAGGCCGAGGGGCGGGGTTGGTCTTATCCCCTCGGCGGCGTGGGTTGGCTCGGGTGGGCCAAGGCCCACTAGAACAGGGAAAGGGCGGGGTCCCCTTTTATTTTTATTTGGCAATTTTAACTTTTCTGTTTTCTTTTATTTTCAAAAGAAAATAGTTTTATAAAATACAAAGCTTGCATCTACAATACCTTTATGACTTAGGCCACTGCTATAATTAATTTGGTATCAAAATAAAGTAGTTTAGAACTTCTACAATTTAAAATGCAATCAAATTATTAATTAGGCCACGGTTTTATTTATTTTAGGTCAATTAAACAATTTACAAAATTTTGGTTCACCACCAACATTATCAAGAGATTATTTGCAATAAGTCGAATATTTTAGTTTTAATGCTTATAAACTTCTATCGTTTGACTTTAATTCAAATTTGAATTCAAATCGGTTTTCGATCTACCGTGAGATTAACAACAGTAACCGGGGTGATGTGCCATCATTAGCGTGGAATTACTGTAGCTTAATTACCCGGGCGTCACAATTCTCCTCCACTACAAGAAATCATGTCCCGAGATTTAAGCGGTGGAGTAAGGGGGAAAAGTGCTGGTAGCGAAAACCTAACGGGTCTTCTCGGTCTTGGCTGCCCTTTCGAAGAGGTTGATCCCTTTCGTTGATGTCTTCATTTTTCTAGTTCAAGTCATCGTGATCAAGTCCTCATCCTTTCTTCAGGATCTTCATCATCCTACGAACACGACAAGGGGGAAAAACTCCGGAAGAACGCATCTCCACAAAGCTGGGCATCTGACAGTGAACTCAATGGGAAATACACGAGGTACCCCATGAGTTGTATTTCAATGAATTCGTTTAGTGCAATAATCAATGGTATCGAAGTTTCAAACGGGTAGGCAATCATTCGATGCCTAGACAGAAGCTGGAATGGGGGCTTGAACAACGAGAATAACATGGTGTTTGATTCCAGGATGAATAATGGTATAGAATTTATCTCGTGAATCACATACGAAGCCAGGTGCAAAGGATACTTTAGAATCCAGGTTGTAAATAAGAGTCAGGTTTTGATCCAGTGGACCTGTGGGTTATGGGCCCACCATGTGGATTGAAAGTAGGAAGGGTGGTGACATCTTGCACAGCCTCGACAGGGAGGCATGTGAGTGGATAGCTTGTCAGCTATGTCGGCAATAATGTCGGAACCAAGGACGGGGAATCGAAGAGAACCATTTTTCCTCACGTTGTAACGAGGCAGACCAATAGGCAAAGTTCTCGCCCATTGGTGGCTACCAAAATGTTATCAATCAATAGTAACAGGGTCTTACTGACAGAGTTATACACCAAGGTTTTTTACATAAGCAGAAAATTATTACTGCTTAGATTATATGTAGATCAAAGAAAGGTTAAACAAACAAATGGAAAGGAAAATTGTGATTACACACAATTATTAGGAGTATATCCTTCCCATGGACAAGTAGAACACGACATACAGGGTAGGAGAGCAAGTACCCAACCATTCAGATAAAGGGGCAGGGATTAATCAAGATGTTACCCATACAAAGGTGTTTGGATAACTAACTAAGAAACATTTAGCATCGAGCTTTAAATGCCCTTGTCGAAAATCGGAGTACCGCAGACATGCTTCGAGATAGCATTGGCATGGACTTGAAGAAAAGGTCGGACATGGATACACAAAGGATTCATCAGGAACAACTTATAGACTAAGTCTTACAAATTCCTCCTGGAAGAATGGTTATCCTTGCAAAAGAAATTATAATGATGGGTCCTCCAGCCAGGGGTGCTAGGCATGATATCATATTACCGGGTCATCAAAGGACCAACATTATAACTACTGGAAAGTTGCCCCAACCATCATATCTGACCGAGATTCAGATCCGATTGGTGTCATGGTACCTCAGACTCAGGATGTTCGAGAAGAAAAGGTGCCACACAAATCGGAGAAATGACATTGCATGATTCTCGGAAAATGAACTATGGGGGCGGGTTCCCGATACAATAGTTCATCATTAAACCAAGGAGAGGATGAGGAGGTGGCTGATGGACTCAGCGACAAATCATCGAGAATTCCAAACAAATGGACTTCCGCAATAATGTGAACAAGAAGATGACACTCGTCAATTCAAATGATATAATGTTGTATGCTCGAGGAAAACATACACCATTAATCATTAGTAGAAAGGTGTGCTCGAAATATGACCTTAGGTAGCAAGATCAATGTTAGAGTGATGATTCAATAACCAACAATCTAAGAACGAACCGTCGATCGTTAACTTCAAAGCAATAGGGTTGCTAGAAGTACATAACTCAAGCAGGATTGGTAGCATATTGGTATCCCGGTTAAAAACAACACGGGGACCAAGGAAGAATGGTGATGATGAGAAGTATCTTCATACCAAGAAATTCTAAGAAGTGGAGCAATCACCACAACATTCTTGACATAAAGGACAGTAATACTTCAAGGCAGAACATAACACTCGTTGGAGAGCAAGTTGTATTCATAATGTGGACAAGTTCGCGATGAAAGGAAGTCAAGGGTGTTGTCGATGATAATAAAAATCATCGAGGGCAAGGAGGGTATTTCTCATCATGAACACAATTGACATCTCGGAAGAAGTCAAGGTGTTGAAGGTGATCCGCCACATTTGCCAGGAGGTTTCAAGAGGATGCAGCCAAACAACAACGACAACAAGCAAGGGAATGTCGAAGTGGCAAGTTATAGGATCAATATATAAGATGCAAGCTCGGAATCAAAGTTGCCTTACTGAACAAGCAACCAGATGCTGAAAGCTCGACGTAAGTTGTCCTCAATCTCCGAAGAATTTGTGCACCAAAGAAGGGCGAGGTAGCACAGTCAAAGATAGCTAGGCAAGGGATGTACCCGATAGTCTAGGAATAAAACCAGATTGAGTTTAAAAATTTCCCAGTAACATCTACTAGGGGTGTTGAATTTTTAGAGCGGATTTGATTTACTAAACGGTGTCCTCGGTTGATGGCAACCTAGAACCCGTAGAGTGATTACGACAAGCAAAGGTATTACTTCATCAAATGTTCAAAAGGTGTAGTGCAAAGGCATGATATCCTCGAGATATCAGAGGGTAAAACTCGAAGGAAGAACACGATAGAAGTTGAACTAGGTCATTGACCTATGATAGTAGATGCTTTAACCTTGTCAAAAATTGACGAGGCCTGGAATGGATTTATTCCAGATATATTGAATCAGGACAGCATGGTCGAAACCATAACTGTAAGGAATCAATTCAAGAATATCGAAAGAATGACACAACTGGATAATCATTTTGCAAGAAGCTTCCGAGACGGTCTACATCATTTTCATGGGCATGAACACAAAGTTCAAGGTCGACTCCCACTTCCTTAATGCAAATCATTTCATTCACCTCTCGCTTTGATAAAAATGTAGGGTTGAAATTTTATCTGGTAGAACACCGGAAGAGTATGACTTGTGAAAACTTTTGGGTTATCACGAATTAGGGGAAGGCATAGGTTCAACCCATCGGGCATCTTAGTAACATATACCACAAGTTTCAAAAGTAAATACACCAGCTCGAAAGCAGAGCATGGTTGGCCAAGTAGAGGATACAATTTACCAAAGGCATTAGGTATCAGGGGAAGAACTCACAAGGTGATTGAATATGATGGACACTGTCGGAAAACAATCCAACAATGGATCGGGCAATCCACAACGGAGCTGATGTGAGTATCGGTACTCACTCAGAGGAAGAAGGAATGCAGAGGCATCAGATCCAAGAATCACCTTATTAGCCTGATGCTTAAATAGAAAGAAATTATGGTTTCCAAAACGAAGGATCAAAAGCAGACGCTCTAATCAAGGATGGATAAGTTGAAAACTCTTAGTTGGACAATCAATAAAGGCTTGAATTACCGAGAAACAACTCATGTCCGGAATGACGTCTGAGCCGGAAAGATAATTTTAAAGAGGATAACCTGATGACTACGTGCATACGCACATATTGAATCAATAGGCTCAAAATGGCTAAGACAAGGGATGTTAACGAAGACTACTAGTCATATGGAATTATCCATAATGCAAGCAGGCAAGAATTTCAAGAGTAACAGCCTGCAGAGGATTTTCGAAACATCGAAAAGTATTCCGAAGAATTTTGTGAGACACATGAACAATTGAGAAGCACGGATCCTCGATAAATGTAACGAAATAACCGTAAGGGTTTTCACGCGAAACAAAACGGCAAGACAATAAACTCAAAGGATCCTCGAGACAACGGAGAATATTTCGAGGCCTCTTGTAACAACAAGAGCGACGAGGAATGATCATGAGTATGACAAGTGCATGCAGGTATCCATAGTGATCTATCGGTGGCAGCGAATTACAAAGGCGATGAACACAAGTTCTCGAGTTAACAACGGAGAGTATCTTCAGGGTCTTCTGGTGCAGCGGACGATCATCGACCATAAGGTGCTCTCCGGGTGAAAGTGATAACGAGATCCTAATGTTAGATTTAGCAAAATTCCTTTATCCCGAATAGAAGAGAGATAAGAGTCCCAGAGTATAGACGAGGAGTAAAAGATCCTAATACCACCCATTGGTGTTGTGGGCCCGTAAGCCACACAACAAGTTAGTACATTTGTTTTTCAAAGACTAGACTCAACTTCGGCCAAGGAGTTGAAAAGGGGGATTCCTACAGGCAGTCGGCTCTGATACCAACTTGTGACGCCCCCGATTGGACCGTACACTAATCATGCACGCAAATGTGTACGACCAAGATCAAGGACTCACTGGAAGATATCACAACACAACACTAGACACGAATTAAAATAATACAAGCTTTATATTACAAGCCAGGGGCCTCGAGGGCTCGAATACATAAGCTCGAAAACACAAGAGTCAGCGGAAGCAAAAAATATCTGAGTACAGACATAAGTTAAACAAGTTTGCCTTAAGAAGGCTAGCACAAAATTAACAACGATCGAAAAGGCAAGGCCTCCTGCCTGGGACCTCCTAACTACTCCTCGAAGCCGAACTCCATGTAGAAACATCATTGGGATCCTCTGGCTCCTGGACTCCACCACCTGGTTGCATCATCCGAGAAGAAAGGAAGAAAGGGGGGAAAAGGGGGAGCAAAGCAACCGTGAGTACTCATCCAAAGTACTCGCAAGCAAGGATCTACACTACATATGCAAAGATATCTGTGTAAAGGGATAATATATGTGGGTTAAATTGCAGAATGCCAGAATAAGAGGGGGATAGCTAATCCAATCGAAGACTACGCTTCTGGCCACCTCCATCTTGCAGCAGTAGAAGAGAATATATGGAAGTAACAAGTATCCTCGCGTCTCGCAGCCTCCGTCTTGAAGCAGTAGAAGGGAAATAGATGGTAAGTTCACCAAGTAACAATGTATAGCATAATCCTACCCGGTGATCCTCCCCTCGTCGCCCTGTGAGAAAGCGATCACCAGGTTGTATCTGGAACTTGTCTGAGTGTGTTTTATTAAGTATCCAGTTCTAGTTGTCATGAGGTCAGAGTACAACTCCGGGTCGTCCTTTTACCGAGGGACACGGCTATTCGAATAGATTAACTTCCCTGCAGGGGTGTACCACATAACCCAGCACGCTTGATCCCATTTGGCCGGACACACTTTCCAGGGTCATGCCCGGCCTCGAAAGATCAACACGTCGCAGCCCTACCTAAGCACATCAGAGAGTTCAGCACGCCGGTCTAAGTCCTAGGTGCGCAGGGGTCCGGGCCCATCGCCCAACGCACACCTGCACGTTGCGTACGCGGCCGGTGAGCAGACCTAGCAACCTCCATTACTAAGGAAGTTGCGTTACGCGGTCCAACCCGGCGCGCGCCGCTCAGTCGCTGACGTCAAGAAGGCTTCGGCTGATACCACGACGTCGAGTGCCCATAACTGTTCCCACGCAGCTGGTTAGTGCGTATAGACCAAATGGCCAGACTCAGATCAAATATCCAAACTCGTTAAGCGTGTTATTATGAAATAACCGCGGACAACGACCAGGGCCAGGCCACCTCTCCACTGGGTGTCTCAACCTGCCCTTTCGCTCCGCCACAAAGATCCACTCGGGGGCCGTCAGGAACTCAGGCCCACCACTACCTGGATGGAGCCACCTGTCCTTTCAGCCCCCACATCGAATCACTTGCGGGTACTCAACGAGCCGACCCGACTTTAGTCACATCATGTGTCATGTAAAGTATGTATATAGTATATACCCGTGATCACCACCCGAGGTGATCACGGCCCGATAGTATAGCATGGCAGACGGACAAGGATGTTGGGCCACTGATGGAATACTAGCATCCTATACTAAGCATTAGGATAACAGGTAAAGGTATCAACAGTGGTAGCAACAATGACAGGCTATGCATCAGAATAGGAGTTATCGAATCGACAACAGTAGTAAACTAAAGCAAGAGTAAGAGGGAGGAGAATAGGCGATATCTGGTGATCAAGGGGGGGGCTTGCCTGGAAGCTCTGCAGACGAAAGGAATCTTCGGAATCGTAGCCGTAGTCAAACACCGAAGCATCAATGGTCTCGGGGTCTATCACAGTATCGGAGTCTACCGAAAATAAACAGCGAAGGGGAAACAAATAAATAACAGAGCAAACAATAGCATCACGAAGCATAACATGGCAAAAGGCGGTGCTACGTGTGACCTAACGCGGTGCTCGGTGATACAGGCGAAGAGGAATAACATCCGGGAAAGTATTCCCGGTGTTAGGCATTTTCGGGCAGATGAAACGGAGGGGAAATGTTGCATGTTCGGCATGATAGAGATGTGTGGCGGACGAACGGACCGCGTATTCGGATTTGTCTCGTCGTTCCGAGCAACTTTCATATATAAATTATTTTCATCCGTGTTACGGTTTAAAAGATATGATTTTCTAAAGTTTTTATTAATTTCTGGAATTTAATTAATTAATTTAATAGAACATTATCCAGAATAGGACGGATGACGTCAGCATGACGTCAGCACGACGTCAGCAGTCAACCAGTCAGTTGACTGAGTCAAACTGACGTGCAGGGCCCAGCTATCATTGACTAAGACTAACTAAACAAGTTTAATTAGTTTAGTTAATTGATTAGGTTAATTAAACAGTGATTAATTAAGTTAATTAATTAATTAATATTTTTATTTTTATTTTTATTTAATTCTTTTTTTGTATCTTTTTTTTACTTCTTGGGGATGGGGCCCCTTGTCATAGGCCCCTAGGGCATAGCGGATCGGGCGTACGGGCGACGGGCGCCTGCCCGAATGGGCGCCCGCCCAGGCCGATCGGCGGGGCGCCGAAGCAGTGCGGCGAGGGGGCGCGGACGGGGCCTCGACGGCCGGCGCAGTGGCGGGATTCGCCAGCGGCCACGGCGGGAAGCCGGCGGGGCTTGGCGGAGGCAGGGCTGCAGCGACGGCCACAGCGGGGCAGTTGTGCAGCAGCAGCAGCTGATGCGCGGGGCGGCCAGGAGATCGAGGCGAGGCGTGAAACGGAGCGCCGGGGAGCTGGCGAGGCAGGAGATTGCAGGGCAGGGGCGGAGCCGACGCGTGAGGGAGGCGGCGGCAGCGCGCGGGCTGGGCGCGCGCGGTGAGCAGGGCAGGCCGGCGGCCATGGTGCTCGGCCAACGGCCAGCGGCGGCGGGAGCTAGGTGAGAGCAGCGGTGGGTGCGCGCAGCGGCAGTTGCGGGAGGAGCAAGGGCGTGGCTACATCGCGGAGCTCCGACGGCCATGGCGATTCACGGGCGGCTACGACGACGAAAACGAGAGGGGGTAGGGGGAATCACTCCGGGTGGCTCACCAAGCTCTGTAGGTGTGCAATAGCGTGCACGGGGAGGAGTCGGGGAGGCGCCGGAGCTCATGGCAGCGGTGGTCGACGGCGGGTTGCAGTGGCCGTGGGCGTTGATGGTGGCGACGAGGTCGATGCGCTGTTCGCCGAGATGATGCGGAGCGCCAGCTCGACGGAGGAGAGTAAGGCGGAGCTTGTGGGCACGAACTGCAGTCGAGGAAACGACGGTGGCCACGGGATCTCGGGGTGCACGGCGACTGCAGCGTGCGGGGAGGAGCGAGCGCGCGAGAAAGAGGGAAACGAGCGAGGGGGGAGGGAAAGATCTGGGGTGCTGACGAGGCCGAGGGGCGGGGTTGGTCTTATCCCCTCGGCGGCGTGGGTTGGCTCGGGTGGGCCAAGGCCCACTAGAACAGGGAAAGGGCGGGGTCCCCTTTTATTTTTATTTGGCAATTTTAACTTTTCTGTTTTCTTTTATTTTCAAAAGAAAATAGTTTTATAAAATACAAAGCTTGCATCTACAATACCTTTATGACTTAGGCCACTGCTATAATTAATTTGGTATCAAAATAAAGTAGTTTAGAACTTCTACAATTTAAAATGCAATCAAATTATTAATTAGGCCACGGTTTTATTTATTTTAGGTCAATTAAACAATTTACGAAATTTTGGTTCACCACCAACATTATCAAGAGATTATTTGAAATAAGTCGAACATTTTAGTTTTAATGCTTATAAACTTCTATCGTTTGACTTTAATTCAAATTTGAATTCGAATCGGTTTTCGATCTACCATGAGATTAACAACAGTAACCGGGGTGATGTGCCATCATTAGCGTGGAATTACTGTAGCTTAATTACCCGGGCGTCACACCACCACACTGTTGCTACTATCCAAGTTGTTGAGGATATCCAAACTCTTAGCACCCAATGCACTCCTGGTCCCATTGGACCTATTAATGGTGATGCTATGACCTCAACCGTAGAAAAAGAAACTCCTATGACCATAGAAGCTACCAAACAAGTGAGCCTAAAGGACACCACTACCACTTTACTTGATAGTAGTGACCTTGATTTTGATAATTGCACTCTTTGTGAAGTTATTGATTTCCTTCACAAGATGTCTAGAGATCCCCACACTAGCACGCTTAATCTTGCCTTCACGGAGCATATCACTAATGCTCTCATCAAAGCTAGGGAGGAGAAGCTTAGGGTAGAAGCCTCCATACCTAGAAAGCTAGAAGATGGTTGGGATCCTATGATTAAAATTAAGTTGAATAACTTCTCTTGCTATGCTTTATGTGATGTTGGAGCTAGTACCTCCGTTATGCCCAAAAGAATATATGATATGCTTAAATTGAAATCTTTTGATCCTTGTTCTTTTGGTGTTCGTCTTGTTGATTCTTCCATAAAGAAACCTTTGGGGAGGATCGGCGATGTTCTTATCATTGTCAATGACAATTATGTTCCCGTTGATTTTACTATTATGGATATTGAATGTGAACCTTCATGTCCAATTATTTTGGGACGTCCTTTTCTTCGCATCGTTGGTGCTATCATTGACATGGAAGAGGGGAATATAAAATTCCAATTTCCTCTCAAGAAAAGGATGGAACACTTCCCTAGAAAGAATATTAAGTTACCTTTTGAGTCCGTTATACGGGCTAGCTATTCTTTTACTCTTGATAAAACTTGATCCTCTCTTTTTGCATTATGCCTAGCTTAAAGGCATAAAAGAAAGCGCTTTTGGGAGGCAGCCCACAATGAATAAAATTTTATTTTGCTTTTGTTGTGTCTTGATGTTTGTTACTACAGTAGAATCATCATTGTATCTTTTCTTTTCAGCTTTGTGCCAAGTTTAGCCTCTGATTGCAAGAAAGTTCAAAAGTTGTGACATGCAGTCCAGAAAACAGATTCTGTCCTTGGACAGAAAAATTCGTGTAAAATCACCAGATCATCTTTTTGATCTGAATTGTTTTGACAGCGTGCTCTATACAATTGGCTTTCGGGCGTCTGTTCTGAGTTTTCTGATTTGAGTTGCAGAAGTGCCCCGAAAAAATTATTTACTACCTGCTGGTCTGTTTTTCACAGATTCTGTCCTGTTTTGCCTTTTCTTCGTTTTGCAAACCTTAAGCTTGCTTTTTCTTTGCAAAAACCTTTTGGCAATCTTGAGAAACAGTAGCTCTTCAAGGTTATCTTTATTTCCAGCAAGGAAAAATTATTTTATTATGGGCACTAACCTCGCTAATCAGATTATGATGAGTTATGTATGAAGGGAGTTTTCAAGTGTGCGAGGAAAGATGATAAAAAGATTCAGGAGGGTCAAACGCTCAAGCTTGGGGATGCCCCCGTGCACCCCCAAGAAATATTCAAGAAGACTCAAGCGTCTAAGCTTGGGGATGCCCCCGAGCATCCCCTTCTCCATCAACAATTATCAGTTCGTCTTTCGTTCCACTATATTTTAATCACTTCATGCGTTATGTGCTATGCTTGGAGCGTCTTGCTTTTAGTTTCCTTTTTAGTTTTCTTTAGCTTTGCTTGTTGTTCATAACGAGTTAGAACCCAGCTTTCTTTGTGTGGGATAGAAACACACTCCACTTCAACCTAGAACACAACATAGGATTTTCATGCTTATCTTTGCTGTGTGTGTTCTTTGTCTTTCCATAGCTACTGTCATGTTTAGCTTTTAGTTTTCATACTTTTCTTTTTAAAGAGCTTTTGTTTAGTTGGTTGTTGAACTCTCTTGAGTTTTCATGTTTATCTTGTTAAGAGAGTTTGTCTGTTGCACTGAGTTGTGTGTCTTAACTTAAAGTAGGTAATTGAGGTTGCTATTTAATTTTAGTAGTAACTTGCAATAGTTTTAAGGTATTGCAATGAGTAATGTTTGAACTTTTGGTGTCAAGAGCTTTAGCCTATTAGTGATAGATGTCGTATTTTGGGCAATCCGTGTTTATTTTCGAAAACCTACAAAATAGTTGAGAACTTTAGCTACTAAATGGATCACTAATCTTTGGAGGGATCGAATATTAGAGTACACTCACGTATCATGAGTCGAGGATGCGCAAGGATAACCAAATCCCCATACACTCCTCCTCGGGGTACTTGTCTCTTTGAGAACCTCCTAATTAGATTGAGAGTTACTGATAATAAGTGCATGAGTTCTTCGGACTAATGTGAGTATTCGAAAGTTGACACTTCCACCTATCCATATTTTTCTAGCCTCTTCGGTACCGTGCATTGCCCTTTCTCACCTCGAGAGTTGGCGCATACTTCGCCGGTGCATCCAAATCCTTGGCACGATACGCTCTGTCATCATAAGCCTCATTATATCCTTCCTCAAAACAGCCACCATACCTACCTAGTAAGGCATTTCCATAGCCTTTCCGAGATACATTGCCATGCAACATCCATCTTCTCATGACTTGATCTTCATGTCATACATGCTTTTTGCTTGATCGATGAGCCGCATGCTAGTTGGGCCTTGCCCTAATTATTGCTACATGACGCGCTAGTATCATTGCATATCCTGCTACACTGGCAGAGGCATACATTTGCATACATCATGATACTTTCATTTTCTTTATGTTGAGTACTTTTGTAAAGTGTGAAAGATCTTTTATACTTCTTGTAATACATAGAGTGTTGCCCCTTAAGTGAGGAAAAGATCCGAAAGAGGACAAAATCAAAAGATCCCAAAGAGGACAAATGAGAGATAAAAAGAAAGAGCCATTGAGGCCACTAAAAAATAAAAAAATAGAAAAAAAGAGAAAAAGAAATAAAAAGAGAGAAGGGGGCACACTACTATTTCTTTTGAGAGATCCACACTCGTACTCCATCTTGTACCTTGTACTCCATAGAGATTATCATTTATGCATATAGCTATGTGGGGACCTTTACACTATAGAACTTGGCTTGTATATTTCAATGATGAGCCTCCTCAAAAGAGCTCTAGGTCTTCTTGAGCAAGCAAGTTGGATGCACCCCCACTAGTTCCATTGGAGAGCTTACCTTAGCTCATATGTGCATCCTTTGCATGGCATTCCCTACTCCTCACATCATATCTATCATTTGGCTTTCTCTCGCCGATGATTGTCCTCATTGATGTGAGCCCTTCACACCTTTTTTGTCTTCCCCCTCTATCATTTTTCTCTCTTTTCCATCCTAAGTGTCGATTTTCTTGCTTACGCTCATCCATTGCATGAGTGCTTAAAATATCGAAAGGGAGTGGATCATTTTGACTTGTACCTGGCTGATGGTCTGGGGATGAGTCAAGATAAGATTCCGAAGAAGACCAAGTGTGAAACTTTAGTAGATTAAGTTCTCAACAATATAAAAACTATGTTTTACTCTCTCATATATCCCTATCCCCTTTCTTGCACGCAAACACCATTTGGAGACATTCGAGTCACGGACAGCGAGAGCTCTTGCACCTTTATGTTCTTATGTTACTTGTTACAATGCTAATATAGACTCTTGCTTGTTATGACTTGAATTGGATTACATGCCTTGATTGCTTTACTTAAAAGTTCTTATATGGTTGATAGCATGTCACCACAGAAATTATGCTTGTTATCATTTACCTACTCGAGGACGAGCAGGAATTAAGCTTGGGGATGTTGATACATCCAAAACGTATCTATAATTTCTGCTTGCTCCATGCCTCTTTTGTGTGATATTGCTATGATATTTATGCACTTCCATACACTTTTGATCATATTTGGACTAACCTATTAACTCAGTGCACCACAGTGCCAGTTCCTGTTTTTTGCTGTTTTTCTATTTCAGGTTTCCCCCATATTAAAAGTGCCCCAAAAATTCTGGGAAAAATACAGGAAAAATCAGCGTATCGGGAGCTTCCGGAAAAACCAAGGCAGAGCCAGTGGGGAGCCTGGGGGGCCCAGGCGGCCACCCGGCGCGGCCCCACCCCTGGCCGCGCCAGGGGGGCGCCTGGGGCCCCACCTCCGCCTCTGGTGCCCCCCTTTGGCATATATATTGCACGCGTCCCGAAACCCTCGAGGACGGAACCCTTTTTCGCGATCTCATCTCTGTTCCATCGCCGCCGTGCTTCCAAGATCGGGAGCACCAGGAGAACTCTTCCCGGCACCCTGCCGCAGGGGAGGATCACCACCGGGAGCTTCTCCACCACCATGGACGCTTCCCGGATGAGTTGTGAGTAGTCCCCCTTGGACCATGGGTCCATGACCAGTAGCTATGTGATGTTCTCCTCCCCTCTTTGTTCTTCATCGATTAGACCTCGTGAGCTGCCCTACATGATCGAGGCACATATGTAATCTTTATGCTGTTGCTATGCTGAGTTTGCTGGGATCCGATGGATTATGAGATTATGTTCAGATTGTGTGTGAGTAATATATTTGATTCACCTCTTTTATATTTATGTTCTTGAGTAATTCTTGCATGTTCTCCGTTACTGTTTATTGCTTTGGCCGAGTAGTAGGTAGTAACTCCAAGAGGGAACGTTATGCTTGATTGTGGGTTCATGCCCCTCGATGACTAGTTTGAGTGACAGAAACATGAGTCTAGGGGATGTGCTGTTGCCACAAGGGGGAAAACAACGGTGCTTGTACTTGCGGGTGCAAGGATTGTTTACTTTACGCAAAGTTCTTTTAATGCAGTTGTCTATTGCTTTGAGTTTACACTTTGGGTGGGACTCGCAACTTAATACCAGCGAGATGTTCTGGATAGATATCTCAAGGTGGATGATTAGTAGTAGATGCAGATGGATTTCGGTCTACTTGCCTTGGCGTACCGCCCATGCTTTTGAGCCTCTACCTTTCTTTGCAGCATAGTTAGCATTGGTTTGCGCACATAATCCTGTCAATTGCCCAGTTGTAATTTGTTTACCTCGCTTAGCTGTTTTATCGTCTTTTGGGAGAGAGACATCACTAGTGAACATCATGGGACCCCGGTCCATATTACCATCACTGATCACACCCGCTATTTACTTCCTGTTCTTATTTCCTAGTTGCAGTCATACCTATCACTATTATCTCTTGCGTTTGATCCTTTGTAAACGACAAGGCCGGAGGGATTGACAAACTCTCTGTACTCGTTGGGAGCAAAGTTATTTGTATCTGTGTGCAGGTCCTGTCAAGCAAAAGTTTCTGGCGCTATTGACACCTTCTTGTCGACCCTCGGAGTCTCACGAGATTCGATCCTTGGTATCTTTGCCAAGGGAAATTTGCCGCTACGCTACATCTCAAACCTTCCACTTGGGGTAACCAACGAGGGGCGAGAAGCCATCATAGGACGGTTTTGTCGGAACGCCGTTGGGCCACCTGAATGGGAGTGCGAGGCCATGGGTTCTGCGGTGTGGGTACAGTGTGCTACCTCTGCAGAGTGTGTGTGCCTTAATCTATCGATAGCCGTGCCCGCGGATAAGGGACCACTTCGTGTCAGTCACACTGTGAGTCAACATTAATAATAATAACCTGATTAATAACAACCCCGGTTCGATGATGAGAAAGATGTTGTATGTGATCGTGAGATGATCACGGTGGTATCGAGGATACCGAGTTGTTGGATATTTGGGATTTTGTGCGAGAGTCAATGGTAAAGATCAAGCTCCTTGTGGTCATTTAATGATTACTATGGTATTGTTTATACCAAGCTTGATTTTATCCTCAGATGATCGTCTGATGTTCGTGGTGGTAAGTTTGTGCATGTGAAGGTTACGAGATGACCCGAGCAGAGTAAGTTGGTGCATGCTAGTATCATCATGTTGCATGTAGTATCATCATGTTTGTATGTTCATGCTATGCTTGTTCTAGTTGTATCATGTTCAGTTGTGGATGCCATGTTGTTCTGTTAGTATCATGTTCACGATTGAATTTACCTGCTAATGCCATGCTGTTGTTTGTCTTGACTGCTTTTGGTTTATTGTGAGCTTGCAAGTACATAAAATGTACCGACCTGGCGTGTCATGCCAGTTTGCAGGTCATGCCTGGATTGCTTGCTTGTTTCGGTGTGGTTCCTGTGCTCGCGAGCTAGGATAAACGTTCCAGCCAGAGTCCCTGCGGATTGGAGTCCATCATCACCGTTTGTTGTTCCGCTGCCAGTAGAGATTTCGCTGCCTCGAGTTGTTATGCTGCTTGCATAGAGCAACCGTGGTTGGCGTAGCGTCGCCGTGCCGGTGTTATTCATTGTAATATCAGAGACCTTGTATCCATATTCGTGTTGTAATAGAAAGATGGTTTGTTCTATGCTAAGCAGTTCCGTATTCCAGAAGACTTCACCTCGATCTCTGGGCTGGAAAACGGGGCGTTCTGGTTTCTCTGAGCCGGGGTGCCACATTCTTGTTACAAATATGTAAAGCCAACACCCATGGTTTCAACAAAGATTGTGAACTAACCACATTTGCAATAACATTTAGGTCTCATGTTTACTCATATCAATGGCATAATTAACTAGCAAGCAATAATAATAAATCTCGAATGACAACACTTTCTCAAAACTATCATAATATGATATAACAAGATGGTATCTCGCTAGCCCTTTCTGAAACCGCAAAACATAAATGCAGAGCACCTTTGAAGATCAAGGACCGACTAGACATTGTAATTCATGGTAAAAGAGATCCAGTCACATTCATACTCAATGTAAATTAATAGCAATGCATGCAAATAATAGCGGTGCTCTCCAACTGGTGCTTTTTAATTAGAGGATGATGACTCAACATAAAAGTAAATAGATAGGCCCTTTGGATAGGGAAGCAGGGATTTGCAGAGGTACCAGAGCTCGAGTTTTGAAACAGAGATAAATAATATTTTGGGTGGCATACTTTCATTGTCAACATAACAACCAAGAGTTCTTGATATCTTCCATGCTACACACATTATAGGCGGTTCTCAAACAGAATGGTAAAGTTTATACTCCCCCACCACCAACCAGCACACTCCACGGCTGGCCCAAAACAACGGGTACCGTCCATACCAACAACAGTCCTGGGGGAGTTTTGTTTGCAATAATTTTGATTTTATTTGAGCATGGGACTGGGCATCCCGGTTACCGGCCATTTTCTCATGAATGATGAGCAGAGTCCACTCATCGTGAGAATAACCCACCTAGAATGGAAGGTATAGACAACCCTAGTTGATACATGAGCTATTCGAGCACAAAACAAAATTTCATTTGAAGGTTTAGAGTTTGGCACATACAAATTGACTTGGAACGACAGGTAAATACCGCATATAGTAAGGTATGGTGGACTCATATGGAATAACTTTGGGGTTTATGGAAGTGGATGCACAACCAGTATTCCCGCTTAGTACAAGTGAAGGCTAGAAAGAGACTGGGAAGCGACCAGCTAGAGAGCGACAACAGTCACGAACATGCATAAAAATTAATCAACAATGAGTGCAAGCATGAGTAGGATATAAATCACCATGAACATAGATATCGTGGAGGCTATGTTGATTTTGTTTCAACTACATGCGTGAACATGTGCCAAGTCAAACCACTTGAATCGTTCAAAGGAGGATACCACCCTATCATACCACATCACAACTATTTTAATAGCATGTTGGCACGCAAGGTAAACTATTATAAACTCCTAGCTAATTAAGCATGGCATGAGCAACTATAATCTTTAATTGTCATTGCAAGCATGTTTCATTCATAATAGGCTGAATCAGGAACGATGAACTAATCATATTTACAAAAACAACATAGGTCAAGTTCATACCAGCTTCTCTCATCGCAATCAGTTCATCATATATCGTCATTATTGCCTTTCACTCGCACGACTGAATGGTATGGATAATAATAATAGTGCACGTGCATTGGACTAAGCTGGAATCTGCAAGCATTTAATACAAGGGAGAAGACAAGGTGATATGGCTCTTGGTTAAATCAACAATAATGCATATGAGAGCCACTCAACATTTTCATCATGGTCTTCTCCTCTTGACCCCCAAAGAAAAGAAAAGAAATAAAACTATTTACACGGGAAAGCTCCCAACAAGCAAAAGCAGAACGAGAAATCTTTTTGGGTTTTCTTTTAATTTCTACTACTAGCAAGGAAAGCAAACTAGCTGAGAGTTACAACTATTTTTTTGTTTTTAAAGTTTTTTCTGACACACAAGAAGAAGGCTTAGAAAAGAAAATAAACTAGCATGGATAGTACAATGAAAAAGTATGAGCACCGACAACTAGAATGAGTGTGTGAACATGAGTGTAATGTTGGTGAGAAATACGTACTCCCCCAAGCTTAGGATTTTGGACTAAGTTGGTCTATGGCCACGGATCAAAGCTACTCTCTCTGGTGTATGGAGGAGTGTCCTATGGGTGCCACTGGCTGGCGATCTCCTCTGGATCCCACTGATAAACAGGCTGCCGATAAGGGTCAAGTGGTGGTTCCGACTCAGGCTCTGGAATTTGTGCCAGGCTCCAGTACACATAAATGGCCTCTGGCAAGATGAGGTATGTGCCTGAAAGTATGTTAAACAAAGAGGGTGTAGGCAAGGTAATAATCTCACAATACTTTTTATCAAATATCAGTTTATACTTAAGCAACTTCTTCTTATATTTAACAATAAAATCATGTGCTACCATACTCTTATAATCTGGAAAAACAGGGGCAACAACTTCTCCTCCTTCTCATAATGCCTAATAGTTATCTTAAAGTGTTCATCAAGGCGTGAAGCAAAGATGCTTCCGAAGATGGGGCCCTTTGTACGATTCAGACTTAGTCGTTTAGTAATAATATCGCCTAAGCTAAAAGTGGTATCACAAAACAAAGCATGGCGCAAAATGACAATATCAAGGGCACTAAGATTTCCATTGTTCCCGCGACCAATTAAGCATCTACTAGCAAATATCGCAAAGTAACGTAGAACAGGAAAATGTATACTAGTAATTCTTGCATCTGAAACTTTCCTCGTTTCCCCTACAACAATTGTATCAATAAACCCCTCCACATCATTACGACGTGGTTCCTCCATGCTGCCCGCAAAGGGTATCTTATAGACCTGACAAAATTCATATAGTGACATCTCCCTAACCTCATCATATAAGTGAAACTCAACTGAAGGTGGTGATTTCTTAGCATGGAAATAAAAAATTTGCATGCAAATATTAGTGAGTAGGAGATACTATTCGCGCGGATCGTGGAGGAAGTTGGGGAGGCCTGCATTCTCAGCCAAGTAATAAAAATCATCATAAATTCCGGCGGCTCTAAAGAACTCATCACAAGGCCATTCACACGGCCGAACCTCCGCAGTGCGAGGAAGATTGTATTTGGGCTTTTTATTCTCCTCATCCCGCTTATCCTTCAAGCTTCGACTCGAAGAGGCTCTCAACAATCTCCTCAACATTTTCTTCCTCTGAAAGATTTTCCTGAAATTTTTAGTGACTCAAAATAAAAGTGAACCAAACTCAACAAGATTGATAGAAACTACTCCCACAAGTGCCTAGAGACTATATCATGCATTAGAACTACTTGGGACCACATGAATTTGACATGCAAGCTCAAGAACAGGGTCACCTAAGTAGCAAAAATTTGCAATAAATAAAGCACTAGAACAAAAACTAATTGGACCATTGGAGGAGTCACATACCGAAGAACAATCTCCCCAAACATTTTTGTGAATGGAGCTTTGAGCAAGGAGATCGAAAATGGCAGCAAGATGAGCTAGAACACGGGTTTGAGCTATGGGAGGATTTTTCTGGAGGAAGACGAAGTGTGTGGGTGCTGGAATAAGTGGAGGGGGTCCACGAGGCAGGGGGCGCGCCCTGGACCCTCGTGGCCAAGTGGTGTGGCCCCCTGGTGTGTTCTCAGTGCCAATAATTCTTAAATATTCTACAAAAAATCATATTTCGGGGTAGTTTTATTGCAAGGATAATTCAGACATAAAATACTATTTTTGCTTTATTTAATCTAAATAACAAAAAGTAAAAGGAGGGTACACAGAGTTGTGCTTTCTAATTTCATCCATCTCATGCTCATCAAAAGGAATCCACTAACAAGGTTGATCAAGTCTTGTTAACAAACTCTTTCCGAATAACATGAAACCAGAGAATTTTCGAATAACATAGGTTACCTCAACGGGGATATGCATGTCCCCAACAATAAGAATATCATATTTCTTCTTGACAGTAGGAAGAGGAAATTCAAAACCTCCAATAGTGATCGTTGAAATTTTTCCAATAGAATTGATACTGTGGACTTGAGGTTGTTTCCTCGGAAAATGTACCGTATGCTCATTACCATTAACATGAAAAGTGATATTGCCTTTGTTGCAATCAATAACAGCCCCTGCAGTATTCAAAAAGGGTCTACCAAGGATAATCGACATACTATTGTCCTCGGGAATATCAACAATAACAAAGTCCGTTAAAATAGTAACGTTTGCAACCACAACAGGCACATCCTCACAAATACCGACAGGTATAGTAGTTGATTTGTCAGCCATTTGCAAATATATTTCTGTAGGTGTCAACTTATTCAAATCAAGTCTATAATATAAAGAGAGAGGCATAACACTAACACCGGCTCCAAGATCACATAAAGCAGTTTTAACATAGTTTCTTTTAATGGAGCATGGTATAGTTGGTACTCCTGGATCTCCTAGTTTCTTTGGTATTCCACCTTTAAAACTAGAATTGGCAAGCATGGTGGAAATTTCAACTTCCGGTATCTTTCTTTTATTTGTAACAATATCTTTCATGTACTTAGCATAATGATTTGTTTTAAGCATATCAGTCAAACGCATACGCAAAAAGATAGGTCTAATCATTTCAGCAAAGCGTTCAAAATCCTCATCATTCTTTTTCTTGGATGGTTTAGGAGGAAAAGGCATGGGTTTCTGAACCCATGGTTCTCTTTCCTTACCGTGCTTCCTGGCAATGAAGTCTCTTTTATCATAACATTGATTCTTTGATTGTGGGTTATCAAGATCAACAACAGGTTCAATCTCTACATCATTGTTATTGCTCGGTTGAGCATCAACATGAACAACATAATTATCATTTTCACTAGGTTCATGTTCATTACCAGATTGTGTTTCAGCATCAGAAATAGAAATGTCATTGGGATTCTCAGGTGTGTCAGCAACAGGTTCACTAGAAGCATGCAAAGTCCTATCATTTTTCTTTTTCTTCTTCTTAGAGGGACTAGGTGCATCAACATTAGTTCTCTGAGCATCTTGCTCAACTCTCTTAGAGTGGCCCTCAGGATACAAAGGTTCCTGAGTCATTCAACCCCCTCTAGTCATAACTCTACATCATTATCATTTTTCTTATTATTTAATTCATTGAGCAAATCATTTTGTGCTTTAAGCACTTGTTCTACCTGAGTGGTAACCATATAAGCATGTCTACTAATGAGTTTAAATTCACCCTTAACTCTAGACATATAATCACTCAAGTGTTCAATCATATAATCATTACGTTTCAATTGTCTACCAACATAAGCATTGAAGTTTTCTTGTTTAACTATAAAATTATCAGACTCATCCAAGCATTGGCTAGCAGACTTATTACGAGGAATATCACATTCATCAAATCTATAGAGAGAATTTACCTTTACTACCTGTGTCGGGTTATCAATATCATGTATTTCTTCAATAGGTGGTAAATTCTTAACATCTTCAGCTTTAATACCTTTTTCTTTCATAGATTTCTTTGCCTCTTGCATATCTCCAGGACTGAGAAATAGAATACCCCTTTTCTTCAGAGTTGGCTTGGGAGTTGGTTCAGGAAGTGTCCAATTATTTTCATTACTCAACATATTATTCAATAGCAATTCAGCTTGCTCAACGGTTCTTTGCCTAAAAACACAACCATCACAACTATCGAGGTGGTCTCCGGAAGCATCAGTTAGTCCATTATAAAAGATATCAAGTATTTCATTTTTCTTGAGAGGATGATCAGGCAAAGCATTAAGTAATCGGAGAAGCCTCCCCCAAGCTTGTGGGAGACTCTCTTCTTCAATTTGCACAAAATTATATATTTCCCTTAAGGCAATTTGTTTCTTATGAGCGGGGAAATATTTAGCAGAGAAGTAATAAATCATAACCCGGTGACTACGCACACAACCAGGATCAATAGAATTAAACCATGTTTTAGCATCACCCTTTAATGAGAATGGAAATAACTTAAGGATATAGTTGTTATGGCGCTGCTAGAGGGAGGGTGCGAGAGGGCCGGCCGGGGGCCTTTTGCCCACGGCCAAGCAAGAGGGAAGGGATTTCCTTCTTAATTCTTGCTTGATTAGATTGATACAACTCCTCTCTTTATATAGAGAGGTTTACTTGACTCCCAAGCAAGGCTTACTTGACCCCTAAGCAAGCAACCCTTATCTCTAATTAACCCTAAGACTAGCGGGCTATACCGCCAGCCCAGGCCCATGACGTACTCTAACACTACACCCCACCCGGACATGCAGCTTGTCCTCGAGCTGCAGCCTAACCAACTTATAACCATGACTCGACGCAACACAAACCTAACACCTAAAAACAAGCCTTTTACATCTCGGCTTGTTTTATTACTCTCAACCTGAAATGGATTGGGACGCTTTATTTTGGAACCCTTAACAAAAAGTGGACGCCATCCGCACGTCAGACATGAATGTGTCCAGCCACCTGGATCCCATGGACACCATATGGACCAAAGGAGTGCATGTGTATGGCCACCTGGAAGTGGTC
Source organism: Secale cereale (assembly GCA_902687465.1). Classification (NCBI taxonomy): domain Eukaryota; kingdom Viridiplantae; phylum Streptophyta; class Magnoliopsida; order Poales; family Poaceae; genus Secale; species Secale cereale. The sequence goes on along the minus strand of LR738710.1, from coordinate 615,263,955 downwards.
GCAAGAGCGACCAGCAGAGGTGCCCTCGCGGCGGCCGGCGGCGGAATGAAGTGGTGCTACGCGGTGCACTCCTATTGGTGACACCATGCCTTCTCCCCGCTGGACGGCTGTTGGTCTGCACCGCACAAAGAAGAGTGGAGGGCTTTCGATGGAGAATGGCGAGATCGAGGTCCTCTGCGTAGCGAAGTGCAACTGGGAGGAGTGGAAGCTGCATACCACGCATCTCCCGCACACGCCGACGCGCTAGGAGGCCGCGCACAGCAGCCTGCGGCCTCACCGCCGCCGACACATGGCGGGTAGAGATCCAAGCCGGAAGCGATGACGACGACGGCGAAAATTTGATCTGCTGGATGGGCGCCCTTGGGAAGCGGTGATGGTGACGGCGGGAACTTGATATGGTGGATCGGGACTCCCGCCGGCGCGGTCGATGCGGGGCTGGAGCTGACCGGTGGTGGCGGCTGCAGCTGCAGCGGCTGCTGCGGCGGAGCGCCGGGCGTGGCGGAGGCCACCAGGAGTGGCGGCTGCCACTGCAGCCAGGGCGGGGCGATGGTGGCGGTGGATGGCAGCTCCAGCTGTGGCGGCTGCTACGGTGGAGCGCCGGGCGCGACGGAGGCCGCCAAGAGCGGCAGCTGCCAGGACGGGGCGGTGGTGGCGGTGGATGGTAGCTGCAGCGGCCAGGTGAGCGTGGCGGAGGCCGCCTGGTGCGGCGGCTGCCACGGCAGCCAGGGTGGGGCGGTGATGGCGGTGGATGGCAGCTGCAGCGGCCCGACGAGCGCGGTGGAGGCCCCCTGGTGCGGCGGCTGCCACGGCAGCCAGGGCGGGGCGGTGGATGGCAGCTGCAGCGGCCTGGCGAGCACGGCGGAGGCAGCCTGGTGCGGCGGCTGCCAGAGCAACCACGGCAGCGCGATGGCGGCGATGGGCGGCGCAGCCAGGTGCGGCGGCTGCCACGGCAGCCACGGCGACGCGATGGCGGTGATGGACGGCGCAGCCGGGTGCGGCCCATAGGACCCGGCCAAGAACAGGCTGATCTCCTGGACCGTCTGGATTAGGTCCCGCAGCGTCCGGGACACCTCCTCCGAGGAGAGGACAGCGGGGGCGGGCGCGACGGAGGATCCCGGCGCGGGCAAGAGCGGGGTGACGGTCGTGGTGGCCGGCAGCGGAAGAGATGGGTTGGACGGCGGTGAAGACATGATCGAACCGAAGCTAGTTGATACCAAATTATTATGGCGCTGCTAGAGGAAGGGTGCGAGAGGGCTGGCCGGGGGCCTTTTGCCCACGACCGAGGAAGAGGGAAGGGATTTCCTTCTTAATTCTTGCTTGATTAGATTGATACAACTCCTCTCTTTATATAGAGAGGTTTACTTGACTCCCAAGCAAGGCTTATTTGACCCCTAAGCAAGCGACCCTTATCTCTAATTATCCCTAAAACTAGCGGGCTGTACTGCCAGCCGAGGCCCATGACGTACTCTAACAATAGTAGTAACTATTTTTTCCTCATTGGTGAATAGAGTGGCTATATCATTCAATTTAGTAAGATGTGCCACAATAGTTTCAGATTCATAGCCATGGAAAGGATCAGATTCAACCAAAGAAATTAACTCATGATCGATAGAGAATTCATAATCCTTATCAGAAATAGAGATAGGTGAAGTAGCAAAAGCAAGGTCATATTTTATTCTAGCATTCAAAGACTTTTCTTTCATCTTAGCTAACAGTTTCTTAAGATCATATCTATCTTTGCAAGCTAAATGATCTCTAGCAGTTTCTTCATCCATAACATAACCCTCAGGCACAACAGGCAATTCATATCTAGGGGAGAATCTTCATCATCACTTTTATCAATATAATCAATTTCAATAATTTCATTGTCTCTAACCCTAGACAATTGTTCAAGAAGAAATTCACCTAGTGGCGTATTATCAAACATAGAAGTAGTTTCATCATAAGCATCATGCATAGCAGAAGTGACATCATCAAGAACATGCGACATATTAGATTCAATAGCAGGGTGTAGGTGTCCCAAATTTACTGATAATAGAAGGTGAATCAAGTGTAGATCTAGATGGCAGTTCCTTACCCCCCCCCTTGTAGTTGAGGGAAAAATCTTGGTTTTTTCGTCTCTCAAGTTCTTCATAGTGATCTACAAATATAAATCCCAAGTGACTCAAAGAATATAGCTATGATCCCCGGCAACGACGCTAGAAAATAGTCTTGATAAACCAAAAGTATAGGGGACCGCAACAGTTTTCGAAGGTAGAGTATTGAACCCAAATTTATTGATTCATCACAAGGGGAGCCAAAGAATATTCTCAAGTACTAGCAGTTGAGTTATCAATTCAACCACACCTGAAAGACTTAATATCTGCAGCAAAGTATTTAGTAGCGAGTAGTATGGAAGTAACATGTAACATCCCAAATTTTCAATTTGGAATGTTATACATAGATCATACTGCATTGCATGCTCTTTGCATTTTTGTTCGTGGCGTTCCTCGAAATTCTAAGCAACTCAAGGACCTTCGGAGAGAGTTGGGAATTCTACCGTTTTGTATTCGAGTTCGCTCGAATACCGGTACGAGGAGAGTGTTGGTTTTAATTATTTTTCTCTCCTAAAAATATTTATAAAATACAATACATGGGCGGAGATAATATGACTTCTCCAAAATAACAGAAATATTGGAGTAAAAATGTTAAAATCACTTTTTTTTCTGGATTTATTTGCGATTTTATTTGCATAGGAAAAATGCGCGTTTTTCAAAATTGCATTTAGGTCTGGGAAAAATGTTCACTTTGTCCTAAATATTATTAGAGGACGGTGAATTTTTTTTTCGGGATATTTGGAGTTTGTTTAGTATTTCTTTCGTTAGTTTTGCTACGTCAGGACTCTTTTAGAAAAAAAAGAGCGAACCGACTCCGGGCAGTGTTAGCCCAGGACTCTGGGCTTTATAAGCCGCCAACCCGCCAGCCGCCAGCCCGCCAGCCGCCAGCCTCGCCCGCCCGCGAAACCCTAGCCGCCGCCGCCGCCGCCGCCGCCGACCGCCGCCGTCGCGCCGCACCGCCGCCGGACCACCGCGTCGCCGCCGGAGACCGCCGCCGCCGGATCTTCGCCGGAGACCGCCGGAGTTCGCCGATTTCGAGGTAGCCATCTGTTTTTTTAAAACCGATCGGTTCTTTTCGTAATACCGTAGATTCGTTTTTTTAGGTTTAGATCGGTTTGGTTTTCTTCGGTTTAGCTATTTAGCGGACGTTCGTCCGTACGTTCGTTTTAATGAACGCTTTTCGTCCGTTAGCCGCAGACAGCGAACGTTCATTCGTTAGCCTGTTCGTCAGTTTTCTTTTTCGGGGTATTTATCTGCGATTATTTCTATTGCGATTTCTACCCTAATCTTGTTTTTCGTTTTTGTTTTCGCTCGAGAGTCGGAATCAGGTGATTCAAAATCCCAGATCTTCGTCTCGATGCCCTCTTTCCGTTTAACCAACTTGAACAAAGTTTTGGCTACTGTAAAATTTGACTTTAGATCAATTAGTAACCGGAGCTCGTTTGTTTCGCAGTTTGAGTTTCGTTGCTTCTTTCGATTTGATTCTTTTTGCAAACCGGAGTTATTAAGTTGAACTTTCTGGTTAGATCTTGTCTTTTGGAGTTTTGTTTGTGCATCATTGCTTGTTTGCTTGCGATAGAATACCCGGACTGTGAAGCGTGCTACTATGAGTCTCTAGGTTTTGCGAATCGTCAGCAAGGCAAGTAACACTTTGATCATACCTTTTATTACCCAGTTTTTATGCATTAGATCAAACCCTCACACATTGCATGAGTTGGATCTCTTAACTTGTGGGACTGGGAAGTAGATTGTGGTAGAACCTATTACCTGCATTATTTTCAAACCCTTGGGAGTCACTTCTACGTTTGCTTAGGTTGCTATGCTATGCTCGTAGACGTGGTTTGGGTTTGAGTGAAATCCATGACATATGTGAGTTGTTAATTAAGGATTCCACTTAAGGTGGCTACTTGAATACACATTTGGGTGGATTGGTTGCAGGGCACCTGGAGAATCCAATGTTGTCCTAGGAAATCTCGGGGTTCCGTGTGATTTTTCCTATGGAATGCCACCCAGGCTCAAAGGGATCATAAAACTATTCATGCTAGAAACTTCCGTGTGCAGCCACATGCCAATATGGGCTCTGGCATAGTTGAGTAAGTTGTGGGAAACCTTTCCGTGATGGGCTAGCAGATGTAGAGGGATTGTAGGTGTACCGGCCTATCTATCCGGTTAAGGGGACCTCTTTGGAAAGACTGTGTCTCGGTCATCCGTTTCTCAAACACCATGCAGTGCGAGACACCAAACGGAGGCGATCAAGTCTTGTGGGAAAAGTGCACAAACCTCTGCAGAGTGTACAGACTGATCATGATTAGCCGTGTCCCCGGGTATGGACATCTTGAGTATCTGGTACTTGAATTATAGGTTGATCTCATCACTCTATAATTTAATTTGTTGGGTTAATGATAAATTTTAATTTGGGATTGAGTTGGAGGTACCTTCTCAATGATTTTCAACCTACATGATAGTTAAAATAAAATTTATTCCTTTGTTGTAGGGAAAATTTTGCTTTACGCAAAAACTTTAACCTTAGAGCCTCCACCAGCCAAATATGCATATAGTATAGCCTTTATTCTGTTACTTGCATTCTCTGTGTTATCTTGCCAGCATATTCCATGTGCTGACCCGTTTTCGGGCTGCAACATATTACATTGCAGACTTTTCAGACGAGGAATAAGACGTTCTAGGTCATTTGTCATGCACTCAACTATGCCGTTGGAGTTGATGGACTCACTTATCTTCCAAGCCTTCCGCTGTTATTTTTTTAGATGGCCTTAAGCCATAGATTTTGTAATAAGTTCTCATTGGAGACATTCGATGTAATAAGTGTGTGATTGCCACTCTGTTATAAATCCTTCAAGTACTGTGTGTGCCAGCATTACCGATGCAGGGATGACACAGAACACAGAGACGTCGGTCCATTCGGATCGTGGTTGCTACAAAGATGGTATCAGAGCACACGCTGAATGTAGGACACGACCACTAAGACAGACCCTAGATCACTCTTCTCTACTCATTTCTGACTTCTCTCCATTTTCTATTTCTTTAGGATGGTGGACCCAAGGAACAAGTTCACTCAACCGGATGAAGACACACCATTTGGACGACACCTGAAGGAGGTCACTAGGTACCTGAACATAGGAATACCAAGCTTTATCGGGACCTACCCGCCACTTTACCGGAAGAAGAGCGATGGAGTATACAAGTTCAAATTCCCGGAAGAACCTTCGCACCCTCCACTAAGCCAATAGAGTTTTTTTTGATGCGCCAACCTGGAGTCTAGGCAAGAGCATGGCCGCCCACATCACGATGGGAAGGATTGGAGAAGTCTACAAGCAGGAGCTAAAGGACACCATCTACCAGATTTGTGGACGCCGAGATGAGAGTTGGGATATGGTCAGCACCCGAAAGGATAGGTCCATTGCAGCATTCATCCAGGAATTGAACGAGCACATTCGACGACAGGAGCACCAGATGTGCGCTGGGATGATAGAATTGAAGAAGGCACTAAACAGGAATTTGGAGCTAGAAGAGGAACTTAAGTCTACTCGTGACGGATACGAGGAGGAGATGTTGATACTAGTGTAGAAGAATGATGATTTGACAAGGAATCTAGGAGTATTCATGGGAGACCCAGCACCAGGAGGTGAAGAAGAGGAAGAAGAACCCAAGGAGATTCCTCCTGAAGATTACATTATCATCGACGACACGGCTTCAGAACCCGATGCTAGTAAAGACGAAGACTATGTAGATGAAGCTGGAGCAGACATCATGGAATCGTCCGCCGATCAATATTTTTGGATGACCCCCCCTGTGACTAGTAGTTTACCCTATATATTAGTATTTAGAGCACTTTTGTAACGGTAGTTAGATTTGTAAGATCTTGCTTGAAATTGATTGGTGTGATATGATTGTGTTTGTCTCATGTGCATATGGGTAGTGATGTTCCCTTAGACCTCAATTCTGTTCTAATCTCTTCCCTCTACACCCATCAGATGCCTCCAAGACGTGAGCCCGGATTTGAGTTTCCCCCTGAGCTCACTCAGTTGATCCAGCAGCAGAACACCTTGATGCAACTTCTTGTCCAGAACACTCAGAACAACCAGAACAACAACAACAACCCTCCACCACCACCACCCGTGGAAAACCTGACACGTTTCTTAAGGTTGCAACCACCAGTGTTTGCTAGCAGCATCGAACCAATAGAGGCTGATGATTGGCTATGCAAGATTGGAAGGGATTTGACCACCGCCAATTGCTCAGATGTTGAGAAGGTGCGATTTGCCACACACCAGTTGTCTGGACCAGCCGCAGCATGGTGGGAGAACTACACAACCACTTTCCCCATAGCCAATGTTACATGGGAACAGTTTTAGGAAGCTTTCCATACTGCCCATGTCTCAACTGGAGCTATGAGCATGAAGAAGCGGGAGTTTCGCAACTTGCGCCAAGGAAACTGTACTGTAGCTCAGTACGTGGATGAGTTTAGTACCCTATCTCGTTATGCCCCAGATGATGTGGCCACAGATGCCGCTAAGCAGGAGAGATTTATGGAAGGGCTGAATGATGAGATGAGCGTACAGTTGATGGTGGCAACTTTCAACAACTACCAGGAGTTGGTAGATAAAGCTCTTATGATTGAAGGGAAGCACCAGCAGATTGAAAGCCGCAAGAGGAAGTATGGAAAAGGAAGGAATAATTCTGGAGCCCAGCAGAAGCCCCGATTCACTCCGAATTCGGGAGGATATACCCATAACCATTAATTCCCCACAACCACAATGTCCCTAAGAATGGAAATGGGAATGGAGCAAGTAGTAACCAGAGCCACTCTACCCCGTCCACACCCACTAAGAAGGATTTCAGCCATATCACCTGTTTCAAGTGCGGGAAGAATGGACATTATGCCACGGACTGCCCTGAAGCTAAGAATGGGAACGACAATGGAAGCGCCGGGAAGAAGCCCAACCCTTTCAACAAAGACAAGTGTACCCCGTGACTGTGGAGGAGGTAGAAGAGCAACCAGATGCTATTGTCGGTAAGTTTTTGGCTAAGACATCTACCGCAATAGTTCTTTTCGATACTGGTGCATCGCATTCATACATTTCAAGGGGATTCGTGAATAGACATAGGATGTCCACCCGAGTTCTTAAGACCCCCATGTTAGTAAGTTCACCAGGAGCAGAGTATATGGCACACCAAGGATGTTTTCAGACGCCATTGACCATAGGACGCCACACTTTCCCCTCTGACCTAATAGTTCTGGAGTCACAAGGATTGGATGTGATATTAGGTATGGATTGGCTATCGAAGTATGGAGGTAACATCGATTGTGCCAGTAAGTCTATTTTGCTCACCACCCCGGAGGGAAAAAGGATTAAGTATGTATCTAGGCATTCGCCTACAAGGACGCAAGTACATTCTCTCACGAGAGTTGTTCAGGAGGAAGTGACAGTAGTAAAGGATTATCCGGATGTGTTTCCAGAGGAGTTACCTGGCATGCCACCGGATGGAGATATTGAGTTTTTGATTGAGTTGTTGCCTGGCACCAGACCAATATCTAAGAGACCATATCGGATGCCAGCGAATGATCTGGAGGAGATCAAGAAGCAGATTACGGAGTTATTGGAGAAAGGATTTATTCACCGAAGTTCATCACCTTGGGGAGCCCCAATGCTTTTGGTCGAGAAGAAGGATGGATCTTTAAGAATGGTCGTTGATTATCGTGCGCTGAATGAAGTGACAATTAAGAATAAGTACCCGCTGCCGATGATCAATGATTTGTTCGACCAACTCCAGGGAGCGAAAGTATTCTCCAAGATAGATCTACAATCTGGATACCACCAATTGAAGATCCGAGAGAAGGATATACCTAAGATTGCGTTCACCACATGGTACGGGCTATATGAGTATACGGTTATGTCATTTGGATTGACTAACGCACCTGCCTATTTCATGAGTATGATGAACAAGGTGTTCATGGAGTTCTTGGATAAGTTCGTTGTGGTATTCATAGATGATATTCTGGTGTACTCGAAGGATGAGGAAGAACATGCAGAGCATTTGCGTTTGGTATTGGAGAAGCTCAGAGAACAACAGTTATATGCCAAGTTTAGCAAATGCGAGTTTTGGTTGAACGAAGTTGGATTCCTAGGGCATGTTATATCGGGAGAAGGTATAGCAGTGGACCCCGTCAAGGTGCAGGCAGTCACTGAGTGGTTGGCACCCACTTCAGTTGGAGAGATCCGCAGTTTTCTTGGACTCGCGGTATACTACCGGAGGTTCATAGAAAATTTCTCCAAGATTGCAAAGCCAATGACGACATTGTTGAAGAAGGAGACAAAGTTTGATTGGACTGAAGAATGTGAAGAAAGTTTCCAGGAGTTGAAGAAACGGTTGACTACAGCCCCAGTGCTGATATTGCCAGATATACGCAAGGATTTCCAAGTGTATTGCGATGCTTCACGCTTAGGACTTGGAAGAGTACTTATGCAGGATGGAAGAGTTGTTTCCTATGCATCCCGTCAACTACGACCGCACGAGTTGAATTACGTGACGCATGATCTGGAGTTAGCAGCTGTAGTGCACGCACTGAAAACCTGGAGACATTTCCTTATTGGAAATCGTTGTGATGTGTACATGGATCACAAGAGTTTGAAGTACATTTTCACACAGAAGGAGCTGAACCTCAAACAAAGGAGATGGTTGGAGCTTATAAAGGATTATGATATGAAGCTACACTATCACCCAAGAAAGGACAACGTCGTGGCAGACGGTTTGAGCCGGAAGAGTTATGCAAATACCCTAATACAAGGGGGTTTGCCACAGGAGTTAGCAGAACATCTCAGGGAGCTTCGTTTGGAGATAGTTCCTAGAGGTTTCGTTGCAACGTTGGAGGTTCAGTCAACATTGCTGGGAAAGATACGTGAAGCCCAGAAGGATGATAAGGAAATCGCAGAGATAAGGAAACTGATGAGTGAAGGAAAAGCCAAGGGATTTCGTGAGGACGAACACGACACCTTGTGGTTTGAGGATCGAATCTATGCGCCCAACGACCCAGAGATCAGGAAGTTGATACTGCAGGAAGCGCATGATTCACCATACTCGATACACCCCGGAAACACCAAGATATATTTGGATTTGAAGGAGCGTTTCTGGTGGACGGGAATGAAGAAGGATATTGACGAGTATGTAGCCGTATGCGATGTATGCCAGAGAGTAAAGGCAGAGCATCAGAAGCCAGCAGGATTGCTGCAGCCTATGCCGATACCCGAATGGAAGTGGGAGAAGCTTGGCATGGATTTTATCACCGGATTGCCCAGGACCAAAGCAGGATATGACTCAATCGGGGAAGTAGTGGATCGATTGACAAAAGTATCCCATTTTATCCCCGTGAAAACCACATACACCAGTGCGAAGTTGGCAAAGATATACATGACCAGGATAGTATGTCTGCACGGAGTTCCGGGGACCATTGTATCAGATAGAGGAACACAGTACACCTCAAAGTTTTGGCATCAGCTACACCAAACTTTGGGAACGAGGTTGGAATTCAGCACCGCTTTTCATCCGCAGACCGATGGACAGACCGAGAGAGTCAACCAGATCCTGGAGGAAATGTTGAGAGCCTGTGCGTTAGATTATGGATCTAGTTGGGATGATAATTTGCCCTACGCGGAGTTCTCATACAACAACAGTTACCAGGCCAGTTTGAAGATGGCACCGTTCGAGGCATTGTATGGAAGGAGATGCCGAACACCGTTAATGTGGGATGAAGTTGGAGACCGACAGTTGTTTGGACCAGACTTGATCAAAGAGTCTGAGGAGAAGGTGAAGTTGATTCGAGATAGATTGAAGGTAGCTCAGTCCAGGCAGAAGAGTTATGCAGACTCGAAGCGCAAGGAGATAGCCTATGAGATCGGAGATAGAGCGTACTTGAGAGTATCGCCTCTACGGAGAGTTAAATGATTCGGAGTTAAGGGAAAGCTAGCCCCGAGATTTGTGGGACCTTACCGTGTTTTGGAACGCATGGGAGAAGTTGCCTATAAGTTGGAATTGCCCGAAGGATTGTCAGGAGTGCACGACGTGTTTCATGTTTCGCAGCTTAATAAGTGCCATGCGGAGATGGCCGATATACCGCTAAGAGACACAGTACGCCTGAAAGCAATTCAGTTGGACAGTGATCTGACCTACGAGGAGAAGCCTGTTAAGATTCTCGAATTTTCGAGCAGAGTCACCCGCAGTAAGGTTATCAAGTTTTGCAAAGTTCAGTGGGGTCACCACACCGAGGAAGAAGCCACTGGGAACGAGAAGATGATCTACGCAAGGACCACCCACACCTGTTCTCTAGCCAAGTCGAATCTCGAGGGCGAGATTCATTCTAAGGGGGGTAGGTTTGTAACATCCCAAATTTTCAATTTGGAATGTTATACATAGATCATACTGCATTGCATGCTCTTTGAATTTTTGTTCGTAGCGTTCCTCAAAATTCTAAGCAACTCAAGGACCTTCGGAGAGAGTTGGGAATTCTACCATTTTGTATTCAAGTTCGCTCGAATACCGGTACGAGGACAGTGTTGGTTTTAATTATTTTTCTCTCCTAAAAATATTTCTAAAATACAATATATGAGCGGAGATAATATGACTTCTCCAAAATAACAGAAATATTAGAGGAAAAATGTTAAAATCACTTTTGTTTTTTTTTTCTAGATTTATTTGCGATTTTATTTGCATAGGAAAATGCGCGTTTTTCAAAATTACATTTAGGTCCGGGAAAAATGTTCACTTTGTCCTAAATATTATTAGAGGACGGTGAAAATTTATTTCGGGATTTTTGGAGTCCGTTTAGTATTTCTTTCTTTAGTTTTGCTACGTCAGGACTCTTTTAGGAAAAAAAGAGAGCGAACCGACTCCGGGCCGTGTTAGCCTCGGACTCTGGGCTTTATAAGCCGCCAGCCCGCCAGCCGCCAGCCTCGCCCGCTCGCGAAACCCTAGCCGCCGCCGCTGCTAGTCGCCGCCGCCGCCGCCGACTGCCGCCGCCGCACCGCACCGCCGGACCACCGCGCCGCCGCCGGAGACCGCCGGAGTTTGCCGAGTTCGAGGTAGCCATCGGTTTTTTTAAAACCGATCGGTTCGTTTCGTAAAACCGTAGATTCGTTTTTTTAGGTTTAGATTGGTTCGGTTTTCTTCGGTTTAGCTATTTAGCGGACGTTCGTCCGTACGTTCGTTTTAACGAACGCTTTTCGTCCGTTAGCCGCATACAGCGAACATTCGTTCGTTAGCCTGTTCATCAGTTTTCTTTTTCGGGGTATTTATCCGCGATTATTTCTATCACGATTTCTACCCTGATCTTGTTTTTCGTTTTTCTTTTCGCTCGAGAGTCGGAATCAGGTGATTCAAAATCCCAGATCTTCCACTCGATGCCCTCTTTCCGTTTAACCAACTTGAACAAAGTTTTGGCTACTGTAAAATTTGACTTTAGATCAATTAATAACCGGAGCTCGTTTCTTTCGCAGTTTGAGTTTCGTTGCTTCTTTCGATTTGATTCTTTTTGCAAACCGGAGTTATTAAGTTGAACTTTCTGGTTAGATCTTGTCTTTTGGAGTTTTGTTTGTGCATCATTGCTTGTTTGCTTATGTATGCTATTGTTTGCTTGCGATAGAATACCCGGACTGTGAAGCATGCTACTATGAGTCTCTAGGTTTTGCGAATCGTCAGCAAGGCAAGTAACACTTTGATCATACCTTTTATTACCCAGTTTTTATGCATTAGATCAAACCCTCACACATTGCATGAGTAGGATCTCTTAACTTGTGGGACTGGGAAGTAGATTGTGGTAGAACCTATTACCTGCATTATTTTCAAACCCTTGGGAGTCACTTCTACGTTTTCTTAGGTTGCTATGCTATGCTCGTAGACGTGGTTTGGGTGTAGTGAAATCCATGACAGATGTGAGTTGTTAATTAAGGATTCAACTTAAGGTGGCTACCTGAATACACATCTGGGTGGATTGGTTGCAGGGCACCTGGATAATCCAATGTTGTCCTAGGAAATCCCGGGGTTCCGTGTGATTTTTCCTATGGAATGCCACCCAGGCTCAAAGGGATCATAAAACTATTCATGCTAGAAACTTCCGTGTGCAGCCACATGCCAATATGGGCTCTGGCATAGTTGAGTAAGTTGTGGGAAACCTTTCCGTGATGGTCTAGCATATGTAGAGGGATTGTAGGTGTACCGTCCTATCTATCCGGTCAAGGGGACCTCTTCGGAAAGACTGTGTCTCGGTCATCTGTTTCTCAAACACAATGCAGTGCGAGACACCAAACGGAGGCGATCAAGTCTTGTGGGAAAAGTGCACAAACCTCTGTAGATGTACAAACTGATCATGATTAGCCGTGTCCCCGGTTATGGACATCTTGAGTATCTGGTACTTGAATTATTGGTTGATCTCATCACTCTATAATTTAATTTGTTGGGTTAATGATAAATTTTAATTTGGGATTGAGTTGGAGGTACCTTCTCAATGATTTTCAACCTACATGATAGTTAAAATAAAATTTATTCCTTTGTTGTAGGGAAAAATTTTCTTTACGCAAAAACTTTAACCTTAGAGCCTCCACCAGCCAAATATGCATATAGTATAGCCTTTATTCTGTTACTTGCATTCTCTGTGTTATCTTGCCAGCATATTCCATGTGCTGACCCGTTTTCGGGCTGCAACATATTACATTGCAGACTTTTCAGACGAGGAATAAGACGTTCTAGGTCGTTTGTCATGCACTCAGTTATGCCGTTGGAGTTGATGGACTCACTTATCTTCCAAGCCTCCCGCTGTTATTTTGTTAGATGGCCTTAAGCCATAGATTTTGTAATAAGTTCTCATTGGAGACATTCGATGTAATAAGTGTGTGATTGACACTCTGTTATAAATCCTTCAAGCACTGTGTGTGTCAGCATGTCACACCCTGCATTCTGTAACATGTTATTTGTAACCTTGAAGCATGAAAATTTGGACCAGCAAAAATTTTTAGCATCATTTGGCTTTTATTTGGAATTGAGTTTTTCTGCATTTGTTTTTCTTGTGCTCATTAAGGTCAACTATGATCTCTTGTAAATTTCATCTCCATACTCAAAACTTCTGCCCAATGATCATGCCAAGTGTTATATAGCAGTATAGTATTTTCTTACAAAATTAATTTGGCCAAAAAGTATTTTATAAATTTAGTTTTCCAAAAAACCCTGAATTGAGATTTGCACTGCAAGTACTTGATTAAGGGTGTGAAAACTTTTTCTAAAGGTTTATTTGAGACCTAGTAGTCATAGGACTCCCAGAAACCACAAAGGTATAATTTTAAAAGTTATTTTCCTATTTTATTTAAAAGGCTTTTCTTAAGGCCAGAAATGGTCTTTAATAGGGAAAAATTATTTAACTGTTCCAAAAATATTTGCCAAAATTCAGAGAGACTCAGAGGACATATATTGTCCATATATAAGAGTTTCAACACTTGGTCATGTTCAAAATATTGGGCTAAACCCTCTAAAACCCTTTCTGGATATTTCAAGCTTTTGAAATATTTACAAAGGAATTTTTCTCCAAAAATTCCAGGGGAATTCTATCATGTCATATATGACATGTTTGATGATCTTGCAAAGCCTCATGCATTGGAGATCAAGGAAACCACCTCAAACCCCTTCATAACCAATCTGTCCATATTTGAAGTTTGAGCAACTCTACATTGCCAAACTTGTCCAAATGCTCTCAAACTTGGTGCACATGCTAGGATAGCCTAATAAGGCACCTAGACCAAATGGCACAAGATTTGGAATAGAGCAACTTGATCAGATCACCTCAAAACCCTTTCTGTTCAAATACAAATTTGAACAACTTTACATTACCAACTTTTTATCTGGAGCCTCAAACTTTGTGAGCATGATCAATACCCCAAATGAGGATGCTACACCAAGTGGTGCATCAAGGGGAGATGATTAGCTTGACTCAATCAACATGAAACTGTTTCTGTTGATTTCTAGGGTTCACCAAAGTTACATTGGCTAGTTTCACCAAATAAGCTCAAAATTGGTGAAGCACCCTATTTTCTCATGCCTTTCAACCCTGTCAAGTGCCATGCCAATTGAACTTCATTTGCTTGATCAAACCATGATCAAACACCTTCTGCAGAAATCTTAAAACCTCTACTTTTACCACTTTCCCTTTTCTCCAATGCCTCAGCTTCTTACCACAGGTGCACTGGGTTACTAGCAAACCCCAGTAACTCCCCCAGCACCTCAGCTCTATGATTGAGGGGTGAAACCTCCACTTTACCTTGCTGGACAGCAGTTTTCACCAAGTCCCCTAGCCCTCCTCCCTCTCTCTCTGCACCCCAGAGCATCCAAGGCCTTGGGGCAATTCTATACTACTCCCTCAACACCCCAGACACTGTTGGACACGCTGGGACGAGCCAAGCCAACGAGAGCGCGACGATGCCGGTCACACGCGCGCTCTGGAGCACGTGAACAGTACTCCCGCACGCTGGCTCGGGCCAATCATCGACCCCCGACCACCTCGAGCCTCCCCCTCGCGCCTCCCAATGCGCCTCGACGTCCGCAGCCCCCTCCGGTGCTGTCCCCCTCCTCCTACGCCCTCCAGTGGCCGTCGCCGCACGCGCGCTGGCCGCCCGCGGCGGCCACTCCCCTGGCTCACACGCGCGCACGCCCCTGCTGCTTCCCCGCTCTCCTTATCCCCTCGGCTGGACGTGGAGCAAGTCCACGAACCTCCCCGGCATGTTCCCAGACCCCAGAACCCTCCACAGCCTCGCCTGCAACCTCGCCGGCGCACGGGTCCACGGTGAACCACGGGCGCGCCTATTTAAGACCTCCCCGAGCTCTCCCAACTCCATCACCAGCTCCACCACACCTCACTAGCCCCTCCTGCACCCTCAGGTCAGCCCCGGAGCGCCCCAGTGCTCGGGATCGACCGGAGCTCCGCCGCGTCGGGCCGCCGGCGATCTCGAGGTACAGGCCTCCCCTGCTCCTCCCTCCGCCTGTTTTGGAACCGCAGCACACCCCTGACCATTTCCCCTCTCTTTCCCCTTCTGTTTGCAGTCGAAAACAACCCCGACCACCGACCTCCGACGAGCTTCCGCCGTCGCACCTCGTCGCCGGCGAACCAGAGCTCCCCGCCGTGCCGCGATACCACCACCACATCCGCCACTCGACGCTGAACCTGACCCTGCCCTCCGTTGCCGTCGCCGTGGCCGGAGTCGTCGCCGGTGAGCTCGCCGTCGCCGTGGCCGTAGGGTTGAAGATGACAGGCGGGCCCCGCCTGTCATCCACCCGCCTCTCTCCTCTCCTCTGTGCCACTGACCCACGGGCCCCGCCCGTCAGGTTTGAAACCTGACGTGCGCGCGCGCTGGCCCGTGCG
>LR738710.1:615229640-615248435 GCA_902687465.1 Secale cereale | reverse complement strand
GGAAGACTTGAGGTCTTTCCCGGGACGGGGTCGTGCTTGGATAGGCGACCATGACTGTTTTCACAGGGCACCGGACACACCGTTGGTCCCTTCGGGTACGCGTGAACATTGATATTAGGGCAAGTCCCGTGATCTATTGTTTGTACCCCAAGGCTGTGTGCCAACGAGTGGACTCTATGTTAGTGTCGTCTAAGGAAAGGTAATGACCGGGTGCTTACCCCGGGTACTTAAGGTACCGCGGGTCGTGGATGACACGAAAGTTCCCCGGATCTTGTGGGTAAAGTGCGCAACCTCTGCAGAGTGTAAAACTATTCGAATAGCCGTGTCCACGGTCATGGACAGTTGGGTGGTGCTACTTAAACTATGTCCAGAATTTTACTTCATCAGTGTTGATATGTGTGTGACAAGTCAAGCTGGAGACTTGACTCAGTTGAGATGAATCATATCCATGTTGATGTCGGTAACCTGTTATCGAGGTTACGCGAGGTTATTGATGCATAAGCTTGATGATATCATATTGTTCTAGCCTCCTGCTAGATTGTTCATATTTATTCAATTGCATTGTTACTTGAACCACATCATGGGTTGCTTGCGAGTACATTCAAAGTACTCATTGGCTTGCCACTGGTTATTTAATTGGCCAGGCATGGAAGAACAGGATTATGAAGAAGAGTTCTTTGAAGACGACCATGCGCACTAGGACGCTATCCCAGTCAGAATGCCTGTAGGGTTAAGGCAGATGGCATGGGTTCTACCCGTTTTATCGAAGACTCCGCTACTTGAGTAATTGCTATTCAGCCTGTGAGGCTCTATCTATGTAAGACTTAGCCATAATGGCCTTAATTCGTGTAAGACTATTTGTATGGATGTAAGACTCTTGTTATTTCAGCTTCTGTGTGTTCAGTGAGCATTGATCTCTGGGATCACTGTACACGTGCATTCGGTGATCTCGACTTCCAAGTCGGGGTCCCCACAGAGCATTACCGGTCCAGGGATGACACAGAACACAGATACTTCGGTCCATTCGGATCGTGGTCGCTACATAACAGTAACGGTGGTAAAAGTAACAGTAGCAGTTTTGTAGTAATCGTAACAGTGGCAATAGAAAAGTAACGAAGCAAAGATCAATATGTGAAAAGCTCGTAGGCAATGGATCAATGATGGATAATTATGTCAGATGCGATTCCTCATGCAACATTATAACATAGGGTGACACAGAACTAGCTCTAGTTCATCAATGTAATGTAGGCATGTATTCTGAATATAGTCATACATGCTTATGGAAAAGAACTTGCATGACATCTTTTGTCCTACCCTCCCGTGGCAGTGGGGTCCTATTGGAAACTAAGGGATATTAAGGCCTCCTTTTAATAGAGTACCAGACCAAAGCATTAACACTTAGTGAATACATGAGCTCCTCAAACTACGACCATCATCGGGAGTGGTCCCGATTATTGTCACTTTGGGGTTGCCGGATCATAACACATAGTAGGTGTCCATTGACTTGCAAGATAGGATCAAGAACTCACATATACTCATGAAAACATAATAGGTTCATATCTGAAATCATGGCACTCAGGCCCTAGTGACAAGCATTAAGCATAGCGAAGTCATAGCAACATCAATCTTAGAACATAATGGATACTAGGGATCAAACCCTAACAAAACTAACTCGATTACATGATGAATCTCATCCAACATATTACCGTCCAGCAAGCCTATGATGGAATTACTCACGCACGGCGGTGAGCATCATGAAATTGGTGATGGAGGATGCTTGATGATGATGAAGGCGACGGATTCCCCTCTCCGGAGCCCCGAACGGACTCCAGATCAGCCCTCCCGAGAGAGATTAGGGCTTGGCGGCGGCTCTGTATCGTAAAACGCGATGAATCCTTCTCTCTATTTTTTTTCTCCCCGAACATGAATATATGGAGTCGGAGTTGAGGTCGGTGGAGCTCCAGGGGGCCCACGAGGCAGGGGGGCCCACCTAGGGGGTAGGCGCGTCCCCACCCTCGCGGACACGGTGTGGGCCCCCTGATGCTGATTCTTCCACCAGTATTTTTTATTATTTCCAAAACACGCCTCCGTGGATTTTCAGGCCATTCCGAGAACTTTTATTTCTGCACAAAAATAACACCATGGCAATTCTGCTGAAAACAGCGACAGTCCGGATTAGTTCCATTCAAATCATGCAAGTTAGAGTCCAAAACAAGGGCAAAAGTGTTTGGAAAAGTATATACATTGGAGACGTATGAGCGACCACCACAACTTTACAAACTTCTCCGGAGCACACCACAAACACGGAAGCTTTCGGAGGAACTTGACCACCTAGGCCACTTGACACGCTTCCCGAGAGCACACCACAAAAGCAAGCTTCGAGGGGAACCTTGCTACCTATGCCTCTTCACAAACTTCTCAATATATCACCAAACCGTAAAGGAGGCGGAAGCCTCCAAGAGTAATAAAATCACGGGCTCTCACTCGAACAAGTCGATGTGGGGAGCTCAAACCAATGCAACAAATGCAATGCAAGGTCAAGCAAAAAAAATGCTCGACTCACTCTCTCAATCTCGCAAGATGCATTCTCGAAAGTAGGAGATTGAAGAGACGGGATGCAATGGATAGAATCAACAAAGGACTCAAAGATCCGTCCACACCCCCCTTCACATAGAGGGGAGATAGGGGTTTGTCAGAGGTGGTTCGTGGCTCAAAATGATGATTAGAATGTGTGTGAACAAACCCCAAGCCAAAGGGGGGACGGAGCCCTTAAATAGCCAAACCCCAAAACGAGTCGTTGGGGATCCAACGGACACTTACTGGACACCCCTTGGCCACGGGGGTTGAAACCCCATGCCCACAAGGTCATGTGAAAAATCCCGTGGGCACGGGGCCCATGCCCACGAGGTCAAAACCCTGTGCCCACGGGGTACTTAGAATAGCCAGTAGAACCCACTAAAACATGCACAACTTTGGCATACAAACACCGAATTCGATGATCTTGGGCTCGTTTTAAAGCTATGGAAAAGCCAAGCATCCTCACATAGAGAACTACCCAAGATCAACAAGAAATAATGATGCAAATCATGAAAAGGTCTGAGCTCTCTACATGCGACGTGATCAAGCTACTTGCCCGAAAGTCCCTCTTGATAGTACGACTATCAAACCTATAATCCGGTCTCCCACCAAGCACCATGAGACCGAAAAAACTAGGAAAACCTAGCTAAGTTATAACTTTGCCTTGTGATACGTCTCCAATGTATCTATAATTTTTTATTATTCCATGCTATTATATATTCTATTTTGGATGTTTAATGGGCTTTATTATACACTTTTATATTATTTTTGCGTCAGTGTAAAAAAATAGGGGCATTCTTTTTTACCCCTTACTTGTGCACGGGCAGTCAGAGCCACGCATGTGGCCAAACATAGCGGAGCAGAAGGGGAAAGCCAGGAAGGCGGAGTTACCAGAACAACGCCAAGACAGCGGCACGAGAAGACCAAGCAAGGAGACAGGCTCTCCCCCGGCAAGGACTCTTGCCGGGGCGGCCTGCACGCCCCCGGCAAGGGCTCTTGCCGAGGCAATCCACTCAGACGCCTCCGTCGCAGCCACCCTTGAAGCCTATGGGCTCCAACGGTATCAACAACATTGGAGCCAAGGCTCGGGAAGCGCCCACGTGATGGCATGCAGATCTTTGTGAAGACAAAGATCTATGACTCCCAAGATAAGAACCAGAAGACATGGCGATCACAAGGCTCCTTGCCGAGGATGCCCACGAGGCCCCAGCAAGGCTCCTTGCCGAAGACACCTCGGAGCCCCGGCAAGCTTCTTGCCGTAGGATACTCACGGAGGCCCCGGCAAGACCCTTGCCGGGAACAGAAGCAAGTCTGCGGCAAGCCCTTGCCACCCCGTCGCCGCCCCAGCTCGACGGTCGACCCGCTGGCCCAGGCAGGCACCCACATGGCGATACGTGGCTCCTCGGCTAGCTAGTCAAGCACCTGCATGGTGGCATGCAGACCTTTGTGAAGGCCCTACCACGACGCCACCTTAGTTGCCTGCCTCGCTGGCCTAGACGCGCGTCGCGACCAGATGGAGCGGCCACGGACGGGACGGGCTTCTTTTCTGTCCCCGATAAAGTATATAGACAACTAAGCAGCGCGTTTAATGCGCCTTGTCCCGTAATGGCATGGGATAAGCCTATACACTATACACCTTTCCACCTCCCGTGTGCCACTGTGGCAGCCCCTTTAGACTATAAAAGGAGGCCCGCAGCATACCGGAGAGGGATTCGGATCCAGAAAAACTGGGCAGGCACCATAGCTAGCTCAAGAACTCGAGAACACCCAAATATACACAAAAGCAGGACTAGGGTATTACGCATCCTCGCGGCCCGAACCTGGGTAAACGATTGCCGTGCTGACTATTAGACCTGCTCTTTGTACAACCTCGCGCCCGCCAACCGTAGAAGGGATTCTAGTGATCCCATAGGTGTTGCTTCGTACCGACATTTTGGGACTAACCTACTAACCCAAGGCCCAGTGCAAATTGTTGTTTTTTTGCCTATTTCAGTGTTTCGCGGAAAAGGAATATCATACGGAGTCCAAAGGGAATGAAACCTTCGAGGAGAGTTATTTTTGGAACTGTATCTACCCAGAAGACTTGGAGTACACGCGAGGGAATGAGAGAGATGGCCACGAGGGTCCAGGGCGAGCCCAGGGGAGGCAGGCACGCCCCCACCCTCGCGGGCCCCCTCTGGCTCCCCCGGTGCCCTCGTTCCTCCTATATATATCCACGCACCTTGAAAACATCAAGGCAACAGAGAAAACCCTAATTCCACCGCCGCAACCTTCTATTCCCGTGAGATCCCATCTTGGGGCCTGTTCTAGAGCTCCGCCGGAGGGGTGATCTACCATGGAGTGCTTCTACATCAACACCATAGCCTCACCAATGAGTTGTGAGTAGTTTACCACAGACCTTCGGGTCCATAGTTATTAGCTAGATGGCTTCTTCTCTCTTTTTGGATCTCAATACAAAGTTCTCCTTGATCTTTGAGGAGATCTATTCGATGTAATCTTTTTGCGGTGTGTTTGTCGAGATACGATGAATTGTGGGTTTATGATCAAGATTATCTATGAACAATATTTGATTCGTTTCTGAAATCTTTTATGTATGATTATAATATCCTTGCAAGTCTCTTCGAATTATTGGTTTGGTTTGGCCTACTAGATCTATAGTTCTTGCAATGGGAGAAGTGCTTGGCTTTGGGTTCAATCTTCCTGTGTCCTTTCTTAGTGACAGTAGGGGTAGCAAGGCACGTATTGTATTGTTGCCATCGAGGATAAAAAGATGGGGTTTATATCATATTGCTTGAGTTTATCCCTCTACATCATGTCATCTTGCTTAAAGCATTACTCTATTCTTATGAACTTAATACTCTAGATGCATGCTGGATAGCGGTTGATGTGTGGAGTAATAGTAGTAGATGCAGAATCGTTTGGGTCTACTTGTCATGGATGTGATGCCTATATATAATGATCATGCCTAGATATTCTCATAACTATGCGCTTTTCTATCAATTGCTCGACAGCAATTTGTTCACCCATCGTAGAATTCTGCTATCATGAGAGAAGCCACTAGTGAAACCTATGGCCCCCGGGTCTATTCTCAACATATTAATCTTCCATCTACTTTACTTTGCTTTATTTATTTTCTGTTCTTATACCAAAAATAGCAAAAATATTATATTATCCTATCTATCAGATCTCACTTTCGTAAGTGACCGTAAAGGGATTGACAACCCCTTATCGCGTTGGCTGCAAAGTTCTTATTTGTTTGTGCAGGTGCAAGGGACTCGCGCGTGGTCTCCTACTAGATTGATACGTTGGTTCTCAAAAACTGAGGGAAATACTTATGCTACTGTGCTGCATCACCCTTTCCTCTTCGAGGGAATACAATGCAAGCTCGAGAAGTAGCAAGAAGAATTTCTCGCACCGTTGCCGGGGAGGCTTACGCAAAAGTCATATACCAAGTACGTATCACAAACCCTTATCCTTCGCACTACATTATTTGCCTCTCATTTTCCCCTCCCCCACTTCACCCTTGCCGTTTTATTCGCCCTTCTTTTTCCTTGTGTTTACCGTTTGCTTGCCTCTTGTTTGCTAGTGTGTTGGATTGTTTGCTTGTCAGTATGGCTCAAAACAATACCAAATTGTGTGACTTCTCCAATACTAACAATAATGATTTTATTATCATGCCTATTGCTCCTATTATCAATGCTGAATCTTGTGAGATCAATGCTGCCCTGTTGAATCTTGTCACGAATGATCAATTTTCTGGCCTTCCTAGTGAAGATGCCGCTAATCATCTGAACAACTTTGTTGATTTGTGTGATATGCAAAAGAATAGGGATGCTGATAATGATATTGTTAAATTGAAGCTATTTTCGTTTTCACTTAGAGATCGTGCTAAAACTTGGTTTTCCTCTTTGCCTAGAAATAGTATTGATTCATGGAATAAGTGCAAAGATGCCTTTATCTCTAAGTATTTTCCTCCCGCTAATATTATCTATCTTAGAAACAATATTATGAATTTTAAGCAACTAGATCATGAGCATGTTGCACAAGCTTGGGAGAGAATGAAATTAATGATACGTAATTGCCCTACACATGGTTTGGACTTACGGATGATTACACAAAACTTTTATGCTGGCTTGAATTTTGCTAGAAATCTTTTAGATTCGGCCGCGAGGGGCACTTTCATGGAAACCACCTTAGGAGAAGCTACCGAAATCCTAGATAATATTATGGTTAACTACTCTCAATGGCACACCGAAAGATCTACTAGTAAAAAAGTACATGCTATTGAAGAGATTAGTGTTTTGAGTGGAAAGATGGATGAACTTATGAAATTATTTTCTACTAAGAGTGCTTCTTCTGATCCTAATGACATGCCTTTATCCATGTTAATTTAAAATAACAATGAATCTTTGGATGTGAATTTTGTTGGTAAGAATAATTTTGGTAACAATGCTTATAGAGGAAACTTTAATCCTAGGCCTTTTCCTAGTAATTCCTCTAATAATTATGGTAATTTCTACAATAACTCCTATGGAAATTTTGGTAAGATGCCCTTTGAATTTGAAACTAGTGTTAAAGAGTTTATGAATTTGCAAAAGAATTTCAATGCTTTGCTTGAAGAAAAATTGCTTAAGATTGATGAGTTGGCTAGAAACGTGGATAGAATTACTCTTGATGTTGATTCTTGGAAACTTAGATCTATTCCACCTATGCATGATATCAATGAGTCTCTCAAAGCAATGAGAATTTCCATTGATGAGTGCAAAGAAAGAACCGCTAGGATGCGTGGTAAAAAGGATTTCTTTATGAAAGCGTGTTCTTCTAGTTATCATGAAAATAAAGATGAAGATCTAAAAGTTATTGATGTGTCTCCTATTATATCCTTGTTTTATAGTATGAATCTTGATAAAGATGGGACTGGAGATGTATCTACTTTAGTTAAAATGCGTCCCAATGATTCGGAGTTTTTAGATCTTGATGCTAAAATTGTTAAAAGTGGGATTGAAGAGATTAAAACTTTGCATAGTGATGAACCCACTATCATGGATTTCAAGGGATTCAATTATGACAATTGCTCTTTAATAGATTGTATTTCCTTGTTGCAATCCGTATTAAATTCTCCGCATGCTTATAGTCAAAATAAGGCTTTTACCAAACACATAGTTGATGCTTTAATGCAGTCTTATGAGGAAAAACTTGAATTAGAAGTTTCTATCCCTAGAAAGCTTTATGATGAGTGGGAACCTACTATTAAAATTAAAATTAAAGATCACGAATGGTTTGCCTTGTGTGATTTGGGTGCAAGTGTTTCTACAATTCCAAAAACTTTGTGTGATGTGTTAGGTTTCCATGAGCTTGATGATTGTTCTTTAAATTTGCATCTTGTGGATTCTACCGTTATGAAACCTATGGGAAGGATTAATGATGTTATTATTGTTTTCAATAGGAATTATGTGCCCGTAGATTTGATTGTTCTTGATATAGATTGCAATCCTTCATGTCCTATTATTCTTGGTAGACCTTTCCTTAGAACGATTGGTGCAATTATTGATATGAAGGAAGGAAATATTAGATTCCAATTTACGTTAAGGAAGGGCATGGAACACTTTCCTAGAAAGAAAATTAAATTAACTTATGAATCTATTATGAGAGCCACTTATGGATTGCCTACCAAAGATGGCAATACCTAGATCTATTCTCGTATCGTGCCTAGCTAGGGGCGTTAAACGATAGCGCTTGTTGGGAGGCAACCCAATTTTATTTTCTTTGTTTTTGCTTCTGTTTAGGAATAAGTATTGCATCTAGCTTCTGTTTAGATGTAGTTTTGTGTTTTAGTTAGTGTTTGTGCCAAGTAGAACCTTTGGGAAGACTTGTGTGAAGTTTATATGATCATGCTATAAAAATAAGAAACTTTAGCGCTCACGAGATTGGCTGTAATTTTTTACTGGAGAGTGCTATTTAGTTGATTCTTTTTTCGGATGATTAATAGACAAATTCCACATGTTTACCAATTTATTTCAATTTCTTTGGATTTATTGAAGTACTCTAAAGTTACAGATTACTACAGACTATTCTGTTTTTGTCAGATTCTGTTTTTCGTGTGTTGTTTGCTTATTTTGATGAATCTATGAGTAGTATTGGGGGGGGGTATGAATCATGGAGAAGTTGGAATACAGTAGGTTTAACACCAATATAAACAAAGAATGAGTTCATTACAGTACCTTTGAGTGGTGGTTTGTTTACTTATACTAACGGAGCTCATGAGATTTTTGGCTAAGTTTTGTGTTGTGAAGTTTTCAAGTTTTGAGTATGGCTTTGATGGACTATGGAACAAAGAGTGGCAAGAGCCTAAGCTTGGGGATGCCCAAGGCACCCCAAGGTAAAATGCAAGGACAACCAAAATCCTAAGCTTGGGGATGCCCCGGGAAGGCATCCCCTCTTTCGTCTTCATCTATCGGTAACTATACTCGAGACTATATTTTTATTCACCACATGATATGTGTTTTGCTTGGAGCGTCATGTATGATTTGAGTCTTTGTTTTTAGTTTGACACAATCATCCTTGCTGGACACACCTTTTGAGAGAGATAAATATGGTTTAGAATTTATTAGAATACTCTATGTGCTTCACTTATATCGTTTGAGCTAGATAATTTTGCTCTAGTGCACTTATATCTTTTAGAGCACGGTGGTGGTTTTATTTTGTAGAAATTGTTGATATCTCATGCTTCACTTATATCCTTTTGAGAGTCTTTTAGAACAGCATGGTAATGTGCTTGGGTTATAAAACTAGTCCTAATATGATAGGCATCCAAGATGTGTATAGTAAATACTTTCATAAAGTGCATTGAATATTATGAGAAGTTTGATACTTGATGATTGTTTTGAGATATGAGGATGGTGATATTAGAGTCATGCTAGTGGAGTAATTGTGAATTTGAGAAACGCTTGTGTTAAAGTTTGTGATTCCGTAGCATGCACGTATGGTGAGCCGTTATGTGACGAAGTTGGAGCATGATTTATTTATTGAGTGTCATCCTTTGTGTGGAGGTCGGGATCGCGCGATGGTTAACTCCTACCAACCCTTCCCCTAGGAGCTTGCGTTGAATACTTTGTTTTGATAACTCATAGATTTTTGCAATATGAGTTCTTTATGACTAATGCTGAGTCCATGGATTATACGCACTCTCACCCTTCCACCATTGCTAGCCTGTCTTGTACCGCGCAACTTTCGCCGGTACCATACAACCACCATTTACCTTCCTCAAAATAGCCACCATACCTACCTATCATGGCATTTCCATAGCCATTTCGAGATATATTTCCATGCAACTTTCCACCGTTCCGTTCATATGACATGCTTCATCATCATCCACATAGAGTCATATTTTGTTCTAGCTTCGAGTTGTAATTTTTGAGTTGTAAGTCAATAAAAGTGTGATGATCTTCATTATTAGAGAACTGTCCCATGTGAGGATAGGCCAAAAAAAGAGAGATGGCCCCAAAAAAATATAGAGAGGGGCTAATAAAAAAAAGAGAAAGCCCCTCCCAAAAAATGAGAGAAAAGAGAGAAGGGACAATGCTACTATCCTTTTCCACACTTGTGATTCAAAGTAGCACCATGATCTTCCTGATAGAGAGTTTCTTGTTTTGTCACTTTCATATACTAGTGGGAATTTTTATTATAGAACTTGGCTTGTATATTCCAACGATGGGCTTCCTCAAATACCCTAGGTCTTCATGAGCAAGCAAGTTGGATGCACACCCACTTAGTTTCTTTCGATGAGATTTCATACACTTATAGCTCTAGTGCATCAGTTGCATGGCAATCCCTACTCACTCACATTGATATCTATTGATGGACATCTCCATAGCCCATTTATACACCTAGTTGATGTGAAACTATCTTCCTCCTTTTTATCTTCTCTACAACCACCACTCTATTCCACCTATAGTGCTATATCCATGGCTCACGCTCATGTATTGCGTGAAAGTTGAAAGGTTTGAAAAAAAATTGAGTATGAAACAATTGCTTGGCTGAACCCGGGGTTGTGCATGATTTAAATATTTTGTGTGATGAAGAGGGAGCATAGCCAAACTATATGATTTTGTAGGGATAACTTTCTTTGGCCATGTTATTTTGAGAAGACACGATTGCTTTGTTAGTATGCTTGAAGTATTATTATTCTTATGTCAATATAGACTTTTATCTTGAATCTTTCGGATCTGAACATTCATGCAACAATAAAGAAAATTACATTAAGAATTATGTTGGTTAGCATTCCACATCAAAAAATTCTGTTTTTATCATTTACCTACTCGAGGACGAGCATGAATTAAGCTTGGGGATGCTTGATACGTCTCCAACGTATCTGTAATTTTTGATTGTTCCATGCTATTATATATTCTGTTTTGGATGTTTAATGGGATTTGTTATAAACTTTCATATTATTTTTGGGACTAACCTACTAACCCAAGGCCCAGTGCAAATTGCTGTTTTTTTTGCCTATTTCAGTGTTTCGCAGAAAAGGAATATCAAACGGAGTCCAAACGGAATGAAACCTTCGGGAGAGTTATTTTTGGAACCGTATCTACCCAGAAGACTTGGAGTACACGCGAGGGAACGAGAGAGGCGGCCACGAGGGTCCAAGGCGCGCCCAGGGGAGGCATGCGCGCCCCCACCCTCGTGGCCCCCCTCTGGCTCCCTCGGGGCCCTCCTTCCTCCTATATATATCCACGTACCCTGAAAACATCGAGGCAACAAAGAAAACCCTAATTCCACCGCCGCAACCTCCTGTTCCCGTGAGATCCCATCTTGGGGCACGTTCCGGAGCTCTGAGGGGGGATCTACCACGGAGTGCTTCTACATCAACACCATAGCCTCACCAATGAGTTGTGAGTAGTTTACCACAGACCTTCGTGTCCATAGTTATTAGCTAGATGACTTCTTCTCTCTTTTTGGATCTCAATACAAAGTTCTCCTCGATCTCCGAGGAGATCTATTCGATGTAATCTTTTTGCGGTGTGTTTGTCGAGATCCGATGAATTGTGGGTTTATAATCAAGATTATCTATGAACAATATTTGATTTGTTTCTGAAATCTCTTATGTATGATTATAATATCCTTGCAAGTCTCTTCGAATTATTGGTTTGGTTTGGCCTACTAGATCTATAGTTCTTGCAATGGGAGAAGTGCTTGGCTTTGGGTTCAATCTTGCGGCGTCCTTTCCCAGTGACAGCAGGGGCAGCAAGGCACGTATTGTATTGTTGCCATCGAGGATAAAAAGATGGGGTTTATATCATATTGCTCGAGTTTATCCCTCTACATCATGTCATCTTGCTTAAAGCATTACTCTCTTCTTATGAACTTAATACTCTAGATGCATGCTGGATAGCGGCCAATGTGTGGAGTAATAGTAGTAGATGCAGAATCATTTCGATCTACTTGTCACGGACGTGATGCCTATATATAATGATCATGCCTAGATATTCTCATAACTATGCACTTTTCTATCAATTGCTCGACAGTAATTTGTTCACCCACCGTAGAATTCTGCTATCATGAGAGAAGCCACTAGTGAAACCTATGGCCCCTAGGTCTATTCTCAACATATTAATCTTCTATCTACTTTACTTTGCTTTATTTACTTTCTGTTCTTATTCCAAAAATACCAAAAATATTATACTATCCTATCTATCCGATCTCACTTTCGTAAGTGACCGTAAAGGGATTGACAACCCCTTATCGCATTGGCTGCGAAGTTCTTATTTGTTTGTGTAGGTGCGAGGGACTCGCGTGTGTTCTTCGAGGGTAATACTTACGCTACTATGTTGCATCACCCTTTCCTCTTCGAGGGAATACAACGCAAGCTCGAGAAGTAGCACCTTGCACATTCCACTTGAGCTTGATGATGACTTTGATGCTTGCCTCAAGTTGGAATCATTTTCTTACCCATAATTACTTGGTGAAGATACTCAAAATGGCCTTGTTTTGTCCATGGCTAAACCCACCAATGATGGTCGTCGGCCTGTTTATTACCAGCACATCGAGTCGGTTGAGTATACTGCATTGAGGAGGGATGTCAATCCGTTCGCTGCTCGTGCAAATGCAATATACCCTCGTTTTCGCACATTGCTATATTGGGACTTTTATCAGTCAGTGATTGCTCACCTCGGTTTTTCTCCTCAACATCATGTGAACTTGGCCTACTGAGGCTAAACCTACCAAGTTCGTGGGTGTTTTGCAGAAAATTGATGGCATGGGGCTGCGTCATGCTATGGCTCTCCATTTTGATTGTAATGAGGCTGCCATCTGGCAATTCTATGCTACTTGCTTATATCATCACACTCAGTTCACTACCAGATTTGAGGATTTTGCTTCAGGTCCTGGCATGCCTGGCCCCGATGCTCAACTCTATCGGATTCATGAGGTGATTCCAAAGTTCGAGGCCATGCCCATTGGTGCTTGTGGCTGTCTTCCCATGTCCAACTCTCAGATGACCCAGGAGCAGAAAGAAAAGGAACCCAATGATATCCCTATCTTTTGTCCCAAATACAAGTGTCTCTTACAGTGCGTACATAACTCCATTGCTCCCAAGAAAGGAGATCCTGGGATGGTTCGGGACTACAATATTGACCTGATGTAATATTCTCAGAAGACCCCCAACTGTCCCATTAACATGGCTGACTTTCTATGGTACGAGATTCACATGGATTGCTTTCAGAAGCTTCGAACTTTTCCCCATGCTCCTTTTTGTTGGTGAACGCAGTATTTCAAAAAAATCATACGATCGCGCAAGATCTATCTAGGAGAAGCATAGCAACGAGTGGGGAGAGTTGTCCACGTACCCTCATAGACCGAAAGCGGAAGCGTTTAGTAACGCGGTTGATGTAGTCGAACGTCTTCACGATCGAACCGATCCAAGTACCGAACGTATGGCACCTCCGTGTTCAGCACACGCTCAGCACGATGACGTCCCTCGAGCTCTTGATCCAGTTGAGGATGAGGGAGAGTTTTGCCAGCACGATGGCGTGGTGACGGTGATGATAAAGTTACCGGCCAGGGATTCGCCTAAGCACAACAACGATATGACCGAGGTGTGTAAGTGTGGAGGGGGGGCACCGCACACGGCTAGAATGTTGGTTTGTGTGTTCTAGGTGCCCCCACGTATTCAAGGGAACGGTAGCACGGGCCATTGATCTACAACAACATAGATATGCAAAAAAAAACTATCAGGACTATGATCATGATAAATTAAAGTTCAATTAGTCATATTACTAAAGAACTCCCACTTAGGTAGACATCCCTCAAGTCATCTAAATGATCACGTGATCCAAATCAACTAAACCATGTCCGATCATCACATGAGATGGAGTAGTTTTTAATGGTGAACATCTTATGTTGATCATATCTACTATATGATTCACACTCGACCTTTCGGTCTCCAGTGTTCTGAGGCCATGTCTGTAAATGCTAGGCTCGTCAAGTTTAACCCGAGTATTCTGCATGTGCAAAACTGTCTTTCACCCGTTGTATGTGAACGTAGAGCTTATCACATCCGATCATCACGTGGTGTCTTGGCACGATGAACTGTCGCAATGGTGCATACTCAGGGAGAACACTTGTACATTGAAATTTTGTAAGGGATCATCTTATAATGCTACTATCGTACTAAGCAAAATAAGAATCATAATAAGATAAACATCACATGCAATCAAAATATGTGACATGATATGGCCATCATGATCTTGTGCTTTCGATCTCCATCTCCAAAGCACCGTCATGATCTCCATCGTCACCGGTTTGACACCATGATCTTCATTGTAGCGTCATGGTCGTCTCGCCAACTATAGCTTCTACTACTATCACTAACTCATAGTGATAAAGTAAAGCAATTACACAGCGATCGCAATTCATACAATAAAGAGACAACCATAAGGCTCCTGCCGGTTGCCAATAATTTACAAAACATGATCATCTCATACAATAACGTATAACTCATCATGTCTTGACCATATCACATCACCACATGCCCTGCAAAAACAAGTTAAACATCCTCTACTTTGTTGTTGCAAGTTTTACGTGGCTGCTACGGGCTTCTAGTAAGAACCGTTCTTACCTACGCATTAAAACCACAACGATTTTTCGTCAAGTGTGTTGTTTCAACCTTCAACAAGGACCGGTCGTAGTCACTCTCAATTCAACTAAAGTTGGAGAAACTGACACCCGCCAGCCAC
This sequence comes from Secale cereale, assembly GCA_902687465.1. NCBI lineage: Eukaryota > Viridiplantae > Streptophyta > Magnoliopsida > Poales > Poaceae > Secale > Secale cereale. The sequence continues at coordinate 615,233,622 of LR738710.1, read as the reverse complement.
CTGTGTGCAAAGCACGTCGGTAGAACCGGTCTCATGAACGCGGCGGTCATGTAATGTCGGTCCGGGCTGCTTCATCCAACAATACCGCTGAATCAAAGTATGACGTTGGTGGTATGCAGTATGACTATTATCGCCCACAACTCTTTGTGTTCTACTCGTGCATATCATCTAAGCATACACCTGGCTCATGATGTCACCGTTGGTGAACACAGTATTTCAAAAAATTCCTACGATCACGCAAGATCTATCTAGGAGAAGCATAGTAACAAGCGGGGAGAGTGTGTCCACATACCCTCGTAGATCGAAAGTGGATGCGTTTAGTAACGCGGTTGATGTAGTCGAACGTCTTCACGATCCAACTGATCCAAGTACCGAACGTACGACACCTCCGTGTTTAGCACATGTTCAGCACGATGACGTTCCTCGAGCTCTTGATCCAGTTGAGGACGAGGGAGAGTTTTGTCAGCACGACGGCGTGGTGACGGTGATGATGAAGTTACCGGTGCAATGCTTTTCCTAAGCACTGCAACGATATGACCGAGGTGTGTAACTGTGGGGGGGACACCGCACACGGCTAAAAGATTGGCTTGTGTGTTCTAGGCCCCCCCTTCCCACGTATATAAAGGAGGAGGAGGGGAGGGTGTGATGGCCTGGCTTATTAGGGATGATAGACTACTCATATCAATAAGGAATTCCTTCTTTTCCGGGAGCCCATTCGGATAGAACTCCAAAGTTAAGCGTGCTTAGCTTGGAGTAGTTTCAGGATGGGTGATCGTCCGGGAAGTTGCTCCCGGGTGCGCACGAGTGAGGACAAAGTGCGCAGCAAAGACTAGTATTGATATGTGAGGCCAGTCTAGATCCCGCCAGGAGTAACGACCACCGGCGGGTGTGTCCGGGGCGTTACAAGTTGGTATCAGAGCCGACCCTCGCGGTTACACGGATGTTTGCGGACAGTTTGCAGTCATGTTGTGCATGACGTTTGTGACCCGTCGTGGCACACGGCATGGCACATGTGCTGTCCTGGAAGCATAGACGGTTGTGCCAAGAGGGAACGTTCCTGTGCCCCGACGAGGACGTCGGTTCCTCTGAGTGAGGGTGTTTGTGATGGCCTGGATTATTAGGGATGATAGACTACTCATATCAATAAGGAATTCCTTCTTTTCCGGGAGCCCATTCGGATATAACTCCAAAGTTAAGCGTGCTCAGCTTGGAGTAGTTTCAGGATGGGTGACCGACCGGGAAGTTGCTCCCGGGTGCGCACGAGTGAGGACAAAGTGCGCAGACAAGTCTAGTATTGATATGTGAGGCCAGTCTATATCCCGCCAGGAGTAACAACCACCAGCGGGTGTGTCCGGGGCGTTACAGAGGGCCGGCCGACCCCTATGGTGCGCCCCAAGTGGGGATTCCTACTAGGACTCCTAATCCTAGTAGGTTTCCACCAAAAGGAAGAGATGGGGAAGGAAGGAGAGGGAGAGGAGAAGGAAAGAGGGGGCGCCGCACCCCTAGTCCAATTCGGACTAGGGCCATGGGGCACGTGCGGCCAGCCCTTGTGGCCTCTCTTCCCTCTCCCCTAAATCCCACTAAGGGCCATTATTCCCCCGGGGGTTCCGATAACCCCCCGGCACACCGATATTTATCCGGTAACCCCCGGAACTTATCTGATGTCCGAATAACATCGTCCAATATATCTTTCTTTACGTCTCGACCATTTCGAGACTCCTTGTCATGTCTGTGATCTCATCCGGGCCTCCGAACAATCTTCGGTCATAAAAACACATAACTCATAATACGAATCGTCATCGAACGTTAAGCGTGCGGACCCTACGGGTCCGAGAACTATGTAGACATGACTGAGACACATCTCCGGTCAATAACCAATAGAGGAACCTGGATGCTCATATTGGCTCCTACATATTCTACGAAGATCTTTATCGGTCAAACCGCATAACAACATACGTTGTTCCCTTTGTCATCGGTATGTTACTTGTCCGAGATTCGATTGTTGGTATCATCATACCTAGACCCTAGTTCAATCTCGGTACCGACAAGTCTATTTACTCATTCCGTAATACATCATCTCATGACTAACTCATTAGTCATTTGCTTTCAAGGCTTATTATGATGAGTATTACCGAGAGGGCCTAGAGATATCTCTCCGACACTCGAAGTGACAAATCCTATTCTCGATCTATGCCAACACCACAAACACCTTTAGAAAAACACTTGTAGAGCATCTTTATAATCACCCAGTTACGTTGTGACGTTTGATAGCACACAAGGTGTTCCTATGGTATTCGGGAGTTGCATAACCTCATAGTCACAGGAACATGTATAAGTCATGAAAAAGCAATAGCAATAAAACTAAACGATCATAGTGCTAAGCTAACTGATGGGTCTTTTCCATCACATCATTCTCCTAATGATGTGATCCCGTTGATCAAATGACAACACATGTCTATGGTTAGGAAACACTACCATCTTTGACTAATGAGCTAGTCTAGTAGAGGCATACTAGGGACACTCTGTTTTGTCTATGTATTCACGCATGTATCAAGTTTCCGGTTAATACAATTCTAGCATGAATAAAAGACATTTATCATGAAACAAGGAAATATAAATAACAACTTTATTATTGCCTCTAGGGCATATTTCCTTCACAACTTTATTATTGCCTCTAGGAAGCACGCCACATGAGTTTTGATCGTTGACCTGGAGCCATTGATTCTTTTTTACCACACAACATGATCTGTATGGGCCACCAATGTCACTTCTAAACCCGGTTGATTTCGGGTAGGGGTACTGAGCTATGGATCTGGAAACGATGAGTAACAGGATAAAAGGGAGACAATGGTTACCCAGGTTCGGGCCCTCTTGAAGAGGTAAAAACCCTACATCCTGCTTTGATTATATTAATGTGATAGATTATCGAGTACAGGTTGATCTACCTTGAGACCGTATGTTGTGTTCTAAACACTAAGGCTCGTAATTGTGCCTCTTCGGACTAAATCCCTCAACTTAACATAGTAAAAAAACTCAACTTATATAGGCACCGGGGGTATCTAGGTTTACATATGGTCAGTTGCCAACTAGGAGTAAACACGCCGACTATTAGAGTTGTCCTTGAAGTATAGGGCATGTCTTTGGTAGTTTCCATCTTGATCACGCCAGGACTCGTAGCTTCCGGAGTCCTTCCATGTTAAGATCGGTGGGATGTAAGTTCGGCCCATGGGGTGTGGGTCGTATAGGTTGGTATCCCCAAGTCCAGGACACCGTCACCAACTGCGTCGAGGACCAGGCTTCTCAGATTTTGATGATGAGCATCACATGAGAAAAAGGATGCCTTGCACCAACAAAATCCATCTATGACATTGCATCGTTATCGTCGCGGCGCCCACAGCGCTACGACTCTAACTCGCACTCAGGAACACGCCAGTTGGTCGATGACGAATGTCATGTCATGATCTCGTTGCCGATGCCACCATCATCATTATGATACAAATCACAATGCCACTAGATTTGAGGCTATGGCCCCACCATTCGGACGACCTCAACCGAGCACCACCACCACAACAATGTATATCAGAATCAGGCAAAGTCATCATCATCACCGCACCCTCAGTAGCACTAGATGATCACAAACATGACGATGATAAGGGCTCCAAAGCGATGCCTCCAAGGAGAATACTACATGAAAATGTCATCATCTAGAAGACCTAGATTTGGGGTTTCTCTCGGAGCCCTTGGAAAAATGGCGAATGAAGCACTCTAGTGACGCCTTCAACAAAGTGTACGATGCCCACGGGCGGCAGCGTTGCTGCCTCCAGACCCGCCGGAATGAGGGTTTCACTTGATCCGCACAACCACCACTTACCCGCACCAACAGACCGCCCCCTTGACACAACGAGCTGAGAGCATCTCGCCGTTTGCCCCCAGGGGCTTGAAATGCCGCCTCGGGGCCAACCCACGGTAAATTCGGCGTGGG
>LR738710.1:615205621-615229575 GCA_902687465.1 Secale cereale | reverse complement strand
ACCCGAGCCCCCCCCCCCTCACACCAGCCACCTATTTTGGCCCAATTTCGGTGGAAATTGGCCCAAATTCGGCCCACATTCGGCGTGCTTCGGCACAAATTCAACGAAAACTAATTTTTATCACATAGTTCATCATAGAAATAAATACAAATCAAATAGTTCAACGAATCAAACTCATAATTCAAACACAAATAAAAACTCACATTGCATCATACAACGAGCTAGGCGTTGCTGCTACTTCTTGAGCTTGCGTTGGTTTTTCCCTTGAAGAGGAAAGGGTGATACAGTAAAGTAGAGATAATTATTTCCCTCGGTTAAGAACCAAGGTATCAATCCAATAGGAGGAGAATGCGCAAATCACCAATACCCGCACAAACAAATCAAACACTTGCACCCAACGCGAAAAAGGGGTTGTCAATCGCTTCACGGTCACTTGCAAAAGTGAGATCTGATAGAGATAGATAAATAAAAGTAAACAAAAGATAAACTATTTTTTGGGGTTTTTGATTTATAGATCTGAAATTAAAAGATTGCAAAATAGTAGATCGGAAACTAATATGACGGAAAATAGACCCGGGGCCCATAGTTTTCACTAGAGGCTTCTCTCATGAAGGCAAATAATACGGTGGGTGAACAAATTACTGTCGAGCAATTGATAGAAAAGCGCAAAGTTATGATGATATCGAAGGCAATGATTATGTAATATAGGCATCACGTCCATATCAAGTAGACCAACTCCTGCCTGCATCGACTACTATTACTCCACACATCGACCGACTTCTGCCTACATCTAGAGTATTAAGTTCATAAAGAACAGAGTAACACATTAAGTAAGATGACATGATGTAGAGGAATACACTCAAGAAATATGATGTAAACCCCATCTTTTTATCCTCGATGGCAACAATATAATACGTGCCTCGCTACCCCTACTTTGTCACTCGGTGAGGACACAACAACATTGAACCCAAAGCTAAGCACTTCTCCCATTGCAAGAAAAACCAATCTAGTTGGCCAAACCAAACTGATAATTCTAATATAAATACAAGGATATAAAATCATGCATATAAGAATTCAAAGAAGATTCAAATAATATTCATAGATAAGATGATCATAAATCCACAATTCATCGGATCTCGACAAACACACCGCAAAAGAAGATTACGTCGGATAGATCTCCAAGAACATAGAAGATAACATGATATTGAGAATCAAAGAGAGAGGAGAAGCCATCCGACTACTAGCTATGGACCCGTAGGTATGTGGTAAACTACTCATGCTTCAACGGAAGGGCAATAGAGTTTATGTAGATGCCCTTCGTGATCGAATCCCCCTCCGACAGGATGCCGGAAAAGGCCCCAAGATGGGATCTCACGAGAAGAGAAGGTTGCAGCGGTGGAAAAGTATTTCGTGGATGCTTCGTAGGGTTTCGGAATATTTGTGAATTTATAGGACGAAGAAGTAGGTCGGTGGAGTCATGAGGGGCCCACAGGGCAGGGGGCGCGCCCACCCCCCTAGGGCACGTCCTCCACCCTTGCCGCCGCCTCGTGGATCTTCTGACTTGCACTCCGATTCCCCTAGGTGTCTTCTGGTCCAAGAAAAATCATCGTAATGTTTTATTCCGTTTGGACGCCGTTTGATATTCCTTTTCTGTGAAACTCAAAAACAAGGAAAAAAAACAGAAACTGGCACTGGGCCCTATGTTAATAGGTTTGTCCCAAAAAATAATATATAATGCATATTAATGCATATAAAATATCTAAAATAGATAATATAATAGCATGGAACAATCAAAAAATATAGATACGTTAGAGATGTATCAGGCACCCCCAAGCTTAATTCCTGCTCATCCTCGAGTAGGTAAATGATTAAAATAGAATTTTTGATGTGGAATGCTACCTAACATATTTATCCATGTAATTTTATTTATTGTGGCTTGAATGTTCAGATCCATAAGATTCAAAACAAAAGTTTAATGTTGACATAAAAACAATAATACTTCAAGCATACTAATAAAGCAATCATGTCTTCTCAAAATAACATGGCCAAAAAAGTTATCCCTACAAAATCATATAGTCTAGCTATGCTCCATCTTCATCACACAAAATATTAAATCATGCACAACCCCGATATTAGTCAAGCAATTGCTTCACACTTCTTTCACACAATACATGAGCATGAGCCATGGATATAGCATATAGGTGGAATAGAATATGGTGGTTGTGGAGAAGACAAAAAGGAAGGAGATAGTCTCACATCAACTAGGCGTATCAATGGGCTATGGAGATGCCCATCAATAGATATCAATGTGAGTGAGTAGGGATTGCCATGCAATGCCATCAATAGATATCAATGTGAGTGAGCAGGGATTGCCATGCAATGGATGCACTAGAGCTATAAGTTTATGAAAGCTCAAAAAGGAACTAAGTGGGTGTGCATCTAACTCGCTTGCTCACGAAGACCTAGGGCAATTTGAGTAAGCCCATCATTGAAATATACAAGCCAAGTTATATAATGAAAAATTCCCACTAGTATATGAAAGTGACAACATAGGAGACTCTCTATCATGAAGATCATGGTGCTACTTTTAAGCACAAGTGTGCAAAAGGATAGTTGTCCCTTCTCTCTTTTCTCTCAATTTTTTGGTGGGCCTCTTTTATTTATTTGGGCTTCCTTGGCTTCTTTTATTTTTCATAAAGTCCGGAGACTCATCCCAACTTGTGAGGGAATCATAGCCTCCATCATCCTTTCCACACATGGGACAATGCTCTAATAATGATGCTCATCACACTTTTATTTACTTACAACTCAAAAATTATAACTCAAGGTAAAAACTCATAAAGACGGAATGATGGAAGTTGCATGGCAATATATCTAGGAATGGCTATGGAAATACCATAATAGGTAGGTATGGTGGCTGTTTTGAGGAAGGGTAAATGGTGGGTTTATTGCACTGGCGAAAGTTGCGCGGTACTAGAGTGGCTTGCAATGATGGAAGGGTGGGAGTGAGTATAATCCATGGACTCAACATTTGTCATAAAGAACTCACATACTTATTGCAAAAAAATATTAGCTATCTAAAAAAAGTATTAGACGCATGCTCCTAGGGGAAGGGTCGGTATGAGTTAACCATCGCGCGTTCCCGGCCTCCACACAAAGGATGACAATCAATAAATAAATCATGCTCCGACTTCATCACATAACGGTTCACCATACGTGCATGCTACGGGAATCACAAACTTTAACACAAGTATTTCTACCAATCCACAATTACTCACTAGCATGACTCTAATATCACCATCTTCATATCACAAAACAATCATAAGGAATCAAACTTCTCATAGTATTCGATACTCTATATATGAAAGTTTTTATTATATCTCCCTTGGATGCCCATCATATTAGGACTAAATTCATAACCTAATAAAATTACCATTATATTTAGAGACTCTCAATATAATATAAGTGAAGCAAGAGAGTTCAATGATTTTTATAAAATAAAGCCACCGCCGTGTTCTAAAAAGATATAAGTGAAGTACTAGAGCAAATTGCCTAGCTCAAAAGATATAAGTGAAGCACATAGAGCATTCTAATAAATCATGATTCATGCATGCCCCTCTCAAAAGGTGTGTACGACATGGATGACTATGTCAAACTAAAAAGAAGATACTCATATCATACAAGACGCTCCAAGCAAAACTAATATCATGTGGTGAATAAAAATATAGCGTCAAGTAAAGTTACCGATAGATGAAGACGAAAGAGGGGATGCCATCCGGGGCATTCCCAAGCTTAGGCTCTTGGTTGTCCTTGAATATTACCTTGGGAATCCCCAATATTAGGTTCTTGCCACTCCTTATTCCATAGTCCATCAAATCTTCACTCAAAATTTGAAAACTTCACAACACAAAACTCAACATAAAACTCATGAGATACTTAGTAAAACAAAATCCAATCCTTGCATGTAGGTACTGTTGTGAACTCATTCTTATTTTATATTGGTGTAATATCTACTGTATTCCAACTTTTCCATAGTTCATACCCCCCGATACTAGCCATAGATGCATCAAAATAAGCAAACAACACAAAGCAAACAGAAACTGTCAAAGATAGAACAGTTTGTAAAGGTGCGAATTGATGTAAATCTTCTGCAACTATAAACATTATGAATAAGTATGAAAACATGGAAAATTTGTAGATCAGAAACATGTAAAAAATTCAAGAATTTATCGCGCTCCAGTAACCAGAAACAATTCGGATACTGGACGCAAAAATTTATGTTTTTCAGCAAAACCAATCTACTATTTTCCAAATCATCCCAAATGTCTTACTTGGCACAAACACTAAATTAAAACTCAAAAACAAATCTAACCAGAGGTTAGATGAAAAATTTATTGAAAAACAGAACCAAAAAAACAAGAACAATAATAAAATTGGGTTGCCTCCCAACAAGCGCTATTGTTTAACGCCCTTAGCTAGGCATAAAACATAGATCTAGGTATTGTCATCTTTGGTATGCAATCCATAAGTAGTTCTCATAATAGATTCATAACGCAACTTGGTTTTCTTTCTAGGAAAGTAATACATGCCCTTCCTTAACGGAAATTGAAATCTAATGTTTGCTTCTTTCATATCAATAATTGCACCAATCGTTCTAAGGAAAGGTGTACCAAGAATAATAGGACATGTAGGATTGCAATCTATATCAAGAACAATGAAATCTACAGGCACATAATCCCTATTTGCAATGATAAGAATATCATTAATTCTTCCCATGGGTTTCTTAATAGTAGAATCCGCAAGATGCAAATTTATAGAACAATCATCAAATTCATGAAAACCTAACACATCACATAAAGTTTTTGGAATCGTGGAAACGCTAGCACCCAAATCACACAAAGCATGACACTCATAATCTTTAATCTTAATCTTAATAGTAGGTTCCCACTCATCATAAAGTTTTCTAAGGATAGAAACTTCCAATTCAAGTTTTTCTTCAAAAGATTTCATCATACCATCAACGATATGTTTAGTAAAAGTTTTATTTTGATTATAAGCATGAGGAGAATTCAACATGGATTGCAACAAGGAAATACTATCTATTAAGGAACAATTATCATAATTAAATTCCTTGAAGTCCAAAAGAGTGGGTTCATTTCTACTTCAAGTTTTGATCTCTCCAATCCCACTTTTTATCAGTTTTTGCATCTAGATCTAAAAAATCTGAATCATTGGGACGCCATTTTACTAAAGTTGACTCATCTCCAGTCCCATCTTTATCAAGATTTATATTGGAAAACAAAGATTCAATAGGAGTCACATCAATCACTTTAAGATCTTCATCATTATTTAAAGACTCCGGTTTAGCAGCCATCTTGTTTACTAAGGTAGCTTCTTTATCAGAAATTTGGCCTACTAAATTTTCAAGATGAGCAAACTGAGATTTGAAACCATAAAATTCTTTAGACATATCATCGAGCTCTTTATTAATGTACTCCATAAATTTTTTCTGTTCTTTAAGCTCGTTTCTAAAGAAACTATTATGCTCAAATTGTAAAGACATGAAGCTCCTAACATTATTTTCAATTTATTACAACCTCCTATAGTAAGGATCAACATTCTTTGGTTAAGCCATAAAGGAAGACACTCACACCAACACACGGGCAACGAGAAGCAAACGAAAAGATGAACGAAAGAAGGGCGAATAAAAAAGCAAATCTTTTCGTGTTTTTCTGAAAATGTTTTAGAAGTGGGGGAGAGGAAAACGGGAGGCGAATGGCGAATAATGTAATGCAAGATATGAGAGTTTATGATGGGTACTTGGTAGGTTTCATGTAGACCTTGACTTGGCGTAGATCTCCCCGGCAACGGCGCCATAAATTCTTCCTACTACTTCTTGAGCTAGTACTGAGTTTTTCCTTGAAGAGGAAAGGGTGATGCAGCAAAGTAGAGATAAGTATTTCCCTCAGTTAAGAACCAACGTATCAATCCAGTAGGAGAAGAACGCGCAAATCACTAATACATGCACAAACAATCAAACACTTGCACCCAACGTGATAGAGGGGTTGTCAATCGCTTCACGGTCACTTGCAAAAGTGAGATCTGATAGAGATAGATAAATAAAAGTAAACAAAAGACAATTTTTTTGGGGTTTTTGATTTATAGATCTGAAAGTAAAAGATTTTAAAATAGTAGATCGGAAACTAATAGACCCGGGGGCCATAGGTTTCACTAGAGGCTTCTCTCATGAAGGCAAATAATATTGTGGGTGAACAAATTATTGTCGAGCAATTGATAGAAAAGCACAAAGTTATGACGGTATCCAAGGCAATGATGATGTAATATAGGATCCGAGTAGTGTATTTAGCATTAGGCGATTGTCAGTGTCTAAACCGGCGGATTTCGGGTAGGGGGTCCCGAACTGTGTGCCTGAGGATCGATGGTAACAGGGGACTAGGGACACGATGTTTTACCCAGGTTCAGGCCCTCTCTATCGAGGTAATACCCTACTTCCTGCTTGATTGATCTTGATGAATATGGGGTTACAAGAGTTGATCTACCTTGACATCGTAATGACTAAACCCTAGAAGTCTAGCCTATGATGTTGTGATTCTATCTCTACGAACTATATGTCGGGACCCTGATTCTAAGTTTCACCGGTCTAGCATGTAACACATCATATCACTTTGCGGCCTCACGCACGGTATCCCCATGGGTGCCACCTTACCTAGCCAGGACCATTTGTGCATCTTGGCTCACATATATGATAGTGTCACTAGCATCCATATGACAGAGAACCCGGGCCGACATGACTAGTTATAAACCAAAAGTGCCACTAAATTACAGGGACATACATACGTGACCCAACAATGCACGTGTCGGTTAGCAGCGAGTGTTGCAGGGCTGTAGCAAGCTAATAGGACTCCGGTATACACCGCGTGACATTACCCCATAGGGGACAGACACAGGAGCAAGGAAGGACACATACCGGTCAATCCATTTGTTCCGGAGCAGTAGCAAGCTACCAAGGCTCAGTGGATGCACTAGGAGGCATTTCCCCATAAGACAGGCTACCAAGGGTAAACAACTAGGTGCCGGATCCCACACATACCAAGCATTTCAATAATATACACACAATATGCTTGTATGTGCAAATACAACATGGCATCACAGCAAAACTCTATGAATCAAATTATTTATTCATTAGGCTCCGAGGAGCCAGATATTACAAACATGGGTCTCATGACCCAACATACAGAACATACAGCCAACGGAAGCATAACATGTATGAGTACAGACAACTACAAATGAAAAAGGCTAAGAAGCCTGACTATCTACAAGACCCTCCCAAGGGTACACACTCATAGCTGAGGTAACAAGCTAAATGTTGAAGTCCACGCGGAACTACTAGTGAGACTGTCAGGGATATTACTAGCAGGTATAAACCGGCTAGGAAGATCCGGATTACACTGACATATTTGTGTTATCACAAGCCCGGTAGAATATGTACAAAGGTTACAACCCATAGAAGTTGGGGCCCATGTGTAAAGCCCACGGTTTGTAAACCATCATATCATGTAACTTGGGATGTAAGACAGGAAGAGTAGAGACCGAGGCGGACACGTTTATGAGCCAGCCTCGGGACTCTGTAAACCGGGCCGGGCGTTGCCTCCTATATAAAGGAACGACCCGGCGAAGGTTCAAGGACAAGGCACAGGCAAGCGATTCGCTCCCTGTTCATCGATGCACAAGCAATACCACACCAAACTAGACATAGGCTTTTACCTTCATCGAAGGGGCTGAACTAGTATAAACCTTCTGTGTCCTTTGTGTGCTTTTAACCCCTTCAAGCTAACCCACGCGATGGCCTCACACCTAAGTCCTCTAAACCGAACATCTGTCGTGCTAATTCCACGACAGTTGGCGCCCACCGTGGGGCTATCGCACGATGGTTTCGAGTTCTTGAAGGGCAGCTTTGAAGGACTCAAGGGTTACGCGATCGGCCGGATGACCAAAAGTCGCCCGGCCGGATCTACATCGATGACGCAGGCTGGGGCCCCGAGGCCGATTCAATCGAATACGGCTACCGGGTCCCCTTCGGCGGCATCCACGTCTTCATCGGCAAGATTGGTGAACCGGGGCTTAAGTCGGACATCTTCCTTAACATCATCGAGCCGGCTCAGCGTGCGAGATCGGCCCGGATTCAGCCCGCCGCGAAGCGTGTCTTCGTTGGAGCAATACATGGAGTCCAAGCCGAGGACGGATCAGATTCTGGTGGCGAGACAGTTGTCTATTCTGACGATGAATCTTCATCCGGGGAGACGGAATCTTTGTATCTGTTGTAGGACGGCCGATCTGAGGGTATATACGATGGCGATAGTATTCCGGACCCCTTTGATCCGCCGAACCGGGTGGCTGTTTTCATGGCCGGATCACAGTCTATGCAGCAGCCCTCGGTGACTGGGGCGTTCACCTCAGAGGTAGCTGGTGCTGGGGCAGGCAGCCAGACCCCATCACCCTCTGACGTTCTATCCACCTTGGTTGGGGAGTTGACGGCGCGCGCAACAGCGGAAGTAGCCCCTGCCAACAAGGCGAAACATGATGCGGAGATCCTTCAACTGAAGGGCCGGATTGAGCAGGCTGAACGGGATCTGGACGCAGAGAAAGTCAGGATGGCCACGAGGCAAGCAGAGCTAGATTCCCAAGCTTTCCGGCCCAAGGTGGATCAGACCTTGGCGCAGGAAGTAATGCACAGAAGACAGCAAACTCGTCTGCCGCCGGTTTACCAGGCGAGGAATCTCTTTGGCACACCGGGAGCGGGAGCCAGTAATTACGCAGAGGTAAACCGGGGAGGGGGCCCGGGGGCTGGCGAGCCGGTCCAGCCGTCGGCCGCCGAGCGAAACGACCAAGTTGTGCCAACGCCGCACATCCCCACCCCTCCCGGCCATTATTCTAACCCGTTGGACAACATTGTCGCCGCCACTTCATGACTGGCTGCTTTACCCATTGAGGGGACATCCCCCGTGCCGATGGAATCATGCCGGGCTAAGGAATTGCTGGACACGGCGTTGACTCAGCAGCAGGCATACTCATATAGCAGGGAAAGGATTCATTCAACCCCCCGCCCAAGCCGGAGTTATACTAGACACTGGGACGAACTGGCCGTGTCTAGCAGCGAGCGAAGACGTCACCGCCACAGGCAGGATAATCCGGCGGGAGCAGAAGCACACGCCCAAGCGGCGGTAAACCGGGCTAGGCATGCCGCCCGCGAGGACACCCATCAGCTGACACCGGTTCACACGGCTACATCAGAAACGGGGGCCACGGCAAGTTCCTTTGGAGTGCAGTGCCTCATCCCCGCCTTATGAAGTGTGAAATTGCCCAAGGACTTCAAAGGCCCGTGCAAGGTACCCAACTACACAGCGGATCTGGCTCCAGAGGTGTGGGTTGAGAGTTATGAAATGGATATGGAGATGCTGGATGTGGATGAAGCGGCGTGCGCCAAGTACTTTACCATGATGCTTGAGGGTACAGCCCGAACTTGGTTAAAGGGCCTGCCGCCTAACTCCATCGGATCATGGGGTGAGCTGCGTCGCCAGTTTATCAAAAATTTCAAAGACACGTGCAAGCAGCCAATGTCAGTGGTAGATTTAGCAGCATGTGTTTAAGGAGAGCAAGAACCTACGAGCACCTGGGTGCGACGAGTATCAGAAATCCTGCATTCTTCCAATAGCATCAATCCTAGTACGGCGATAGTGACATTGGAAAACAATTGCAGGTTTGAGTCTCTGAAGCTGAAGTTAGGACGGCTCAAGCGGGATTGTAATGACATGGGGACACTCATGATCGCTCTGGTGAAATATGGGGATTCTGATAACACTAAGTACCCAGAGGCAGATGGAGACAAGTCCGGGAAAGCAAACAAGGCCAGTAAACCGGCGTAGGCTAGTCCGGTGGGAACATGTTACAATGGTAAGCGAAAGGCAGAGGGCGGCTCTGATTTTGTGGCCAATACCAATGTTCAAGGAAACTTTCAGCGCCGCAAGGGCACGCCACCTCCATGAAGCGAGGGGACATCGATCAATCTAGATCAACAGCTAAATGAGCCTTGCCCTAAACACAGTACGGAGGGACACCCATCTAAGCATTTATGGAAGGACTGCAAGATCATGATAGAGGCCATGAAGCAAGCCAGATATAACCACGGACCCCCCGGCGGCGGCTCGGGTTCCGGTTTTCAGGGTCCGGGTTACCAGGGTAATGGTTCCGAACCAGGATATCATGGCGGTTACAACAACCAAGGCAATCAGCAGCATTGTCAGGGTGGTTACAACAACCAAGGCAATCAGCAGCGCCAGCAGCAACAGCAATCCGGATATCAGAGTAATCCGAAGGAGCTAAGTAGTGGACATTATCATGTTTTCACCACGAGTTTGTGCAAACGAGATCAAAAGGTTCTGAAGCGGGCAGTACACGCAGTTGAACCGACAACGCCACATTTTCTACGTTGGTCGGAACAACCTATTGTGTGGAGCAGGGAGGATCACCCGCCATGGATTGATAATTCGGGCCAGTTGGCCCTAGTGGTAGCACCATAGGTGGGTGGCTAAAAGTTCACTAAGGTACTCATGGACGGCGGCAGTAGTATCGACATCTAATATTATGACACTTTCCGGCGTATGGGGTTGACAGACAAGAAGTTGAGACAATCCAACACGGTATTCCATGGAGTGGTGCCAGGTAAATCGGCTTACCCAGTTGGGAAAATTGATCTGGAAGTCACCTTTGGGGACGAGCAGGATTCTAGGTCAGAGACAGTGACCTTTGAGGTCGTAAAGATCCGTAGCCCATATCATGCTCTGTTTGGGAGGCCGGTTTACGCCAAGTTCATGGCTAGACCGTGTTATGTTTATCTACAGCTCAAGATGCCGGGTCACAAGGGAACCATCACAGTTCACGGAAGTTGCAAGATCGCATTGAAATGCGAGGAGGGAGATGCAGCCTATGTAGAGGCAGTGTGTGCTACGGAGGAGTTGAAATTCTATAAAGACGACGTTGATCCGGCAGATATGTCGCCATTGAAAAATCCAACTATAGAGCATGATCCGGTGTTGAAGTTTAAATCGGCAGAGGAGACCAAGCAAGTTAACTTTTTACCAGGAGATTCATCCAAGCAATTCACTATCAGCGCTAACCTAGAACCCAAATAGGAAAGCGTGCTCATCGAGTTCATCCGTGAGAATCGGGATATCTTTGCATGGAAACCTTCTGACATGCCAGGTATACCGAGGGAACTCGCTGAGCACAGTCTAAATATTGATCCAAAGTTTAAACCGGTCAAGCAGTACCTACGCCGCTTCAATGAGGAGAGGCGCAAGGCTATAGGTGAGGAAGTGGCCAGGCTTTGAGGTGTTCCATCCGGAGTGGTTGGCTAATCCGGTTCTTGTGTTAAAGAAAAATGGAACATGGAGGATGTGTGTGTGGATTACACAGACCTAAACAAGGCTTGTCCAACTGATCCTTTTGCTCTTCCCCGTATTGATCAGATTATTGATGCTACAGCAGGATGTGAGCGGCTAAGTTTTTTTGATGCATATTCAGGATATCATCAAATCAAGATGGCAGTTAAGGACTAGGAGAAGACAGCTTTCATAACTCCCTTTGGAGCCTTCTGCTATGTATCCATGCCCTTTGGGCTTAAGAGTTCCCAAGCAACTTACCAGCGTTGCGTACAGAACTGTCTCAAAGGGCAGATCAGAAAAAACGTCCATGCCTATGTCGATGACATTGTGGTGAAATCAAGGAAGGAGGAGACGCTGATAGAAGACCTAAAGGAAACCTTTGAAAACCTCCGAATTTATAAGATGATGCTTAATCCGGAGAAGTGCATTTTTGGTGTTCCAGCAGGCAAGCTCCTTGGATTCTTAGTGTCAAACAGAGGAATAGAGGCCAATCTGGAGAAGATCAAGGCGATCACATCCTTGACTAAACCGGCTTGTATCAATGATGTCCAGCGCATAGCAGGCCGGATTACAGCATTGAGCCGATTCATCAGCCGTTTGGGAGAGAAAGAAATTCCGCTTTATCAGATGCTGAAAAAGACAGATCGGTTTGTATGGAATGATGCTGTAAACACTGCGTTTGAGGATTTGAAGCGGCAGTTAGCAGAGCCGCCTGTTCTTGCTGCCCCTATTGACAACGAGCCGCTGCTGCTATATGTGGCTGCCAATCCTCGTGCAGTTAGCATGGCAATTGTGGTGGAGCGCAAGGAGGCAGGTAAGGAATATCCGGTTCAGCGCCCAGTTTACTACATCAGTGAGGTTCTCATTGAATCAAAGCAAAGGTATCCGCACTGGCAGAAGTTGGTGTACGACATGTTCATGGCAAACCGGAAGCTGAGGCACTACTTTCAGGGCCACCCGATTACTGTTGTTAGCTCAGCTCCGTTGGGGGGTATAATCCAGAACAGAGAAGCCACTGGCAGAGTGGCAAAGTGGGCCATTGAGCTTAGCCCACATGGATTGAAGTACGTACCCCATACTGCTATTAAATCCCAGGCACTGGTAGATTTCATCAACGATTGGACAGAGTTGCAAGCGCCAGAGGAAAAGCCGGATCATACATACCGGACTATTCATTTTGACGGTTCAAGGCAATTAGAAGGCTCGGGGGCTGGAGTGGTGCTAACTTCCCCACGAGGAGACATGTTTTGCTATGTCCTCCGACTAATGTTCCCTTGTACTAACAATGCTGCTGAGTATGAAGCCCTCCTTCACGGCCTGCGGATGGCTAAGGAGATGAACTTGAGCCGGGTCAAGTGTTTTGGTGATTCAGATCTAGTGGCGCAACAGGTGTCTGGCAAGTGGGACTCTAAAGATCCGCTCATGGCAGCTTACAGGCGAGAAGTGGAAGCGGTCGCAGGATATTTCAAGGGATATCAGGTGGATCACATAGACCGACGGAAAAATGAAGCGGCCGATGCGTTAAGAAGGCTCGGCTCTCAGCGTAAACCGGTTCCACCCAATACCTTCTTGGATGAATTACACAGTCCATTGGTTCAGGTACCATCAGAGGAGGACTTGGCTGTTCCCGATCCGGAAGCACAGCTAGTTGCAGCGCTCCATGTTATTCCGGATTGGACACTCCCTTACTTGGCGTACCTAAGCAGAGGAGAGTTGCCAGATGATGAGGTTGAAGCTAGGCAGATAATCCGGAGATCCAAATCTATGACCATCGTTAACGGAGAACTTCATCACCGCAGCGTTTCTGGGTCATTCCAGCGCTGTGTATCATCGAAAGAAGGCAGTGATATTCTTCGAGAGATACACGAAGGAGATTGTGGTCATCATGCCGGTTCAAAATCATTGGTAGCCAAGGCTTTTCGGCACGGATTCTACTAGTTAACGGCCCATGCTGATGCGGAGGATTTAGTCCGGAGATGCGACGCTTGTCAAAAAAATTCACGGCGTGCTCTTGTTCCGGCGCAAGAGCTACGGATGATCCCAATTACGTGGCCGTTTGCAACTTGGGGGCTTGATATGGTTGGGCCTTTTAAACGATCCCAAGATCAGAAAACCCACCTGTTGGTGGCAGTGGACAAGTTCACAAAGTGGATTGAGGCAGAGCCTGTCAGTAAGTGTGATGCGGCAACAACGGTTAAATTCATGAAAAAGGTAATTTTCCGGTTTGGCTTTCCACACAGCATCATTACTGATAATGGCACCAATCTATCTAAAGGAGAGATGGAAGAGTTTTGCCAAAGGGAACATATTCGCCTGGATGTATCTTCAGTAGCTCACCCTCAATCCAATGGTCAAGCTGAAAGGGCCAACCAAGAGATCTTGCGAGGCATCAAGCCCCGGCTTATGACTCCCTTGCAAAGAACACCAGGGTGCTGGGTTGAGGAGTTACCTTCTGTCCTCTCGAGCATCAACACTACGCCTAATAGGTCTACAGGCTATACGCCCTTCTTCATGGTATATGGTGCTGAAGCGGTTCTCCCTAGTGATATCCGGCATGACTCACCACGGGTGGCGACTTATGTTGAAGCGGCCAATGAGCAAGCAAGACAGGACAACTTAGACCGGCTGGATGAGGAGCGTGACATAGCAGCGGCACGATCCGCAATTTATCAGCAAGACGTGCGCCGATATCACTGCCGCCGGGTAAAGACTAGGATGTTCCAGGAAGGGGACCTGGTGCTCCGGCTCATCCAAGACCAGACAGATATGCACAAATTATCCCCACCTTGGGAAGGACCCTTTGTGGTCAGCAAGAACCTACACAACGGTTCATACTACCTGGTGGACGTTCGAGAACATAAAGACTCACGGACAGCAGAGGAAGAGACGAAGAGGCCGTGGAACATTGCTCTTCTGCGGCCTTACTACACTTGAGCCATGGGCTCCGCTTCATGTATCCTGTATATATTATGATTAATAAATAAACCGGCACCCCGGCAAACCGGGGGATCAGCCATCTTCTTCGAATATAAGTGTCTTAGGGGATTTCACTCTGGTGATATCCATCTAAAGTTTATTTCTCTTGATATATATTATTTTCATCAAGAAAACAAGATGCTTTGATCAATCTATTTTGATATACAGGACAATTCTATAAGGGACCAAACAGGGTTTGCCATACAAGCGCAACTCTCATATAGGTACCCTGCCTCTACGGTCACTAGGGGGCTTCCTGTTCAAACATAGGTCGTATTCGAACCAAAGAGAACATAACCAAACTCACTGGGGGGCTTCTTGATCGTATTCGAATCATAGCTTAACCCCTTCTGGGTCCGCCTTGGATCGTATTCGAATCCACTGATTGGCGCAATATCAAAGCCACTGGGGGCTACGTGATCATTTTTGAATCCTAGCTTAACCCCTTTGGTCAAGTATATATGATCGTATTCGAATCATAGCTTAAACCCCGTTTGGGTCCGCCTTGGATCATATTCGAATCCACTAATCGGCACAATCTCAAGGCCACTGGGGGCTACATGATCGTATTCGAATCCTAGCTTAACCCCTTTGGTCCGGTTTACTGATCGTATTCGAATCAGAAGCCTTATAAAAACTTCTCAAGGCCACTGGGGGCTACATGATCGTATTCGAATCCTAGCTTAACCCCTTTGGTCCGGTTTACTCATCGCATTCGAATCAGAAGCCTCAAATATGGAGCCTGGCAGCTCGTGAAAAGCCAAGAGCTTAAGGGCCGCTCTTAAAAAATGGCTAGAGCTTAAAGGCCGCTCACAAAAATCCTGGAGCCTGGCAGCTCGCAAAAAGCCTCGACTACATGGTCTTATTTGCCAAAAAATGCTTTGTTTTTTGCGATTTTACAAGTTTTTGTGGTTAACCGAGTTTATTGATCCGAAATCGGGCAACTTCAAAGTTGACCACATATCTGCATAGTTAAAAGTCTGGGTCATGAATACCAACATGAGTTTAAAGTCTGGGTCATGAACACCAGCATGATTTAAACCGGCGTTTATCATAACCCGGAACAGTCATCAGGCAAATGCCAAGAGAGCCAAGAGCTTCATCAGAATCTACACATTCAATTATGCCTATCGGATTAAGGGCGGCATGCACACTTAATCAAAGGTATGAGGTATTTTTGGGTATAAAATAGATACTTTTTCAATATATGTCTATGGGAGCAATATAATAGGTCCGGTGGAAAACCGCCACGACATATTTTTAGCATTGTTTATGCAGATGCAGATAACATAGACGGATCAACCATAGCAAATAAGGGATTAAATTGGCAGACGCCAAGTCAAGCTGTGACATCCGCATTGGGACCAAGACGATGTTTAAAAACTATCCTATTACAAGGCACCTACAGACCCGAACGGATTAAAGATTTTGCAAAAAAAATCAGCAATTATGAATTAAACCGGGCGGTTTATGATTCCTCTTCACGCTGCGAAGGCTGAGGATCGGCTGGTTCCGGATCTTCTTCATCTTCAGGAAGTGGCTGGAAGTCAGGAACGCGCCAGTCAATCTTGGAGAGTGCACGGAAGTACATTTCCTCAGTAATAAGATCGGACGAATCAATATCTGGAGCGAAAGTATGGCCACGTACTGGCGGGATCAGATTCTCGGTGTCATAAACCGGCCGCTCCACCCGTTCATTTTCTAAATCATAGGCCGGATGATACCTTGTCAGATCAGCTTCATCGGCAAGTTTGCTGGCGAGGGGGCGCATCTCTTTGTTTAAGACACGGAGGTCTTCGGCAGAGAAGGTGGATCCATCCTCTTTATTGATGGGATATCCGTTCATAGCCTCCTCCGGATCAAAGTCTGGAACCCATGCCTTGGCCCGGGTCAGTGCCATAAGAGAGCCGGCCCGTGCAGCAGATTTCTTCACTTCCACCAAGCGCACATGCAGGACAGATGGCTTCTCCAAAGTTCCTTGGATGGTAGTTGGGGCCGGTTTCTGATGGGACATTGCACTTATAACCCTTTGAGCACCGGAATACAGCTGCTCCACCAGGGTATAAGAGGCCTTGAGCTTCTTCCGGACATTATCTCCAAGATGAGTTATGCGTCGCCCTAAATATGTTTGTTAAAGTTAAACCAAAGCAGAACAAGGATTGCAAAGATGAAAAGCATATACAGTTGAGTGCTCACCAAAGATAGCAGAGGTCATAAGTTCTATTTGCTGTGTTAAACCGGTCAACTCCTGCGTAACCGGATTAAGGGCAGCCTCAGCATCCTTTGCTCTTTTCTCAAGAACATTCCTCTGCACCTCCCAGGCGGACCGCTCCGCTTCAAAGTCCTTTTTCAATTTTTCCATGTTGGTTAGGTTCAGCACAAGTTCCTCCTTGGTTTTGGCAGAAGAAGTTTCAGTAACAGCCAATCTATCCCGGAGTTCAATTACTTCTACAGCCCTCCGGGTCAAGTCAGCCTACAAGGAAATCAAATGGATTAGAAAGACAAGTCAATCAAGTCTCAAGCATATAAACAAGTTATCCACTTGACACTTGGGGGCTAATGTGCTGTTGAAGCATCAAAAGAGAATTTCAGACAAGTCTCAAGCATATAAACAAGTTATCCACTTGACACTTGGGGGCTAATGTGCAGTTGAAGTACCAAAAGAGAATTTCAGACAAGTCCCAAGCGCATAAAACAAGTTATACCCCTGGCACTTGGGGGCTAATGTAAGTTTATTTTCGGATGCACTGGAAGTCCCGGTTCATCTACAACAAAGCTAAACCGGCACTTGGGGGCTACTGTGGTGTGAAGACAGGATTATAAAGAGCACAAAACAGAGACAAGGAAAGGAAATTACCTCGTACTTGTCCTTCATCATGTTAACCAACCCGGATTCATAATCGCGGCTGGTAAAGAGCCGGTTCAAATACCCGGAATGAAGTTCTTGGGCACTCAACTGGGCATAGCTAGATAAATCCGTGCTCCACTTGCCTTTTTCCTATTGAAGTTTTTCCTCCTTGGCAGTGTGCTTGGCCAAGATGATAGGTTCAGCAGGAGCGGTAAAACCTAACCCGGTTATCTCAACGTCCGGGGAGGAAGCGGCGGTTGGTTGAAGAGGGGCAGCAGTAGGCGCCGGGATAACAGGAGCCGGACTAGCCCGAGGAGGGCTAACCCGGATAGGGCTCGCCGGATCAGCCGCCGTATCACCTCCTGGAGCAGCGGCACCGTCACGATCCATAGGGAGAGGATCATCAAACTGAGCTTCAGGGATGTCTTCTGGAAGGATGGCCGCTTCAGGGTCATCTGCCGGTTCAGCGGCAGTGGTTTCAACAGCCGTTTTGGTTGCTTTCGCCTTTTTGCTAGGTTTCGGCTTTCTGATAAAAAGCAAAAGGAATAATGAGAGTCATGAATTTAAAAACATGAAGGTAAACCGGATGTTTGATAAGAATTTACCTAGGCACGGTCTTCAGCACAGGGACTTGTGTAGCAGTTGATTCGCCGGAAGAGGACAAAGGAGCCTCCTGATAATCAGGGTCTGACGGTTTAAGCGGTTTACGCATGAGGCCGGCCTTTGGATGAAGAAGAGTGGGAGAAAGTAAAACCTCAGAGCGGCGCCTGCGAGCCGGAGTAAGAGGTATTCCGGATGATTCCACCACGTGGCCACTATGGCGCGTGGTCCGGCTTGCTTCATGCTGCTGCTTCTTCAAAAGAAATTTGGGGTCTAATTGAGCGTAAGGATGAGAAAAAGGGTATTTCCGGGACACCCAGCGGATTTTGGGGGGCAGCGGTTCTGAGTCTAAAGAGAGAGAAATTACCTCAACTTCCGCCACTTTACTTCCTTCAGCCAGATCCTGTGGAAAGGCACTGTTAACATAAGTTTGGATAAAGGGAGATTAAAATATATCAGGTTTAACTCGTACCTTGGAATCCGGGTCATCTTCCTCAGGATGTGAACCAGAGGCAGCAACGGCCTTCTTCTTCTTAATAGCATACGTCTTCCGGCGTGGTTGTTTGGCCGATTTATCTTGAGGTTTCCTCTTCCAGAAGGGGTCGTTGGCCTGTGCAAAAGATAGGAAATAAATGGAAGATAATTGATATGGCCGCATCAGAACAAACAGAAAAGATCAGAATAAACTTACTGCTGGCGGTTTATTGTTTTCGCAGAATGGAGCTAAACCGGTTCGGCTGCACTCTTCCAGAGAAATGTTGAGCATTTTCTTTGCGGATTCAGCGACTTCTTTTTCAGGAAGTATTATATCAATATGGCGCTGAGGATCATCCGGTTTACCAGTATACTCGCACATCAGGCCTGAGCGCCGGCTCAGTGGAAGAATGCTCCAGGCAAGCCAACAGCGAACAAAGTCTACTCTGGTTTAGCCGTTGGCCACAAAGGCCCTAAGCTTAGAGAGTTGAGGGGCAAACCGGGCACGGTCCGGGGCGCTGAGGCGTTGCGGCAGGGGATGATCCTCAGGTAGACGGTATGTGCGGTAACCAGGCAGTGGGTTTTCTCCTTCATGCGAAGTATCTATACAATAGAACCACGTTTGGTTCCATTCCTTGGGGTGCGTGTGAAGGGCAGCGTGAGGGAAGCTCACATCCTTTCTCTTTTGAATGCTGACGCCGCCCAATTCTTGATGCGGCCCATCAGAAAACTCTGTCCGCCGGTTTAAATGGAAAAAGTCTCTGAACAGATCCACTGAAGGTTCTTCTTGAAGATATGCTTCTGAGAAGACTTGAAAGTTGCAGATATTTGATATAGAGTTCGGACTTACGTCCTGAGGATGGAGCTGAAAAGCGGCTAATACATCCCGGAAGAATTTTGAGCCGGGAGGGCTATAACCCCGGGCCAAGTGATCAAAGAAAACAATGACCTCTCCTTCTTTAGGAGTAGGGGGGCATTCATTTCCCGGGGCCCGCCAGTGCAGAACCTCTTTAGGACCCAAAATACCGATTGAAGCGGCGTTCGTTAGGTCATCCTCAGCAATGCGGGAAGGAGCCCAGTTGCAAGCAACGAACTGCTTGGCCATCGTTCCGAATAAGGAAATGCTGAAAAGTACATTATAAAATCCAGATTACCAATTGCTGAAGCATAAAACCGGAGCATGGCATAAAATTATGGACCTAATTGATGGTTTAGACAAGGGACTAATGGCATTGACAACCCAGAAGCAGATGTGAAGCGAACAGCTACCGGTTTATGATAACATGAAAAGAGGAAGCTAAACCGTCGGGCTTACGTCTAACTCTTTAAAGAAAGTATAGGATTGATTAAACCGGTGAAGACAAACTACAGATCTATAGTGCGAAGAAACAGTTTTCACAGAAGGCTGAAGTAAAAATGGATCTGAGGCATAAGGAAAAAGATGGAATAAATGCAGGTCATATACAGGAAGAACTGCGGAGGTTTTATACAGATCAAATCTAAGCTGGTAAACTAGAAGAACTAAAGACGTGAGAGCGGAGCAAGAGTGCATTCAGGACGAATCTAAATAAGGTTCTAATCTACCGCAAGGTTAACTCATAGGGATGAACAACAAAGCTTCAAAATTTCATGGCGGAAGCTATGGAAGGAACCCTAGATTGAGATCTACAGTGAGGAAGAAGGAATACCTGATGAAGAAGAGGACGGCGGCGAGGTGCTCTGGACACGATTCAGGGTGATGCAGCGGCCTGGCTCGAGGACGGCAACGGGCTCTTCGAGCGACGGAGGAAGACGAAGGCAGAAGGGGGAAAAGAAGGCATGCCCCAACGGTATTTATAAGCCGAAAGGGTGAAAACGGTAAGTGCGGGAATCGAGGAGGCCAGAGATTGGATAAAGATTGCGTTGTCGCCTCGATTTTCGGTACAACATTTAATAAAGGTAACAGACAGAGGCGAGCATTCAAGTGCAGAGATGACGTCACGATGGATTAAGGAGATTCCAGGAGATGACGTCATGGCCGGTTTACAAAGCAGATAAATTGCAGGGAAGAAATTTATGCAAGACTTAGAAGACTGACATGAACAAGTTCAAATCAATCTGGGGCCTAATGTCAGGGATATTACTAGCAGGTATAAACCGGCGAGGAAGATCCAGATTACACTGACATATTTGTGTTATCACAAGCCCGGTAGAATATGTACAAAGGTTACAGCCCATAGAAGTTAGGGCCCATGTGTAAAGCCCACGGTTTGTAAACCGTCATATCATGTAACTTGGGATGTAAGACAGGAAGAGTAGAGACCGAGGCGGACACGTTTATGAGCCAGCCTCGAGACTCTGTAAACCGGGCCGGGCGTTGCCTCCTATATAAAGGAACGACCCGGCGATGGTTCAAGGACAAGAAACAACAGCGCGAGGCACAGGCAAGCGATTCGCTCCCTGTTCATGGACGCACAAGCAATACCACACCAAACTAGACGGAGGCTTTTACCTTCATCGAAGGGGCTAAACTAGTATAAACCTTCTGTGTCCTTTGTGTGCTTTTAACCCCTTCAAGCTAACCCACGCGATGGCCTCACACCTAAGTCCTCTAAACCGGACATCTGCCGTGCTAATTCCACGACAGAGACTGAAGTCTCTCTTCAAAAACATAAATTAAGCAAACGTGAGTACAAATGTACTCATCAATATTTACATCAGAACTAGCTACATATGCATTAGTATCAACAAAGGGGCGGTGGAGTTTAATTGCAGCAAGCCAGGTCTGACTCAGTGGCTATCTTGTACTACGACTGCTGGTAACTCTTTGTGGTGGCCCACACGAGTCCACATATTCACCATATCAATACACCACTATGGATCCGCTCCCGTCTCCCTACGAGAAGGCCATCCATAGCACTCATGCTTATCTTGCGCATTTTAGAGTATCCACTTTCACTTTTCTATGAATTGTACAGGCAACCCAGAAGTCCTTTACCGCGGACACGGCTATTCGAATATATGATGTTAACCCTGCAGGGGTGTACTTCTTCACACATGGTCTCGCCACTTACCACCATGTACACGTCGTGTATCTCGGCAACCTTCTAGCGGAAGCCTGGCGAGGGAGTCGGCCACGGCCTGACTAACCACGCAAGTCTCTAGTCCAGGTTTATTGCCTATTCGGGTTCCATCCGTAAGGAGATCCGGCCGGGTGTCGCTCACGGCCCCAAACGATGTGTGCAGGGTTCCCAAGCCCACCTCGCCGGATGGATCTACACTTGGTACACCATGCCACGGTGCCTAGTCTGTCCCAAGCCCACCTGTACCGGGTGCCACTTGGTAGACTACTAACACTACCTACAAACACCAGAAACTAGTTGCAACTCCTGGACAGAGATCGAGTTGATTAATAAGTCGAGAGGGGCACTTAAGCATTCCAATGCGTGGTAGTAACTGTTCATGGATCACAAACACAGAACTTAGTTCCTGAGGAAGGTTCCAATGAGACAACCCACCATGTACTCCTACATGGCCTCTCACCGCTACCTTCACCAAATCGTGTTCACACACTGAGCTGTCAACAATAAGACATGTTCACCACATTCCAATTCATCCCCGATGAATCAAACTTGACTCAACTCTAAGCAGTAGCAGGCATGACAAACAAGCATGAATGAGTAGGCACATAATGGCTCAAACAACTCCTACTCATGCTAGTGGGTTTCAACTATTTACTGTGGCAAAGACAGGTCATGCAGTGGAAAGGGGTTCAACTACCACATCATGTAACAGTTGAATCATTGTTGTCCTAATGCAGTAAAATAGAGCAGGAGCGAGAGACTGGGATTGTATCGGAATGAACAAGGGGGTTTTGCTTGCCTGGCACTTCTGAAGATAGTATAGCTCTTCATCGGTGTCATCGAACTCATCGTCGGAACACGTCTATCGAGAGGGAACACAATCAATGCAATGCGACAATATGATGCATGATAATGACATGACAATATGCTGTTGATTGAGCTAATGCAACTAGCAACGAGTTAAATGAAGTTGGTTTGAACTCAAGGTTCAAATTCAAACTCCATATGCGACATTTAAAATGCCATTTATTCAAATTGTCATATACAGTGGCTGTAAGTTATTCAAACATGCATGAAAATGCCATAAACATGTTTAGAAGTTTAAACCATTTTCTAGAATTTCTAAATATTTAGAAAATAAACTAATTCCAGAAAGGAGCACCGCGTCACTACTTCGTCAATAAGTCAACACACTTGACCAGGGTCAAACCTGATGTGTGGGGTCCACACATCAGTAGCCAAGTGCTGGCTGCTAAAAAAACTAGCTTAATTAGGGCGATGGGGCCCATCACTACTAGAAAAAAGCTTATTAGTGGCGCACCACTTTTGGGTATTAGTGGCGCACCTCTGGTGCGCCACTATTATCACGCCACTAGTAATGGGTATTAGTGGCGCACCAGAGGTGCGCCATTACTAATCCAGATATCAGTGGCGCACCACCTGGTGCGCCACTACTAAGTATAAGGGTGTGCCACTGATATTTTTTCAAAAAAAAAATTTCAATTTTTTTTTTCAAATTTTATTTCAGAATTGCTACAGGTGCGCCACTGATATTGCTACAGGTGTGCCACTAGTAACAATTTTTTTTTTCAAATTTTTTTCCAGAATTTTTTTTTTCAATTTTTTTTTTCAATTTTGGCGGGAATTTTTTTTCAATTTATTTTTTCAATTTTCCTTAATCTCGGGTCACTATGGCTTAATCTCGGGTCAAATCGCACTCCGTGGTCAAACTTCCCAGAAGGTCACCCATCCTACACTACTCCAGCCCAAGCACGCTTAACTTCTGAGTTCTATCCAACCCCAGCACCAGCTCACTTAGCAGGCACTTGTTGATATATCTATCATATCAATCCTATTAAACCTTGTTAATGTCTGGGAGTTTGTTCATGTTCATGAGTGTGATAAAATTTTGAAAAAATATTTCAAACTTCCCGGTCATTTTACATATCATATTTTTCAAAAAAACTATTTTTTTTCAAAAAAACATTTTTTAAAAAAAAACATTTTTTCAAAAAAAAAACCATTTTTTTCCAAAAAAATAATATATTAGTGGCGCACCACACCCACGGTGCGCCACTACTATTTTTGAATTTTTTCAAAAAATATTTATTCCAAAAAAAATAGTTTTTCAAAAAAAAAAACTATATTAGTGGCGCACCACACCCACGGTGCGCCACTACTATTTTTGAATTTTTTTGCCTCTAGATCTTAAAAGCCCCGTATCTTTTATTCGGTTAGGTTTTTGGGGATTCTAAGAATCTTCAACGGGGTTCCCCCAGTTGAATTCGGATGTAACTTTTCGAGTAGATGCTTTTTCATATAAAAAACTTTTTCATCGGAGTTCGTATGCAAAAGTTATGCCCATTTTATAAATTCTCGAGAGATTTTGCAAAAAAAGTCGAAATTCATGTTTGTAAATTTTGCTAACAACTAGACCACAAATCACATTGGAATCTTATTTTTTTTTATTTTTTTGACATTTCTATCATTTTCTTTTATTTATTTTTTAACTGAAAAGGCGGTCCACGGGGG
>LR738710.1:615173486-615205611 GCA_902687465.1 Secale cereale | reverse complement strand
GGGGGGGTGCATTTGGTGAAAATGAGTCCCAGGTTACCAGTGGCGCACCCCTTCACTGGTGCGCCACTAGTAGCCAGGAATACTAGTGGCGCACCAGTGAAGGGGTGCGCCACTGCTATGGTTTTTTTTGGACCACCATGCCCAGCCTTACCAGTGGCGCACCAGGGCAAGGTGCGCCACTACTATCAAAAATAGTAGTGGCGCACCTTGTCCTGGTGCGCCACTGGTAAGCCTGGGCATGGCTGGTTACTATTCAAAAACATAGTAGTGGCGCACCCCACACCTGGTGCGCCACTAGTAATGTCACTATTAGTGGAGCACCTGTTTGTGGTGCGCCACTGCTATATAGTAGTGGCGCACCACATCTCTGGTGCGCCACTAACAGTGATATTACCTATAGCCTTTTTTCTAGTAGTGCATGTTTCAGTGTCTAACTAAACTAACCTAATTTAGTAAGACTAATCTAACTTAATTAGCCAAGAGGGGCCCGCATGTCAATAACCCAGGGAGGTCAAACCCTAGTCAACTCGGGTCAAACCCGCCGGCGAATCGACGCCGGCGAGGCCAAACACGGAGGAGATGCTCGGGAATCTTCCTCCGGCGACCAAACGTACGACGGAGAGGCTCTACGGGGAGCTGGAGCTCGCCCGTATCCATTGCAGCAAGAGGCAGCAGCTAGGATGGCCGGAGTTTGCCGGAAACGAGCTCGCGTCGGCGGTCGGAGTTCGGGCGTCGATCGAAATGACGCCATGGAGCACGGCAGGAGGAATGGGAGGGTTTTCTAGGCTCCTGGAGACACGCTGAGAACGATGGTGCGCTCGGACGTGATGTGCGTGAGCTCTAGGCGCGGTGACCACAAGATCAGCGGCAGCGGGTTTCGGCCGCGGCAGGGAACGACACTACGATAAACGACATGCCATGGGGACAATGGGAAACGGCGGAGGAGCTCACTAGGAGGTCGAAGCTCACCTCAGTGGGCTCGGGGTCGACCTGGAAGCGGCGAATTTGTCGATGACATCTGGCGGCCGTGCGGAGAAGATGAGATCGATAACGAGGCTTCAGGGCGTCTATGGTCATGTGGTTCGGCGTAGAGGTGCGCGGAAGCAAGGCGTAGCTCGTGGTCGGGATGGCTGGGCGTGGGGAGGTCGATGGCCACGACGAACGGCGATGGTGGCGACAGCTCTGTTCGGTGGTGCGAGAGAGGTCCAGGAGAGGGGTTGAGGACGAGGGGAGGGAGTGACAGAGAGAGGCGGGGAGGTGCATGACATCCTCAGGGCGACGAGGAGACATGCAGAGAGGTAGGAGGTGGCCACGGCGTGTGGCCGCAGGCGCCGGGCACGCGTCACTCGTCCTGCTGGCGAGAGGAGGGAGATGACTGGCAGTGGTGGTGGGATGGGCCACCAGCTGGGCCGCCAGGTAAGTTCGGGTGGGCTTCTCTCTCTCCTTTCTGTTTTCTATTTTGTGACGCCCGAAGTCCGACGTCCCAGAAGATTCCAGATGTTCCGGGTTTCCCGTGTGTTTCTTTTGTGCTTGTGTTATTTAATTTTTGCATTGTATCTTATCATCATGCCATCATGTCTTATTTCTTTTGCATCTCAACCAAATAAATTGTGTGGACCTTCGGTCCATTTAAATCGAGGGAAGGATGACTTCTCTTTATAACATATCCTCCTAATATATGGAGCTATAAAATTATTCCATTGCTTCGGAATCACCATAACACACTTGCATAATATTCTCCATGCCTTTTGTATCTCAATTCTTGATCTCAAACTTTGCCCATAAATCCTTTTGTCATTTTCCCGAGCTCCATCAAAAATTCTCAACCTTATTTTGGACATACCATTTAACCTCTTCCTTCTCAAACTCATTTGAATTAAATTCAAACGAGTTTGAAATCATCGTCATGTCCATGCTCATTCCTATTTTCTTGGATCAAGCTCATTTTTATGAGTCCGAGAAAATTAACCCTGTGCCCAAACATTATCCCAAACACTTCCTCTTTTCTTCTTTTCTTCTTTGTTTTTTCTTTTCTTTTCTGTTTTAGAAAAGAAGAAGAAGAGAAGAGAGGGATGTTAGAGAGGCCCAGCCGCCGGCCTCTTATGCCATCCCAGCCGCAAGCCCATCAGGCCAGAGCTTACCTGGGCCGCACCGGCCAGTTGAAGCCCAGCCTCATCAGCCTCCAGCCGGCCCGAGGCCCAGCCTCCATCTCCCCCTCAACCCTAGCCGATTCCCCGTCGCTCCTCTTCTCCCTCAGCGCCGCACCCCTCCTGCTCGTTCACTCCATCGCTCGATCCCCTCGCTCGTTCCCAGCGCTCGATCTCCCGATCCCCATCTCTCTCCCTCGTCGGCCCCTTCCTCTCCCTCGCCCTGGTGCCGAGCGCCTCCCTCCTCCGCGCCTCTCGTCCGCGCCAGGAGCCCCATGGCCGCAGCCCCACCGCATCTCCAGCGCCGGCCAGGAGCCGCACCCTCCGTCTCCAGGCCGCATCGCCACCGGCGGGCCATGGCCGAGGCCCGACGCGCCCCTTCCTCAAGCCGCACACGCCTGGCGCCCCGCGGGCAGGGCCAGGATCCGCCGTCCCGAGCCATGTACTCTGCTCAGCCGCGCCTAAACCGCCGCGTCGCCCTCGTGTGACCTCGGCCAAGCAGCAGCCGGCCCGCCCATGCCTCTTCGCCGTCTCCCTCCAGCGGCCTCTCTCCCTCATCCGGATGCTGCTCCTCGGTTGCTGCTGCTCCCGCCGGTCATGGTGCTGCCATGATGCCAAGTTCTCTTTCGGAGACCTCCTCAAGACCAGGAACGCCAAGGCCATCTTTGAGATTTTTCGCCAAGTTCATCGAACGTGTACCCCAAGACCGTCGAGTACACCTTCGGGTTCGCCAAGTTCCTCTCTGTCAAGTTCGGCTACTCGGAGACGCACCAAGTACCACTATATAAAACGTGTACCCCGACGTCAACTACGACGCGACAAGTACCCCGCGGGCAAGACCGACGCCCGAACGACTACACTTGGTGGATGCGACAAGTACCACGACGACCCGCCAAGTACCTCGACGCTCGACGCCCGAACGACTACCTTCGGTGAAGAAACGAGTACCACTGCGCTCGGCGAGACCCCAAGTACCCCTACCGATGACCGTGAACCAGTACATCATTGTGTACCACTACTTCCTCGACGAACGTGAACGACTACTTCCTTTTGGCAACGGGAACGACAACTTCGACAACGACCGCCTTGAGAACGTCTACTTCCACTACTTCCACTACGTTCCTCGACGACTCGAACCGCTTCGAGAACGAACGCTTCAAAGGTATAACCCCGAGACGATGACCCGTGGACTGCATGTGTTGTATGAGATGTTACCCTTGTGTGCACCGTGCCCGTTTCATCTTTTGTCGTGCTCCTCGGTTTCCTCGTCGCCGACCCGTGGGAACCCGGTGACGGGATCACCCCACCTTTCATCTTGTTCGACTCGCTCACGTCACCTTTTCTTTTGCACCGGTCTCTCAACGAGTTACCGGAACCGAGATGTTGCCGTTGCATCATTTTCGGATCGTTGTCGTGGCACCCTTTCCTTCCACCACGGTGACAAGACTTCACATCTCTTCATGTCAACTTTTAATAAAAATTGCATAAAACTTGTTCATGTCATCCGCATCATGTTAACAACATTTGAAAATGTGTGAATTGTTGTTTGCTTAAAACTTGCTAAACATGCTTATGGGGTTTTCCGGAATTGTTGTTTGTCATTCCGGCCTCATTTAAACTTGCCTAAATAGGTAGTTTGCTCTTGCTTCACCTCTTGCCATGTTAACAAACATTTAATCTTGTCTTGTAAATAAACGAGAGTCAATTAAATAATTAAAATGTGCTGTTTCGTCAATATGCAACTCGTTGCATATTGAGCTCCACTTAACTTGTAGTACTTGTTTGTGCACTTTGCCATGCCATGCATAATTAAACCGGACATGCATCATACTTGGATGTGCATCGTATGCCATGTTTATGCTTGTGTGTTTACCGTGTTGTTTGCTTCTTTCCGGTTGCTTCTCTTGTTAGCTTCGGTTTCGTTCCGGAGTTGTGAGGATTCGCTCGACTATGTTGCTCCGTCTACTTCATGGATCCGTTCTTCTTCCTTGTGGAATCCCAGGAAAGATGATCATCCCTTGGATACCTTTACTACCATTGCCATGCTTAGTTGTCTCGATGCTATCGTTACATGTCGCGCTACCCACCTTTTATGTCAGTCTCTCCTTGTTGCCATGAAACCTCTAACCTTTGAAACCTTCCTAGCAACACCACGGTTTGGCTATGTTACCCTCTTGCTCAGCCCCTCTTATAGCGTTGTTAGTTGCAGGTGAAGATGAAGATCGTTCCAGGAGGGAACTTGTTGTTGGAATATCACAATATCTATTATTATTATTAACACACCTATATACTGGGCATGGGTGGAAGGCTTGGCCATTTGCTCGGTGTTTTGTTCCACTCATGCCACCTTAGGCGCTGATAAACCAGCATTATGTTCCTTGATTTTGCGTTCCTTACACGATGGGCGGATGGGGACCCCTTGACAGTTCGATTTTGAATAAAACTCCTCCAGCAAGGCCCAACATTGGTTTTAATTTGCTCATAATAACAACTTAATTAATTAATTAAATTGCATAGGGAGTTAGCGCTACCCGAGGATTCTTTCTACATAGCAGGGGGGCCAGTGCTGATGGGGTTGGTCCCAAACAGGGAGCCTGCGGGGCCACCACGGGGAAACTCGAAGTTTGGTTTTACTCGTAGCTTCACCCATCCGGTCGTGGCCTGAGACGAGATACGTGCGACTACTATCAGGGTGTCGACACACCGGGAGGTCTTGCTGGACTTGTTTTACCATTGTCGAAATGTCTTGTGTACCGGGATGCCGAGCCTGATCGGATTTTCCCTAAGATAAGGGGTGATGATATTATATTTATCACTTCAGCTAATTGTGAGAGCTTGTGATGGGCTAAGTTGGGACACCCCTGCAGGGTTATGATCCTTCGAAAGCCGTGCCCGCGGTTATGTGGCAGATTGGAATTTCTTAATGTCCGGTTGTAGAAAACTTGACAGAGGATCCGAAGTAAAACACACAACTGTGTGATTAACCGTGACTGTCTCTTTTCACTTTGAGAAGAGAACACGATGGGGTTATGTTTGACTCGTAGGTAGTTCAGGATCTTTAGCGATCACTACTAGTTGGCGACCGTTTGCGTAGAAGCTCATCTTATTCTTGTACTCGTAAGTTAGCCACCAAATTATGCTTAGCCGCTGCTGCAACCTCACCACTTTACCTCCTCCTACCCATAAAGCTTTGCTAGTCTTGATACCCATGGTTATGGGATTGCTGAGTCCTCGTGGCTCACAGATACTACAACACCAGATGCAGGTTCAGCCGAGTATGATGCAGGAGCTGGTTCAAGTACTTCACTGGGAGCTAGATGAAGAGAGTGGCCGTATGCTTGTGTCGTTTTCGACGATCAGTAGTGGTTTCTACTAGGGGCGATTCGGACCTGTGGCTTTATGTTTTGGTATCTTTCTTTTGTATCTTCGCCCGTAGTCGGGTTGTGATGTTTTGAATGATGTTTTGCTTATGTAATGTATTGTGTGAAGTGGCGAGTGTAAGCCAACTATCTCCTTTTGCAATTTCATCCCTATTTTTACATGAGTCGTGCAAAGATACCAAACTTGAGATCATTCCAGAATGGGCTTATACCTTTAAGTCGTGCCTCGACACGTAGGAGGTATAGTCCCATTCTAGGCATTACATATTTTTCCATTTTTGTTCTGTTTGTTTTGATTTAGTTCCAGCACTAAATCATTTTAGTTACTTCTGGAAATTCTTGTGGGTGTAAGATGAACTAATCCAAAGCCCCACATGATTTTTCAAAATTATTGGAGTTATAAATATATTTATAGGAATTTATAACCCCAATTCAAATATTTAGGAGTTAGCTGAAAGTCCACAAATGCCATGAAAAAATGTGCAATATTTGTGGAGGAGCTTTTCATCACTTCCCATAGATTATGAAATTTTTTGAAGGGCACTTTGGAATCATTGAGAATTATTTTAGGTTGATCATGTTTGAATTTCATTTGGTGCTAGGGTTTACCAATCCCCATTTAAATTTTCCTTTGAATTTAAACATGATGCATGGATGCTTTAATGCAACTACTTACAAGCAATTCTAGGGTTGTGACACTATACCCTCCGGTTTATATATGCACCGGAGGGACCTAGGGTTGTACACGACCATGTTGCAGAGGAATGAAACATTACACCCGGACTTTAAACTTGCCATTGTACACATATAGGAGTCCTATCCAGATACGGGGGATAATCTTCAGCGATGATCTTCATGGCCCACCAATCCGGCCCATAACGAGTAATCCGGCCACCAGAGGACCCCTTAATCCAGGACTCCCTCAGTAGCCCCTGAACCAGTCTTCGATGATGATGAGTTCGGCACGCACACTGTCTTCGACATTGCAAGGCGGGTTCTTCCTTCCGAACATACGAAGTGTTATTTCCTGCATAAAGGAACCATGTCTGGCTCTGCATGATTAGTACAACCCTTAGCCATGAAGGCATTGTGTCAAAAGAAACAATGTGTCTTTACTGATACCTTTTCTAGCGAAACATCATATCTGACCCTTTAATATTTCAAACAGTTTTCTTGGCTCTGGTTTCGTGTTTCGAGGCATAGCCCCCGTTGGCAAGTCTTGTCGAAGCAGAGATCGTGCCCGCTTATTATGGGATGCTCATCAATATGACATGGGTAACCCAACCGTGCCTTACGCATGATTATGTTGGGAACCGGCGAGTTTTACGGCTTGAGTGGGGGACGGTTGGTATTTACTGTCCATAAAAGGACACAGATCCTTCCCCTTTCACCTCACGCTCTCCTCAGGCCCTTGCTTCCCAATCTTTAAGCTCCAGCGCCCAAAGCCCCAGCGCCCGCAACTCCCATCTCCTCCATCACTACCTCTTTCTCCAGCAATGGTCGGGTCCAGTTCCAAGGGCAAGTGGGAGGCCTCCACGGTCACAGAGAAGAACGTGAAGAGTCTCCGGAGCGCGGTCTACCTCACCGACGACACAACGCACCGGATTCCAGGTGAGGATCAGGTGATTCCCGTCCCTGAGCCGGGTGAGAGGGGGGTATTCATTCCTCACTTTATCCGGGGGTTGGGGTTTCTGCTTCATCCCTTTGTTCGGGGTCTCCTATTATTTTACGGGCTAGATTTCCACGGTCTGGCTCCAAACTATATCCTCCACATATCGGCTTTCCTTGTCATGTGTGAGGCTTTCCTCCACGCCCCCCCCACACTTTGGCCTATGGCTCAAAACCTTCAACCTGAAGCCGAAGGTGGTCGACGGGCAACACACAGACTGCGGGGGAGCTATGGTAAGTAAGCTTCCGAACACTGCCTGGACCATGGGGGCTTTTGTGGAGACAAACAATATATGGCAGCAGGAGTGGTTCTATATCACCGAACCCCGTGATGCCAAGTGGGCAGCCACGCCCGGATTCAGATATGGACCCCCCCCTGAGAGACTTACCTCAATGACCGCCAAGGGCCTTGATTGGGGGTCTGAGACGGAGGTGAAAACGCTCCAAAACCGCATCTCCAGCATGATCGCAAAGGGCACCCACCTCACTGATATGATTCAGGTGATGCTCGGCACTCTTCCCTGCCATTTCCGGGCCTCCCATCTATGGGAGTTCAATCTGGAGGCACATACATTAAAGCGCTTCTTCGTCACTACAGACGAAGATATTTGGAAGTAGCTCTTCAAGGCAAGAAGGCGTGGCCTAAGGAGACCAAAGACAAGGGCTATAACAGT
This sequence comes from Secale cereale, assembly GCA_902687465.1. NCBI lineage: Eukaryota > Viridiplantae > Streptophyta > Magnoliopsida > Poales > Poaceae > Secale > Secale cereale. The sequence continues at coordinate 615,197,742 of LR738710.1, read as the reverse complement.
GTGACTTCGACCTCAGAGGTAAGCACAATTTCACCGAATTCGTATCATGCCCATATTTCAATTATAATAGAAATTAGAACTCCTACGTTCCATTCAGGCTTGGACGAAGAAAGTGGAGCGGATCAACTGTCTGGCTCCGTTGTCCGAAATCCCAGCCACGCCTCCGCTAACGGCGATGCTGGTTCCGGTGCCGTACAAGGCGCCGGAGAAGAAGGCCAAGAAGAAGGGCAAGGAGGTCAAGAGCGACCCCCACCCCAAGGGTCCTGCGGACACAGTGTTCTGAGAGACCAACGCCTCCTCTTCCCACGAAGAAGAAGAAGAGGAAGAGGAGGAGGAGGAGAGCGATTCCCCCATCAAGGCAAGGGGGAAGAAGAGGGCGGCCCCCGTAGACGCGGGCAAGGGGGCGCCTAGGAAGAAATTGAATATCCCGGACAACTCAGACTCAACATCCGAGCACAGTTTCTGGGTACAGCCCATGATCAAGCCCCTGGTCGAATCGTAAGTATTCAGACTTTCGCTGTTGTGTTCGGTTTAATCTGCTAAGCTACCATTGTTTCCGCAACTTAATCAGTTTATCTTGCAGCCCTCCCTGCACATTCCCTGGTGCATCACTATTGTTAGGGATCTCTCTACCAGCTGAAATGGTGGAGAGTGACATGCCAACGCGGGCTCAATCGCCCGTACTAGGGGATACCGAAGTGTCCTCCCTACGGGCATCCCCTGCATGAGCAGTTGGGAGAGGGGCGGACGAGAAGGCGCCCGAGGCCAGCACCTCAGCCGCCATCAGCCAAGGGGGAGCAATCCCTATGACGACTGACGGTGGGGAGTCCAAGCAATCCGGGACCCTGCCAAACACTATTCTCAAGTGGCAGATTTCAGGTAGGGGGTCCCGAACTATGCGTCTGAGGATCGATGGTAACAAGAGACAGGGGACACGATGTTTACCCAGGTTCGGGCCCTCTCGATCGAGGTAATACCCTACTTCCTTCTTGATTGATCTTGATGAATATGATTACAAGAGTTGATTGATACGCCCATTTTGCATCATGCTTATAAGGTGATATTTATTGCATCATGGGTTGTTCATACATGTTTTGTCACAATACTTATGCCTTTTCCCTCTTATTTTGCAAGGTTTACATGAAGAAGGGGGAATGCTGGCAGCTGGAATTCTGGGTTGGAAAAGGAGCAAACTCTGGAAACCTATTCTGCACAACTCCAAAAGCCCCGAAACTCCACAGAACATTTTTTCGGAAAATATAAAAAATATCTGGCGGAAGAAATCCACGAGAGGGGCCACTAGCTAGCCTCGAGGGTGGGGGGCGCGCCCCCCTGCCTCGAGGGCCAGCCGGTGGGCCCCAGGTGCCCATCTTCTACTATATAAAGCATTTTGACCTGGAAAAAAATCAGGAGGATGCTTTCGGGACCAGATGCCGCCGTCTCGAGGCGGAACCGAGGCGGAAACCAATCTAGGGCTCCGACAGAGCTGTTCTGCTAGGGACACTTCCCTCCGGGAGGGGGAAATCGTCACCACCGTCATCACCAACAACTCTCCTATCTTGGGGAGGGCTATCTTCATCAACATCTTCACCAACACTATCTCCTCTCAAATCCTAGTTCATCTCTTGTATCCAATCTTTGTACCCAAACCTCAGTTTGGTACCCGTGGGTTGATAGTAGTGTTGATTACTCCTTGTAGTTGATGCTAGTTGGTTTATTTGGTGGAAAATCATATGTTCAGATCCATTATGCATATCAATACCACTCTGATCATGAACAATATTATGTCTTGTCAGTAGTTGCTTTTGTTCCCGAGGACACGGGAGAAGTCTTGCTATTAGTAGTCATGTGAATTTGGTCTTCGTTCGATATTTTGATGAGATGTATGTTGTCTTTCCTCTAGTGGTATCATGTGAACGTCGACTACATGACACTTCATCATTATTTGGGCTTAGAGGAAGGCATTGGGAAGTAATAAGTAGATGATGGGTTGCTAGAGTGACAGAAGCTTAAACCCTAGTTTATGCATTGCTTCGTAAGGGGCTGATTTGGATCCATATGTTTCAGGCTATGGTTAGGTTTACCTTAATACTTCTTTTGTAGTTGCGGATGCTTGCATTAGAGGTTAATCATAAGTGGGAGGCTTGTCCAAGTAAGGGCAGCACCCAAGCACCGGTCCACCCACATACCAAATTATCAAAGTACCGAACGCGAATCAGATGATCGTGATGAAAACTAGCTTGACGATAATTCCCATATGTCCTCGGGAGCGCTTTACCTTGCATAAGAGTTTGTCCAGTCTTGTCCTTTTCTAGAAAAAGGATTGGGACACCTTGCTGCACCTTATTTACTTTTACCGTTTGTCACTTGCTACCAATTATATTATCACAAAACTATGAGTTACCTATAATTTCAGTGCTTGCAGAAAATACCTTACTGAAAACTGCCTATCATTTCCTTCTGCTCCTTGTTGGGTTGGACACTCTTACTTATCGAAAGGACTACGATAGATCCCCTACACTTGTGGGTCATCAATACTCTTTTCTGGCGCCGTTGCCGGGGAGTGAAGCGCATTTGGTAAGTGGAATTTGGTAAGGAAAAATTTATATAGTGTGCTGAAATTTATTGTCACTTGTTACTATGGCTCAAAATCCTTTGAGGGGCTTGTTCGGGTATCTTCACCCCGAGCAGAAGAGCAAAGAGTTTCTCCTCAACCTACTGCACCTATTGAAAATGTTTGCCTTGAGATTCCTTCGGGTATGATAGAGAAACTGCTTGAAACTCCCTATACAGGAGACGGAACACTTCAGCCCGATTTGCACCTAATCTATGTGGATGAAGTTTGTAGATTGTTTAAGCTTGCAGGTATGCCCGAGGATGTTATCAAGAAGAAGGTCTTCCCTTTATCTTTGAAGGGAGATGCATTGCCATGGTTTAGGCTATGCGATGATATGGGATCTTGGAACTATAATCGTCTGAAGTTGGAATTTCATCAGAATTTCTACCCTATGCACCAAGTTCATCGTGATCGTAATTATATTTATAATTTCTGGCCTCATGAAGGAGAAAGCATCGCTCAAGCTTGGGGGAGGCTTAAGTCAATGTTATATTCATGCCCCAATCATGAGCTTTCAAGAAAGATGATCATCCAAAAAATTTATGCACAGCTTTCTCTCAATAATCGCACCATGCTCGATAATTCTTGTTCTGGCTCTTTTATGATGAAGACTATTGAATTAAAATGGGATTTATTGGAAAGAATTAAACACAACTCCGAAGATTGGGATCTCGATGAAGGTAAGGAGTCAGGTATGACCCCTAAGTTTGATTGTGTTAAAGCTTTTATGGATACCGATGTTTTCCGTGAGTTTAGCACTAAATATGGACATGACTCTGAGATAGTAGCTTATTTCTATGAATCTTTTGCTACTCATGTTGATCTCCCCAAGGAGAAGTGGTTTAAATACCATCCCCCTATTGAAGTAAAAGTATTTGAACCGATTAAAGTTGAAGAAAAGACTATCACTTATAATGTTGATCCTGTTATACCTACCGCTTATATTGAGAAACCACCTTTCCCTATTAGGATAAAGGATCATGCTCAAGCTTCAACTATAGTTCGTAAGAGTAATACTAGAACACCTACACCCTCTGAGCAAATTAAAGTTGAACCTAGTGTTGCCATGGTTAAAGATCTCTTGGTAGAATATTTGGATGGACATGTTATTTATTTCTAAGAAGAGTGTGCTATGATAGCCAAACACAATGCTAGGAATAAACATAAACCTATCGTAGGCTTGCCCGTTATCTCTGTTAAGATAGGAGATCATTGCTATCATGGTTTATGCGACATAGGTGCTAGTGCGAGCATTATCCCTTTTGATTTGTATAACAAAATTATGCATGATATTGCACCTGTTGAGTTAGAAGGGATTGATGTTACTATTAAGCTTGCTAATAGAGATAGTATTTCACCAGTTGGGATTGTTAGAGATATTGAAGTTTTGTGTGGGAAGGTTAAATACCCTGCTGATTTTCTTGTTCTTAGTTCCCCACAAGACGCTTTCTGTCCCATTATATTTGGTAGACCCTTCTTGAATACTGTTAATGCCAAGATAGACTGTGTGAAAGACATTGTCACTGTTGGATTAGGGGATGTGTCTCATGATTTTAACTTTGCTAAATTCCGTAGACAACCCCTTGAAAAGGCACTACCCAGTAAGGATGAACTTATTGGTCTTGCTTCTATTGCCGTGCCACCTAATGATCCTTTAGAACAATACATGCTAGACCATGAAAATGATATGCATATGAATGAGAGAAGGGAGATAGATGAAATATTCCTTACACAGGGACCCGTATTGAAAAACAACTTGCCTATTGAAATCCTAGGGGATACTCCTCCACCCAAGGGTGATCCCGTGTTTGAACTTAAACCTTTGCCTGATAATCTTAAGTATGTTTATCTTGATGAAAAGAAGATATATCCTGTTATTATTAGTGCTAACCATTCAGAGCATGAAGAATAAAGGTTATTGAAAACCCTGAAGAAGCACCGAGCTGCTATAGGATATACTCTGGATGATCTTAAGGGCATTAGTCCCACTATATGTCAACACAAGATAAAATTGGAAGAAAATGCTAAACCAGTTATTGATCATCAGGGACGGTTAAATCCTAAGATGAAAGAAGTGGTAAGGAAGGAAATTCTAAAGCTCCTAGAGGCAGGTATTATCTATCCCATTGCTGATAGCCAGTGGGTAAGTCCTGTCCATTGTGTTCCTAAGAAAGGAGGTATGACTGTTGTCCCTAATGATAAAGATGAATTGATCCCGCAAAGAATAGTTACATGTTATAGGATGGTAATTGATTTCCGTAAGTTAAATAATGCTACTAAAAAAGATCATTACCCCTTACCATTTATTGATCAAATGCTAGAAAGGTTATCCAAACATACTCATTTCTGCTTTCTAGATGGTTATTCTGGTTTCTCACAAATACCTGTGTCAAAAGGGGATCAAGAAAACACCACCTTTACTTGTCCTTTCGGTACCTTTGCTTATAGATGTATGCCTTTTGGTTTATGTAATGCACCTGCTACCTTTCAAAGATGCATGATGGCTATATTCTCTGACTTTTGTGAAAAGATTGTTGAGGTTTTCATGGATGATTTCTTCGTTTACGGAACTTCTTTTGAAGATTGCTTAAGCAACCTTGATCGAGTTTTGCAGAGATGTGAAGACACTAACCTTGTCTTGAATTGGGAGAAGTGCCACTTTATGGTTAATGAAGGCATTGTCTTGGGACACAAAATTTCTGAAAGAGGTATTGAAGTTGACAAAGCTAAAGTTGATGCTATTGAAAATATGCCATGCCCTAAGGATATCAAAGGTATACGAAGTTTCCTTGGTCATGCTGGGTTTTATAGGAGGTTCATTAAGGACTTCTCCAAAATCTCCAGGCCTCTGACTAATCTTTTACAGAAAGATATTCCTTTTGTCTTTGATGATGATTGTCTAGAAGCATTTGAAATACTTAAGAAAGCATTGATCTCTGCACCTATTGTCCAGCCCCCTGACTGGAATTTACCCTTTGAGATTATGTGCGATGCTAGTGATTATGCTGTAGGAGCTGTTCTAGGGAAAAGAGTTGATTAGAAATTGAATGTTATCCAGTATGCTAGTAGAACTCTAGATAGTGCCCAAAGAAACTATGCTACCACTGATAAAGAAATTTTAGCAGTTGTATTTGCTTGTGATAAGTTTAGACCATACATCGTTGATTCTAAAGTAAATATTCACACTGATCATGCTGCTATTAAATACCTTATGGAAAATAAAGATGCTAAACCTAGACTTATTAGATGGGTTCTCTTGCTGCAAGAATTTGACTTGCATATTATTGATAGAAAGGGAGCTGAGAACCCCGTAGCAGATAACTTGTCTAGGTTAGAGAATATACTTGATGACCCACAACCTATTGATGACAGCTTTCCTGATGAACAACTAGCTGTCATAAATACTTCTCGTACTACTCCATGGTATGGTGATTATGCTAATTACATTGTTGCAAAGTTTATACCCCCTAGCTTCACATACCAGCAAAAGAAAAAGTTCTTCTATGATTTGAGACATTACTTTTGGGATGATCCACATCTCTATAAAGAAGGAGTAGATGGTATTATTAGACGTTGTGTACCTGAGCATGAACAGGAACAGATCCTACGCAAGTGCCACTCCGAAGCCTATGGAGGACACCATGCGGGAGACAGAACTGCACACAAGGTATTGCAACCCGGTTTTTATTGGCGTACTCTCTTCAAGGATGCCCGTAAGTTTGTCTTATGATGTGATGAATGTCAAAGAATCGGTAATATTAGTAGACATCAAGAAATGCCTATGAATTATTCACTTGTTATTGAACCATTTGATGTTTGGGGCTTTGATTATATGGGACCTTTTCCTTCCTCTAGTGGGTACACACATATCTTAGTTGCTGTTGATTATGTTACTAAGTGGGTAGAAGCTATTCCAACTAGTAGTGCTGATCATAACACCTCTATTAAGATGCTTAAAGAAGTTATATTTCTGAGGTTTGGAGTCCCTAGATATCTAATGACTGATGGTGGTTCACACTTTATTCATGGTGCTTTCCGTAAGATGCTTGCTAAGTATGATGTCAACCATAGAATTGCATCACCTTATCATCCACAGACTAGTGGTCAAGTTGAATTAAGTAATAGGGATTTGAAATTAATCTTGCAAAAGACAGTTAATAGGTACAGAAAGAATTGCTCCAAGAAACTAGATGATGCATTATGGGCCTATAGAACTGCATACGAAAATCCTATGGGTATGTCTCCATATAAGATGGTATATGGAAAAGCTTGTCACTTACCTCTTGAGCTAGAACATAAGGCACATTGGGCTATCAAAGAGCTCAATTATGATTCTAAGCTTGCCCGTGAAAAGAGGCAATTTGATATTAGCTGTCTCGATGAATGGAGAACCTAGGCCTACGAGAATGCCAAGTTATTTAAAGAAAAAGTTAAAAGATGGCATGACAAAAGGATACAAAAGCGCGAGTTTAACCCAGGTGATTATGTTTTGCTATTCAACTCTCGTTTAATATTTTTTGCAGGAAAACTTCTCTCCAAGTGGGAAGGACCTTATGTTATCGAGGAGCTCTATCGTTCCGGTGCCATAAAAATCAACAACTTCGAAGGCACAAATCCAAAGGTGGTGAATGGTCAAAGGATCAAACATTATATCTCAGGTAATCCTATAAATGTTGAAACCAATATTATTGAAACCATAACCCCGGAGGAATACATAAGGGACACTTTCCAGAACGATTCAGCCTCCGAAAAGGAAGAGGTACGTGATACGATAAGTAAACCGACTTCAAAACAGTTCTAAGGGCAATTTTTCTCCGTTTTGGAATATTTAGAAAAATAGAAAAATAAACCGCGGTCCGGAGGAGACACGAGGCCTCCTCGAGGGTAGGGGGCGCGCCCCTTCCCAGAGCGTGCCCCCTACCTCTAGGGCACCCCGTGTGTCCCTTGGACTCCATTTTCTTGTGGGTTACTCCTTATGTTCGGGAAAAAATCACTATATATACTCCCGAAGGTTTTTACCTCTGTATCATGCAGAATTCCTCTGTTTTCGTTTCGAGTTGCTGTTTTCGACAGATCCAGATCATCATGGTGTCCTCCAACACCCCCAAGGACCAGTTCTTCGAGAAGGTCATCAACCCCTACCTTGCGGAGGTGCTGCACCACCCCAAAACCATGGAGTTGCCAGAGGGGGTGCTGCACATCCGTGATGTTGAAGGGCCGAGAAGGACCGGAAGCGTGGAGACAAGACTCGAAGCAATGGAGCAACAAGTTTTCAAGTGCCAAGGTATGGTGGAACGAGGACTCGACGCCAACGACATGATGATCTCGGAGCTTGCCAACAATCTCAAGATGGACTCAAGAATCTTCGGGGAAGCCATCTCCAATCTTCAAGAGAAGATCGATCATCTCCAAGCCCAGATCTATGACTTGCAAAACCAAAACTGTGAGTATGAATATAGATTCAAGAACATGAGTTTGGCTGCAGATTTGAGTATCCTGGAGACTCGATCATCCTTCTATGATGGTGAGCCCATGCCTTGGAAGAACAACAAGCCTACATCAGCAACAGCTCCATCATCACCAATCCCGAAGAAGGAGACATAATCATATGGGTATGTGCACTCCCCTTGGCAATTGCCAAGCTTGGGGGAGTGACCCTGGTATCGTATCACCATCACCCCTGACCTTACCATTTTACTTAGTTCGATCCTTTTGGTAGTAGCTTTATCTATTAGAATAAAGTTAGCATGATCTAGTTGTGAGATTTTGATTCGTGAGCTTTATCCTTTGTAATAGAGTCCGTGAGCTATATAATAAAGATTAGTGTTGAGTCAAGGGCTTGATTTCCTCACTTGGGTCATGATAAAAAGAAAGAAAACAAAAAGAGTATCAAAGAGATCATATCGATCTTATGGGAAGCAATGACTTCACATACAAGAGTATGATAAATAAAAGTTGTTGGGGGGTTGACAAACATAGTTTTGGTCATCGTTGAAATTAATAAGAAGTAATAAAAGAAGAGAGGCTTCACATACAAATATACTATCTTGGACATCTTTTATGATTGTGAGCACTCATTAAAGTATGACATGCTAAAGAGTTGATGTTGGACAAGGAAGACAACATAATGGGTTATGTCTTCTTATATCCAAAATAAAGTATATTGTCATGGATCTTCCAACATGTTGAGCTTGCCTCTCTCCCTCATGCTAGACAAAACTCCTTGCACTAAGTGGAGATACTACTTGTGTTTCCATATATCTTTAAACCCAGTTTTGCCATGATAGTCCACCATACCTACCTATGGATTGAGAAGGATCCTTCCAAGTAAGTTGTCATGTTGTAAACTCGCTAAAATATGTATGATTTATTAGTGTGCGAGAAATTAGCTTTATACGAGCTTGTGATATGGAAGTAATAAAAGCGACAGACTGCATAATAAAGGTCCTTATCACAAGTGGCAATATAAAGCGAAGTTCCTCTATGCTAAGACTTTGTGCATCCAACCACAAAAACACATGACAACCTTTGCTTCCCTCTGCGAAGGGCCTATCTTTTATTCCTGTCTTATAAGTGACAAGGTGAAATCCACCTTTCCTTTTTCATTTTATCCTTTGGCAGGCACATTGTGTTGGAAAGATCCTGATATATATACCCACTTGGATGTAATTTTTCATGATCTATTACCGTTGACATTACCCTTGAGGTAAAAGGTTGGGTGGCAGCACCATAAGCCCCTATCTTTCTCTGTGTCCGATTAAAACTCCATAAACATAAGTATTGCGTGAGTGTGAGCAATTGTGAAAGATTATATGATAGTTGAGTATGTAGGCTTGCTGAAAAGCTCTTATATTGACTCTTTCCGATGTTACGATAAATTGCAATTGCTTCAATGACCGAGACCAAAGTTTGTTAGTTTCCAATGAAGTTTATGATTCATACTTGATATTGTGGCTGAATTGTTACTTTAGCATAATGATCATATGACTATATTTATATAAGTTGCTGTTATGAGAATGATCATGATGCCCTCATGTCTGTATTTCGTTTTTATCGACACCTCTATATCTAAAACATGTGGACATATTTTTCGATATCGGCTTTCGCTTGAGGACAAGCGAGGTCTAAGCTTGGGGGAGTTGATACGTCCATTTTGCATCATGCTTATAAGTTGATATTTATTGCATTATGGGCTGTTCATACATGTTTTGTCACAATACTTATGCCTTTTCCCTCTTATTTTGCAAGGTTTACATGAAGAAGGGGAATGCCGGCAGCTGGAATTCTGGGTTGGAAAAGGAGCAAACTCTGGAAACCTATTCTGCATAACTCCAAAAGCTCGGAAACTCCACAGAACATTTTTTCGGAAAATATAAAAAATATCTGGCGGAAGAAATCCACGAGAGGGGCCACTGGCTGGCCTCAAGGGTGGGGGGCGCGCCCCCTGCCTCGAGGGCCAGTCGGTGGGCCCCAGGTGCACATCTTCACCTATATAAAGCGTTTTGACCTGGAAAAAAATCAGGAGGAGGCTTTCGGGACCAGACGCCGTCGTCTCGAGGCGGAACCGAGGCAGAAACCAATCTAGGGCTCCAGTAGAGCTGTTCTGTCGGGGATACTTCCCTCCGGGAGGGGGAAATCATCACCGCCGTCATCACCAACAACTCTCCCGTCTTGGGGAGGGCTATCTTCATCAACATCTTCACCAGCACCATCTCCTCTCAAACCCTAGTTCATCTCTTGTATACAATCTTTGTACCCAAACCTCAGATTGGTACATGTGGGTTGCTAGTAGTGTTGATTACTCCTTGTAGTTGATGCTAGTTGGTTTATTTGGTGGAAGATCATATGTTCAAATCCATTATGCATATTAATACCCCTCTGATCATGAACAATATTATGTCTTGTGAGTAGTTGCTTTTGTTCCTGAGGACATGGGAGAAGTCTTGCTATGAGTAGCCCTGTGAATTTGGTCTTTGTTTGATATTTTGATGAGATGTATGTTGTCTTTCCTCTAGTGGTGTCATGTGAACGTCGACTACATGACACTTCATCATTATTTGGGCCTAGAGGAAGGCATTGGGAAGTAATAAGTAGATGATGGGTTGCTAGAGTGACGGAAGCTTAAACCCTAGTTTATGCGTTGCTTCGTAAGGGGCTGATTTGGATCCATATGTTCCAGGCTATGGTTAGGCTTACCTTAATACTTCTTTTGTAGTTGCGGATGCTTGCATTAGAGGTTAATCATAAGTGGGAGGCTTGTCCAAGTAAGGGCAGCACCCAAGCACCGGTCCACCCACATACCAAATTATCAAAGTACCGAACGTGAATCAGATGATCGTGATGAAAACTAGCTTGACGATAATTCACATATGTCCTCGGGAGCGCTTTACCTTGCATAAGAGTTTGTCCAGGCTTGTCCTTTGCTAGAAAAAGGATTGGGCCACCTTGCTGCACCTTATTTACTTTTACCGTTTGTCACTTGCTACCAATTATATTATCACAAAACTATCTGTTACCTATAATTTCAGTGCTTGCAGAAAATACCTTACTGAAAACTGCCTATCATTTCCTTCTGCTCCTCGTTGGGTTGGACACTCTTACTTATCGAAAGGACTACGATAGATGCCCTACACTTGTGGGTCATCATTGATCTACCTCGAGATCGTAAAGGCTAAACCCTAGAAGTCTAGCCTATGAGATTGCTATGATTCTGTTGTTGTTCTCGTCCCTACGGACTAAACCCCTCGGTTTATATATGCACCAGAGGGACCTAGGTTTGTACATGATTATCTTGCAGAGGTAGGAAAGTATTACACCCGGACTCTAAACTTGCTATTTTACACATGGGAAGTCCTATCCGGATACGGAAGTCCTACATGCGTTCCAGTTGGAGTTCAGCACCACGCGAGCGATCAAAGGAGTGGCTCTAGCAGACTTTGTGGCAGAATGGACCGACGCGCCGGAACAGGGGGCTGGCGAGGATCGCTCGCTGGCCCCCGGTGACGAAGCCCCAGACGGATGGGTGGTGTACTTCGACAGCGCCTTCTCGCGCCTTGGCGCGGGAGCTGGTGCCGTGTTAGTATCTCCCACTCAGGACAAGTTGTACTACGCCGTGCAGCTTTGCTTCCAGCGAGGCGAGAAGGTCTCCAACAACATAGAAGAGTATGACAGCTTGATTGCTGGGCTCAATGCCGCCGCTGCACTGGGGGTCAAGCACCTCACCATTGAAGGCAATTCGCAACTCCTCGTCGACTTCTCCAACAAGTAATACAAGCCCAAGGACAAGCACATGGAGGCATATCTGGAGGAGGTGCGCAAGATGGAAAAGCGGTTCCAAGGACTGGAGCTGCAGCACGTGCCAAGGGGAACAAACAAGGAGGCGTACGACATTGCCAAACAAGCCTCCAAGCGGGAAGCCCAGAGGCCGGGTGTTTTCGAGGAGCGGTTTCTCAAGCCATCGGTAGCACCGCCCACTCCTGAGCCGGCATCCCCTCGGGAGGGGCTGCCTGCGGCGCCCGTAGCCGGAGCTCCGCCCTGTGGGCCGACCTTCGGAGCCCGCCTGCTACTCGCCGCGGAGCCCGAAGAGGGTTGCTGGACCAAAGAGCTCAAGATGTACCTGCTACACGACACCTTGCCAGATAAGGAGGAAGACGCGGAGCGCGTGGCTCGGCAGGCCTCGGCTTACTGCATCCAAGACGGCGAGCTCTACAGGAGGCGCCCCAATGACGTCTCACTAAAGTGCATCTCGAGGAAGCAAGGGTGCGAGCTGTTGGTTGACATCCACGGCGGATATTGCAGCCACAATTCGTCGTCCCGCACCCTCGTGGACAAGGCCTTCTGCAGTGGCTTTTACTGGCCCACAACATTCAGCGATGCCACAGAGCTTGTGCAGACTTGTGAGGCATGCCCGTTTCACCCCAAGCTGATTGACCAATCAGCGCAGGGCCTCCAAACTGTCCCGCTCTCCTGGCCTTCGCGGTCTGGGGATTGGACATCCTGGGTCCATTTCCCCGGGCGGCGGGGGGCTACCGCTTCTTGTACGTCGCCATCGACAAGTTCACCAAGTGGGTGGAGGTGGAGCCTGTTCACGCGATCCCTGCCAGGTCGACGGTCAAGTTCATCAAGGGCCTCGTGAGGCGATTCGAGGTCCCCAACCGTATCATCACGGATAACGGTTCGCAGTTTACAAGCAATCTCTTCAGGTCATATTGTGCTAACCTTGAAACGCAGATCTGCTACGCCTCGGTGGCTCACCCCAGGAACGACGGTCAGGCCGAACGTGCCAACACAGAAGTCATGCAAGGCCTCAAGACGCGCAGCTTTAAGAAAAGTTCGAGGCTTGCGGCAGGGGCTGGATTGACGAGCTCCAGTCCGTGCTATGGTCAATCCGTACCACCGCAACCAAAACCATGGAAGAGACACCTTTCTTCCTTGTTTACGGGGCGAAGGCGGTCCTCCCTCACGAGGTCAAGCATCGCTCCCCACGGGTCTTTGCTTTCAATGAGGAACGCCAGGACGCTGCCTGTCGGATGGACCTCGTGCTCGGCGAGGAGGGCCGCCGCCGAGCTGCGCTCAGGGCAGCGCGATATCAGCAGGCGCTGCGGCGGTACCACTGCCGCAGCGTCCGCACAAGAACACTTGAAGTTGGTGACTTGGACCTGAGGCGGGTCCTCTCTAGGGAGGGGTTACACAAGCTCTCACCCATGTGGGAGGGCCCATTCAGAATCGCCCGTGTCTCTAGGCCTGGTGCTGTGCGCCTGGAGACGCAGGATGGGGTACCTATCCAGAATTCCTGGAACATTCAACACCTCAGGAGGCTCTATCCGTAATCAAGGCTCCGTGCCCGTGAAGGCATCTGCTCGTGACACTCTCACATAATAATGAGTTGGGGTTGTACACGCCTCGGAGTCTCCTGAGCGTTGCCTGCGGGCCATCAGACATGGCTCCCACCCACGTCCCAGTGGCAGTCCTGAGCTCCGCGATGGGAAGAAGACGTAGTGTAGGGGTCGGACGCGACCTTTTTTCTTTTTTGGCTTGGTGTTTGGCTGTCAGCCTTTTCTACTTCCTTGGCTATCAGCCCTTCCTCTACCCCGTGCTATGAAGTTCTCGTGTTTCTTGCATTTGGTTGGGAGTCTTGCTTGGAGTTTTTCTCGCCAATTTTAAGTTCAGCTTTCAGGCAGGGGCTGCGCCGCTTGTTCTCCTTCGTGCACCTCGCGCGCGGGGGCTGGGACACGGTCGGTCTCGGCTCTCAGCTGCCGCTGATCTCGTGACTTCACCTGGCCAAGCCTGCTCAGGCTTTGGCATCGGGCTTCTCAGTCCACACGACCTATTCTGCCGAGTCTGCTCAGGCCTTGGCACCTTAATCCATGCTCGACACTCTCAAGCGAGCCCAAGGGTGCAAGCCGTCAGCAGCCCGCAGCGGCTCACTCATACTCGGGGGCTCCGCAGGTCAGGACCCCCCGAACTCAACCACCCTCATGACCCGTCGGGGGCTCATGACGCCGATGAGTCAGGAGCACTTCGCCTCAAGACGTCGCAACACATAAGCTAAGTAATCTCATCCAGACCAAAAACATAATAGGAAGTTCTTGTTTCATACATATGCCATAGTCCATTACACACCTTCTCGAGGCAACCTAAAATTTTGATACAGGAGGGAAAGGAAGAAAAAAAGAAGAAGCAGAGGTTGACCCGCTGAGCTGTAGCTCGGTACTGTTGCCCCTACTTAGTCGGAGTCTTCCAGCTCCTCCCGCTTCACCAGGGTGCGGCGGCGCGACGACTCTCCCCCTCGCTGAGCCGAGCTCGGCGGTGCGGTGGCTCAGTGTAGCTGCCGTTGTTGTAGGAGCTGCTGCTACCACAGAGGGGGGACCCGCGGTGCCCATCAAGACCAAGCTCGTCTCCTGAGGAAGAGCTGCTCTTCCGGACGCCGTCGCCACCCTCCTTGTCTTCGTCGGCTTCGGGATGGAACCCAAGGCGCCTCCCTTCCTCCGAGAAGACCCTGACGAACAATGTTGAGACACCATCATACCTGAAGTGGAGCGTGCACCTCCCCTACAGCCGGCGCGCGAGTAAACGACTACCAGCCACGCTGCAGGAACACGTTACCTGAGCAGGCAACGTCGACCTCCACCCAGGAAGCACCACTGCAGCAGCCATCTGTCTGTAGCCAGAGGCCGCCGGGGCCTCCGGCTGGCAGCACGTTGCCGAACGAGTGGGGGAGCCGGAGCCACAAGCCTTCCAGGCTTCTCCGCCCACACCACAAATTCCGACGACACATCAAAGGAGTGGAGCTGTGGGTGCGGAGGACGCACAACCGCCGGATGGTGTCCCCCGCTCCCTCGCCCACCGCGGCCGCGACCACCTCCGCCGCGAGAAGAGGCGCCGCGCCTCCCGCCGGCGACCGCGTCGGACCCCGGAAGGCCGCGCCCGCTTCCTCGAGGAGACGCCACGGGTGTAGCGGCATACTTGTAGGGGCGGCCACGACCCCTCTTCAGCGGCGGCGAGGCCAGTTCCTTTGAGGCCTTCCCTTTCTCCGTGGTGGACAACTTCCTTAGTGGTGCCATGGAGACCTCGCAGAGAGAAGAAGAGCAGGGAGCGAACAAGAAAGCAGATGGCGCTGGCTTGAAGATGGCTTGGGGGCTCCCCTTAGTCCCATTTATAGAGCGGAGGAGCCCAACCATCAGTCACTGGCGTCACAGCCATAGTGACCCCGTCATCCACGCTGTGGAGTTGTCAAGTCGCATGGTCACCAAGGCTGCCCAGGGAAGTGGAGACGCCACGTCCCATCCAACCGTCGTGCGCCAGCCTGGCCCGCAGTCTTTTGGGGCCCGCGGCACTTCGTCCTCGACTAAGGCTTCGCCCCGAAGCCAACTCTACGCGTGCCTTGGGCCCGGGGGCTACTGTCGGCGTCCTGGGAACCAGGGTACCAGACTTGCCTGCCTGCGGCCTGTGATGCGCTCCTTCTACAGCCTGGTACGGCCCGGCTGATCGACCAGCTGCTCAAGACCCTCGCGAGGGGGCTAAGCCTCACGAGGAGAACGACACCAAGACCCTCTCAAGAACGGCCTCGGCTAGGCTGCTCCAGAGGGGCGGAGAACTCAAGGCCAAACCGGCCTTAGGAGGAGGCAGTGATGCTAGCAGTGACGCACCGCGCCAGCGGGTGCCAGCGGCGCAGTTGCCGTTTTGGTGCAAAGCAGACAACGCAGGCATAGGTTCCCAAGGGGCGAGACAAAGGTTTTCCCTTCGGTGCAACAAGACCGAAGACCGCAAGGACGACATGGAGGATGTCACCACCGAGCCCACCACCGCGTCATCGTCTGATCTCTTTGCAGGCGAAGACCGCTTTTGTCAGGATAGGAACATCCTTGTGTTCCCACTCAAAATGGCCGTTGTGGGATCCCTTCCCGCCTAAACATTTCAGGGGAAGAGGACCCAAGCCACATATATAAGTACCTAGGGTTTCCACTGTGGAGGCATCTGATCCGATCGGAGGTGGCGGATTGACCTCATCTCGAACACCCCACCTTCGCTTCAAGGAGCAAGAACACTTGCCTCCTGACCCTCTTGAGCTCTCCTCCTGAGCTCAAGAACCACTATACTTGTTCATACTCAAGCCCCCCTGAGGCTAATCCACTCAAGCAGGATGTAGGGTTTTACACCGCAAGGTGGCCTGAACCTGTGTAAACTCGTGTGTGCTTTTACTTGTTGCTTGCTTGAATCTCATCACCGCGCGAGGGAGTGGCGCTAGGTAGACGTGCGTGGGAGAGATCTTTGTTCATGCCCCTGTGTTCGAACTTCTTTGGGTTTGCGGAGCCCGTAATCTAACATTTGGCGCGCCAGGTAGGGGGCGTGTTGAAATCTCGCCTCTCCAACGACCTCGCCTCCCCTCTCCCGCTCCATGGCGCCATGATGGCCGCAGCGGAAGAAGGTGTTATTGGTGGTGTTTTAACTCAAGAGACCGAAGGCAAGGAGCATGTTATTACTTATTTCAGCCGACGCTTATTGGACGCCGAGACAATGTATACGTTTATTGAGAAATTATGCTTATGCTTATATTATGCTTGTACAAAATTGAGACATTATCTAGTGCCTAGTGCTTGTATTATAGCTTGTCAAACCGATATCATAAAGTACATGTTTCATAGGCCAATACTTAGTGGTAGAATTGGCAAGTGGGCTTATGCTTTAACTGAATATGATTTGGCTTATGAATCTCTGAAATCCATGAAAGGCCAAATCGTTGCTAATTTATTGTTGAGCATCGGATTGATGACAAGCATGATATTGATATAAACCTTGTCTCGTTAGTACCATGGCGATTATATTTTGATGGTTCAGTTTGTAGCAATGACCAAGGTGTTGGTATTGTTTACATATCTCCTCACGGTGCTGTTTTTGAAGCCTAGTGCCGCTTAGAATATTTTTGCACTAATAATCAAGCTGAATATGAAGCATTTTTATTCGGCTTAGAGATGTTGCTTGCCATAGGTGCTACACATATTGAGGCTTTTGGTGATTCGTTATTAGTAGTGCAGCAAATATCCAAAGTTTTTCAATGTTTTGATGAATCACTTAATGTTTATCTGGATAAGTGTCTAGATATAATCTCTACTTTAAATTATTTTAGCATTGCTCATATATCTAGACATGACAATTGGGGAGCAAATGAGTTGGCACAACAAGCACCCGGCTATCATGTAGATTATGGCATGTTTCTTATTTCTCAAACGCCGACGCCTAGTCTTGCCAACATAGGGGAGGCCGAACCGGAGCCCACCGTTTCGGCCACTAATGAGATATTCAATGCAGGAGAAAATCAGGACCGGAGGAAACCCATTATTGATTATTTGTGTGATCCTAGTAAAAGGGTGGACAAGACTGTTCGGTGTATGGCTTTCAAATACACGATGAGAGACGATGGTCTCTATCGCCGGACGGTTGATGATGTTCTTTTAAAGTGCTTAGAGGAGGACCAATCGAGAGTTGCTATGGGAGAGGTCCATGAAGGTATTTGTGGCACACATCAGTCGGCTCCCAAGATGAAATAGCTATTACGACGTGCTAGGTTTTATTGGCCGACGATGAATAATGATTCCTTTCAGTATTATAAAGGATGTGAAGCTTGTCAGAAGTATGGTGATATTCAGTTGGCTCCCGCTGCAATGTTACATCCTATTATAAAGCCGTGGCCTTTTAGAGGTTGGAGATTATACTTTATTGGAGAGATTCATCCTTCTTCTTCAAAGGGGCATCGGTTCGTGTTAGTGGCAATTGATTATTTCACTAAATGGTCTGAAGCAATACCACTCAAAAATATGACGCATACAGAGGTAATTCAATTCATAACTGAGCGCATTATTCATAGATTCGGCATTCCTCAAACGTTAACTATGGACCAAGGTTCATCCTTTATGTCATATCAAGTTAGATAATTTGCCGAATCATATAAGAAAAAAGCTTCTCAATTCCTCTCCATATTATGCGCAAGCCAATGGACAAGTTGAGTCTAGCAGAAAAATATTAATCAAGCTTATCAAGAAGAAGATTAAGGATAATCCAAAGAGATGGCATGAGCTATTGTCCGAAGCTTTGTGGGCACACATAATCTCAAGGCATGGTGCTACAAAGGTAACTCCATATGAGCTCGTATATGGTCAAGAGGCCGTTTTACCAGTGGAAGTGAATTTGAATGCTTTGAGAATAGCCAAACAAAATGATTTATCTGCAGTGGACTTTTATAACTTAATGATGGACAATATTGATGAAGTTGCCGATAAACATTTGGCTGCTTTGAATGCCATAGAGAGAGATAAGTTGAGGGTGGCAAGAGCTTACAATAAGAAGGTCAAATTGAAGAATTTCCAAGTAGGTGATCTCGTGTGGAAGGTGATTCTACCAATTGGTTCAAAAGATAGAAAATTCGGAAAGCGGTCTCCAAGTTGGGAAGGTCCTTATAAGATTACAAGAATAGTTCCCGGAAACTCATATTTGGTGGAATCCGTACAAGGAACATTGTTACCTCAAGCTCTCAATGGCAAAATATTTAAAGAAGTACCACCCAAGTGTGTGGCAAGAAGTTTAAACAGCCAATGGCTGATATATAACTATCGCCCTTAGCAAAGACATGGCCGATATATAACTATCACCCTGAGCACATATAAATGGCAGATGGAGTGTTGACATCGTCCTTAGAACCAACACGGTACAAGTTATTTTTCGGCACACTACCTTTGCCGAAAAACAGAGGGCATGTGTTGACGCTCGAAAATGACATGATCGCAAAGAGTGAATTGATTCTATAATGGAATGAAGTTAAAATTATGAGTTCATGTCACCATTTGATGACCCTCGTCAAGATAATCGAAATAAATATGAAGATAGACCAAAACGGAGCTCAAGTGCAAAAGATATGACAATTTCGAAGATACCCATGTTGACATCAGATTAGAAAATGGCATGAAACCTAATTAAGGTGTCCTGGATGAAAAAGTCATCAACAGAAATGTTCTTCGTGTCGTCGAAACATACGATTTTGATATAAAAATCGTCCCAATACAAAGTCGTATGCAAAAATTAGAGCCCGCACAGCGCGGCCCTCCAGTGAGCAAAATATGATGCCCGGAACCAGACACATATGTGGGTATGTGTGATGAGCTGTGTGAATAATTAGCTGTTTTGCACGAGCGATTTGACCCTCGATATGACCTCTGTTGAAAAAATGTTCAACATGAAAGTTTTTCGTCTCGTCAAAACGGTCAAGATTTCTGTTGTACTCGTTTTCATCCGAGGTCATTTGCCACCACAAAAGAGACCCGCAAGGTGCAACAAGTTTTAGACCGAACAGTTTTGGAAAGTTCGGATAAAACCAATCTGAATTTGACTAGGGTTTTGGACGTGAATCCCAACCTTTTCCTTGCACGGGAAGTCCAGCCGCTTTTTATATACCTAAGAGGTGACGGCCGATTGAACAACAACACACAATCGCAAAACCCATCTACAAACTTTCATCTCCTACCCTAGTTTTCTGCTTCTCGTTCATTGTTGTTCTTCGCTTCGGAGAGCTTCGATCTACGAAGCCCAAGGGGTGGGCGAACCGACCTAGGGAAGCCCATCATTGCCGTGCGTCCAGACGGGTCTCTCCCGGTCGCATGGGGTTTCGGGTCTTCAAAAGAGCTCGCCGGATTGTCTTGCATATCGCGCTTCAGGTGAGCCTCCTTCGGCGACATGTCCTGCATATCACGCTCGACGCCGAGGGTACACGGTGACGTGTTCGTATGCGAACAAATCCAAACAAGGCCTCGTGTAATCCATGGTGAGAAATCTAATGACCAATCTACCATGACTCCACGACAAAGTACTTGGTACATTCTCTAGACTCGAGTTGCCCTTGGAACTTTTACACTTTCCTCGATTCTTCACAATTCATCATCGGGATGACACAAAGACGTGGATTACACACAGTGCTCGACTCCAGCGACAGGCGGAACAGAGTGCCAATCACGTCGGACAGTAACTGATTACATGAGTTTGACATTCATGAACTTTTTCTAAACTGTTTAGTATTGGGATAAGTTAGAAAACATAGGATAATGTAGGATTTATTTCTACATTGTCTTCTACTCCAAGTTAATCATGTATTATATATATATATATATATATATATATATATATATATATATATATATAAGCCCATGAGACTCAAGCAATACAATGATTATTTCATCAATTCCCTCTCTATTGTTCTACATGGTATCAACCTAATCCTGATCCACAACCCTAGCCGCCGCCGCCGCTTCCGCGGTGTGTTGCCCTCGGGCGGTCGATCTCAATGTTCGCCACACGAGCCATGTCGCTCGTACCTAGAGTTCGTCTGCCGCCTAGTTGATCGCGTGCCCCAGGGAGTCCTTCTCCCGATCAATTGAACTGGGTTTTCTCTCTCGTCATCAGTCGTTTGATCGACATTATTGATTTATTTTCCGGTCTTCGCTACCCGGGCACCGGCGCTGCGCTGACTGCCCGGGTGCCGGTGCCGACGCGCTTGTCCACACGTCGTCCCCACTAGCCGTCATCGGCGGCTTCAGCTTGGACTCCGCCACCACCCGCCTCCACCAAGAGGCATCCCTCACCTCGCGCGCACCTTCGCAGTTCCTCTGGAGACTATCCTCGAGTACAATTCACCCCTCCACTGATCGAGCAATGGGTTGCCGCAGCGTCGCACTATCGGGTTGCCGTGTTGCCGCCCCGTGGTTCTCCCTGCGGCTGTATCGACCCACGCGCCGCCACGGCATCGCCCCTTTGGGCCATACCATCGTGACACACGATCCACGCCGCCTCCCCGAGGCCATCCCCGTGGTTGCACCGACTACTGCAGCGTCGCCCCTTCGAGCCCTTGCGTCGCGGCACACGGTTCCTACTGTTGCCCCGAGGTCTCCCCTTCGTTGCCCCCTCCCGCACGCTGCTGCTATGTTGCCCCTTCGGGCCGTAGCACTGCGGCACAAGGTCCACTCCACCGTCCCCGCGCGTCAACTTCTACGTGGTATGTACCGCGGTTCCTCCCTGGGCGCGGGAACGCCACCGTCGGCACTCAGTCTCCGTCATGTTGTCGGGTTACTCTCCTACTTCGAGCACCGCCACTGCGCTCCTACCCTATCCGCCGTCGTTGTCTCCTCAAGCCAACACCCGCCGCCGTCTCCTCAGGCCACCGCCGCCGCTATTTTTTCGCCACCGCCTCTGCTACCCCCATAGTCTCCCCCACCGTCCACCTCTTCGTCGCCATCCAGCACCAGCTCATTGCAAGCATCGCCTTCATCTACCCCGACCACTTCATCTACTCTGACAACGGCGGGTGACGTTGGCCCCAAACCTATTGGCGCCGCAACTGTCATCGAGTCCTCCTCTGCTATCCCCCTCGACATGGCGTACATCTCAGGCTGGTCCCCATCTACACATGTACGATGCTGGCAACAACGACACGTGCCTTCGTCCATGACGTATCCTCGGGCCTCGCAAGCCTGGTGCGGCATCTCGTCAACATCGACTTCGTTCGTCTACGCATGCCCGATGCTGGCAATACCGACGCGTGCCTTCATCCACAATGTGTCCCCGGGCTTGGTAAACCCGACGAGATGCCTTGTCAACACCGTCTTCTGCCCGACGCACCACTATCTTGACACCACCACACCCATGACTAACATGGTACCTCCTTAAGCCCGTGGCTCCATGATGACTACCTCGACATCGCAACCCTGACTAGACATAGACCACGAAGTCCCTTGCTCAGCTACCTCGACCCGGCTACGCCACCCTACGCTCTTGGCTACACAAAGGGCTTCAGCTTTGTTTGTGCAACCTCGTCCGTTTCCACTCCAGCCACGACTTCCGCGATGCATCGACTATTATGACTGTGGGGGAAGGAGGGGAGGGGAATGTCCGCTGGCTTACCTTTAGATTCTTCTCCAGTCTCATGCATCACTATTGTTGTGACTGCAGGGGTGTTGAGTATTGTGATTATTTAGGAAACATAGGATAGCATAGCATTTATTTCTACACAGTCTTGTACTCCAAGTTGATAATGTATATATATATATATATGCCCACGAGGCTCAAGCAATACAACGATAATTCCACCAATTCCCTCTCTATCCTTGTACAAAAAGCATTGGCTTTGTTAACAAGAAAATAACCCCATAGTATTGTGGTATGTAAATAAGCCCAGGAACCATCCATAAACAATCTGAATTGTTAATGAACTGTTTAAAATGAACTCTTGACCAGTTTGAAAAGTGGTTCTTCATTTTGAACCTTTAAAATGCCTTACGAAGAAATGTTACGAAATGACACGTGGCAAAAATAATATAAATATAATACATCTTGTTCAAAAATGATGAGACCTAAATACATGTACATACATCCCTACGAACACACACTATCCCTACTAGCACATCCAAATCTTGAGGTTGAAGAAAACACCACAAAATACCCGGAAAAAATAGACACCTCGCTATCAACAGAAATGTTGGAACCCACTAAAAAAAGTCCTACCTTTACAAGACACACATGTGTCAAATCTCTGGTTCGATCTCTGGTGGGCTGGTGTTTATCACCCTCATAGCCATTCACCCACATTTTGGTTTTGTTCTTGTCTATTTTTATATAGAAGACACTTTTTCATATTATTTGGTCACATGTTGATTTCCCAATCCATAGCATATTCCATGTTTACGTTTCATAAAAGATAAATATGAAACTTAGAAGATCAAAAACCACCTTGAATAACAAAAGTACCTTTCTCGCCTCGAGCTCAAATGTTCTTGGTGTGAAAAGTAGATTTGAGAAAAATAGAGAACAAAATAGAGAATTCTGAATTTTTTGCGTGTCAAACTTTAAGAAATGTTTGGAGTGCTTGTAAAATTTCATCATGAAATAATATTGGTGGAAGTTGCGGCTAAAAAATTTCCAAAATGCATTTGATAGTACCATTTACAGAGCATCAATTTTGTTATTTTTGCCACAACTTCCACGAATGTGATTCCATGATGAAACTTTGCAAGAACTCCAAGCACTCCTTAAATTTTTCCAAACAAAATTACATAATTTTTTGAATTCTTCTATTTTTTTTTCAAATTTACGGTCCATCCAGGAGCAACGTGCTCACGAGTAGATACTCCGGGTCCCATAAATAACTAGTTTAATATCTACATGCTGATTTTGGCTTATGAGGTTCTAAAGCGATTTTTGGTTTAAGAGATATATCTTTGTTCTTACTAGCAATGTGCCCATGCGTTGCAACAGATCCAAAGTAGAATAGTTGTTCACAACTTGAAAGAGAACACTCTTGTTTTGATATACATATATACCACTAAAAATATATTAGCTTTCACTCAAAATATATTTCTCAGGTTGTTTTGACGAGGTGAGGGATGAATGTGGTTGCTTATGAGATAATAAGGGGTTTTCTCCAAATTGGAGCATAAAAGTTGGGTATTGTTGCAAAAATACCACAACTTACCTGACAACCGTTAGATGCAGATCTAATGGTCATAAATGACGGATGGCAGACACACCATCATTACCAACTGAGTCTTTTATAGAAGTCTATATCTCTACTCTTATAAAAAACAGAGTTGGTGATGATAGTGTGCCTGCCATCCTGCAATATAGGCCGTCCGATCTATATCTGGCGGATAGGAAGGAAACTATAACAATTTTGCAAAAAGATACCCACATTTGCAGATAAAGTATTCCCTCGTTCATCCTTATCTCCCATGGGATAAACTACTCATATAAATGCATCTTGATGTTTCGTGCAACACACGTGCATTTTGCAAGTTTCTGTTTAAATAGTTACTACGATAATTGGTTGAAGCGATATATTTTATGTCTACCCCGAATGATATCAAATTCACTAGTAGTAACAAAGAAAAGGTTGCCTTGTTAATTAACAGAAAACAGGGTGAAAAGTATCATATGAGGCCGGTAAAAACAAGGCACACTGGGTCCACCATCATCGTCACTACAGTTGTGTGCGCGCGAGAAGTCTACAAATCGAGGGGGCTACAGAGAGAAAGACGTATCGAGTGTGTGTGAGCGAGGCACAGAGATACAACTAGCGCGCGCGCGCGTGTGTGGGTGTGTGTGTGT
>LR738710.1:615154449-615171275 GCA_902687465.1 Secale cereale | reverse complement strand
GTGATACATATATATATATATTAAGGGATAGGTATATAGCATGTGTGCGAGGCATACTTAAAGCATCACGGAGATAAACAAGCGGTGTGCATGCAAGTGTTGGAAAAAAATGAAGAGAGAAACAATGTCTGCGCGCACGTCTGTGTGTTTGTGTGTTTGTGTGAGAGAGTGAAATCTCAAAACAAAAGGTGCTCTGCTGGAATCCCATTTTATGTTTTCATATGGTTCCGGGGCTCGAGTTTACCTTACGCATATGTGTGCGAGACATAGTTATACTTTGAGACATTAGTGGTGGTGGGTGGGTGGAATTAAAGGGGTGGGCTTGTTTGACAGAGAGAGCGTGTGTGTTTTTGTGTGAGAGACTTGTAGGACGGGGTAGAAAGATGAATTCTAACCCTGACGGAGGGAGAGAAATACACGAAGTGCGCATGTGTGTTTCCGATGCCCACGGAGAAATGATATATGTGTGCGTGTGAGAGAGATTGCACAATTCATTCACGTATCACTATCTAGCGACCGTGGACATGCATCGCTTGAACATAAGTCAATATCTACTTCGTATCGTGGCCAAAGATACAATATCGATTCAACGCTATAAAGATTGTACACTCGCATATCACATTTTTTTGTTTCCAAATAGTCCTTTTCAATTGTGCATGCCAAAGTTAGAGTGATGTTTCTTCAAACAACTACTGTAGTTATCATGTACATGCACCATTGTTAGTTTTGCATTCAAAATCATTAGTGTTGGATTATTTAAGGTTCTATTATGAAGTAATATATGTAATATTCATATATGAATTCAACGGGTACGCAATTTATGAAATGGAGGCCATGTAATCATATTAGGTAACACTTTTAAGTAGCGGACTACAATATCCATTTCTTTTGTGGGACTACAATATCCATTTCTTTTTATGCCTCTATATTAAAATTAACACGTCAATGCATTATGTTTATCCCCCCGCAGAAAAAGCATTTTGTTTAAAATAAATAACCAATGGCACTAAATTATATTTACACGAGAAATACATTGGTTGAGCATTTGATCCTTTTATTGTGAACGTGCCTCTACACCCGTACGATTGGCCGCGCCCATGTGAACGTCCAAGTTATCGGTGCATCATCCTGAGTTATTGTCTTTTTTCTGGGGTGGACTTCATTAAGCGCTGACGTGTGCCCGATGTACACAATCTCGGATGACCTTCCCGCTAGCGCTGTCCCAAATTAGTTGAAACTAGAGATGAACAATCCCGCGGGCGGCAAAATCTCCCGCCTCCGACTAAAATTTCTGCCACCTAGTCTTTAGCATGCAAAATTCTCCTTCTATCCTTGGTGCACAGAGAACAATAATTGCAATACGGCCCTTATTTGAATAATAGGTCGGGGCTGCTTTGGTAACTTCCGGTTCCCCCCACCACACGGCACCCCTATTTCCTCTCCCCCTCCCGCAAAAACAACAACTGCACAGCACCCGAGCATCTTACATCACGCCGTCCGTACTTCATCGGCCTCTCTACCCTTCCCTCTAGAAACCCTAGACTGCTCAACCACCGGCGTACCATTGCCCGTTTACTGCCAGCGGCATCCACCTCGCCAAATCTTCTTCTGTGCCTGCATCTACCCCTCCCACCTCCCCTAGAAACAAGTAGACTGCTCATCCACCATTGTACCATAGCCCATTCAGTGCCCACCTTGTCCACGCGGCAGATCTGCTTCGTCGGTACTCTCGTCAACCGCAGCACATCTGCAGTGACTCCTTCGTACGCCCCAATGGAGACACTTCATCGACACCCCCGGTGCCGCCCCTCCGACGCCCCCGTCGACGTCCTTTGATCCTCTTCGCCGAGACCTTCCTCAACCCTACCGGGGCCGCTGCGCCAACACCTCCTCAACCCTACCGGAGTCGCTTCGCCGACACCATCCTCAACCCTACAGGAGCAGCTTCGCCTATAACATTCTCAACCCTACCGGGGCCGCTCTGCCAACGCCCAAGTCCAGGGCCTCAGATCCGTTTCGTCGCACCCTCGTCCAACCTGCCGGAGCAGCTTCTGACGCCCTGTCCACGGCCGCGTATTCACAACGTCGGCACCATCCTGAACCCAACCATCGGAGCAGCTTCACCGATGCCCTCGTCCACGGCCCCAGATCTGGTTCGCCCACACCATAGTCCACACTACCAGAGCCGCTCCACAAACACCCAACTCCACGGTTCTAGATCTCCTTACCGGACCCCGACAGCTAGTGCAGCGTGACCACCCTTGACATTTCTAACCTGATTCCCACCGGCTAGCAAGATGCCAAACACCCACCGCGACCTAGGTACTTGTCACCCTTAAACCCATCTAGCATCACCTGCGCGATGTACTTCAAATATACTAACATGTTGTTGTTACATGTTATGCAGCTGGTAAAAACTACAAGCACGATGTTTCTTCTGGATCTAAGAGCTTGGCCAACCAAGATCCTGGACTGAGGCATATGATCTTCTAAGTGCATCTCTCTCTCTCTTGTATTGTTGTGTGCCTGCCAGCGTGCTTTGCTAGGATTTTCGACTAGTAATCCCTTTGTGCAGACAATGAGTTCCACTACTGGCTGCTAAATTAGAGATGTAGATGCCATACATGATACTCCCTCCGTTCCTAAATACAAGTCTTTCCAGAGATTCCACTATAGACGACATAGAGATCAAAATGAGTGAATCTACACTCGAAAATGCATCTATATACATCTGTATGTGGTCCATACCATAATCTCTACAAAGACATGTATTATGGAACAGAGGTAGTACATTACACAAAATCGTAAGTGGCAAGTAGGAATTCTAGTGCACTACATTAGGCTCCCTTAGAGTGCCTGCTAGTCCAGTACATAGAGTCATGGCTAGTTTATGCTACACACACAATCATTAATTGGTGGTTTAAATATGCACAAGGGATATGCAATGTATTATCGTGTAGAGATATCTGAAATTAGTCGTGTCAACTTGCAGATAGGGTTACACAATGAAAAAGTACAAGATTTGTTAGTACAAGATGTATGTGGCAATTTCATGGAACATCGCAAAAAAAGGAGAGGCAGTGGTGAGGCTATACATTGTGCTATGGTAGGTCACTCCCATTGCAATCACCGTGACATGTTATTTGTATGTCAGTGTTGTTGGCCAAATTTCTTAGGGACATTTATTTAGAGTTATGCTAAGAAAGTAAGCACCTTTGAAAGTGTGCTATGGCAGCTCATAGCAATTCATCATATAGCAGCAGGAGGAGCACCTTATAGCAACTCATCATATAGCAACAGCAGCAGCTCATAGCAATTCGTTATATAGCAGCATCAGAACATATCAATTCATCGTATAGTAGCAGCAGGAACCCCAGCGCTGTAGGCAAGGGATTGAGGTAGAGGGAAAGGGGAGAGGAGATGCAAGCGGTTAGGGCAATGAACGCTTGCATGTATGTTTTTACTTGAGGGTCAGGTGTGATGTGGGCGTGAGCAGTGACATTCTGAGTGTAATATATGCATACAACCGAGTCATTTTGCTATTCCCCTTCCCTTCAATTTTTAGTAAGCTTCGACCCGAAGCACCCCCAAGCGAAATAAGTTAAGCCCAAGCCTAGAACTCAAAAACGACTTCTTTACATCTTTTATGGCTTATTTTAACAATAAGCTCTGAAAAGTTGGAATAGAACTAGCCCTTAACATGCAATTCAATTGTGCATGCAATGATGAATCACTCCGACCTACTATAGTGTACATTTAGGCATCATACATGGCATAACCTAATACATGTGCATTTCATTATAGAATCTGAAATATGCAATGTTTATGTTAGTTCATATGTTGGACATGATGTTTAAATGCCCATTAAATTAGTCAGTCAATTGATGGTCTTTAAGCCTCCTTCTATGCTTCTTTTCTTGATATGTAATTCAGTGTTGTGCAAGATTTGCTCACACATATGTTCAATTGCTTGTTTGCATCAGCCAACCATACTAGGGCTGTTTGCCTTGATTACTTGATGTTCTTGACCGAACATAGCTTGCGAATGAATTAAATACTAAGGCATGCTGTTGTGGGGGCTTGTATAACACGTATGTGACATAAAACTTTGGCTGTACACTAAAGTAGGCTCTCCAAGAGTACCTGGAGATCCAGTTCGAAGGTATGCCTATTTTTTACACAATGCACACATAGTAAATGCTTGTTTCAGTGTGTGCAAGAGATATGGCATGTTTCATTATGTGGTGTTGTTTTGTTATAAACTCATCCTTGTGTGTTGTCCTCAGACTGGAAAGTATGCATATTTATCTTCCAAGGAGACCAGTAACTAGTTTGTGTCATCTTGAAGAGGGGGTGCAATGAAGATAGGATTAAGGATTTCCAAGTACAAGATGTTAGGAAGGAGCCTTGCAAGAGAAGGAGGAGCAGCGCTGAGCGTGTTCAACCAGTTATGGTAAGTCACTGTATTACAATTTCCAGGACATCCTATTTGTGTGACATTGTGCTTGCGTAGGGTTCTTCACGTGTAACCTAATCATTTGGCCATTGATTAAAACCCCCTCAGCTCACTACTATATGATGTTCTAACTTTTTTGCAAATCAGATGTATGTAAGCACATTTTTATGTGTCTGTTCATTCATTACGGATGTAGTCTACTTTTAAATATCTAAAACATCTTATAGTAGTGAACCGTGTGAAACTGCTTCCTATTATGTTAGAGTTGTTGATGTCATAAATGTCATAACCAAACGCATATTCACATCATTAGCCTCCCTATCATTACTAGGATCTTGATTACATATTAGTCGAGATACTTCATAGGGGGCAAACAATATTACATTACTTGTTCCTTTATATAGTACTAGAAAGATGCGCGTGCGTTGTACGGAACATCAAGATGCATTTATGAGTAGTTTATCGTGTGGGAGATAAGGATGAACAAGGGAAGGCCTTATCTCCAAATGCGGAGAGGAGTGCGGGTATCTTTTTGCAAAATTGTCATAGTTTCCTTCATATTCGTCAGATATAGATCAGACAGCCTATATTGCAGGATGGCAGGCACACCATCATCGCCAACCCTGTTTTTTATAAGAGTAGAGAGTAGAGCAATGTAGCTAGGCCATGGATGTTATTGAGGCGTGGATGTATGCATACTGCCAGTGCCAACTCAACAGTTCAATTGCTTGTTTGTTTCATGCATAGGTAAATTGCTCTTTTCAATTGCTTTATTTGTCCTCTGTTAATGAGATGCCCAAACAATGATGCCTGATGTTGTGTACTTGTATAACTATTAGTTTACATAATTAAAGGCCTTACCATTTAATTACTCTGGCGAAGTGTGCCTGAAGCTTTGAAGTCTATTAACCAACTATTACTCCACGAGGCTCATAATCTAGTTTATATGAGGTTAAGATTGCATAGTTTTGCTTGCTGTAGTAGGTTTGTATGAATCCCTCCGCTATTCATTGCTCCCTAAGGCTTTAATTGAGTTATAGAATGGCAAAATGCTTGCTTACTTATACACAAGATATATATATATCTACCCTCTACGATATCTCTACTCTTATAAAAACATATTTGGTGATGGTGGTGTGCCTGCCATCCTGCAATATAGGTCGTCCGATCTATGTCTGATGGATAGGAAGGAAACTATGACAATTTTGCAAAAAGATACCCGCACTCCACTCCAAATTTGCAAGTAAGGCCTTCCCTCATTCGTCCTTACCTCCCACAGGATATATAAACTACTCATATAAATGCATCTTGATGTTCCGTGCAACGCACGGGCATCTTGTTAGTATATATATAATGTTCAATAGCTGCGTGTGGTCTAAATTTGTAACCTGTGTGTGTTTTGGATTTGGCCCCAACACCATGCTTCTCTGGTGAGCTGAGAGATTTCTGTATGCGGGCTGCACAAATTACCATTTTTATAATTTTTTAAATATCACCTACTTAAGCTTCATGGCATGTAACATTATTATTTGTCCTGTTTTGCCATGTACAAAATAGTCTGTCTTGCTCGCTTTACTATTGTAACTATATTTTTGCCATACTCTTGTGTACTTACAGAAATATTTCAGGATGAAGTGACATCAGCACAAAGATCTGAGAGTAGTGCGGCATGGCTGTTACCAATTGATTATGGATAGGAATTGGAATGTGTTGATGTTCTCGAGCATCAACTAGAGGTGGCAAGACAACGTGTACATGATTCTCAACATGCAATCAACATGTTGAGACTGGACTTGCAGGTATTAGATGCAGGAGTCAAAAAAAATGAAACAAGACCCTGAGGTAACTACAAATGAATCGGAGATTTTGCTGACTGAAATTTGTGCTATCTGAATCCGGCCAATCCTATTTTCTGAAGAGATTATAGTGCAAACGGTAAGTTCTGCTGATGCGTGTCCATGATGTATGAGCTTTATTTGCCCAGTGTATGTAATTTCCTGTTTGTGTACGCTTTATTATCACTGGTGCCAAACGTAGAACTATAATGCCAAGTGGGTATAATCTGCTGTAATTTCTTTATTGTATAGTGTATAATTATTCTTTGTTTCTATGCCTTAGTCTCTTTATTGTACAAGTGCAGGTTTTTTAGAGGCGATAGTATATAGTAGGATTATTCTTTGTATATGGTATATTGTTGTAACAGGGGCCAACACGCCCAAACATTACCTGGACTCCATATGGACGAACATACATGCAAGTCAAATCGGGCCTTTAATTGGGCTAGTCAACTTAATATTTAATGGATCCCAAACGATGGCGCCCACCATAAACAACGACTCTTACCAGGCCGATAACTAGCTGAAATCTCGATTGGGTCGTATAAATGGAAATGGACCTCGGGCCCTAGTAGGCCGTTAACAGGCGGAAAACTTGATAGGGCCTTATAAATGAAAATGGCACGCGGGCCCTAGCAGGCCGTAAAGATCGTCAGCGCCTTATAAATTGGAAATGGCACGTGGGCCCTAGCATGCCGAAATAAATGTCAATTTTGTTTCGGTCATTTTACTTGTGGGCTTTTAAGTGGCCAAAAGTGATTTGGGCCAAAAGAGGCCCAATTTGCAAACTAGGCTTCTAACAGGCTGAATATCGCGTCGGGCTGAAATAGTGACCTGCTGAACGTGGGCCGCTAATGGACCCAAAATTAGGTGGCACATCATAGGCCCAACTGTTGTGCGGGCCATTAACAGGACGAAAGAAAAATGGGCTAGAAATTGGCCCGTTTACCTTATGGTCCGAGGAAAGGCTGAAAGTCACAACGGGCTAGAAGTTGGCCCAACTGCAGAATGGGCCGAGAAAATGTCGAAAGACGTACCGGGTAATTCATGGGCTGGAACTGATGATGGGTTGCTAACATGCCGAAAGAAGGTCGGGCCTTAATTGGGCCCAAAGATGTAGCAAGCCGTAAACGGGCTCGAACTGACGATGGGATGGAAATTGTCAAATCTAGAATGGGCCTATGATGGGCCGATTGTGTGTATGTATAGGCTGTGCTTGTGTATGGTCCTGACTCGAGTAGGCCATGAATGGGCCGACCCGTTTATTCTGACAGGACCGCCCTTTTAACCTAAAAGGGCCATTGTTCGGCCGAGCCATGTGTCGACGTACAATAGGCTCGTCCCATCTACTCGCTTGATGACACCTGTTCTAACCCGGAGCCGACACATGGATACTAGGGCGAATCGAAATTTTACATGTGGAAAATCCCCATTGGTCCCGGTGGTTAACGGGTTATCGGATCCAAACCGGAATCCGATAGGTTAATGGTGACCCGTTACTGTGGATGCCACATGTCGGTTACCCTTGACGAAAGCACTTCCATGACACTCTATTTATCGTCATGGAAGTGGACACTTCAGTTTTGAAAATTTTGTATTGTCATGGAACACTTCTACGACAACACAGGTATGACTATCTTGATTGTGTCATAAAATTGTCACGGATGTACATGCATGACAGAAAACGTGACCTACTGTGACAAACAAGTATTATCACGGAAGTGTTTTTTTGTAGTGTAAGATTGGTTTGCGCCCCCCACCGTCATCGTCGACCCACATGCGCCTCTACTCCGACACCGGCACGACCGGCCGGCCTCTCCTCTGACATGGTGGCTAAACGTGCCAAGGCGGCCCGTCACGGCAGTCGTCATCCACGCGTTGGCCCGCCCGTCGCCGCCCTGCTCCGACCGGTACCCCTGCAACACCACCCCGTCTCCGCCGCTTACGTACGTCCGCCTCC
The DNA here is from genome assembly GCA_902687465.1 of Secale cereale. Classification (NCBI taxonomy): domain Eukaryota; kingdom Viridiplantae; phylum Streptophyta; class Magnoliopsida; order Poales; family Poaceae; genus Secale; species Secale cereale. The sequence goes on along the minus strand of LR738710.1, from coordinate 615,163,024 downwards.
ACACGGTGTTGCGTTCCCCGCTCGGGCGCGACTGCTGCATTGACTGTCCGAGCGCTGGTGGCAACGCGCTCGTCCGCACGTCCTCGCACGCCACCCGTTGTCGCCGGTTTCAACTCGGACTCCACCACCACCCACCTCCATCGAGCGACGTCCACGACCTCGCGCGTGATTGGATTAATCACCCGCCCGCACCACGATGCGCCTCGCCCGCGCCGTGCAATCGATCGGGCACGTTGGTTGTGCACGCCTCCACAGGTCCCATGAAGATTGTCTTGAGTACATCGTGCCCCTCCATCGATCGAGCATCGGGTTACCGCTGAGTCGCCCCATCGAGCTGCAACGCTGCCGACCCGTGGTTCTCATTGTGTCTGCATCGACCCGCATGTTGCAGTTGCGTCGCCCCTTTGGGTCGTACTGCCGCGGCTCATAGTCTGCCATTTCCCCGTGGACGTCAGTTCCAGGTCGTCTTCGTGGCTGCACCGACCATCGCGCTAACGCTGCATCGCCCCATCGGTCCGTCACGAGCATGGCATGCGGTCTCTACCGCCGCCCAGGGTCGTCCCTGCGGTTGCACTGACCAACGCTCCGCTGCTGCGCCACCCCTTCGGGTCATAGCGCCGTAGCCTGTAGTCAATGCCACCAGCTCGAGGTCTTCCCGCTGTCACCTCGACCCGCCTGTTGCCGTTGCATCGCCGCTTGAGGCCGTAGCGCCACGGCCCACGGTCCACTCCGTCATCCCCGCGCGTCGACTTCTTGTGGTATGCGTCTCGTTGTCTCCCTCGGTGTGGGAATGCCATCTGCGCCGGTCTTCCTCACGTTGTCGGGTTCCTTTCCTACTTCGAGCACCGCCGCTGCGTTCCTAACCTAGCCGGCGCCGCCGTCAGGCCTCCACCGCCGCTACCACTATAGCCGCCGCCACCGCTACCATCGTAGTCGTCGCCTGCCATCCAACCACTTCTGTGACGCCCCCAATTTGACCATACACTAATCATGCATGCAAATGTGTACGACCAAGATCAGGGACTCACGGGGAGATATCACTACACAACTCTAGACACAAATTAAAGGTCATATAAGCTTCATATTACAAGCCAGGGGCCTCGAGGGCACGAATACATAAGCTCGATCATACACGAGTCAACAGAAGCAACAATACCTGAGTACGACCATAAGTTAAACAAGGTGCAATAGGATGACTAGCACAAACAGGGATACATATCAAATAGGTGCCTGCCTCTTGTCTGGGATCCACCTAACTACTCCTGTTGTCGGCGGTCTCCACATAATACTAGGCTCCATCGGTGTAGCTGTAGTTGTCGACCGTGGCATCTGGCTCCTGGGGTCCACCGTCTGGTTGCATCATTCGAGAAGAAAGGAAAAGGGGGAAAAAGAGGGAGCAAAGCAACCATGAGTACTCATCCAAAGTACCCGCAAACAAGGATCTACACTACATATGCATCGGTATCTGTAAAAGGGGTAATATATGTGGGCTAAACTATAAAATGCCAGAATAAGAGGGGGACAACTAGTCTTATCAAAGACTATGCTTCTGGGAGCCACCATCTTGCAGCAGTAGAAGAGAGTAGCTCGTATGTAACAAGTATCATCGTATAGCATAGTCCTACCCGGCGATCCTCTCCATATCAAGCTATGAGAGAGAAATCACCGTGTTGTATCTGGAACTCATCTGGGTGTGTTTGATTAAGTATTCGGTTCTAGTTGTCAGAGGCCAAAATACAACTCCAAGTCCTCCTGTTATCATGGACACGACTATTCGAATATATTAACTTCCCTGCAGGGGTGCATGATACGTCCAAAACGTATCTATAATTTCTGATTGCTCCATGCCTCTTTTGGGTGATATTGCTATGATATTTATACACTTCCATACACTTTTGATCATATTTGGACTAACCTATTAACTCAGTGCACCCCAGTGCCAGTTTCTGTTTTCGGCTGTTTTTGTATTTCAGGTTTTCACATTACGAGAACTGGCAGGAAAAATCCAGAAAAATTATATAAAAAATCAGCGTTCCAGAAACTACCGTGCGCCCGAAGGACAGCCGGGGGGGCAGGGGGCCACCAGGGCTCCAGGCGCCCTGGCGGCGCACCCCCCTGGGCCGCGCCGGGGGGGCGCCTGGGCCCCCCGAGGCTCCTCCGATGCCCCCCTTTGGCATATATTTAAAGCGTCTCCCGAAACCCTCGGAACAGGAACTCTTTTTCGCGATCTCATCTCTGTTCCACCGCCGCCGCCGCTTCCAAGATCGGGAGCACCAGGAGAACCCTTCCTGGCACCCTGCCGGAGGGGAGGATCACCACCGGGAGCTTCTCCACCACCATGGACGCCTCCCGGATGAGTTGTGAGTAGTCTCCCTTGGACCATGAGTCCATGAACAGTAGCTATGTGATGTTCTCCTCCCGTTCTTGTGCTTCACTAATTAGTCCTCGTGAGCTGCCCTACATGATCGAGGCACATATGTAATCCTTATGCTGTTGCTATGATGAGTTTGGTGGGATCCGATGGATTATGAGATTATGTTCAGATTGTGTTTGAGTAATATATTTGATTCACCTCTTTTATGTTTATGTTCGTAAGTAATTCTTGCATGTTCTCCGTTGTTATTTATTGCTTTGGCCAAGTAGTAGGTAGTGACTCCAAGATGGAACGTTATGCTTTATTGTGGGTTCATGCCCCTCGATGACTAGTTTGAGTGACAGAAACATGAGTCTAGGGGATGTGCTGTTGCCACAAGGGGGAAAACAACGGTGCTTGTGCCCGCGGGTGCAAGGATTGTTTACTTTACGCAAAGTTCTTTTAATGCAGTTGTCTGTTGCTTTGAGTTTACACTATGGGTGGGGCTCGCAACTTAATACCAGCGAGATGTTCTGGATAGATATCTCAAGGTGGATGATTAGTAGTAGATATTGATGGATTTCGGTCTACTTACTTTGGCGTACCGCCCATGCTTTGAACCTCAACATTTCTTGCAATGTAGTCAGCATTGGTTTGCGCACATGGTCCTGTCAATTGCCCAGCTGTAATTCGTTTACCTCACATAGCTGTTTTATCGTCTTTTGGAGAGAGACATCACTAGTGAACATCATGAGACTCCGGTCCATATTACCATCATTGATCACATCCGCTATTTACTTTTCCGCTATTTACTTACTATTGCAATTACACCTATCACTATTATCACTTGCGTTTGATCCTTTGTAAACTACAAGGCCGGAGGGATTGACAACCTCTCTGTACTCGTTGGGAGCAAAGTTATTTGTATCTGTGTGCAGGTCCACGTTGATTGCTAATATCCGGCGCCGTTAGCAGTTGACACCTTCTTGTTGAAACTGGGAGTCTCTGGGAAATCGATCCTTGGTATTACCAAGGGAAAACTTCTGCTACACTGCATCTCAAACCTTCCACTTGGGGTAACCAACGAGGGGTGAGAAGCCACCTAGCAAAGCAATTTCTGGCACCGTTGCCGGGGACTCCACTCTTCAAGATAGGGGAGTTGCACGCTATCTTTTACCTTTGCTTTTAATCTTGTTAGTTTACCTTTCAGTTTTGCTTTAGCATCTTTTATCGAAAATCACAAAAATAGTTATCTTGCTTGCTTGCTACAATGGGTTCCACCGAGAACACCAAGTTGTGTGACTTCACTAGTCACAACAACGATGACTTTATTAGCACACCTATCACTACACCTGCCACTTCAGCACCTTCATATGAAATTAAACCTGCTTTACTGAACTTAGTCATGAAAGATCAATTCTCCGGTGCTGGAGATGATGCTGCTTTACACTTGAACAACTTTGTTGAACTTTGTGATATGCAAAAGTACCAAGAAATAGATGGTAATATTGTTAAGCTTAAGCCTTTTCCTTTCTCCTTGAGAGGAGGAGCTAAAATTTGGTTTCAGTCTTTGCCTAGAAATAGCATAGATTCATGGGACAAGTGCAAAGATGCTTTTATCGGAAAATACTATCCACCTGCTAAAATTATCCAACTAAGAAGTAACATAATGAATTTTAAACAATTGGATAATGAACACGTTGCCCAAGCTTGGGAACGTATGAAATCTCTTATCAAGAACTGCCCTACTCACGGTTTGACTACTTGGATGGTTATCCAAACTTTTTATGCAGGCTTGAAATTTACCTCGCGGAACTTGTTAGATTCGGCCGCGGGAGGAACTTTTATGTCAACTACACTTGGTGCTGCCACAAAACTTCTCGATGAGATGATGACCAACTATTCCCAATGGCACACCGAACGCGCTCCAACAGGTAGGAAGGTAAACTCTGTCGAGGAGATTTCCTCCTTAAATGAAAAAGTTGACTTAATCATGTCTCTACTTTCGAAGAAATCCTCTGTTGATCCTCGTGATGTTCCTTTAAATTCTTTGATTGCTCAAGAATAAGTAGATGTGAACTTTATCTCTAAAAACAATTTTAACAACAATGCTTATAGGAGTAATTTTGGTAGCAATCCTAGACCGTTCCCCTCTAATTCTTATGGGAACAACAATGCTTATCCTAGCACCAAGAACTCCAATACTGAACTAGAGATTATGCTTAAAGATTTCATCACTACCCAAAAAGCCTTTAATAAGAGTGTAGAAGAAAAACTACATAAACTAGATGATCTCTCTTTGAAGGTAGACCATTTAGCCAATGAGATAGAATTGCTTAAAATTAAAACTTCTCCTCTTGAGGAGAGGAAGGTCACTCCTATTAATGCTACTCAAGTGCAAATTAATGAAAATATTAGGATGATGGCTAAACTTAAAGAGAGATGGGCTAGAGAAAGGGAGGAAGAAGATAGAATTAAGAGCCTTCCTACCCACCACTCTGTTGCTACTATCAAAGTTGTTGAGGATATCCAAACTCTTAGCACCCAATGTACTCCTGGTCCCATTGGACCTATTAATGGTGATGCTATGACTATAGAAACTACCAAACATGTGAACCTAAAGGACACCACTACCACTTTACTTGATGCTAGTGACCTTGATTTTGATAGTTGCACTCTTACCGAAGTTATTGATTTCCTCCACAAGATGTCTAGAGACCCCCGCACTAGCACGATTAACCTTGCCTTCACAGAGCATATCACTAATGCTCTTATCAAAGCTAGGGAGGAGAAACTTAGAGTAGAAGCCTCCATACCAAGAAAGCTAGAAGATGGTTGGGATCCTATGATAAAAATTAAATTGAATGACTTCTCTTGCTATGCATTATGTGATGTTGGAGCTAGTACCTCTGTTATGCCCAAAAGAATATATGATATGCTTAAATTGAAACCTTATGATTCTTGTTCTTTTGGTGTTCGTCTCGTTGATTCTTCCATAAAGAAACCTTTGGGGAGGATCGACGATGTTCTTATCGTTGTCAATGATAATTATGTTCCCGTTGATTTTACTTTTATGGATATTGAATGTGATCCTTCGTGTCCAATTATTTTGGGACGTCCTTTTCTACGCACCGTTGGTGCTATCATTGACATGAAAGAGGGTAATATAAAATTTCAGTTTCCTCTCAAGAAAGGTATGGAACACTTCCCTCGAAAGAAGATCAAGTTACCTTTTGAGTCCGTTGTACGGGCTAGCTATTCTTTTACTCTTGATAAAACTTGATTTATATGCATTATGCCTAGCTTAAAGGCATAAAAGAAAGAGCTTTTGGGAGGCAGCCCAATGAATAAATTTATTTTGCTTTTGTTGTTTCTTGATGTTGTTTACTACAGTAGCATCATCATTGTATCTTTGCTTTTCATATTTGTGCCAAGTATAGCCTCTGATTGCTAGAAAGTTCAAAAGTTGTGAGGTGCTGTCCAGGAAACAGATTCTGTCCTTGGATAGAAAAATTCGTATAAAATCACCAGATCATCTTTTTGGTCTGAATTTTTTCGACAGCATTCTCTATATAATTGTCTTTCGTGCACCTGTTCTGAGTTTTTTGATTAGAGTTGCATAAGTGCCCCGAACAAATCATTTACTACCAGCTGTTCTGTTTTTCACAGATTCTGTCCTGTTTTGCCTTTCCTTCATTTTGCAAACCTAGAGCTTGCTTTTTCTTTGAAAAAACCTTTTGGCAATCTTGATAAACAGTAGATCTTCAAGAATATCTTTATTTCCAGCAAGGTACAATTATTTTATTATGGGTACTAACCTCGCTAATCAGATTATGATGAGTTATGTATGAAGGGAGTTTTCAAGTGTGCGAGGGAAGATGATAAAAAGATTCAGGAGTGTCAAGCGCTCAAGCTTGGGGATGCCCTCATGCACCCCCAAGAAATATTCAAGGAGACTCAAGCGTCTAAGCTTGGGGATGCCCCCGTGCATCCCCTTCTCCATCAACATTATCAGTTCGTCTTTCGTTCCACTATATTTTAATCACTTCATGTGTTATGTGCTATGCTTGGAGCGTCTTGCTTTTAGTTTCCTTTTTAGTTTTTCATAACGAGTCGTAACTCAGCGTTCTTTATGTGGGAGAGAAACACACTCCACTTCTACCCAGAACATAACATAGAATTCTCATGTCTATCTTTGCTGTTCTTTGTCTTTTAATAGCTACTATCATGCTCTGCTCTTAGTATTCATGCTTATCTTTTTAAAGAGCTTGTGTTTAGTTGGTTGCTTGAACTCTCTTTAATTATCATGCTTATCTTATTAAGAGAGTTTGCTTCCGTTGCATTGGTTAATATGTCTATGATAAAGATGCTACGTGCATAATGGCGCTTAGTAGTTCAGGTTTTCTTATGGTTAGTCTCAAATAGCTGGGGGATTCCCAATGTGTTATTGGAGTACCAACATGATTTGTTAGGCAATGATGTAGTATGGTTTAGTAATATCTTCCTTCAAGAATTTATTTTGATTGACTTGGCGTATGCTCACGCATATTTAAGACTGTAAAGAAAGTCTGTCAAGCCTTGATGATCTTTTGTTTCTGAGTAGCGATATAACTTCCATGCCTGATTCAATGTTGCTTTGTCGCTCTGCATGATTATGACCGTCATTGCTCTCTTAGTTGGTCGCTCCCAGTCTTTTGCTAACCTCCACCTGTACTAAGCGGACTGACTGCTTGTGCATCCACATCCTTTTAAACCAGTTGTGCCATATGAGTCTACCATACCTACCTATATGTGGTATTTCACCGCCACTCCAAGTAAATTTACATGTGCTACCTTTAAAACCTTCAGTTTTTGCAATACGTAGCTCAAGGGAAAGTAGCTTAAAAACTATTGTGGTAAAGAATATGTTGCTTATGTATCTTATTTTCTTATAAGTTGCTTGCTCAGCGGTAACCATGTTTCTGGGGACGCCATCAACTGTTACACTTTTGTTGAATATCACGTGAGTTGCTATGCATGTTCGTCTTGTCTAAAGTAAGGGTGATTTGCCATGGGTTGAATGGTTTGAGTATGCATATTGTTAGAGAAGAACATTGGGCCAGCAACCAAAGCCATGTATCATGGTGGAAGTTTTAGCTTGGACATTAATCCTCAATCTCTTATGAGAATATGCTTAAGCATTAAAGAGGAGTCCATTATCTATTTTCTATGTTGTCCCGGTATGGATGTCCTCAAGTTGAGATCTATCAAAAACGAGAAATCAAATGCGATCTATCTCCTTGGACCTTTGTACAGGTGACATAGAGGTACCCCTTTGTGACACTTGGTTGAAACATATGTAATGCAATGACAATCCATGGAAATCCGAGCTAATTAGGACAAGGTTCGAGCACTATTGGTATTCGATGCATGAGGCTTGCAACTTATAGGATGTCTTATGCATAACACATATGAAGTACTACTACCGTTGACAAAATTGTTTCTATGTTTTCAAAATAAAAAGCTCTAGCACATGAGTAATCCCTGCTTCCCTCTGCGAAGGGCCATTCTTCTACTTTTATGTTGAGTGTCCACCTTCTTTTAAAAGCACCAACTACTGAGAGCATGATTGTCATTCTGAGTGTAATGTGCATTGTCCCAAAGTAGCATTGTCTTTTGCATGATTGTGATATCGTTTATTCTGAAATCATTGTATCTAGTCATCACTTAAACCTTGAAGGTGCCCCTGCATTTATGCTTCATTAAAGGGGGCAAGCTAGATATCACTTTATCATATTTGCACATCATGTTCATTGCAAATCTATTTGATGTTTCAGTATCATATTGTAAAACTTTCAGTTCTTTGTGATTTTCTCATGAGGCAACTTAATTACTACAGATTCATTGTCTCAGTAAGCTTTTGTCATATGACTATGAAAAAGTCCTATATGGTTAATAGCATATCCCCACAGAAATTATTCTTGTTATCATTTACCTACTCGAGGACGAGCTGGAATTAAGCTTGGGGATGTTGATACGTCCAAAATGTATCTATAATTTCTGCTTCCTCCATGCCTCTTTTGGGTGATATTGCTATGATATTTATACACTTCCATACACTTTTGATCATATTTGGACTAACCTATTAACTCAGTGCACCCCAGTGCCAGTTTCTGTTTTCGGCTGTTTTTGTATTTCAGGTTTTCACATTACGAGAACTACCGTGCGCCCGAAGGACAGCCG